>JAQPPZ010017048.1:2400000-3078003 GCA_028583015.1 Wollemia nobilis | reverse complement strand
AACATTATGTGATTACGATCAACACAAAGAATGCATACAATAAATTGGAAGTCGAAGAAGAAATATTAGTAGATGATGCTAAAATGTTAGAGGATACCCCATCCACTCAAATGGACTCAGAACATGAGAAGGATTAGATTGAAGGAGTTTGGGGGTTTAAAATCAAATAAATAGGGGTATGGCAAGGATTAGATCAAATTTTAAATTTGCAGGATGAAACTAAACAATTTGAGGAATAGAAGGATCATTATTTTCTTCAGGAGGATCATTATCTTCTTTAGGAAGACCCCTAATTTGGAGGATGAAACTCAATTATGGGAAAAGAAAGCAAGGAAGACCCCAAAATAAGAAGAACAAAAAGTACCAAAGAATAGGGGAAAATAATTAGATCCAATTGAAGAATGGATGGTTAAGGGTAAAAGCCCATAAAACAAAACCAAAAAATAAAAATCCTTTCTTGGAATGTGCAGGGGATAAATTACCCTAGGAAAAGAAGACTTATTTTAAATATATTCATGGAAGTAAAACCTGGTATTGTTTATCTTCAAGAATCTAAAATTGACACAAAAAAATTTGATATTATTCAGAAAGAAGTTTGGCCGAATGATGAATGGATCATAATCCCAGCATAAGGTACTGATTAAGGTATTTGCATATTTTGGGACGATGAATTTTAAGGGTACTTTAATTGATTAAGAAGAGATATTTTGTACAGTCAAATTGAAGAACAAAAAAATAACTTCTATTGGGTAATGATAGGGGTTTATACTCGAAATGATGATCGTGAGAGATTCCAATTATGGAATAAGGTATGTTTTCAGAGGAGTCTTTTTATTAATTTGCATTGTATTGTTTTGGATGACTTCAATACGATCTTAAGAATGAAGAACAAAAGTGGAAGGAGGATTAACATCACTCAAGGTATGTAAGATTTCAATGATTTTTTTTAGAATAATAAGTTGATTGACCTGGATATGTGTAAAGGTAAGTTTATGTGGACAAATAAAATGATAGGGGATAATCACATTCCAAGGTGCCTAGAAAAAGTTCTTATTTTTGATAGTTGGCTAAGTATAATCAATATTCATAGACTTACATATATGTCCAAAATAGGATCAGATCACAATCCCCTTTTACTGGATATGGAAACGGAGGAGAAGCAAGGAGCACCCTTTAGGTATGAGCTTATGTGGAAAATACACCCATATATTACAAATAAAATTAAAATTTGGTGGTAAGAGGAGGTTAAAGGATCAACTATGTATAGAGTTACCCAAAAATAAAAAAAAACATCAAGTATCAAATCAAAATTTGGAATAAAGAGGTTTTTGGTAACATCAATTTAAGAAAATAACAATTTAAAAAGGATATCAAAGATATAGAGGAAAAATGGAGAGGAAAGGGAGAAAACTAGAGTGGCATGAAAGGGGTAAACAACTCCTCATAGAGTATCATAATACCATTGCCCAAGAGGAATTCATTGGAAACAGAAATACAGAGTATTGTGGCTCAAGGAAGGTAGCAAAAACTCTAAATTACTCCATAATTTGACTATGAAATAGAGGAACAATAATAAAATCATATACCTTATGGGGGAATATTAAATAAAGTATGAGGTGTTGGATATTTTGAGTCCCTAAGCTAAAATGTTGTCATTGATGTCAAAAGAGCATTTAATGTCAAAAGGATCTATGAAGGGTTTTTGTGAAAACCAAAGCAGGAAAAATAAAAGGCTTTATTTAAAACCATGGACAACATATTTGATCTGGGTTTTTCTTAAAACCCAAATTGGGCTTTCGTTTCATCGAAAAATGTGCCTCGGTGATGGAGTTATTTGAGTTTTAATATTTGGTTTAAATTTTAATTATTTAAAATTAAAATTTAAATTTAAATGCAAAGTTTTCTGCCGACATCATCAAGCAAACATAAATTCATATTTTTTTCGACGTATTCGAAGTGTTTTAAACACTATATAAATGTGTGGTAAATAAATCAAAGTTTAATCCTTGCTCTTGTGATAAATGTTTGGCATTCGAATAAGTCTATGAGCTCATGCAAATTTTGAGAAGAGAAGCAGCAAATAAAATGACAGCGCTTGGAAAGTCAAAATATGGTGGGAAGCATGGCACATTCGTAAATCATTTTGGCTAAGGGACAAGGCAGCACAAACACCAGGGATCAAATCCCTTGGACGACGTTTCGGAAGGCATGTGGAAAGCGCTTTGGCGCTTTGTCTTTTGCGGAAGGTGGAAGAATGTTTAAGGCACTTTGTGCCTTTGCCTTTCCAACGAGCGCCTAGATCGTGTAGAATCTTAGCCGTGGCTAATATGCTCATGGTGTGGCAAGTTGGGGGTTCGAATCCCCTTGAGGAGGTAATTACGTTTTGCATTTAAATAAGTTTTATTAGCCCTAAAGTTTGGAGTTATAAGGTAGTTAATGGAAATTAAAGTTTTTTATTAGGGTTGTGATTATTATTGCAAAGCATAATTGGTTTATGAATTATTTGATGGTTATGGAGAATTAATATTGGGAGAAATAAGGAGTTGTTTTTTAAAATCAATTTTGAGAGGTTTATTTTTTTTGATAAGGGTTTTAATAAAAGGGACTTTGGTGGATGTGTTTATTAACTTGGAGTAAAAAGGGTGTAATTTGTCGAGTAATGCTTTATTTTGTGATTATTTTAAGTCCATTAACCCTTGTCTAGATTGGAAAGGAAAGTTGTGTTTAAGTGTGGCAGATTTTTTGGATAACTTATTGGCATAAAAAAGGTATGGGCACATTATCCTATTGATTGTTTATGGTGGTTGATTTCTGAAATATCATTGGAGAGAAAATGATTGATTGTGGTTTCCTTTGAGAAAATGATTGGTTGAATGCTTCAAGGTTTTCTGGTTTGTGAGTTGTATTTAAACCTTATTTTATTAGCATTATTGTTGAAGCCCATTGATAATGAACTGAACTTGAACTTGAGTTAGAAAATAACACGAGTATCATTGCTATGTGAGACTTGTGCTTGAGCATTGTTGGAAATATTTTGAGTTGGTTAATACATGCTTGGACTAGGGTTTGTGAAAAGGATTGTTCCTTGAGGTGATCGGTTGAGTTGAGTTGGTTAATACATGCTTGGACTAGGGTAAGTGAGAAAGGATTGTTCCTCGAGGTGATTGGTTGTGTTGAGTTGATTAAGCCTAGTCAAGTGGATGCATGTGGTTGTTCAAGTTCCTAGAAACAAACTATTCAATATTATAATCTAAGTTGAGATTGATTTGAGTTGATATTGAGGTTGATTTGAGTTAAGATTGAGATCTAGAACATACATAGTCTCTAACAATTCTCTTGATTCTTCTATTGAGTTGAGATTGGGATTTGAGTATAGAATATATAGAGTCTCTAACAATTATCTTTATGCTTCTATGATATTGATTTGACATATTGATTGTACATTGAGCTTAGAACATATTGAGTCTCTAACAATTATCTTTATGATTCTATGTGATTGAGACAAGTCTTTGAGAAGACTTGTGGACTGTTTTTAGTTGAGCTTTTGTGAAAGCTTGCTATGCGGATTTGAGCAAGTCCTATAGAGGACCTTAGTTTTGTTGTTTGGTTTCTATTACAGGGTACCGGTATCCGGTTTCAATATTTCGTTTATGTAGTCAGGTGGAGTTTTCCATCGTGGATTTTAGTCTCGATATTTGGGTTGGAATGTTGTTTTTATTTTTTTGTTAGGTAGGAAGTATCTTGTCCAAGCGGGTGATTCCAATTTCAATTTCTCTTGTTTCAAGTTTTCCTTTATGTAGCCGACTAGAGTGTTCCACAATGGATTCTAGCCCCGGTCTTTGTATTGGAATGTTGTTTTTATTTTTTAGTTAGGCGAGAATTATCTTGTCCAAGCGGGTGATTCCAATTTCAATTTCTCTTGTTCTCTTGTGCTCCTTTTGCTAGGGTGGTTTCCTAGTTATGCTAGGTGTTTTCTTGTAAGAGTTAGGCTTGTTTTAATTTTTTAATTTAGTTTGGGTGGGCTCTTCAAATTTCAAATTTTAATTCCTTTTATTCTTGTTGTCTCCTTCAACCAGTGCCTACAATGTGATTGATGTTGTTTTGTTGGTTGTGTGGGTGGTTGGCTAACCCATTTGGGGTTGTTATTTATAAGTCTCCAATTCGATCTTGGTGTAATAGTTTTGGGATACTCTCAAAATCCTCATGTGCTTTGCTACTGTTGGAGTTGCTATTAAAAGTTGTGAAACACCTTTCAAAATCCCTTTGTCATTTGCTGAGTTATCTTTCTTTTGGAGCTGATGTAAAAGATTGTGGGATACCTTTGAAAACCCTTTTTAATCAATATAACCAAAAAAAAAATACACAATGATTAAGGTATAGTATTTTTACCCATTTTTTCATTAGCCTTAACATTTCATATTAATTAGATATGAACATTGTTGTTCTTAGTATTCTCATGTGTTCATTGATCACACACTTCCTTTATATGGCTACAACTATATTTCATTTAGATCTATCATCCTTAAACTTTAAAATATACTTTTCATTCATTTTTATTTCTATGCTTTAATTCCATATAATTAGAATAAACTAAATTAGGAATTAGCAAGGATAGTGGGGAGTCGATCTAAATTCATAGGTTGGAAGAGACCACAAACCCTTCCATATAATAACTTATTGAAAGGGTAGAATTGGTGTGCATTGTTGATCAAACTAGAAGTTAAACTATTCCTTGATTCAATAATACCTTATATAAGAAGGAAGTAGAAATTTCATGTCATCTACTTCATTATTGTTGTTGCTTCCTTTATTTTTAGGTGCCTTTTCATAAATATAATCATTTATTAGGTTTCTATATTTATATTAAAATTTCAATATCATATTAGATAAATTATTCTAAAACTTAGTAATTAAGAATAATGAGGACAATTTGTCTTATCAGTATTTTTTGAAATTTATGGCTTGAATCCAATAGTGGAATTTTTAAATATAAATCTAAAAATCACACCCATGTTTGAATCCATATTATTTCCTCTCTTGTAGGATATTTGTAGGTATTGTAGTCATCATGGGAAGTTTGAGGTATACAAATAAATGTGCTAGTCACTTGATTTAAGGGACTAAACATACATTGAACAATATTTATAAAAATAGATTTAGTGTAAGTTATCTACATAGACTCATGAAAAAATATATTATCCAAAATGTGGGTGCATTAAACATAATTTTAATGTTGCTTCCAAAAGAAAACATGGAAATCTTAGTAAAAGTGGTATTGTTTGGGATAATAAAGGCAAAATTCTCCCTAGCTTCTCACAATCATAAGAAAATTCAACAATAAACTGTGGAAAATCTAGGACACTTCTTATAGGGATCAATATGATCATAGAAAAATGATAAAGATATATTTTAGTTTAGTGTGACTCAAATTATTTTAGATATCCATCAATTATTGGTTGATGTAGTATCTTGGAAATGCAAGAAAACTTCTCACAATTATCCTTAGCTTTGCATAGTCATACAAAACTTCAACAAAACATCAACAACAAAATATAAATTTTAATGGAACTTCACAATCAAGGCAAAAATCTACTTAACTTCTAACAATCATGCAAAAAATCAACAATAAACTATGTAAAATATAAGACACTTCATGGATAAAGATGATCATAGAAAAATATGAAGATATATTTTATTTTAGTGGGACTCATATATTATTTTATATGTCCATCATTTGTTTATTGATGTAGTATCTTGAAAATCCAAGTATGTTTAAAAATATGGAATAAGGGTGGGAAATAACTAAGGCTATCATGAATATCATTTTTGTATTATAAAAATAGAAGGTAATTGGTCAAGGAAGATTTTATCTTGAATAAGAGTGATATTAAAGACTTTCTTTAAGCTAGACTAGTTTCTATATTTTAGTTTCCTGACCTAAGATCAAGGTAACTGAGACTTAAATTTTCACAAAGGTAGATAAAATCATATTGTTTTATCTATAGACCTTAACAATGAATCAAAAACCACATAATAGTTTTTAGAGAGTTTGAAAACATTATATATCTAAAAATATAAATATCTAAACAAGTAATGTTTTAGATATAAACCATTACTCACAAAATTTAATAAATAATGCAACATTATTTTCTATTTCATTATATATATTTTCAAAAATATTGGAAATATAAATATACAAACTTTAAAAATAAATAAATAATATAAAATTATCTATAATTACAATTATAGATAGTGTACCTAAATTTTTAATATTAATTTTGAAATACTATTATTAAAAAATATAAATTTTTTATATAAATATTAATTTTTAAATATATTTAAATTAACTTAAATATTTAAGATGCTATAAAGATTTAAGTTTTATTATTACATATTGTTGGTCATCTTCTTAAGTTACAATTATCAAGACATAAAAATGAAGAAAGAGAAGAAAGCTTACAAACAAATAGACATATTTATATTTATTTTCTATGTTTGTGTATAATATTATTAAAAATTATATATCAAGTTTATTTTGAAGAAATGGAGGTTAAAGATTTTTGTCATTAAATTAAAGAATTGTGAAAGGAATTAGACGACGTAATTCCAGTTTATGTGTGAGTAGAGATTTAAATACAGTTTATGTAAGTACAGATCAAAATAAAGTATCAGAACGTTGTGGCTAAGATGGGTATTAAGGAAGTAGGAGTTCAATGGTATAGTGACATGACTATTGAGGATGAGAGGATGTGAGCAAATACATTGTTTAGTTAATTTCAATAGCCATTGTAAAAATATGGTTTAGGAGATTTGGTTCCAATGCATATCTTCTTTTACTATTATAAACAGATGAACAACCCTTGTAAAAATATGGTTTAAAAAATTTGGCATATCTTCTTTACTATTACAATATCTGTTCTTGTCAACTAAAATTAAAAAGAGTCTCATCTCAACTTATAAATAATGTTGTTTTAATATAAATTAAAAAAAAAATTATATACTAAATTATTTATAATAAATAAATAAATTAATTAAGTATATAAAAAACGTTTTATAGATTTTAATTTCCAGATGAACAGAACCTGATATCATAATAAAATTACTAAAAATACAGAAAATTAAAACCTTAACCTCTTCATTAATAAACCCACTTGTTCAAAAAAAATTCTTTGTTATACTCGTTATTGCGACAATATCTACTATTGTGCATCCAAGTTTTTAGAATGGAAATCCAAAATCAAGGGATTGAATTAACTTGAGATCTCTGTTCAGCTGATGGGCGAAGAAAGTAAGCGAAAGCCTGATTGCAAAGCGGACGAGGCAATTATAACAAACCCCACGAAAGCCATACTCGAAGACGCGGCAGCCATGGATAGAAAGGTTTCCACCTCACAATCTGTGAAACCAAGAGCATCAATCAAATCTTGGTAGGCGCTTGTAATAATCGCAGCACCAGAAGCACATGACATGAGCAGATACGCCATCACCTGCGACACAACAACGAGGATTGTTGTTATTCGTATCATTGTTATTCCAATTTCCGACGACATAAGCGGAAATTACAATAAAAATTGACCTGATCACCAATAAAGTCGAAATAGCGATGCATATATGCAGGAAACGTTGAAACTTTCAATGTAAAAAAGTACAAGGAGCGTGAGAGCTGGTATGCCGAATATGCGAAAGCTATAACGGTTATCGATAGAAGATATCTGCACAAAATATAATTAGATAAATTTGATTTTCAGATAGTGCCATATCACGAAATTAGTTGGTATTGGCATGGTGTTAGAATTGATGGAACGAAATATGTTATTATATATAATAGTTTGTGGTATCAAAATGATCGGTTAGGAAAGATATCTACTTGTATGCGTCGACTTCGTCGAAATTCAGATCGGTCCCATGCTTGTTGGCTGCCATCACAGCAAAAGATATTAGAAGAAACACACATGCGGCTGCTCTGAGGAACAAATTTATCACCAGCCAAATTCTCTGTTTATCAATCTGATTTTGGCTTCCAACTATGTCAGTTGTAGTAGATGTAGGTGCAGGAGCACTGTGACTACTATCAGATGGAACATCCATGTTCTCCTTTCCACCCACTTCCACATCAATATGGGTTTGCTGTTCTGGCTGTGTAGCTTCATCTTCAACGTTTGGGGGGCCTTGGGGTTTCGTGTCTGGAGAACTCATTCTGTATTTTAACCTTGGAAATGCATTTGCAAGGCCAGATGTTGAGCCTGTGAATTTATGGGAACTGTGTGATGATGAAAAGGATACAGACAATTAACAAAAGAAATGTCGTCCGGCGGAGGAAGAGCGTTGTTGGTAGCCTCGTACAATACAGTCGCTACGAGAACAGAAGCAGCAGACAATTGCTTTATTCTTGGAGTTAGCTTCTTTTTGTCTATTGCGCTGCAACATCCCTTGAAATAACCGAACTTGGATTATATATATATATATATATATATATATATATATATATATATATATAGATAGATAGATATAGTGTGGACTGTACATGTCGAAGGCTAAAATAATTTATATATATATAAATAATGTTTAAGGATCCAAATGGGAAACCTATGTTTTACAAGAAGGATCATGAAAGGATTTTTGAGTATCAATTCTCAAAGGAAGAAAGGAAGTGATTAAAGAAGAAGTTGGCACAGAGATATCTCATGAAAATAGAAAGGTATGTATTGCTATCTCCTTAATAAAAAAAAAATATTGAGGGATAATGAGTTTAGCATGGTAGGCAAATTTCTAGGGCCCAGACCAGGTTTAGATGTGTTTGGGAGATGGCTTCATTCTAAACTTTAAACAAAGGGTTCTTACTGGTCTATCAAAGAGATACTTCTTAATCCAGTTCAAGGTTGAGGAGGATCTGGTGGTAGCCTTATCACGAGGTCCATTTTTCTTTAGGAAAGATCGATTTTCCTGAAACAATGGCATCATGGCTTCAACCATCAAATAGAAGAACTTTTCAGTTCCCATTTGGATTAGCTTCCTAGATCTGCCTATAGAATATTTGGATGATCAAATTATTAAGGGCCTCACAACACAAATTGAACAGTTTACAACCATGGATCCACTCACCCACAACAAAATAAAAATGTTGTGTGCAAGAGTCTATGTTAATGTGGAGCTAGAACAAGACAAAGTGAAAAAAGTGAGTATCAAATTGATGCTTGGGGAATGAAAACAAAAAGTCAAATATGAAAATTTTATGGTATACTATAAGCAATGCAAAGTGTTTGGAGATGTGGAGGGGAAATATCATCTGCAAAGACAACCCAAATTTACTAAGAAATGGCAACAAAAGGATAATCAAATAAACTAGAGGACTACAAGCATGGGAAACAAAACTTCTAGCCCACAAGAAAGGGCACAAGGAACAATATCAGGAAATTTACTAGGAGGTAAATGAAGAGGTAGAAAGTAAAATTATTAATGGATGTTCTATACAACACAAGGAAGAATAATAGAGTCCTAATAATACTGGAGTATGCAAGTGAATGCAAAGAGCTAAACCAACAAGGAGATGAAGAACATAATGAGCAAAAAACTTGAGAGGTTTTGGAAATAACATTAATCAACAAGAGAATAGTCTCAATCAAGAAAAATAAAATGATTATGAAGAAGGTAACCATAAGAAGAAAATAAATATGATTGAAAATAATATAAATCTAGATACCAAGACACAACATAATGTGATTGTGATCAACATAGATAATGCACACAATAAATTGGAAGTCGAAGAAGAAATATTAGTAGATGATGCTAAAATGTTAGAGGATACCCCATCCAGTCAAATGGACTCAGAATAGGAGAAGAATTATATTGAAGAAGTTTGGGGGTTTAAAATCAAATAAATAGGGGTATGGCAAGGATTAGATCAACTTTTAAATTTGCAAGATGAAACTAAACAATTTAAGGAATAGAAGGATCATTATTTTCTTCAGGAGGATCATTATCTTCTTCAGGAAGACCCCTAATTTGGAGGAAGAAACTCAATTATAGGAAAAGAAAGCAAGGAAGACCCCAAAATAAGAAGAACAAAAAGTACCAAAGAACAGGGGAAAATAATTAGATCCAATTGAAGAATGGATGGTTAAGGGTAAAAGCCCATAAAACAAAACCAAAAAATAAAAATCCTTTCTTGGAATGTGCAGGGGATAAATTCCCTTAGGAAAAGAAGACTTATTTTAAATATATTCATGGAAGTAAAACCTGGTATTGTTTATCTTCAAGAATCTAAAATTGACACAAAAAAACTTGATATTATTCAGAAAGAGGTTTGGCCGAATGATGAATGGATCATAATCCCAACATAAGGTACTGCTACAGGTATTTGCATATTTTGGGACGATGAATTTTAAGGGTACTTTAATTGATTAAGAAGAGATATTTTGTACAGTCAAATTGAAGAACAAAAAAATAACTTCTGTTGGGTAATGATAGGGGTTTATACTCGAAATGATGATCGTGAGAGATTCCAATTATTGAATAAGCTATGTTTTCAGAGGAGTCTTTTTATTAATTTGCATTGTATTGTTTTGGATGACTTCAATACAGTCTTAAGAATGAAGGACAAAAGTGGAAGGAGGATTAACATCACTCAAGGTATGTAAGATTTCAATAATTTTTTTTAGAATAATAAGTTGATTGACCTGGATATGTGTAAAGGTAAGTTTATGTGGACAAATAAAATGATAGGGGATAATCACATTCCATGGTGCCTAGACAAAGTTCTTATTTCTGATAGTTGGCTAAGTATAATCAGTATTCATAGACTTACATATATGTTCAAAATAGGATCAGATCACAATCCCTTTTTACTGGATATGGAAAAGGAGGAGAAGCAAGGAGCACCCTTTATGTATGAGCTTATGTGGAATATACACCCATATATTACAAATAAAATTAAAATTTGGTGGTAAGAGGAGGTTAAAGGATCAACTATGTATAGAGTTACCCAAAAATTTAAAAAAACATCAAGTATCAAATCAAAATTTGGAATAAAGAGGTTTTTGGTAACATAAATTTAAGAAAACAACAAATTTAAAAAGGATATCCAAGATATAGAGGAAAAATGGAGAGGAAAGGAAGAAAACGAGAGTGGCATGAAAGGGGTAAACACCTCCTCATAGAGTATCATAATACCATTGCCCAAGAAGAATTCATTGGAAATCGAAATATAGAGTATTGTGGCTCAAGGAAGGTAGCAAAAACTCTAAATTACTCCATGATTCGAATATGAAATATAGGAACAATAATAAAATCATCTACCTTATGGGGGAATATTAAATAAAGTATGAGGTGTTCGATATTTTGAGTCCCTAAGCTAAAATGTTGTCATTGATGTCAAAAGAGCATTTAATGTCAAAAGGATCTATGAAGGGTTTTTGTGAAAACCAAGGTAGGAAAAATAAAAGGTTTTATTTAAAACCATGAACAACAGATTTGATCTGGGTTTTTCTTAAAACCCAAATTGGGCTTTCGTTTCATCGAAAAATGTGCCTCGGTGATGGAGTTATTTGAGTTTTAATATTTGGTTTAAATTTTAATTATTTAAAATTTAAATTCAAATTTAAATTTAAATGCAAAGTTTTCTGCAGACATCATCAAGCAAACATAAATTCATATTTTTGTCGACGTCTTCGAAGTGTTTTAAACACTATATAAAGGGGTGGTAAATAAATCAAAGTTTTATCCTTGCTCTTGTGATAAATGTTTGGCATTCGAATAAGTCTATGAGCTCATGCAAATTTTGAGAAGAGAAGCAGCAAATAAAATGACAGTGCTTGGAAATTCAAAATATGGTGGGAAGCATGGCACATTGGCAAATCATTTTGGCTAAGGGACAAGGCAGCACAAACACCAAGGATCGAATCCCTTGGACAACGTTTTGAAAGGCGTGTGGAAAGCGCTTTGGCGCTTTGTATTTTGCGGAATGTGGAAGAAGGTTTAAGGCACTTTGGGCCTCTGCCTTTCCAAAGAGTGCCTAGATCATGTAGAATCTTAGCCATGGATAAGATGCTTGCGGTGTGGCAAGTTGGGGGTTCGAATCCCCTTGAGGAGGTAATTACGTTTTGCATTTAAATAAGTTTTATTAGCCCTAAAGTTTGGAGTTATAAGGTAGTTAATGGAAATTAAAGTTTATTATTAGGGTTGTGATTATTCTTGCAAAGCATAATTGGTTTATGAATTATTTGATGGTTATGGAGAATTAATATTAGGAGAAATAAGGAGTTGTTTTTTAAAATCAATTTTGAGAGGTTTATTTTTTTTTATAAGGGTTTTAATAAAAGGGACTTTGGTGGATGTGTTTATTAACTTGGAGTAAAAAGGGTGTAATTTGTTGAGTAATGCTTTATTTTGTGATTATTTTAAGTCCATTAACCCTTGTTTATATTGGAAAGGAAATTTGTGTTTAAGTGTAGCAGATTTTGTGGATAACTTATTGGCAAAAAAAAGGTATGGGTACATTATCCTATTGATTGTTTATGGTGGTTGATTTCTGAAATATCATTGGAGAGAAAATGATTTATTGTGGTTTCCTTTGAGAAAATGATTGGTTGAATGCTTCAAGGTTTTTTGGTTTGTGAGTTGTATTTAAACCTTTTTTTATTAGCATTATTGTTGAAGCCCATTGATAATGAACTAAACTTGAAGTTGAGTTAGAAAAGAACACGAGTATCATTGCTATGTGAGACTTGTGCTTGAGCATTGTTGGAAATATTTTGAGTTGGTTAATACATGCTTGGACTAGGGTTTGTGAAAAAGGATTGTTCCTTGAGGTGATTGGTTGAGTTGAGTTGGTTAATAAATGCTTGGACTAGGGTAAGTGAGAAAGGATTGTTCCTTGAGGTGATTGGTTGTGTTGAGTTGATTAAGCCTAGTCAAGTGGATGCATGTGGTTGTTCAAGTTCCTAGAAAAAAACTATTCAATATTATGATATGAGTTGAGATTGAGGTTGATTTGAGTTAAGATTGAGATCTAGAACATACAGAGTCTCTAACAATTCTCTTGATGCTTCTATTGAGTTGAGATTGGGATTTGAGTATAGAATATATAGTCTCTAACAATTCTATTTATGCTTCTATCAGATTGATTTGACATATTGATTGTACATTGAGCTTAGAACATATTGAGTCTCTAACAATTATCTTTATAATTCTATGTGATTGAGACAAGTCTTTGAGAAGACTTTTGGACTGTTTTTAGTTGAGATTTTTTGAAAGCTTGCTATGTAGATTTGAGCAAGTCCTATAGAGTACCTTAGTTTTGTTGTTTGGTTTCTATTATAGGGTACCGGTATCCGGTTTCAATATTTTGTTTATGTAGTCAGGTGGAGTTTTCCACCATGGATTTTAGTCTCGATATTTGGGTTGGAATGTTGTTTTTATTTTTTTGTTAGGCAGGAAGTATCTTGTCCAAGCGGGTGATTCCAATTTCAATTTCTCTTGTTTCAAGTTTTCCTTTATGTAGCCGAGTGGAGTGTTCCACAAAGGATTCTAGCCCCGGTCTTTGTATTGGAATGTTGTTTTCATTTTTTAGTTAGGCGAGAATTATCTTGTCCAAGCGGGTGATTCAAATTTCAATTTCTCCTATTCGCTTGTGCTCCTTTTGCTAGGGTGGTTTCCTAGTTATGCTAGGTGTTTTCTTGGAAGAGTTAGGCTTGTTTTAATGTTTCAATCTAGTTTGGGCGGGCTTTTCAATCTTCGGTCTTGTCGATGTTCTGGAAATGAGGGTCAAATTTTAATTCCTTTTATTCTTGTTGTCTCCTTCAACCGGTGCCTTCAATGTGATTGAGGTTGTTTTGTTGGTTGTGTGGGTGGTTGGCTAACCCTTTTGGGGTTGTTATTTATAAGTCTCCAGTTCAATCTTGGTGTAATGGTTTTGGGATACTCTCAAAATCCTCATGTGCTTTGCTCCTGTTGGAGTTGTTATTAAAAGTTGTGAAACACCTTTCAAAATCCCCTTATCGTTTGCTGAGTTATCTTTCTTTTGGAGCTGATGTAAAAGGTTGTGGGATACCTTTGAAAACCCTTTACACAATGATTAAGGTATAGTCTTTTTACCCATTTTTTCATTAGCCTTAACATTTCATATTAATTAGATATGAACATTGTTGTTCTTTGTATTCTCATGTTTTCATTGATCACACACTTCCTTTATATGGCTACAACTATATTTCATTTAGATCTATCATCCTTAAAGTTTAAAATATACTTTTCATTCATTTTTATTTCTATGCTTTAATTCCATATAATTAGAATAAGCTAAATTAGGAATTAGCAAGGATAGTGGGGAGTCCATCTAAATTCATAGGTTGGAAGAGACCACAAACCCTTCCATATAATAACTTATTGAAAGGGTAGAATTGGGGTGCATTTTTGATCAAACTAGAAGTTAAACTATTCCTTCATTCAATAATACCTTATATAAGATGGAAGTAGAAATTTCATGTCATCTACTTCATTATTTTTGTTGCTTCCTTTATTTTTAGGTGCCTTTTCATAATTATAATCATTTATTAGGTTGCTATATTTATATTAAAATTTCAATATCATATTAGATAAATTATTCTAAAACTTAGTAATTAAGAATAATGAGGACAATTTGTCTCATCAGTATTTTTTGAAATTTATGGCTTGAAAGGAATACTAGAATTTTTAAATATAAATCTAAAAATCACATCCATGTTTGAATCCATATTATTTCCTCTCTTGTAGGATATTTGTAGGTATTGTACTCATCATGGGAAGTTTGAGGTATACAAATAAATGTGTTAGTCACTAGATTTAAGGGACTAAAAATACATTGAACAATATTTATAAAAATAGATTTAGTGTAAGTTATCTACATAGACTCATGAAAAAATATATTATCCAAAATGTGGGTTCATTAAACATAATTTTAATGTTGCTTCCAAAAGAAAACATGGAAATCTTAGTAAAAGTGGTATTGTTTGGGATAATAAAGGCAAAATTCACCCTAGCTTCTCACAATCATAAGAAAATTCAACAATAAACTGTGGAAAATCTAGGACACTTCTTATAGGGATCAATATGATCATAGAAAAATGATAAATATATATTTTAGTTTAGTGTGACTCAAATTGTTTTAGATATCCATCAATTATTGGTTGATGTAGTATCTTGGAAATGAAAGAAAACTTCTCACAATTATCCTTAGCTTTGCATAGTCATACAAAACTTCAACAAAACATCAAAAACAAACTATAAATTTTAATGGAACTTCACAATCAAGGCAAAAATCTACTTAACTTCTAACAATCATGCAAAAATTCAACAATAAACTATGTAAAATCTAGGACACTTCATGGATCAAGATGATCATAGAAAAATATGAAGATATATTTTATTTTAGTGGGACTCATATATTATTTTATATGTCCATCAATTGTTTATTCGTGTAGTATCTTGAAAATGCAAGTATGTTTAAAAATATGGAATAAGGCTAGGAAATAACTAAGGCTATCATGAATATCATTTTTGTATTATAAAAATAGAAAGTAATTGGTCAAGGAAGATTTTATCTTGAATAAGAGTGATATTAAGGACTTTCTTTAAGCTAGACTAGTTTCTATATTTTAGTTTCCTAACCTAAGATCAAGGTAATTGAGACTTAAATTTTCACAAAGGTAGATAAAATCATATTGTTTTATCAATAGACCTTAACAATGAATCAAAAACCACATAATAGTTTTTAGAGAGTTTGAAAACATTATATATCTAAAAATATAAATATCTAAACAAGTAATGTTTTAGATATAAACCATTACTCACAAAATTTAATAAATAATGTAACATTATTTTCTATTCCATTATATATATATTTTCAAAAATATTGGAAATATAAATATACAAACTTTAAAAATAAATAAATAATATAAAATTATCTATAATTACAATTATAGATAGTGTACCTAAATTTTTAATATAAATTTTGAAATACTATTATTAAAAAATATAAATTTTTTTATATAAATATTAATTTTTAAATATATTTAAATTAACTTATATTTAAGATGCTATAAATATTTAAGTTTTATTATTACATATTGTTGGTCATCTTCTTAAGTTACAATTATCAAGACATAAAAATGAAGAAAGAGAAGAAAGCTTACAAACAAATAGACATATTTATATTTATTTTCTATGTTTGTGTATAATATTATTAAAAATTATATATCAAGTTTATTTTGAAGAAATGGAGGTTAAAGATTTTTGTCATTAAATTAAATAATTGTGAAAGGAATTAGACGGCGTAATTCCAGTTTATGTGAGTAGAGATTTAAATACAGTTTATGCAAGTACATATCAAAATAAAGTATCAGAACTTTGTGGCTAAGATGGGTATTAAGGAGGTAGGAGTGCAAAGGTATAGTGACATGACTATTGAGGATGAGAGGATTATGTTGGTGAGCAAATACATTGTTTAGTTAATTTGAATAACCATTGTAAAAATATGGTTTAGAAAATTTCGTTCCAATGCAGATCTTCTTTTACTATTATAAACAAATGAACAACCTTTGTAAAAATATGGTTTAAAAAATTTGGCTTCAATGCAAATCTTCTTTTACTATTACAATATCTGTTCTTGTAAACTAAAATTAAAAAGAGTCTCATCTCAACT
Source organism: Wollemia nobilis (assembly GCA_028583015.1). Taxonomy (NCBI): domain Eukaryota; kingdom Viridiplantae; phylum Streptophyta; class Pinopsida; order Araucariales; family Araucariaceae; genus Wollemia; species Wollemia nobilis. Next base: position 3,061,331 of record JAQPPZ010017048.1, on the reverse strand, counting down.
TATAAATAATGTTGTTTTAACAGAAATTAAAAAAAAAAAATTATATGTTAAAATATTTATAATAAATTAATTAAGTATTAAAAAAACGTTTTATAGATTTTAATTTCGAGATGAACAGAACGATATCATAAAAATACAGGAAATTAAAACCTTAACCTCTTCATTAATAAACCCACTTGTTCTAAAAAAAATCTTTGTTATACTCGTTATTGCGACAATATCTACTATTGTGCATCCAAGTTTTAATAATGGAAATCCAAAATCAAGGGATTGAATTAACTTGAAACCTCTGTTCAGCTGATGGGCGAAGAAAGTAAGCGAATGCCTGATTGCAAAGCGGACGAGGCAATTATAACAAACCCCACGAAAGCCATACTCGAAGACGCGGCAGCCATGGATAGAAAGGTTTCCACCTCAGAATCCGTGAAACCAAGAGCATCAATCAAATCTTGGTAGTCGCTTGTAATAATCGCAGCACCAGAAGCACATGACATGAGCAGATACGCCATCACCTGCGACACAACAACGAGGATTGTTGTTATTCGTATCATTGTTATTCCAATTTCCGACGACATAAGCGGAAATTACAATAAAAATTGACCTGATCACCAATAAAGTCGAAATAGCGATGCATATCTGCAGGAAACGTTGAAACTTTCAATGTAAAAAAGTACAAGGAGCGTGAGAGCTGGTATGCCGAATATGCGAAAGCTATAACGGTTATCGATAGAAGATATCTGCACAAAATATAATTAGATAAATTTGATTTTCAGATAGTGCCATATCACGAAATTAGTTGGTATTGGCATGGTGTTAGAATTGATGGAACGAAATATGTTATTATATATAATAGTTTGTGGTATCAAAATGATCGGTTAGGAAAGATATCTACTTGTATGCGTCGACTTCGTCGAAATTCAGATCGGTCCCATGCTTGTTGGCTGCCATCACAGCAAAAGATATTAGAAGAAACACACATGCGGCTGCTCTGAGGAACAAATTTATCACCAGCCAAATTCTCTGTTTATCAATCTGATTTTGGCTTCCAACTATGTCAGTTGTAGTAGATGTAGGTGCAGGAGCACTGTGACTACTATCAGATGGAACATCCATGTTCTCCTTTCCACCCACTTCCACATCAATATGGGTTTGCTGTTCTGGCTGTTTAGCTTCATCTTCAACGTTTGGGGGGCCTTGGGGTTTCGTGTCTGGAGAACTCATTCTGTATTTTAACCTTGGAAATGCATTTGCAAGGCCAGATGTTGAGCCTGTGAATTTATGGGAACTGTGTGATGATGAAAAGGACACAGAAAATTAATAAAAGAAATGTCGTCCGGCGGAGGAAGAGCGTTGTTGGTAGCCTCGTACAATACAGTCGCTACGAGAACAGAAGCAGCAGACAATTGCTTTATTCTTGGAGTTAGCTTCTTTTTGTCTATTGCGCTGCAACATCCCTTGAAATAACCGAACTTGGATTATATATATATATATATATTTTCGACTGGACATGTCTAAGGCTAAAATTATATATATATATATATATAAATAATGTTTAAGGATCCAAATGGGAAACCTATGTTTTACAAGAAGGATCATGAAAGGATTTTTGAGTATCAATTCTCAAAGGAAGAAAGGAAGTGATTAAAGAAGAAGTTGGCACACAGATACCTCATGAAAATAGAAAGGTATGTATTGCTAACTCCTTAATAAAAAAAAAATATTGAGGGATAATGAGTTTAGCATGGTAGGCAAATTTCTAGGGCCCAGACCAGGTTTAGATGTGTTTAGGAGATGGCTTCATTCTAAACTTTAAACAAAGGGTTCTTACAGGTCTATCAAAGGGATACTTCTTAATCCGGTTCAAGATTGAGGAGGATCTGGTGGTAGCCTTATCACGAGGTCCATTTTTCTTTGGGAAAATATCGGTTTTCCTGAAACAATGGCATCAGGGCTTCAACACTCAAAAGGAAGAACTTTTCAGTTCCCATTTGGATGAGCTTCCTAGATCTGCCTATAGAATATTTGGATGATCAAATTATTAAGGGCCTCACAACACAAATTGAACAGTTTACAACCATGGATCCACTCACCCACAACAAAATAAAAATGTTGTGTGCAAGAGTCTATGTTAATGTGGAGCTAGAACAAGACAAAATGAAAAAAGTGAGTATCAAATTGATGCTTGGGGAATGAAAACAAAAAGTCAAATATGAAAATTTTATGGTATACTATAAGCAATGCAAAGTGTTTGGAGATGTGGAGGGGAAATATCATCTGCAGAGACAACCCAAATTTACTAAGAAGTGGCAACAAAAGGATAATCAAATAAACTAGAGGACTACAAGCATGGGAAACAAAACTTCTAGCCCACAAGAAAGGGCACAAGGAACAATATCAGGAAATTTACTAGGAGGTAAATGAAGAGGTAGAAAGTAAAATTATTAATGGATGTTCTATACAGCACAATGAAGAATAATAGAGTCCTAATAATACTTGGAGTATGCAAGTAAATGCAAAGAGCTAAACCAACAAGGAGATGAAGAACATAATGAGAAAAAAACTTGAGAGGTTTTGGAAATAACATTAATCAACAAGAGAATAGTCTCAATCAAGAAAAATAAAATGATTATGAAGAAGGTAACCATAAGAAGAAAATAAATATGATTGAAAATAATATAAATCTAGATACCAAGACACAACATAATGTGATTGTGATCAACATAGAGAATGCATACAATAAATTGGAAGTCGAAGAAGAAATATTAGTAGATGATGCTAAAATGTTAGAGGATACCCCATCCAGTCAAATGGACTCAGAATAGGAGAAGAATTAGATTGAAGGAGTTTGGGGGTTTAAAATCAAATAAATAGGGGTATGGCAAGGATTAGATCAAATTTTAAATTTGCAGGATGAAACTAAACAATTTGAGGAATAGAAGGATCATTATTTTCTTCAGGAGGATCATTATCTTCTTTAGGAAGACCCCTAATTTGGAGGATGAAACTCGATTATGGGAAAAGAAAACAAGGAAGACCCCAAAATAAGAAGAACAAAAAGTACCAAAGAACAGGGGAAAATAATTAGATCCAATTGAAGAATGGATGGTTAAGGGTAAAAGCCCATAAAACAAAACCAAAAAATAAAAATCTTTTCTATAGGTATTTGCATATTTTGGGACGATGAATTTTAAGGGTACTTTAATTGATTAAGAAGAGATATTTTGTACAGTCAAATTGAAGAACAAAAAAATAACTTTTGTTGGGTAATGATAGGGGTTTATACTCGAAATGATGATCGTGAGAGATTCCAATTATGGAATAAGCTATGTTTTCAAAGGAGTCTTTTTATTAATTTGCATTGTATTGTTTTGGATGACTTCAATACGGTCTTAAGAATGAAGAACAAAAGTGGAAGGAGGATTAACATCACTCAAGGTATGTAAGATTTCAATGATTTTTTTTAGAATAATAAGTTGATTGACCTGGATATGTGTAAAGGTAAGTTTATGTGGACAAATAAAATGATAGGGGATAATCACATTCCAAGGTGCCTAGACAAAGTTCTTATTTTTGATAGTTGGCTAAGTATAATCAGTATTCATAGACTTACATATATGTCCAAAATAGGATCAGATCACAATCCCCTTTTACTAGATATGGAAAAGGAGGAGAAGCAAGGAAGCTAATCTAGGAAGCTAATCCAAATGGGAACTGAACAGTTCTTCCTTTTGAGGGTTGAAGCCCTGATGCCATTGTTTCAGGAAAACCGATCTTTTCCCAAAGAAAAATGGACTTCGTGATAAGGCTACCACAAGATCCTCCTCAATCTTGAACCGGATTAAGAAGTATCCCTTTGATAGACCTGTAAGAACCCTTTGTTTAAAGTTTAGAATGAAGCCATCTCCTAAACACATCTAAACTTGGTCTGGGCCCTAGAATTTTGCCTACCATGCTAAACTCATTATCCCTCAATATTTTTTTTTATTAAGGAGTTAGCAATACATACCTTTCTATTTTCATGAGGTATCTGTGTGCCAACTTCTTCTTTAATCACTTCCTTTCTTCCTTTGAGAATTGATACTCAAAAATCCTTTCATGATCCTTCTTGTAAAACATAGGTTTCCCATTTGGATCCTTAAACATTATTTATATATATATATATATAATTTTAGCCTTAGACATGTCCAGTCGAAAAAATATATATATATATATAATCCAAGTTCGGTTATTTCAAGGGATGTTGCAGCGCAATAGACAAAAAGAAGCTAACTCCAAGAATAAAGCAATTGTCTGCTGCTTCTGTTCTCGTAGCGACTGTATTGTACGAGGCTACCAACAACGCTCTTCCTCCGCCGGACGACATTTCTTTTATTAATTTTCTGTGTCCTTTTCATCATCACACAGTTCCCATAAATTCACAGGCTCAACATCTGGCCTTGCAAATGCATTTCCAAGGTTAAAATACAGAATGAGTTCTCCAGACACGAAACCCCAAGGCCCCCCAAACGTTGAAGATGAAGCTACACAGCCAGAACAGCAAACCCATATTGATGTGGAAGTGGGTGGAAAGGAGAACATGGATGTTCCATCTGATAGTAGTCACAGTGCTCCTGCACCTACATCTACTACAACTGACATAGTTGGAAGCCAAAATCAGATTGATAAACAGAGAATTTGGCTGGTGATAAATTTGTTCCTCAGAGCAGCCGCATGTGTGTTTCTTCTAATATCTTTTGCTGTGACGGCAGCCAACAAGCATGGGACCGATCTGAATTTCGACGAAGTCGACGCATACAAGTAGATATCTTTCCTAACCGATCATTTTGATACCACAAACTATTATATATAATAACATTTTTCGTTCCATCAATTCTAACACCATGCCAATACCAACTAATTTCGTGATATGGCACTATCTGAAAATCAAATTTATCTAATTATATTTTGTGCAGATATCTTCTATCGATAACAGTTATAGCTTTCGCATATTCGGCATACCAGCTCTCACGCTCCTTGTACTTTTTTACATTGAAAGTTTCAACGTTTCCTGCAGATATGCATCGCTATTTCGATTTTATTGGCGATCAGGTCAATTTTTATTGTAATTTCCGCTTATGTCGTCGGAAATTGGAATAACAATGATACGAATAACAACAATCCTCGTTGTTGTGTCGCAGGTGATGGCGTATCTGCTCATGTCATGTGCTTCTGGTGCTGCGATTATTACAAGCGACTACCAAGATTTGATTGATGCTCTTGGTTTCACGGATTCTGAGGTGGAAACCTTTCTATCCATGGCTGCCGCGTCTTCGAGTATGGCTATCGTGGGGTTTGTTATAATTGCCTCGTCCGCTTTGCAATCAGGCATTCGCTTACTTTCTTCGCCCATCAGCTGAACAGAGATCTCAAGTTAATTCAATCCCTTGATTTTGGATTTCCATTCTAAAAACTTGGATGCACAATAATAGATATTGTCGCAATAACGAGTATAACAAAGAATTTTTTTTGAACAAGTGGGTTTATTAATGAAGAGGTTAAGGTTTTAATTTCCTGTATTTTTAGTAATTTTATTATGATACCAGGTTCTATTCATCTGGAAATTAAAATCTATAAAACGTTTTTTATATACTTAATTAATTTATTTATTTATTATAAATAATTTAGTATATAATTTTTTTTTTAATTTATATTAAAACAACATTATTTATAAGTTGAGATGAGACTCTTTTTAATTTTAGTTGACAAGAACAGATATTGTAATAGTAAAAGAAGATATGCATTGAAGCCAAATTTTTTAAACCATATTTTTACAAGGGTTGTTCATCTGTTTATAATAGTAAAAGAAGATCTGCATTGGAACCAAATCTCCTAAACAATATTTTTACAATGGTTATTGAAATTAACTAAACAATGTATTTGCTCACCAACGTGCATAATCCTCTCATCCTCAATAGTCATGTCACTATACCATTGAACTCCTACCTCCTTAATACCCATCTTAGCCACAAAGTTCTGATACTTTATTTTGATATGTACTTACATAAACTGTATTTAAATCTCTACTCACACATAAACTGGAATTACGTCGTCTAATTCCTTTCACAATTCTTTAATTTAATGACAAAAATCTTTAACCTCCATTTCTTCAAAATAAACTTGATATATAATTTTTAATAATATTATACACAAACATAGAAAATAAATATAAATATGTCTATTTGTTTGTAAGCTTTCTTCTCTTTCTTAATTTTTATGTCTTGATAATTGTAACTTAAGAAGATGACCAACAATATGTAATAATAAAACTTAAATCTTTATAGCATCTTAAATATTTAAGTTAATTTAAATATATTTAAAAATTAATATTTATATAAAAAAATTATATTTTTTAATAATAGTATTTCAAAATTAATATTAAAAATTTAGGTACACTATCTATAATTGTAATTATAGATAATTTTATATTATTTATTTATTTTTAAAGTTTGTATATTTATATTTCCAATATTTTTGAAAATATATATAATGAAATAGAAAATAATGTTGCATTATTTATTAAATTTTGTGAGTAATGGTTTATATCTAAAACATTACTTGTTTAGATATTTATATTTTTAGATATATAATGTTTTCAAACTCTCTAAAAACTATTATGTGGTTTTTGATTCATTGTTAAGGTCTATAGATAAAACAATATGATTTTATCTACCTTTGTGAAAATTTAAGTCTCAGTTACCTTGATCTTAGGTCAGGAAACTAAAATATAGAAACTAGTCTAGCTTAAAGAAAGTCTTTAATATCACTCTTATTCAAGATAAAATCTTCCTTGACCAATTACCTTCTATTTTTATAATACAAAAATGATATTCATGATAGCCTTAGTTATTTCCCACCCTTATTCCATATTTTTAAACATACTTGGATTTTCAAGATACTACATCAATAAACAAATGATGGACATATAAAATAATATATGAGTCCCACTAAAATAAAATATATCTTCATATTTTTCTATGATCATCTTGATCCATGAAGTGTCCTAGATTTTACATAGTTTATTGTTGAATTTTTGCATGATTGTTAGAAGTTAAGTAGATTTTTGCCTTGATTGTGAAGTTCCATTAAAATTTATAGTTTGTTGTTGATGTTTTGTTGAAGTTTTGTATGACTATGCAAAGCTAAGGATAATTGTGAGAAGTTTTCTTGCATTTCCAAGATACTACATCAACCAATAATTGATGGATATCTAAAATAATTTGAGTCACACTAAACTAAAATATATCTTTATCATTTTTCTATGATCATATTGATCCCTATAAGAAGTGTCCTAGATTTTCCACAGTTTATTGTTGAATTTTCTTATGATTGTGAGAAACTAGGGAGAATTTTGCCTTTATTATCCCAAACAATACCACTTTTACTAAGATTTGCATGTTTTCTTTTGGAAGCAACATTAAAATTATGTTTAATGCACCCACATTTTGGATAATATATTTTTTCATGAGTCTATGTAGATAACTTACACTAAATCTATTTTTATAAATATTGTTCAATGTATGTTTAGTCCCTTAAATCAAGTGACTAGAACATTTATTTGTATACCTCAAACTTCCCATGATGAGTACAATACCTACAAATATCCTACAAGAGAGGAAATAATATGGATTCAAACATGGGTGTGATTTTTAGATTTATATTTAAAAATTCCACTATTGGATTCAAGCCATAAATTTCAAAAAATACTGATGAGACAAATTGTCCTCATTATTCTTAATTACTAAGTTTTAGAATAATTTATCTAATATGATATTGAAATTTTAATATAAATATAGCAACCTAATAAATGATTATATTTATGAAAAGGCACCTAAAAATAAAGGAAGCAACAACAATAATGAAGTAGATGACATGAAATTTCTACTTCCTTCTTATATAAGGTATTATTGAATCAAGGAATAGTTTAACTTCTAGTTTGATCAACAATGCACACCAATTCTACCCTTTCAATAAGTTATTATATGGAAGGGTTTGTGGTCTCTTCCAACCTATGAATTTAGATCGACTCCCAACTATCCTTGCTAATTCCTAATTTAGTTTATTCTAATTATATGGAATTAAAGCATAGAAATAAGAATGAATGAAAAGTATATTTTAAAGTTTAAGGATGATAGATCTAAATGAAATATAGTTGTAGCCATATAAAGGAAGTGTGTGATCAATGAACACATGAGAATACAAAGAACAACAATGTTCATATCTAATTAATATGAAATGTTAAGGCTAATGAAAAAATGGGTAAAAAGACTATACCTTAATCATTGTGTATTTTTTTTTTGGTTATATTGATTAAAAAGGGTTTTCAAAGGTATCCCACAATCTTTTACATCAGCTCCAAAAGAAAGATAACTCAACAAACGACAAGGGGATTTTGAAAGGTGTTTCACAACTTTTAATAGCAACTCCAACAGGATCAAAGCACATGAGGATTTTGAGAGTATCCCAAAACTATTACACCAAGATCGAATTGGAGACTTATAAATAACAACCCCAAATGGGTTAACCAACCACCCACACAACCAACAAAACAACATAAATCACATTGAAGGCACTGGTTGAAGGAGACAACAAGAATAAAAGGAATTAAAATTTGAAATTTGAAGAGCCTGCCCAAACTAGATTAAAACATTAAAACAAGCCTAACTCTTCCAAGAAAACACCTAGCATAACTAGGAAACCACCCTAGCAAAAGGAGCACAAGAGAACAGGAGAAATTGAAATTGGAATCACCCGCTTGGACAAGATAATTCTCGCCTAACTAAAAAATGAAAACAACATTCCAATCCAAAGACCGGGGCTAGAATCCATTGTGGAACACTCTAGTCGGCTACATAAAGGAAAACTTGAAACAAGAGAAATTGAAATTGGAATCAGCCGCTTGGACAAGATACTTCCTACCTAACAAAAAAATAAAAACAACATTCCAACCCAAATATCGAGACTAAAATCCACGGTGGAAAACTCCACCTGACTACATAAACGAAATATTGAAACCGGATACCGGTACACTGTAATAGAAACCAAACAACAAAACTAAGGTCCTCTATAGGACTTGCTCAAATCTGCATAGCAAGCTTTCACAAAAGCTCAACTAAAAACAGTCCACAAGTCTTCTCAAAGACTTGTCTCAATCACATAGAATCATAAAGATAATTTTTAGAGACTCAATATGTTCTAAGCTCAATGTACAATCAATATGTCAAATCAATATCATAGAAGCATAAAGAGAATTGTTAGAGACTCTATATATTCTATACTCAAATCCCAATCTCAACTCAATAGAAGAATCAAGAGAATTGTTAGAGACTATGTATGTTCTAGATCTCAATCTTAACTCAAATCAACCTCAATATCAACTCAAATCAATCTCAACTCAGATTATAATATTGAATAGTTTGTTTCTAGGAACTTGAACAACCACATGCATACACTTGACTAGGTTTAATCAACTCAACACAACCAATCACCTCAAGGAACAATCCTTTCTCACTTACCCTAGTCCAAGCATGTATTAACCAACTCAACTCAACCAATCACCTCAAGGAACAATCCTTTTTCACAAACCCTAGTCCAAGCATGTATTAACCAACTCAAAATATTTCCAACAATGCTCAAGCACAAGTCTCACATAGTAATGATACTCGTGTTCTTTTCTAACTCAAGTTCAAGTTCAGTTCATTATCAATGGGCTTCAACAATAATGCTAATAAAATAAGGTTTAAATACAACTCACAAACCAGAAAACCTTGAAGCATTCAACCAATCATTTTCTCAAAGGAAACCACAATCAATCATTTTCTCTCCAATGATATTTCAAAAATCAACCACCATAAACAATCAATAGGATAATGTGCCCATACCTTTTTTATGCCAATAAGTTATCCACAAAATATGCCACACTTAAACACAACTTTCCTTTCCAATCTAAACAAGGGTTAATGGACTTAAAATAATCACAAAATAAAGCATTACTCAACAAATTACACCCTTTTTACTCAAGTTAATAAACACATCCACCAAAGTCCCTTTTATTAAAACCCTTATAAAAAAAAAATAAACCTCTCAAAATTGATTTTAAAAAACAACTCCTTATTTCTCCTAATATTAATTCTCCATAACCATCAAATAATTCATAAACCAATTATGCTTTGCAATAATAATCACAACCCTAATAACAAACTTTAATTTCCATTAACTACCTTATAACTCCAAACTTTAGGGCTAATAAAAATTATTTAAATGCAAAACGTAATTACCTCCTCAAGGGGATTCGAACCCCCAACTTGCCACACCATGAGCATATTAGCTACGGCTAAGATTCTACATGATCTAGGCGCTCATTGGAAAGGCAAAGGCCCAAAGTGCCTTAAACCTTCCTCCACCTTCCGCAAAAGACAAAGCGCCAAAGCGCTTTCCACACGCCTTCCGAAACGTCGTCCAAGGGATTCGATCCCTGGTGTTTGCGCTGCCTTGTCCCTTAGCCAAAATGATTTGCCAATGTGCCATGCTTCCCACCATATTTTGACTTTCCAAGCGCTATCATTTTATTTGCTGCTTCTCTTCTCAAAATTTGCATTAGCTCATAGACTTATTAGAATGCCAAACATTTATCACAAGAGCAAGGATTAAACTTTGATTTATTTACCACACATTTATGTAGTGTTTAAAACACTTCGAATACGTCGAAAAAAATATGAATTTATGTTTGCTTGATGATGTCGGCAGAAAACTTTGCATTTAAATTTTAAATAATTAAAATTTAAACCAAATATTAAAACTCAAATAACTCCATCATCGAGGCACCTTTTTCGATGAAACGAAAGCCCAATTTGGGTTTTAAGAAAAACCCAGATCAAATATGTTGTCCATGGTTTTAAATAAAACCTTTTATTTTTCCTGCTTTGGTTTTCACAAAAACCCTTCATAGATCCTTTTGACATTAAATGCTCTTTTGACATCAATGACAACATTTTAGCTTAGGGACTCAAAATATCCAACACTTCATATTTTATTTAATATTCCCCCATAAGGTAGATGATTTTATTATTGTTCCTATATTTCATAGTCAAATCATGGAGTAATTCAGAGTTTTTGCTACCTTCCTTGAGCCACAATACTCTGTATTTCTGTTTCCAATGAATTCCTCTTGGGCAATGGTATTATGATACTCTATGAGGAGTTGTTTACCCCTTTCATGCCACTCTAATTTTCTCCCTTTCCTCTCCATTTTTCCTCTATATCTTTGATATCCTTTTTAAATTGTTATTTTCTTAAATTGATGTTACCAAAAACCTCTTTATTCCAAATTTTGATTTGATACTTGATGTTTTTTAAAAATTTTGGGTAACTCTATACATAGTTGATCCTTTAACCTCCTCTTACCACCAAATTTTAATTTTATTTGTAATATATGGGTGTATTTTCCACATAAGCTCATACCTAAAGGGTGCTCCTTGCTTCTCCTCCGTTTCCATATCCAGTAAAAGGGGATTGTGATCTGATCCTATTTTGGACATATATGTAAGTCTATGAATATTGATTATACTTAGCCAACTATCAAAAATAAGAACTTTGTCTAGGCACCTTGGAATGTGATTATCCCCTATAATTTTATTTGTCCACATAAACTTACCTTTACACATATCTAGGTCAATCAACTTATTATTCTAAAAAAAATCATTGAAATCTTACATACCTTGAGTGATGTTAATCCTCCTTCCACTTTTGTTCTTCATTCTTAAGACCGTATTGAAGTCATCCAAAACAATACAATGCAAATTAATAAAAATACTCCTTTGAAAACATAGCTTATTCCATAATTGGAATCTCTCACGATCATCATTTCGAGTATAAACCCCTATCATTACCCAACAAAAGTTATTTTTTTGTTCTTCAATTTTACTGTACAAAATATCTCTTCTTAATCAATTAAAGTACCCTTAAAATTCATCGTCCCAAAATATGCAAATACCTATAGCAGTACCTTATGCTGGGATTATGATCCATTCATCATTCGGCCAAACCTCTTTCTGAATAATATCAAGTTTTTTTGTGTCAATTTTAAATTCTTGAAGATAAACAATACCAGGTTTTACTTCCATGAGTATATTTAAAATAAGTCTTCTTTTCCTAGGGGAATTTATCCCCTGCACATTCCAAGAAAGGATTTTTATTTTTTGGTTTTGTTTTATGGGCTTTTACCCTTAACCATCCATTCTTCAATTGGATCTAATTATTTTTCCCTGTTCTTTGGTACTTTTTGTTCTTCTTATTATGGGGTCTTCCTTGCTTTCTTTTCCCATAATTGAGTTTCATCCTCCAAATTAGGGGTCTTCCTAAAGAAGATAATGATCCTCCTAAAGAAAATAATGATCCTTCTATTCCTCAAATTGTTTAGTTTCATCCTGCAAATTTAAAACTTGATATAATCCTTGCCATACCCCTATTTATTTGATTTTAATCCCCCAAACTCCTTCAATCTAATTATTCTCCTATTCTGAGTCCATTTGACTGGATGGGGTATCCTCTAACATTTTAGCATCATCTACTAATATTTCTTCTTCGACTTCCAATTTATTGTATGCATTCTCTATGTTGATCACAATCACATTATGTTGTGTCTTGGTATCTAGATTTATATGATTTTCAATCATATTTATTTTCTTCTTATGGTTACCTTCTTCATAATCATTTTATTTTTCTTGATTGAGACTATTCTCTTGTTGATTAATGTTATTTCCAAAACCTCTCAAGTTTTTTTCTCATTATGTTCTTCATCTCCTTGTTGGTTTAGCTCTTTGCATTTACTTGCATACTCCAGATATTATTAGGACTCTATTATTCTTCCTTGTGTTGTATAGAACATCCATTAATAATTTTACTTTCTACCTCTTCATTTACCTCCTAGTAAATTTCCTGATATTGTTCCTTGTGCCCTTTCTTGTGGGCTAGAAGTTTTGTTTCCCATGCTTGTAGTCCTCTAGTTTATTTGATTATCCTTTTGTTGCCACTTCTTAGTAAATTTGGGTTGTCTTTGCGGATGATATTTCCCCTCCACATGTCCAAACACTTTGCATTGCTTACAGTATACCATAAAATTTTCATATTTGAATTTTTGTTTTCATTCCCCAAGCATCAATTTGATACTCACTTTTTTCACTTTGTCTTGTTCTAGCTCCACATTAACATAGACTCTTGCACACAACATTTTTATTTTGTTTTGGGTGAGTGGATCCATGGTTGTAAACTATTCAATTTGTGTTGTGAGGCCCTTAATAATTTGATCATCCAAATATTCTATAGGCAGATCTAGGAAGCTAATCCAAATGGGAACTGAAAAGTTCTTCCTTTTGAGGGTTGAAGCCCTGATGCCATTGTTTCAGGAAAACCGATCTTTTCCCAAAGAAAAATGGACCTCGTGATAAGGCTACCACAAGATCCTCCTCAATCTTGAACCGGATTAAGAAGTATCCCTTTGATAGACTAGTAAGAACCCTTTGTTTAAAGTTTAGAATGAAGCCATCTCCTAAACACATCTAAACCTGGTCTGTGCCCTAGAAATTTGCCTACCATGCTAAACTCATTATCCCTCAATATTTTTTTTTTATTAAGGAGTTAGCAATATATACCTTTCTATTTTCATGAGGTATTTGTGTGCCAACTTCTTCTTTAATCACTTCCTTTCTTCCTTTGAGAATTGATACTCAAAAATCCTTTCATGATCCTTCTTGTAAAACATAGGTTTCCCATTTGGATCCTTAAACATTATATATATATATATATATATATATATATATATATATATATATTATTTTAGCCTTAGACATGTCCAGTCGAAAATATATATATATATATATATAATCCAAGTTCGGTTATTTCAAGGGATGTTGCAGCGCAATAGACAAAAAGAAGCTAACTCCAAGAATAAAGCAATTGTCTGCTGCTTCTGTTCTCGTAGCGACTGTATTGTACGAGGCTACCAACAACGCTCTTCCTCCGCCGGACGACATTTTTTTTATTAATTGTCTGTGTCCTTTTCATCATCACACAGTTCCCATAAATTCACAGGCTCAACATCTGGCCTTGCAAATGCATTTCCAAGGTTAAAATACAGAATGAGTTCTCCAGACACGAAACCCCAAGGCCCCCCAAACGTTGAAGATGAAGCTACACAGCCAGAACAGCAAACCCATATTGATGTGGAAGTGGGTGGAAAGGAGAACATGGATGTTCCATCTGATAGTAGTCACAGTGCTCCTGCACCTACATCTACTACAACTGACATAGTTGGAAGCCAAAATCAGATTGATAAACAGAGAATTTGGCTGGTGATAAATTTGTTCCTCAGAGCAGCCGCATGTGTGTTTCTTCTAATATCTTTTGCTGTGACGGCAGCCAACAAGCATGGGACCGATCTGAATTTCGACGAAGTCGACGCATACAAGTAGATATCTTTCCTAACCGATCATTTTGATACCACAAACTATTATATATAATAACATATTTCGTTCCATCAATTCTAGCACCATGCCAATACCAACTAATTTCGTGATATGGCACTATCTGAAAATCAAATTTATCTAATTTTATTTTGTGCAGATATCTTCTATCGATAACAGTTATAGCTTTCGCATATTCGGCATACCAGCTCTCACGCTCCTTGTACTTTTTTACATTGAAAGTTTCAACGTTTCCTGCAGATATGCATCGCTATTTCGATTTTATTGGCGATCAGGTCAATTTTTATTGTAATTTCCACTTATGTCGTCGGAAATTGGAATAACAATGATACGAATAACAACAATCCTCGTTGTTGTGTCGCAGGTGATGGCGTATCTGCTCTTGTCATGTGCTTCTGGTGCTGCGATTATTACAAGCGACTACCAAGATTTGATTGATGCTCTTGGTTTCACAGATTGTGAGGTGGAAACCTTTCTATCCATGGCTGCCGCGTCTTCGAGTATGGCTTTCGTGGGGTTTGTTATAATTGCCTCGTCCGCTTTGCAATCAGGCATTCGCTTACTTTCTTCGCCCATCAGCTGAACAGAGATCTCAAGTTAATTCAATCCCTTGATTTTGGATTTCCATTATATGCACAATAGTAAATATTGTCGCAATAACGAGTATAACAAAGAATTTTTTTTGAACAAGTGGGTTTATTAATGAAGAGGTTAAGGTTTTAATTTTCTGTATTTTTAGTAATTTTATTATGATATCAGGTTCTGTTCATCTGGAAATTAAAATTTATAAAACGTTTTTTATATACTTAATTAATTAATTTATTTATTATAAATAATTTAGTATATAATTTTTTTTTTTTTAATTTATTGAAACAAGAACAGATATTGTAGTAGTAAAAGAAGATTTGCATTGAAGCCAAATTTTTTAAACCATATTTTTACAAGGGTTGTTCACCTGTTTATAATAGTAAAAGAAATCTGCATTGGAACCAAATCTCCTAAACCATATTTTTATAATGGCTATTCAAATTAACTAAATAATGTATTTGCTCACCAAAGTGTCTAATCCTCTCATCCTCAATAGTCATGTCATTATACCATTGAACTCCTACTTCCTTAATACCCATCTTAGCCACAAAGTTTTGATACTTTATTTTGATCTCTACTTACATAAACTGTATTCAAATCTCTACTCACATAAACTGGAATTATATCGTCTAATTCCTTTCACAATTCTTTAATTTAATGACAAAAATCTTTAACCTCCATTTCTTCAAAATAAACTTGATATATAATTTTTGATAATATTATACACAAACATAGAAAATAAATATAAATATGTCTATTTGTTTGTAAGCTTTCTTCTCTTTCTTCATTTTTATGTCTTGATAATTGTAACTTAGGAAGATGACCAACAATATGTAATAATAAAACTTAAATTTTTATAGCATCATAAATATAAGTTAATTTAGAAGGTTGAGACGATTTTCGCAGGACTGCCCAAACTGCCAAACTCATTTCGGCCATATCTCACTCATCCGAACTCAGATTGAGCTGAAATTTTGAGGGTAGATGCCTGAAAAACCCTAAAACGTCTCCACCAATTTTCTTATCATTTGGAGCAACACGTATCCTAGCGCAGCCCTATGTGTGAACGATATATTTTAGAAGTGGCTATGTGAGGGTTTCATCTGGGTTGAGTGCAAGCAGCTCCAGAGATTGGTTTTTAGGGCCTTCGGGCCCTAGCGGCCAATATTTTTGTGGTTTATGCTCAATATTTTAGCAGGAAATGTTGTAGGGGATACAATATGGGTTAAAAATTTATCTTTCAACAGATCATACTGTGAACTTGAGTGACAACGGCTTCCAATTTGCTGCACAAAAGAAAAGTGAAAACCATACCTTTCCATGACGTCTAGGGCAAGGATTAAAGAGATCTCGAAACAAGTTTCAAGTAGTTGATCAAAAAATGGCTCATATCTCAAATGAATCTGGTGCTAAGGTGCACCCACAAAATAATTCTCTTGTGAAAACCCCTATCAAGGGTAAGAATTTTGAAGACTTAGTCCCAAAAATGAATTTTAGGGATGCCCTTCATGGTGGACAGCCTTAGCCCAATGCTAATATCAATATTAGGGCTTCCCATAAACCTCTAAGAATGCCTAAGATTGATCCCAGGAAAATAGAGTCAGGATGTCTTAAAGTGGCTTACACAAGAAAATTATGAAGAAGAACACTCAGATATAAACTCAGTAGGTTTCCAAATACCTAAGAAGAAGAACACTCAGAAAAAAATAGTTATGAAGGATCAATCAAAGTCATTTGCTAATATTTTTGAAATACTTTCCACAAATGATGTCCCAAGTGAGGAAGAGGAAATAATGGAAACTGAAATCTTAGAAACACAATTTAAATATGAACGGAAGAACTCAGAGACAAACCAACAAATCAAAGGTTTTCAACAGAAAAAAAAAGGAGAAAATTTACACAAGAAAAACAATATTTCAAATGTCAAAACTTCAAATAATGTAGGTCCCAATATAGACTCCATTGAACCATCTAGTAAAATTTTGGCAGTGTATGAGCATTCTTCAAAGTTAGAAGCCATCTCAGATTCAATTGGAATAAGTCAAGAAACAGGGAAAAAAAAATTGAAGATGGATTCCAATCAAAAAATAGGTCACAAGACCAATCAATATCATATGGTAAAAGAAGGTGAAAATATTGTAGAGGAAGGTAAGATTAATGCCCTTCCCAACTTTTTAAGCCCTGGTATTAATGAAGATCATCACTTGGAATATTAGAGGACTCAAAGGGAGTCTTTCAAAATAAAATGAAATTAGAAGAATGATTCAAATAAATCATCCACATCTTGTTTTCCTTCAAGAAACAAAGATGTCAATGGAGGATATGGACTTAATTGCCAATAAAATTTGGCCAGCTAGAAAAGTGGTTTCCCTCAGTTCCCAAGGGACTTCGGGTGGCATTGCTTGTCTTTGGGACCCAAAAGAGGTAGTTATTCACCATATGGTTGGCAGTTGGGGTTTGTTAGCTATAACTATTCAAAGTAGACATTCCAACCAGATTATGCTCTGCATTATTGTTTATGCGCCGACTTCTTTAGAGGAAAAAAGAAGACAGTGGAAGGATATTACTCATATTATCTCTCATTTTCCTAAAGTTTGGATCTTGATCGGAGGAGATTTCAATACCATCCTCTCTCTGGATGAGAAAATGGGGGGAAATAGAAATTTGGACAAAAGCACTGACCTCATGAGTGAATATATTAGAAACCTTCATCTTGTGGATATCCAACCAGATAATGGCCTTATGACTTGGTCTAACAGAATGCAAGGTTTAGCTTGTATAATGGAGATATTGGATAGGTTTTTGCTCTTTGAAAATTTCTTAATCCATGGTCACATTCCTAAAGTGAAGACTCTTAATAATGCTGGTTCGGATCATTGGCCAATCATTGTGGAAATGTGGAAAACCAATGTGAGTTTCTCTCCCTTTCATTTTCAATTAATGTGGCTCAGAGACATTTCCTTCAGACCTCGTGTGCAACAATGATGGAAGGAAGGTAAACCTAGGCATGGGACTAAAATGTTCTATTTTGCCAAAAGACTGCAATACATTAAATCCAAAATCAAGACTTGGAACGAGAAAGAGTTTGGGGATGTTCATAAAAAAAACATGAAGTTATTGCTCATATTGAAAATTTGAATAAGAAAATCCGTTTATATGGCCTCACGAGAGAAGAGAAGTGCAGATGAAATTAAACTCACAACTCAGTTAGAGGAATGGGAAAAAAGAGAAGAAATCTTATGGAAGCAAAAATCTAGAATTCAATGGCTCAAAGAAGGAGATCGAAACACAAATTTCTTTCACAAATTTCTTTCACAAATCTCTTCTAGCTCGAAGATCTCACAACTTTATTTCTTCCTTAACTTTAGATACTGGAGATGTTGTTTATACTTGGGATGGCATGAACTCTATTGTTGTTGATTACTTTTCCAATCTTTTTGCTGCTACTCCTCTTGACTCGACTTCTCAACAAAATGTTCTTCAAGCAATCCCTTCTCTTATCACTTTTGAGGAGAACTCTATTTTGACTGCTCCTGTTCCTATCAATGAGCTTCAACAAGTATTTTTTAAAATGCAAAAATGGAAAACCCCAGGTCCTGATGGTTTTCCTATTGAGTTCTTGTTAGAGTTAAAGTGCACTATGCCTTCACCTTGACACTTGTCAGTTTCTCTTAACAAGTGTCATGTGTTTCATATAGGCCTTTAGCTTATATATGTAACTCATTTTTATCAATAATTTAATCCCCTCCTATTTCAGTCCCAACATTTGGTATCAGAGCAGGTTCGCTCTCCTACCTGTGTCAACCCTTGAGGGGGGATTTCCCTCATGGAAATCCCCCCTCCTCATTTTTCCATTGTTTTTTTTTCAAAGCTTCTAGTTTCTGACTTAATGTAACATTCCCCCTTAATGTTGACTTCTCTTCTATTTCTTCTTCTTCTCCTCCATATTTGGATCTATGGCTCATTTTATTGTATTGAGTGCATTTTCGACAGAGACCGACACTCTTATATGGCTCATTTTTCCTTTGTATTAGGTGCATTTTTGGTAGAGACCGACACCTTCTAGATTGAGTTCACCATGAGGAGGGATTTGATATTCATGGTGAATCTAGTCAGTGACCTACGAGAGGCAACATCCTCTAAGGATGACCTACAGAGGCAACAGACCCAGAAGTGGCTGACCCTGAGGCACCCATGATGACCCTGAGGCACTTAGACGGCTGACCCAGTGGCAACAGACCCATGGAAGTGGCTGACCCTGAGGCAACAGATCGAGATGTATACATAGTGAATATAGCATTATTCATAGTTGGAGAGCCAAGCGCAAAGAGCATGAGCCTAGACCAAATCAACAATAAAGGAGGATGATAGGTTGCTTTTAGAAAAGTCAACATTAAAGGGGAATGTTACCTAATGTTGACTTGTTTTGTTTCTTCTTTAGTTAGGATAGTGCACTTTAAGGGGGAATGTTAGAGTTAAAGTGCACTATGCCTTCACCTTGACACTTGTTAGTTTCTCTTGACAAGTGTCATGTGTTTCATATAGGCCTTTAGCTTATATATGTAACTCATTTTTATCAATAATTTAATCCCCTCTTGTTTCAGTCCCAACAGTTCTACCAAGAGTTCTGGGATATCCTTCATGTTGATTTATTAGAGGTGGTGGAAGAAGCCAGGAAAGCCAAAGAAATTTTGAAGGTTATAAATAAAACTTATATTACTCTTGTTCCAAAATCTCAAGAGGTTGATCATATCTCAGCTTTTAGACCTATTGCTTTATGTAATGTTCTTCTCAAAATCATTACTAAAATCATGGCAGAAAGGTTGAAGCCTCTTTTGCATAAGATTATTTCCCCAGAGCAAGGGGGATATGTGGAAGGACGTCAAATAGTAGATGAGATAGTTCTTGCTCAAGAAGCCATCAATTCCATGGATATGCAAAATTCTCCTTCTATGTTCATTCGGTTAGACTTATCCAAATCTTATGACAGAGTGGATTGGAACTTCCTTATCAAAGTTTTGAGGCAATTTGGTTTCTCTAAGTATTGGATGGATTGGATTATGGGATGTATCTCTTCAGATTCCTACTTAGTTCTTATCAATGGTAGGCATTCTCAGTCTTTCCCAACTTCTAGAGGTATTAGGCAAGGTGACCCGCTATCCCCTTATTTATTCATCATTCTTACTGAATGCTTGGGTAGGACTATAACCAAAAATAGGGAAAACAAAACCCTTGAGGGAGTTACCATTTCTCATGGAGCTAGACCTATATCTCATCTTCAATTTGTGGATGACTCTACTCTTTTAGGTAAAGCTAAAGTTAAGGAAGCTTCTAATATTAAGCAAATAATTAGCTATTTTTCTAAGGCTACTGGGCAGTTGATCAATGAAATCTAATCTAAAGTTATTTTCTTTCACTGCTCTGCTAGACAGGAATCCATGGTCTTGGATAAATTAAGATATAAAAATACCTCTCTTTCAATCACTTATTTAGGTATTCCTATAAATATTCAAAGGCAAAAAAATAAATATTGGAATTGGTTGTTGGACAAAGTCAAGAAGAAAATTAGAAAGTTGACCAACAAGTGGCTTTCTTCTGGGGGTAGAATCACCTTGGTAAAATTAGTCCTTCAAGATATTCCCATTTATGTTTCTTCTGTTTTGAATATCCCAAAGGCTGTTCTTCATGAATTGGATCAAATCAGTCATCGTTTCCTTTGGAGTGGTACTAAGGAGAAAAGAAAATGGGCCTTGGTGAAATGGGATACTTTATGTCTTCCTAAGAGTGAAGGGGGGTTAGGATTTCGGTCTTCAATTAATAACAACAATGCTTTAGCTGCTAAATTATATTGGAGGATGTTGCATAACCCCAATGCTCTTTGGACCAATAATCTTCATGCTAAATATGCTGAGAACAAAAGTCTTGAAGACCTTGTTTGCTATCAACTTCCTACCAAAGGTTCTGCCATTTTAGCAGTTCTTAAAACTGGTGAGGATTTGATAAAGAAAAAATTATTTTGGATCATTCATAATGGTCAACATGCAACTTTTTGGACAGATTCTTGGGATGGTCACAAGCCTTTAATAACTTAGTTTCTCGATTGGAGGCCTTTGATGGAGGAGCTTCATCGAGCTAATTGGATAAAGGTGTCTAATTACTGTCGGTACCATACTGGTAATTCAAAGGTTGGTAGATATTGGATCCCTATTGAGTACTGGCCTATTCAAATCCCAAAAAGGCAAAGACAAGATATCCAAGGCATACTTTGTATGAGATCCCTCTCTTGGTCCCATGAAAAATATTGTTTTGGATGGAACAACACTACTGAGGGTGAGTATTCCGTTGCTCAAGTTTATTTGACCTTATACCATAATAATCCCAACCATTCTTCTGACATATTTTCTCAATTGTGGGCTCAAATGCTTTGGCCTAAGGTGAGGTCCTTTAATTGGCTTTTATTGCATCATAGGGTGCTTACTGGTGAGCAACTTATGAAGCGTGGTTTTCATGGCCCTTTTAGATGTGAAATGTGTGAAGAGAATGTAGAAAATATCAACCATATTTTTATTGAGTGTACTTTAGCCTATGAGCTATGGAGGAGAATGGCCACTTTACTTGGCTTACAGTGGTCCAATTTTTTTTACTTTTGAACAGCTTTGGAGGGATTGGCCTAATCAAGAGGGTGTTGATCATTTTATTAGGCGATTAGTTTGGATGGGTTCTACCATTCTTCTTTGGAATATTTGGAATGAAAGGAACAACCAAATTTTTAATCAAGATAGGAAGGATATTCACTATATTTGGCAAAAGACCATAGCCAACTTAGTTGAATCAGTCCATCAACTCCTTAATCACCCTCAAAACTCCCACCAAAGATGGGATCAAGTGATGCAAAGATTGAATATTAAACCTTCTAAGGGCATCCAACTTAAAGGGAATGTGAGTATTAGTAAGATGGATAGGACTAGAAATTGGCAACCTCCCCCTAAGGATTTTGGAAAATTCAATACTGATGGAGCCTCTAGAGGGAACCCTAGAAAAGCCAGTGTGGGAGGAATTGGTAGACTTTCAGATGGCTCCCTGGTTTTTACTTTTGCTAATAATTTGGGTATTCTTTCCACTAACCTTGCTGAGGGGTATGGTATCCTCAGAGGCCTTCAGGAGGCTACTAAGGTTGGATGGGAAAATGTGTTAGTTGAGTTTGACTCTCAACTTATGATTAATCTCTTGAAGACTCCTAAGAATCATAAGGTGGATTGGAGAATAAAAATAATTATTGAGAAGATTCAGTTAATCCAGGATGGGATTTTTGAAAGTTGATTACAGTCATGTGGTCAGAGATCAAAATAAGAGTGTTGATGCTTTAGCTAATCGGGCTTTGGACAAAGGTGATCTTACTTGTTATGGCCACCCTCCTACATGGTGGGCTTCTCAAATTAGGGAAGCTCTTCTTTCTATAATTTCTTTGGATGGCTCCAGTTCTAAAGGTACCTTGTTTCTTCTTGTTTTTTTTTGCTTCTCTTTGGTTCATTCAGTTTTTTTTAGTTCCCTAGCTCATTCTATTTTTTATTTTGTTTTCTCTATTGATTCTTGTCTTAATAGTCTTCTGGTCTAGATAGGTCATTGTTTTGTTCATTGTTTTTTTTTTTTTCTTTTTTCTTCTTTGTTTTTTTTTTGTTTAGTTTTTTAAGGTGGGTGGGTTCTTTTGTTTTGTTTTGTTTTTGTGTTATTTGTGTTGTTTTTCGTTGTTTTTGTGTTTTTGTTGTTTTTTTTTTTTTATGTTTTTTGTTATTTTTCTTGTGTTTTTTTCGTTCTTGTTCTTGGGTTTCTCTTTGTTTGTGTTATTTCTTGTTTTTATGTGTGAGTGTCTTCTATGTATTTTGTTTTTGTTTATTGTATGTTGTTGGTTGTTTTTTATTTTTATTTTTATTTTATTTATTTTATTTTTGAGGTTTTGGTTGTGTTTATTTTTCATGTTTTTTTTGGGTTATGTCTTTGTAGTGTTCTGTTGTTTTTGTCTTGTTTGTGTTTTGTTATGTGGTTCTTGTGTTTTTCTATGTGGTTTGTGTTGTGGTTTTTTTTTTCTTATTGTGCATTTTTGGTTGTGCTTTTGTTTTTGACACACTCAAGGAGCATGTTTTTTTATTTTATTTTATTAATTTTGTTGTTATTTACTTATTTTTAAATTGGTTTTTTGTGTTTGTTTGCTCCTTGAGTATGTTAAAGGTTGTAGGCCAGGTCCGAGTCCTGGGTGTTTTTTGCATAATGGATACCCTTGCCTCCTTGGGTCTTACCCGAAAGTGGCATTCCTTTTGGGATGTTTTCCACAAATTAAATATATATATATATATATATATATATATATATATATAGTTAATTTAAATATATTTAAAAATTAATATTTATATAAAAAAATTTATATTTTTTAATAACAGTATTTCAAAATTTATATTAAAAATTTAGGTACACTATCTATAATTGTAATTATAGATAATTCTATATTATTTATTTATTTTTAAAATTTGTATACATGGAATATTATTTATATTTCCAATATTTTTGAATATATATATATATATATAATGGAATAGAAAATAATGTTACATTATTTATTAAATTTTGTGAGTAATGGTTTATATCTAAAACATTACTCGTTTAGATATTTATATTTTTAGATATATAATGTTTTCAAACTCTCTAAAAACTATTATGTGGTTTTTGATTCATTGTTTAAGGTCTATTGATAAAACAATATGATTTTATCTACCTTTGTGAAAATTTAAGTCTCAATTACCTTGATCTTAGGTCAAGAAACTAAAATATAGAAACTATTCTAGCTTAAATAAAGTCTTTAATATCACTCTTATTCAAGATAAAATCTTCATGTTGAGCAAGGTGCAATGACAGTATTGTCATTATTGTCAACACAATCAGATAGATCGGTTGATGCAGTGGACAGGAGTTCAGAGGTTATTCAGAGTATGTAAAATGATGTTAAATGCTTATGAGGATGTTTTTGATGTTTGGGTGAAGTTTTTATAGGTTTTTTATGCAAATTTGCAAAAGTTGAAAAATCGTTAGAAAGTTGTCAAAGCAGCAAAATAGTCAAAAAGTTGCAAAAGCCACCACGGGCACATTTGGACAGGATGGATCAGTTTGGAACATGCCAACATGTCATGAAATAGTCCATAACAGCATTGGATATGTCAGCACAGTTTTTGGAGTGATCGGTGGTGTTTTCAGTATCTTGGCCGATGATTTGGCAAGTGGTTGTACACGTTGAAAAAGTGTTGGTTTTGTCAGAAGCACTGCAAACAAACCGTAAGGATTTATGTAGTAAAATTTGAAATGGAGGTGGTTGTTATCTTCAAGAACATGTGTTCCAAATTTCAATGAAAACAGAGAAACGAGGTGAATTTTACAAGCGTTGCAAGACTGTCACAAAAATGCTCTTTTTTGAAAAAGTGTGTCAGTAGTAGTTTTTGTGGAAGTGGTACAAGCGAACCGTAAGGAGTTAGAAATAGTCAGTGTTACAAATATTCTACATTTAAAATTTTAGAGTAAACCAAGTTACGAGGTGAGAGTTATGTTTTTTGCAAAAACGTTACAGGTCTCTTTTATGTCAATTTGTGCAACTTGGACAAAATCCTTTAGTTGGCCGTTTCGACCTTGAAGAGTCGCCAGAGTTTCAGTTTCAGTGTTGTTACACCTTCAAGGCATCAAATAGATCATATTTTATTTTTGGTTTGAGTTGTCACATGGCTCTGAAGTATGAGAACGAGTAAGGTGTCAATTATTTGCATTTGATGTGTTTGACGAAATGCCTTCTCAATATAAAAAAAAGGGAGTTATATTATTTTAAGCAGTTTCATTAAATAAATGTCTTTGAAGAAAATAAAAAGTGAAAAGGAATGCAAGTGTGTGCATTTAAGTTAGAAGTGTTTTATTGAAGAGAGTGATTTTATTTTGTGTTGAGAGAAGAGTGTGTGGAGAAAAATAAAGAGTGAAAATCCGTGTTTTAAGGAAAAAAGTAAAAAACACCACTTTAGTATTTTGGGCATAACTTTCTCATACGATATCATTTTTAGGTGAAATTATGAGATCAGGTCATAGACAAAGTTTTGCACAATACCCAGAAAGCATTTAGCAATTGACAGAACGAGCTAAGAGAATGGTCAATTTTTATGTAAGAAGAGAAGATTCATATATGTCATTTTATTATCAATATCAAAATCAAGTGGGTGCTTGGTAGAGGGGTTGGTGCTCCTTTATGTTGGTGCAGATAAATCATGGGTTGGTGCTCCTTTCTATTGGTGTAGATAAATCAGGGGTTAGTGCTCCTTCTAGTGGCTGTTGGTAAATTGATTGTAAAGTTGGTGCTTTGCAAAGGCTGGATTTGGATGGGAGTCCAAACAGTCATTTTGAGGATGTAGCCAAATCGGTGAACCTCGATACATCTTGTATTGTGTGATGTTCTCTTGTTATACTTACTTTATTTGGTTTCAAGTTTTCATTGTTTCGGCTTTAAGAGTTGAAGATTTAAGTTTTAAAAGAGCTACACTGATTCACCCCCCCTCTCAGTGTCATTGTGAGACTAACAATTGGTATCAAAGCAAGGTTCCTGAACAAGCTTAACCAGCTAGGGTGATATTGGAAGTGACATAATGACATGTGGTGAAGGCTTCTCATAAAACAAAGCACCATTGTTTGATGGAACTAATTACGTATTTTGGAGACTCAAGATGCAGACATATCTTTGTGCTTTGGGATACGACATTTGGGATTCAGTAGATAGTGGATACACAATACCCACCACTTCTCCAACCGATGTTGTCGGTAACAAATTGTTTGAGAATGACTCAAAAGAAAAGAATGCTATCATGTGGGGATTAGTGAATAGAGAATTAGTAAATATTATGAGTTGTAAAATGGCAAAAGAAATATGGGATAAACTGAGGAGCATTCATGAAGGAGACGTTAAGATCAAGGAGGCCAAGTTACAAACACATTGAGCTCAATTCGAAGTATTAAATATGAATGACGATGAGAACATAGAGGCATATATGCTGAGAGTTAATGAAGTCATTAATGCGATTAGAGGACTCGGTGAGGAAATCAAAGATTCTGTCATCGTGAAAAAGGTATTAAGATCTCTTCCCCAAATATTTGATTCTAAAGTTTCAACTATAGAAGAAGCTAAAGATCTAAATTCTTTTAGTATGGATGAGATGCATTGTTCTTTGACTGCATATGAGATGAGAATAGAAAAATATAAATCCACAGACAGAGAAGCTGCTTTTAAAGCCCATAAAAATATGAAAGCAAAACAAGAATCCAAGGAAGAAGAGACATTAGATGAAATGGAAGCAAACTCTGTTCAAAAACTAAAAATAAGTAAAGGAGAATACAGAGGAAAGTTACTATTTAAATGTTTCAAGTGTGGAGGCATTGGATATTTTGCAGCTAAATGTCCACTTAATGAGAATAACAAAAGTGATGAAGGATCGCACCAAGAAAGAAGTGACTGGAAGAAAAAAATAAATTTCAAAAAATGCAACTTCAAGAAGAAAAGTTTCATCTCCAAGAATGTCAGTTCATCAGAAGACAACTTCGATGAGGATTTTGAAAAGGAAACAAGTGAAGCTCTTTTCATGGCACTCAAAGAAGAAAAAAAAGAAAAAGAACAGGAATGTGATGAAGAAGAAATTGATGCAGAAGTAAATTTGGAAGAGGAACTAATTGCAGCTCTGGATGAATTGAAGATAGAAAGAGAAAAGAATAATAAAATTTCAAGAAAGCTTGAGGATGCAAATGAAATCAAAACCAGTTTGAAATTACATATAGAAGAATCCAAGAAAATATCTAAAGATCTCGAAGTGCAAATAACCATGAAAATAGATTATTGCAGCAAGCTAGAAGAGGAGACTGTTGGTTTAGGGATGCAGATAGAAGAGATGAATCGTAAAATTAGTTGTTATCACAAATGTGAAGAAAGTTCTATGAAGATGGATAAGATCATAAATAACCAAAATACTACAAGCATCAAATTTGGTTTGGGCTTTAACGAAGGAGAATCATCAAATGGATCAAATGCCATAAATGAAGAATCCATAAAGAATGAAGATAAGAAATAGGTTGATCAAGAAAAATTGACTCATGCAAAAGAAAGCAATAATGCAAGGCACGAAAGGAGAATTGACAATGATGGATTCACCAATGTCACACATCAAAGAAGAATAATATTTATGGTTCCTACGACAACATGACAAATACCATCACCCAGGTTCAATCATCTCTTTTTTGGTTAGTATTTTAAATGCAATGGTTATGGACATAAGATTTCAGATTGCAAGTATAATGTAGGACTAAGGAATTTTACAATTAGAAATGTTTTTTCACCTTTGATGGATTATGCAGTAGAATGTTATAAATATCATAATTTTGGGCACATTGCAAGAAATTGTCGAAGTACATTTGCATCAAATCAATTTTAGGGAAGAAAATTTCAACCAAATGAAATAAGACAAAATAGAAAATTTCCCGAAAAACATGCACAAGCTACTGAAAAATAAAACTCAAAACAAGAGCCCAAAACTGTAATCAAACCAGAGTGGAAAGAAAAAGAGTGATCTAAGGAAGAAAAGGAATCCCTAATCGTACAAACAACATTTAAAACATAGAATAAATTTGCACCATGGATACTTGATAGTGGATGCTCCAGTCATATGACAGGTGACAAACACAAATTTGAGAAGTTACAACAATATGAAGGTGGTTCAGTAAAATTTGGAAATAATGATGGAGCTAAGATAGTTGGCAAAGGTTCAGTTAAGATTAGTGACAAAAAAATCAATTCAAAAGAAGTCTTGTTTGTGGTTGGTCTAAAGCATATCTTGTTGAGCGTAAGTCAGATTTGTGATAGAGGTCATGAAGTGATTTTTAAGAAGCAGGGTTGTGAAGTCAGAAAAGCAAATAGTGGAAAGTTGATAGCAACTGGATCGATGACATCTGACAACCTGTACACTCTCTAAGATACTTCATATGGAGCTTGCTTGATTGGACAAGAAGAAGAAAATTGGTTGTGGCACAAGAGGCTCGATCATATCAGTTTTGACAATCTAGTAAAAATCAACTCAAAAAAGGCAGTGAGATATATTCCCACCATTGGAAAACCATCAAATAGCATTTATGCTTCATGCCAAAAGGAGAAGCAAACTAGAGTTCCATTTAAAACAAAAGAGTACTACATAAGAAAACATTTGGAACTAATACATACTGATTTATGTGGACCCATGAGAACGCAAAGCATAAATGGTGACAAATATTTTATGTTGTGTATAGATGACTATTCCAGGATGACATGGGTACTATTTTTGAAGCATAAATTAGAAGCTTTTGAGATGTTCAAGGTTTTCAAAAACCAAGTTGAGAATCAAACAAGAAAAATGATTAAATGTTTAAGATCAGATAGAGAAGGAGAGTTCATTTCAGAGGATTTTACATAGTACTATGAAAAAAATGGTATTAGGAGATAGTTTTCAACAGCCAAGACACCTCAGTAGAATGGTGTGGTAGAAAGAAAGAACAAGACAGTGCAGGAAATGGCATAGACTATGTTGACTGAGAGAAAAGTAGCAGACAAATTTTGGAAAGAGGTAGTCCATACTGCGGTATACATCCAAAATAGGTGCATGTTGAGGATGCATGAAATCAAAACTCCTTATGAGTTGTGGTTCGGTAAGAAGGCAACAACAAGATACTTTAAAGTTTTTGGCAGCAAGTGTTACATCAAAAGAACTGAATAAAACCTTGGTAAGTTTGAAGATAGAGCAGATGAAGGTATTTTTCTTGGCTATTCATCAAAAAACAAAGCTTACAAATGCTACAACAAGAGGCTAAGGAAAATTGTGGATAGTGCTGATGTTAAAGTTGATGAAGGTAGGGAACGAGTAATTAGCTATGAAGAGAACTACCCAATTTATGAAGAGGTTATTGAAGGAGATGAGGAAAAGGAAACGAAAAAGAAACAAAAAATTGACTCAGATGATTCAAACAATGATCCAGAAGTGGAAGAAAATAAGAAATTCAAAACAGGCAATTGCGAGAAAGATCATCCTAGAGAGCAAATAATTGGAGACCCCACAGTTGG
The DNA here is from genome assembly GCA_028583015.1 of Wollemia nobilis. Taxonomy (NCBI): domain Eukaryota; kingdom Viridiplantae; phylum Streptophyta; class Pinopsida; order Araucariales; family Araucariaceae; genus Wollemia; species Wollemia nobilis. The sequence goes on along the minus strand of JAQPPZ010017048.1, from coordinate 3,032,078 downwards.
TGTTCAGACAAGAAGAAGAGTAGTAAGTAACTACTATCTATTATACAGCATTGAGCCCAAAAATTTTGCTGACGCAAGCAAAGATGAAAGTTGGATGAAGGCAATAAATGAAGAATTATATCAGATCAAGAAAAACAAAACTTGGGAGTTAGTACCAAGACCTGCAAATAAAAAAATAATCGGTACTAAATGGGTCTTTCGAAACAAATTCAATGAATACGGATAGGTAGTCAAGAATAAAGCAAGATTGGTATGTAAAGGCTATGCACAAGTTGAAGGTATTTACTTTGAGGAAACCTTTGCACCTGTGGCTAGACTAGAGGCAATTAAATTTTTTTTGGCTTTAACAGTTTACAAGAATTTCAAAGTTTATCAAATGGATGTGAAATTAGCATTTTTTAATGGAAAACTTGAAGAAGAGGTTTAATTGAGCAGCTATATGGTTTCCAACTTGGTGATGATCCCAACTTGGTTTGCAAGTTGAAGAAAGCATTATATGGCTTAAAACATGCACCCCGAGCATGGTATACAAGGCTAGACAACTATCTTACTCAACAAGGGTTCAAGAAAGGTATGGTGGATAGTAATTTGTATGTCAAAATAGAAAATGGCCATCTTATTATTCTTGTTGTATACGTAGATGATATCATATTTGGCAGCAGCAAAGATGAGTCATGTAAATATTTAGCAAATAAGATGCAGAAAGAATTTGAAATGTCAATGATTGGTGAACTTTCGTATTTCCTCGGGTTGCAAGTTAATCAAAATGAGAAGGGCATATTTATTTCTCAAATTAAATATGTGAAATAGATGCTAAAAAAGTTCACAATTGAGGATTGTAAGCCAGTTAGCACTTCTATGATGATAGGTTGCAAGTTGAGCGAGGATGATAAATCTCCACATGTTGATCAAACCATGTAAAAATCTATGATTGGGAGCTTACTGTACTTGACAACTACCAGACCAGATATTTTGTAGGCAGTATGCATGGTAGCACGATTTCAGGCTAGTCCCAAGGAGACTCATGTGACAGCATTGAAGAGGATTCTTCGGTACCTCAAGGGTACTATAGAGTATGGGTTATGGTATTCAAAAGGTAAGGACTTCACCCTTATTGCATATTTAGATGCAGATTGGGCAGGATGTGTATATGACAGAAATATTACCAGTGGAGGTGCATTCTATCTTGGAGACAGGTTGGTCATGTGGCACCGTAAGAAACAAGAGTCAGTCTCCTTATCCACAACAGAGGCAGAATATATTGCAGCGACAATGTGTTGTACGCAGGTATTATGGATGAAAAAAACCCTAAAATATATTGGTATTAACTTCAGTGAGCCAATTTTAGTTAAGTGTGATAACACCAATGCCATTAACATCTCAAAGAATCCGGTTATGCATTCTCGCACAAAACATATTGCTATTCGGTATCACTTTTTGAAGGAGAAAGTTGCGAAAGGTGAGGTTAAGTTGGATTTTATTCCAACAACAGAGCAAGTAGCGGATATCTTCATAAAACCATTGCCCAAGGAATTATTTGAGTACCTTCATAATAAATTAGGAGTGGTCACGCTTCCCAATAATTGACTAGCTATCGAGACCACATTCTCAGGGGGAGCATTTGTGTATTTGTTTATCTTTTTGCTCATGTTTGTGATTTTTGCTAAGTGTAATAATTTTTGCCTAAGAATGTTGTGCATGGACTCAAGGGGAGTTTATAGCAGCCCTTTGGTATTGTTTTCAAAGGGGGAGAAGAGTTACAGGAAATTGCACGTGTGTTGCCAACAATTCCAAAGGGGGAGATTGTTGAGCAAGGTGCAATGATAGTATTGTCATTGTTGTCAACACAATCAGATAGATCGGTTGATGCAATGGACAGGAGTTCAGAGGTTATTCAGAGTATGTACAGTGATGTTAAATGCTTATGAGGATGTTTTTGATGTTTGGGTGAAGTTGTTACATGTTGTTTGTGCAAATTTGCAAAAGTTAAAAAAATCGTCAGAAAGTTGTCAAAGCAGCAAAATAGTCAAAAAGTTACAAAAGTCGCCACGGGCATAGTTGGACAGGATGGATCAGTTTGGAACATGCCAACATGTCAAGAAATAGTCCATAACAGCATTGGAGATGTCAGCACAGCGTTTGGAGTGATCGGTGGTGTTTCCGGTATCTTGGCGGATGATTTGGCAAGTGGTTGTATAGGCTAAAAAAGTGTAAGTTTTGTCAGAATCACTGTGAACAAACCGTAAGGAGTTATAGAGTAAAATTTGAACTGGAGGTGGTCATTATCTTCAAGAAAATGTTTACCAAATTTCAATGAAAACAGAGAAACGAGGTGAATTTTACAAGCATTGCAAGACTGTCATAAAAACGCTCTTTTTTTAAAAAGTGTGTCAGTAGCAGTTTTTGTGGAAGTGGCACATGTGAACCGTAATGATTTAGACATTGAGTTTTGGTTTGGACATATTCAGTATTGCAAATATTATATGTTTCAAATTTCATATAAAAATGAGTTACGAGGTGAGAGTTATGATTTTTGTAAAAACGTTATAGGTCTCTTTTATGTCAATTTGTGCCACTTGGGCAAAATCCTTTAGTTGGCCGTTTCGACCTTGAAGAGTCGCCAGAGTTTCAGTTTCAGTGTTGTTACACCTTCAAGGCATCAAATAGATCATATTTTATTTTTGGTTTGAGTTGTCACGTGGCTTCGAAGTATGAGAATGAGTAAGGTGTCAATTCTTTGCATGTGACGTGTTTGACGAAATGCCTTCTCAATATAAAAAAAAAAAGAGTTATATTATTTTAAGCAGTTTCATTAAATAAAGATCTTTGGAGAAAGTGAAAAGTGAAAAGGAATGCAAGTGTGTGCATTTAATTTAGAAGTGTTTTATTGAAGAGAGTGATTTTATTTTGTGCGGAGAGAAGAGTGTGTGGAGAAAAATAAAGAGTGAAAATCCGTGTTTTTGGGAAAAAGGTGAAAAACGTCACTTTAGTATTTTGGGCATAACTTTCTCATACATTCTCATACAATATTATTTTTGGCTGAAATTTTGAGAGGAGGTCATAGACAGAGTTCTGCACAATACCCAGAAAGCATTTAGCAATTGACAGAACGAGCTAAGAGAACGATCAATTTTTATGTGAGAAGAGAAGATTCATATATGTCATTTTATTATCAATATCAAAATCAAGTGGGTGCTTGGTAGAGGGGTTGGTGCTCCTTTCTATTGGTGCAGATAAATCAAGGGTTGGTGCTCCTTTCTATTGGTGTAGATAAATCAGGGGTTGGTGCTCCTTCCAGTGGGTGCTGGTAAATTGATTGTAAAGTTGGTGCTTTGCAAAGGCTGGATTTGGATGGGAGTCCAAACAGTTATTTTGAGGATGTAGCCAAATCGGTGAACCTCGATACATCTTGTGTTGTGTGATGTTCTCTTGTTATACTTGCTTTATTTGGTTTCAAGTTTTCATTGTTTCAACTTTAAGAGTTGAAGATTTAAGTTTTAAAAGAGCTACACTGATTCACCCGCCCTCTCAGTGTCATTGTGAGACTAACACTTCATTGACCAATTACCTTCTATTTTTTACAGTACAAAAATGATATTCATGATAGCCTTAGTTATTTCCCACCCTTATTCCATATTTTTAAACATACTTGCTTTTTTCAAGATACTACATCAATAAACAATTTATGGACATATAAAATAATATATGAGTCCCACTAAACTAAAATATATCTTCATATTTTTCTATGATCATCTTGATCCATGAAGTGTCCTAGATTTTACATAGTTTATTGTTGAAGTTTTGCATGATTGTTAGAAGTTAAGTAGATTTTTGCCTTGATTGTGAAGTTTCATTAAAATTTATAGTTTGTTGTTGATGTTTTGTTGAAGTTTTGTATGACTATGCAAAGCTAAGGATAATTGTGAGAAGTTTTCTTGCATTTACAAGATACTACATCAACCAATAATTGATGGATATCTAAAATAATTTGAGTCACACTAAACTAAAATATATCTTTATCATTTTTCTATGATCATATTGATCCCTATAATAAGTGTCCTAGATTTTCCACAGTTTATTGTTGAAGTTTCTTATGATTGTGAGAAGCTAAGGAAAATTTTGCCTTTATTATCCCAAACAATACCACTTTTACTAAGATTTCCATGTTTTCTTTTGGAAGCAACATTAAAATTATGTTTAATGAATCCATATTTTGGATAATATATTTTTTCATGAGTCTATGTAGATAACTTACACTAAATATATTTTTATAAATATTGTTCAATGTATGTTTAGTCCCTTAAATCAAGTGACTAGCACATTTATTTGTATATATCAAACTTCCCATGATGAGTACAATACCTACAAATATCCTACAAGAGAGGAAATAATATGGATTCAAACATGGGTGTGATTTTTAGATTTATATTTAAAAATTCCACTATTCCTTTCAAGCCATAAATTTCAAGAAATACTGATGAGACAAATTGTCCTCATTATTCTTAATTACTAAGTTTTAGAATAATTTATCTAATATGTTATTGAAATTTTAATATAAGTATAGCAACCTAATAAATTATTATATTTATGAAAAGGCACCTAAAAATAAAGGAAGTAACAAAAATAATGAAGTAGATGACATGAAATTTCTACTTCCTTCTTATATAAGGTACTATTGAATCAAGGAATAGTTTAACTTCTAGTTTGATCAACAATGCACCCCAATTCTACCCTTTCAATAAGTTATTATATGGAAGGGTTTGTGGTCTCTTCCAACCTATGAATTTAGATCGACTCCCCACTATCCTTACTAATTCCTAATTTAGCTTATTCTAATTATATGGAATTAAAGCATAGAAATAAAAATGAATGAAAAGTATATTTTAAAGTTTAAGGATGATAGATCTAAATGAAATATAGATGTAGCCATATAAAGGAAGTGTGTGATCAATGAACACATGAGAATACAAAGAACAACAATGTTCATATTTAATTAATATGAAATGTTAAGGCTAATGAAAAATGGGTAAAAATACTATACCTTAATCACTGTGTATTTTTTTTTGGGTTATATTTATTAAAGAGGGTTTTGAAAGGTATCCCACAACATTTTACATCAGCTCCAAAAGAAAGACAACTCAACAAACGACAAGGGGATTTTGAAAGGTGTTTCACAACTTTTAATAGCAACTCCAATAGGAGCAAAGCACATGAGGATTTTGAGAGTATCCCAAAACCATTACACCAAGATCGAATTGGAGACTTACAAAAAACAACCCCAAAGGGTTAGCCAACCACCCACACAACCAACAAAACAATATCAATCACATTGAAGACACGGGTTGAAGGAGACAACAAGAATAAAAGGAATTAAAATTTGAAATTTTAAAAGCCCGCCCAAACCAGATTGAAACATTAAAACAATCCTAACCACCTAGCATAACTAGGAACTACCCTAGCAAAAGGAGCACAAGAGAACATGAGAAATTGAAATTTGAATCACCCGCTTGGACAAGATAATTCCTACCTAACAAAAAAATGAAAACAACCTTCCAATCCAACGACCGAGGCTAGAATCCATGGTGGAACACTCCACTCGGCTACATAAAGGAAAACTTGAAACATGAGAAATTGAAATTGGAATCACCCACTTGGAAAAGATACTTCCTACCTAATAGAAAAATAAAAACAACCTTCCAACACAAATATCGAGACTAAAATCCATGGTGGAAAACTCCACCTGACTACATAAACAAAATATTGAAACCGGATACTGGTACCCCTGTAATGGAAACCAACCAATAAAACTAAGGTCCCCTGCATCCCCTCTTAAAGCAATAACAACTCACAACAGATCTCACAGGAGTAAATCATCTATCAATCTCATGCATTGGAGGAACCAACACCAAAAGAAGAGAAGTAGATATTTAAAATGAAAATTAAATATACATTCCTGCTCAAACTGAATACTAAGACCCCCTGGATACCATCCAATAAAACTAAGGTCCCATGCATCTCCTCTGAAAACAATATCAACTCACAACAACTCTCGCAGGAGCATACCATCCACCATATTTATAGATCTATCAATCCCACGCACTGAAATAACCAACAAGAAAATAAGTAAGAGTAGCATAGATTTAAAATAAAAATTAAATATACATACCTACTCAAATCAAACTAATACAATTTAACCAAATCTCGAAACATTACAAGAGAAGAAACCCAGAACCCCAATATTAACCGAGGCTCCAAGAAATACATCCAAGGTCGAGGTAAAAAGTTGGAGCATCCACTAAAACTAGGAGTAGAATGAAACTTGATACCCATGAAATTTCTAGTAGATAAAAAACAAAACAACCACCAAGAATGAACATGAGGAGATCAACCCACCACCACTCACCATTTTATCTTTGACCTTTGAAAACCAAGATGTCATGGAGAAGGGTTTTGAGAGGGACCCAAAACCTTGAACCTATGGAGTTACACCACACAAGCACCCAAAAATAGAGCAACCTCGATTCTTGTAGGCTCTAACCCCACAAGCACGTTAGGGAAGAAATATCCCACCAGGAAAAGAACCCAACATCTCCAAATCAACCAGCCATTACCCTCCAATGAACCAAGGGTTAATAACCCTCAATACAAACCACCCGATAGCCACTTGCTCAACAATAATTTGGATATGTCTGAAATAGGGTACTCCCTTGCCTCTAACATAGGATTTCCATTAACAAAATCTTTTTCAACCACAATGTCCAGATTAACAAACTCTATCCCCCCTCTCTCTTGCAACCCTGCAAACCAAGAGGTGAGGAGACACACTCCAAGTTTAATGGTGCAAGGGAATAAATCACCACCATATTGCACACCATAAACCACATCTATAAAACAATCAAGGGATACCATATTCCCCTTTGCATTCTTAGGGATTTCAGAAGTAGGCTCAACATACAGAAGTAGTTCTAAATCCCTGGCACCATTCTCCCCTGTATACCACATCGCTTAGTGTGATGAATAACTGGATTGTTCCTTTAGCATTCACTATTTTTTTATCACTGTGTATTTTATGATCCAAGTGTGCAGTGCTACTTATGGAAAGAAAAATACATCAATTTACCCTTATTTTTATGAGCTATAAATCACAATGTAAGTTTCATATCGTATAGCTCTAAATTCTCATGATCAAAATATGTTTACAATAGAGTCGTTGGAACTAAATCATATGGATAATGTCACAAAATATTGTAAGCCACACCGATATAGAGAAGACAATCATAGAGACAACACATTGATCATCAAAAAAAATTTGAAGGACTTATATGGAACCATGGGAACAAAAATTATAGTTATGTAATAAACAATAATTATAAGCATCTTTGGATGAAGAAATATTTATGATTGCTATGAAAAATATAGCATAGTCTACACATGGAAGTGAAGAATCACTATTGTATATACAATCAACAAAAAATAAGTGTGATATAATAGAGGTTTAACACATAAATATCTCACTTAGGTGGTTGTGTGACCAAGAATAGCAAAATTTATTTTCCATGATTTAACAATAAAATTTTCTCAATGGGGATGGAATACTAGGGTACCTAAGGGCACATATTCAATAACTTAATGTTATATTGCATTGTTTTTGTTAGCTTTAAATAATCCAAGTATAATATACATTTCGCATGAGCCATAAAAATATAATTTTATTAAGTTATTAGCATAAGCTAAAAATATAGTGAATGACATAAATTTAGGGTTATAACTTTCCCAAAGATAACATTGAATTATTATAATAAAATAAAGACAATTGGTAATTGTGAATCCATCCAACCAAAGCAATCATTATTGTAATATTTTTTTCTCATGAAGTGGCTATCACCTTGGGAGATATTTGAAGTAATTCCTTCCATAACGAATAATATTGAAAAGGTACTTACATATCTTATTATACATGAATTATTATTTGTGGTTGATTTATTTAGTATTCCATAAATTTTTATGCTATAAAAAATATTGTACTTAACATTTAACATATAGTGTCAGAACAATTAATATAATAAACTAGAGAACTTTCACAGGGTTTAAGAGTTGTAGAGATTATTTTCAAGATTTATTGTATTTTAAAGAAAATTATTTTTTTTTTCAATTTTTGTGGAGTCATATCTTTTTGCACAACTATTATATTTAGAATATGTGTACACCATTGAGTAATTATTTTTTGTACTACAAAAGTGTCTAGTTGCTTGTAAAATTCTAAGTAATTTGAGGGACTTAAAATCATTCAAATTTCAACTATTAGAGGTGATAAAGTGATTTTTTTAAGGTGTGAAATTCATCATAATATCTTAAGGATATATCATTTTATAATAGTATACTATTCTGAATATTCTTGATCCATCATGTAGACTATTTTTAACGATAAAAATGACTAGTCATATTCTTAATTCTACGTAGTATTAAAGGATTTAAGGCCATCTAAATTTGGACAATTTGAGCTCTTATTTTAGTTGCAGAAAAATTTGTCAAAAATAAAAATTCATAGCTCTCAAACTAGATAAGCTAATCAATAGTCATTTATTTAATTTTGAATATAATTGTATTGCAGTATTATTTTTGATAAAATTTAGATGAGATTTTGTGAGGAAGAATTTCCAATTGTGTAATTAACCTAGTTGCATCAATAAAAATGAGTTGAGCTCATGGACTTACAAAAGTCGGTTGGAGAGGATTTCATAAAGTAATTAATAAAATTATTTATAAATTATTATGTTTGTGAGTATGATATAATGTTTAAGGAAGCATCAAATAGAACAAAAGGGTTATATGGTACCTTCATCCAATGTTATTTTATCATTATCTTAAAGGAAGAAATGCAATCTAAGATAAAATATTTAACCCTTATAATATGAATGTAGTCATTAGGTTAGTAGGGTTATTAGAGGAAAATAAATAATTGGAGGAAAAAAATAGATTAAGAAAAATAATGAGAAGGATGAGAAAACCACATATTTGGAAAAGCAAGAGAAGGATCATAGGGAATTATTTTCAACTAAATGTTCTATGTTGTAGATTCATGGATGCATTCAAAGAACAACTCTTATTGTCTCCATTAATCCTAGAAATAAGCATAACTTCATTACTAGGCATTTAGATTATAGTTCATATGTTCATGTAAAGAATATTAGGGACATACAACTTAAAGGTGAGAATATATTTTTAAAAAGATGAAGATAATGAGGGAGAAATATATAATTTATATTCAAATATTTATGGCAAGCCATGCATTATGTGGATATTATTCTTTGTTATCCTTGATTGGATTCATTGTATATTGTTAATATAAATAGGTAAAATAAGTTCATAAAGTTTTCATACAACAAAATGAATATAACAATATCGGGTATTTATTAGCATAAGAAGCAAGAATCCTATGAAAAAAAGAATATATTATAGCTAAACAACTTACAAAGTTAGTATATGGACAAAAAACAAAGTTTAAGAAATAAGTAAAGTAGATTCTAAGAAAAAAAATCAAAACTAAAGTATAAGAAGGCATACTTAGAAGAGCAAAAATGTGAAGCAAAGGTTAGGAATAAGAGATAAGAGGATAAGAAAGCATTTGTAACCAGGGAATAAAATATTTAAGTTTCAGAGGAAGTAAATCATATGGATAAGGCTATAACATATTGTCATTCAAACTATAATGAGAGATAATAATCATGGAGGCAATACATAAAAACCAAAAGAGTTCTAATGGACTTACATGGAACCAAGGAATAGAAAGTATTGATATGCAACCAACAACAATTCTAAGAAATTTTGGATGAAAATGAGTGATATTTATGGATGTTATAAAACCATCATAGCATAGAATACACATGGAAGAAAGGGAATACTACTAGATATGATACTGACACAATGGAAGCCTAACATCATAGAACACCACCACCAATCAATATTTTATTATTGTGGTTAGGTGACCAAGAAAAATTATAGTAGATACCTACTTTGAATTGAGGATGGTGTTATTTAGCTTCATCACATGTTTCAAGGATCAAAATTTCTTAAGGGGTATGGAATAGTGGGTTACTAAAGGGTATGTATCTAATAATATAATATTGTATTGTATATATCACATTAATAATAAATAACCAAATTATAGTGTATAGTTTGCATGAGCCATAAGTAATCCATTTATATTATGTAATTATCATGGTCTAAAAGTAACCCAAGGTCTATTTATAGGAAATTATATTATAATAGTAAGGGGGATATAGTTAGGATTATACCTTTCCCAAAAGAAGCACTAGATGGTGATTATATAAAGAAGAAATATAGTATTGGTAGTTTTGCACTATGCCACATTTAAATTTTGATGAAATTTTATTGATTGTAAAAGTGGAAAAATATATTAATACTATATTGCAGTATTTTGGCTAGTATAATATGTTGTAGTTTATTTTTATGTGTTAATCTCCTTCTTTGTTTTTTATGGGTTTCATGCTGGAAATAATGGGTGTTACAAGGAAAATCGGTTGTGGGAAAAGGTGTGACAAATCGGTTGGAATCGCCTCAGGAATTTCAACAAAAACAATGCTTGAAAGACTAAGATAAAATGTATGTAACAACCTTTTCACCCAAAGAGGAGGGTGAAAATCTTTTTCGTCCTCTATTGGGGTGAAGACATCAAATGCTTTCACCCCATAAGTGAGGTAAAAACCATTCGTCCCAAATTTGGGGTGAATGTTAATTTGAAAAAGAAAAAAAGACGTTAAGTCAACAGATATGAATTTTGTCCCAAATGAGGGGCAAAAGTCCCTTTCACCCCTCTTAGGGGTGAAAACACATTCAAAGTGCTTAAATTTTAAGTGGACACTGATTCAAAAAGCGTTGACGATAAAAATAAATACGGTCAATCCAAATATGGGATGAAAGCATCGTATGCCCCACCTTGGGGTGAACATCCTCGAGTTCTAAAGATAATACACCCAGTCAGCATGTTGACTAGTCAAAAGGAATTTCACACCAGTTGAGGGGTGAAACTCCCTTTTGCCACTCCCTGGGGCAAAAGCTCAATAATAGTAAGTTCGGACAAACACTAAGGAAAAGTTAGCAAGGTGCCAAGATGGTGTTGAAAATTCAAAGTTCTGTTTACCCCAAGGGAAGGGCGAAAACATCTTGTGCCTTCTCTTAGAGAAAATGCATCTAAAAATAGAATTTGTGGACCCCATGTCGGCATGCATAATAAAATGGCAACACTTTCACCTAGGTGAGGGGCGAAAGTCCTATTCGCCCCTACCAGGGGTGAATCTACATAAAAATGGGTCCACGAGTGCGCTAATATTTTTTTTGTATGTGCTTCGAGTGAATTTTGAAAGTTGAGCTTTGGAAAAGTCAAAGCTACATTCATCCAAGGTAAAGGGTGATAGTGCCTTTCACCTCTTTTGGGGGTGAACATATATTTTAAGGAGAAAGATGTCTTATGTGAGGTGCTTTCACCTTAGGAGGAAGGTGAAGCTTTTAGTTACCCCTTTCAGAGTCAAAATGATACAAAGATGGTTCAAGGTGTCAAGTATAAACTCAAAGGTGTATGATAAGTCATTTTTTCCCAGGTTGTCCTCAAGTTGACTTTTTGCCATGATAAGGAGATAATGCAATGCAAAGAATTTTAATTTGGGTAAGGTCTAGGGTTGTACATTGAGTGTAATATCATAAGATTCATAAGAGGTGTTTTCATGAGTACTCTCTACATCAGGAAACACGAGTAGGGAGAAGATTATGGAAGTTAAAGAAAGTACTTTTTTTCATCGCTCTATTTTGGGTGAATTCAATTTTAAGTATCAAAAAATACTTTTCAAAGGTGTTTAGACCAGATGAATGATGAGAATTTAATGATTGGAGCAAAAAGTGATTGCAATTATTGATTTCATGCTAGAAGAGTTGTAAGATTAAAATCACAAGGTGATTTTCATGAGTTCCAAAGCTTGGAATAACTCAGGAGCATTGGATATACAAAAACCAGTCCCTCAAGTTGCATTGAAGGATTTGCTTACCTATGATGGTACTAGTAAAACTGCTTATGACCATATCCAAGATGTAGCTTCTTTGGTGACGATTCATGATATTATAGATGAAGATATTATGGTAAGTTTGTTGGTATTGTCACTCAGAGAGAAATTGTTGTATTGGTATCAATATTTACCACCCGCTACTATTACCACATGGGACTAGTTGGCAGAATTGTTGATCAAGAACTTTCATGAGGAATTTGACCCTTTCTCCTTGTTGCATCAATTCATGAATATCCAAAGACATCCATAGGAGGATATAGTGGACTTCAACATCAGGTTTTCATGAAGCTGGAAGAGAGTTCTTAATGGCCTTCAGTCCATGCATGAGCAAGTTGTATTTGACTATCTCCGAGCATTCAAATTAGACATTGGGATTGTTGTTCGATAATCCAATGTAAATACTTTTCCAAATATGTATACGTAGGTGTAGAAGTCAGACGCAGATTTTATTGCCATAGGTAAGTTGCCTCCAAAGGTAACCATACCCATTCTTCCTGATCTTCCACAATATTTGTATTCAAGTGCATTTTAATAGCTTATGCTTTCTATGTACCCGATTCCCTCATGGAGTTTGGGACCACCTAAAATTTCTCCAATTCTAGTTCCACAACTCCTCGCTTAAATTATTCCACAATTTCTTGTGCTAGTTGTACCGTAGTTACCAGCCCCGGTTCCATTCCCAATGTTACCAGCACCACATGTTCCATTGCTATTACCTGCTCCACTAATACCTCTACCTTTATTAGCACCTCTTGCACCTTCAAATCCTGATCCCTACATGAAATTATTACAAGAAATATAATCTGTTAATTTAGTCATAAGCATATTATCGAATGAAATCCCAATAGTTAAGAAGAAATAAGTTGAAGTTGATTTTCAGTCAAGAAGATTTCAAACACCACCAATTACTAGAGATAAACTAACTACTAGAAAATATCATAAAAGGAATACAACTATGTTGGTAAATGAGGAAGCTAACACATCAGAGTAGGCATATTGGTGTTCCACTTGTAATGATCCTCATGGTGAAGATACATGCATGGTTCATTTAAACTATGTACTGATATTAGTAGAAAGTTTTGTCGATGGAAAAATCAATATGATAATAGAAATTGATCATAACTTTATGGTCCCATATTTGGAGCAAGTCTCAGTCCTTACGATGGTTGGAAAGAAGCCAATGACTATTGATCAAGTAGAAGTGGAGCCTCTTAAAGTTCCTACTGAATAAAAGATACAAAATGAAAAGGTACAACCACAAGTGAAAGTGCTTGGTGCAACAACTAAATAACAAGATTCTATCTTTTTGAAGGATATATTGCCCAAGCAAGATCAAGAGAAGTTGCATATGAAGGCATCAACTTCACAACCCACAACCACTCAAGTACAAATAGAGTTAAAATAACAAGCCAAAGAGCACCTCAAGTACCCATCATTGACCAAGCGGTAAAGGGTGGAAGACACTCAACAATACCGAAACAAATATGAGTCGAATAGTGAAGAAAAGGTCTTTGGGGCTTCTAATTATAACATTGTGCAAGAAATTAATAATATTCCTACAAAAGTAATTTTATATGATGCACTATAGTTACCTGGATAAGTTGACTTGTTGTAATATTCTCTCAAGTTTATGAAATATTAGAAGAAAAATATTTTCAAAATAGTGTTAGCATAGACACTATTGAATTATACCATTGGTAAGAATAGATCACCCCCATTCTATGTCTCTTAGAATGGAAGGGTGGATCATGAATAATTATATTATTGACTCCGGTGCTATGACTACTGTCATACCAAAGGTAGTATGTGAAGTAATAGGTATGGAGTATACAAGGAGCAGTCTAGGTATCTTACATTTGGATGGCACCCCAGTCAAAATAGTGGGTGTAATCAAGGATATTCCTATCATTCTGCACAACATGTCGTAGATCATTGTCATCCAAGAAGTAGTGGTGGTTGAATTGGAACCATACTTCAACATGTGTCTTTTGAGTAAATGCATAGATAAAATAGGAGGATATATTTCCTTGGATTATTCACATTTGGATATCCCATTGAAGGGAAGAAGAATCTTCATATATAATTAAAAGCCATCCACTTTTCATATAGACAAATTGAAGGAAGAAAAAAAACCCACTGGTTCAGTAAACATGATAATAGAGGAAGTGCAAGAAGTGGACTTGATGGAGGAAGCTCTTGGTGAGCTCTACCTTGAGGACGCATTTCCACTTATGGATTCCAATGCAATGGTAGAAATCAATATCGGTTGTTATACCATAACTAAACATGAGCATACTGAAGAAGAAGTTTTTTATTCCCCAGATCCTGACTCTGATTGGCTATGGAAGTTGTATTTTGATGGTGTAAGTTGCAAGAATGGCATAGGGGCTACAATTTTTCTTATTTCTCATAGAGTGTTGCAGAAAACCTATTCATGTTGGTTAACTTGGAGCTGCACAAATAACACTGTCAAATATGAAGCATTATACCTTGGGCTAAATAAAGTAGAGAAGTTGGGAATAAAACAGTTGTAAATATTTGGATATTCTAAGCTCATCATCAACTAGATCATAAAAAAATGTGTACCGAAGCAACACTATTTGAAGGCCTACCACAAAATGGTATGGGATTTTTTTTATTCCTTTACAGCATTGAAAATTCAGGCAATTTTGTAGGAGTAGAACAAACATGCAAATATTTTAGCTTATCTTGGTGCCAATTTCTCTACTATAGAGTAAGTGGTCAAGAGACACAAGACTATGAGGTTAATTTATATACCTTCAGTACCTGATAAAATCCTTTATTGGTAAGTGTTCAACAATGATGAACACATAGTTAACTTCCTGATTAAGGAAGCTGCAAGCACGGATGATAGAATACTTACTGAGGAGAAAATGGAAGGAATGATTCAATTGAAGAACAATCACATTTATAGGGGACTGATTTCACTTAAGAGTTTTTTTAATCAAAATGACAGGGTAGAGAAACATAAGATCAAGGTGGATGCAAAAGAGTACAAGTAAATACAACTAGAACCTAAAAATGTTATCAAAGGTAGAACATATTGTACGATAGAAGAACTCAAAGATATAAAAAATTTGTGTTATGAGTTTCTAGACATCATCACTTGGAGCTATCATGATCTAAAGGGATATGACAAGAATGTGATCCAGCACACCATTGAATTGTAGGAAGGGGCAAAGCCTTTTCGGTAGAAACATCAGCCTATTAACCCAAAAATTGAAGTTCTTATGAAAATAGAGTTGCTAAAAATGTTGGAGGTAAAAATAATTTATCCTATTAAACACTCAACATGGGTGGTGAACTTGGTTCTAGTTTGAAATAAAAATGGAGATATTCGCCTGTATCTAGACTTTCAGAATCTAAATCAAGCATCCTTGAAAGATCACTATCCTTTATCGTAGATTGTCCAGATTTTACATGTAGTCATTGGAGCACAAATATTTTCATTGCTTGATGGTTTTCAACTACAACTAGATCTAGGTGAAGGATAAGGACTAGCACAAAACAAAATTTACTATAAAATGAGGAACTTTTGCCTATTAGAGAATGTTATCTGGTATTTCCAATGCTGCACCACCTTTCAGAGAGCTATGGATAGTGCTTTCGATGATTTGTTGAATTGAATTATTGTAATTTACCTTGATGACATGACTATTTTCTCACATCACAGGGAAGAGCATGTCTCTCATCTAAGGCAAGTGTTCAAAAAATGTTAGGAATTTGGAATTTCCATTAACTCAAAGAAATCCATTTTTAGTGTCAAAGAGGGAAAACTTTTGGGACATGTGATTTCACAAGAAGGACTAGCAATTTATATGAAGTTACCATTACAAGTTAACAAGAAGGACATGCAATCTTTCTTTGGTTAGATCAATTTTAATCAAAAATTTATTGTGGATTTTTTAGTCAAGCCAATGACTGAACTTTTGAAGAAAAATACATAATTTAAGTGGACAAAAGTAAGGGGATAGGATTTCCAAGAAATCAAGGAGATAATCATCTAAACGTCAATACTAATTAATTTGAATTACTCAAAATATTTCATCCTTTATGTAGTAGGAGAACAGGTTTTAAGTAGTTATTATTTAGGTAGAGTTTCAGAGGAGGATCATATAATTTGGGGAAGAAACCAACAAGGCCAGAACTTGGTGATGGATGGATATAGAGTCTTAGGAAATGTAACCTTAGAGAAACCCAAGCTTAAAAGAATTTGGAAGCTAAACATCATCCCTAAGGTTGCTATGTTTTTTTGGACTGTCATTATCAATAATATCCTCACAAAAGATAATATGTTCGAAAGAGGGATTGTCGTTCCAACTGTTTGTGTGTTGTGTAACAAAGAGGGTGAATGTGTGGATCACCTATTTAAAACTTGTGTTTTTTTGTGATATCCTAAACATATTATTGAGAGAAGTTAATGTTGCTTGGGTCATTCTAGATTTTCTAATAAGGATTTGGAAATAGTGGTATTTAGAAAGCAATATTTTTTGGCAAAAATGTATTCCACATATTTGTTAGGGGATTTGGTTGGAAAGAAATAGACAAGTGTTCAAAAATAAAATCAGAGGAATAATTAGGGTTTATGATAGGATAAAAACAACCCTCTTGGAGGAGTGTATTAAAAATATTTTTGGCCAATAAAATCTTGCAATGATCCTCTCTAGAGAAAAAATATCTTAAATATGGAAAAGATCAATTAGGTGAGACTAGATACTATATGGGAATGTCCTCACAAAGACTAGGTACAAATTTACTTTGATGGGGGTGCGAAGGGCAACCTAGGTCATGCTGGTGGTGGGATCCTCATTAGGAATTATAGAGGTTAGGGAGTGGCTGCATATGCTAAGGATCTAGGAAATACCACAAATCACCAAGCTAAACCAAGGGAAATGCTTACATGCCTCTCAATTGCAGTGAATTTGTATTTTAGGAGAATTGTTCTTGAGGGGGATTCCAAGAATATTATAACTTCCATTCAAAATGGGAGTTAAATAATTATAACATTTTCAAATAATTACATATGCGAGGACTATATTAAGAAACCTAGAAGAAAGTCAAGTTAAACATATTTATAGAGATGGAAACAAAGCTACCAAAAAAATGGCAAATATGGTAGTTAGATCTGAGAATTTCAAGGTTTAGTCATATGCACCCATGGAATTGGAAGATATTATAATAATTGACAATGAAGCTAGTAGATAAAGAGGGCAGAGCAAAGCAAAATACTTATTGGGATCATGTGATGAAGGATTTGAGCACACTAAATTACATTGTTGTTAGTGATTTCTTTATCAGTTATCCAAAGCATTGAAAACTGCATAAGCCTTATCAAATAGAAGGATAGTGAGAGGGATATTATTTCAGCTTCTCCATCAAAAGGTTTAGCCCAAGTTTGTTTTACTAAGATAGGGCTATATTTCATTTGTTTAATCTTCTCTTGTTTTTTCTTGTACATATTGTGAGCTCTGTGTAAAGGGTTGGGGTCCTTCAACCTCTTTTTTATAAATACAAAAAAAATATCATATGTATTTAAGTATGATTAAGACTAGAAGGACCAAAATGCTAAGACTAGAAGGATCAAGTACCAAAATCACTCAAATGAAGAAATATAATTGTAATGCATTGTAAAAACAAAACATTAACCAGGCCCATACAAAGTGAAAGCCAGAGTCAAAAGGTATTTTTAAATTGAAAAATACTGATTAAATGGTAATATATAAAGTAAGACACCACAATGTGCTATCAAGTCCTCTAGAGAGAAACAACATGACAAAACTAGATTTCTCTAGCACCAATACAAATACCATAAAAATAAGGCATTTCTTAAATCATTTTATCCAAGGCAAGGAATACATACACCATTACATCTAAGATTCATTGCTTTATAGTTAAACTTTCTTTTATAATTTACTAGCGGGAGTATTCTCCTATAGATACGAATTAGGAGAAAATCAAATATTTTTTATTCATATAGTCAGTGTCATTGAAAACTTATAACAACTAATAAATCACAAATTACTTAACATAGTTGGTAACCTAGTACAATATAATCTCTATGAGAGGAACAAAAGTAGGAGAAAAGTATTTTATTCTTGGATTCAACTTTGTCTATTGCACTACAACATCCCTTGCAATTGCTGACTAAAATTCAATGACAATACTAATATATGTATATATATATATATATATATATATATATATATATATATATGTAGAAAGAGAGCTATAGATTTACTTATATATTTAAGTAGAGCGGACTGGTAAGGATACAGTCGAAGGCTAAAATGACTAATTATATAACTATATATATATATGAATGACAATTCAAAAAATTATAATTATTAATGTTTTTAGTGTTTCAATTATAATTCAACAGGGTAGCTAAAGGAAATGGATGAATAAGTTATCTTTAGAGATACCTAGTAAAAAATGAAGTTACCCTTTTACAATCACATTATCTCTAGTCTTTGAAACTTTTGTCTAATAAAATGATGGAAAGCTTGTCTTACATTTTTATGAACTAAGCTTTGTGTTGTGAAATTGACTCGTAGTAATATTGAGAAGTAAAAAATTACAACTAAGCTTTTCCCAATATTTCTAGAGTTATCAAAGAATTTTTCTTGTGATCCACAAATCATTGAATGCCCCTTATAAATAATGATTTTTCTTCGAGTGTATGATCGAAGGAAATAGACCAATAATTACTTCTCATAATAAATTTCCACAAACAAAAGAGGTATCAAAGCTAAGTCCTCATCTTAGCATGGATCCCTTGTTGGAAATTTTAAGTCCCTAAGCTAAGAGTTGTCATTGATTTCAAAAGGATCTATGTAAGTAAGCACTATGTTTGTGTTTCACAAAGAGCTTCATGAGAAGCAAAGGTTTTTGATAAAAGGTTCAAGAAGGGATGCATGGCATTTTGTTCCAAAAGGAGCTTCAAGGGAAGCTTTGCAAAAGGTTTTTATTTTAAACCATGGACGATAGATTTGAAATGGGTTTTTCTTAAAACCCATGTTGGCTTTTCATTTCATCGAAAAAGGTGCCCCGGTGATGGAGAAATTTAATTTTAAAGGTTTTATTTAAAACCATGGATGGCAGATTTGAAATGGGTTTTTCTTAAAACCCAAGTTGGCTTTTCGTTGGATCGAAAAATGTGCCCCGATGATGGAGATATTTAATTTTAAAGATTTAGTTTAAATTTTAATTTATATAAAATTTAAATTTAAATTTTAAAATTAAAATTAAAAGTTTATCCATCGACGTCATGAAGGAAGTTTCAAAAAGGCCGATGTTTCCAAAGCAAATGGAAGGCATATAAATATGCCATTGAATTTTTTAATTCAATAATCCTTGCTCATTGATATTTGCGCTTGGTATTTGCAAAGAAAAAGAGCTCGTGTTTTTTCGTTTAAGTGATGCAACGAACATTAAAGGGAGACAATGACCACTTCCCAAAACGCATTGGACAACATGGCCTAGTGGCAGCTTGTATTATGCAAAGGTGTTGGTGACAAGGAGGTTGTGCGTTCGATTCCCGCAAGCATCATTTTTGGTTGTCCTGTTGAGGCGCCCAAGGCGCATAATTTTCTCTTGGCAGAAGAAGGTGAAGGATAAGAAGTGGGTGGTTCTTCTTTTTCATCAATGAGCCTATAGCTCATGCGGAAGCTTGGCTGCGGTTAGGGTGTTCACGTTGGAGAAATATGAGGGTTTGATTCCCCTCGAGGTAGATATTAAGGTTTTTATTAATCTTTTGTTTGGATTGCCTAAGGTGGAGTGATAAGGGGTAAAGGTGCTTCGTTAGTTGATTTTTTGAGTAACCTTAGGGAATAAGGTCATGGTGGCTATTTGAGTTGTGAATTATTTTTAATTGTGATTTTTGAAATTGTTAGGAGTAATAAGGGTTTTTGATAAAGTTCTTTTTAGTGAAAGTTATTTTGAGTAAGGGTTTTCTTTTAAAAATAACTTTGGTGGATGTTAAAATAAAGTAGGAGTAATAAGGTGTTATTTGGATATTATTGTCTTGTTATTACTCAAGATCTCTAACCTTTGTTAAGAATTGAAAAAGAAAGTGTGTTGAGTGTGACAGATTTAGTGGACAACTCATAAGGCATCAAAAAAGTATAAGTAATACTCTCCATTGATTTTATTTGGGTGGTTGATTTTTGAAATATCATTGGAGTGAAAAGGATTGATTGTGGTTTCCTTTTCAAAAGTGGTTGAGTTAATTCTTCAAGGTTTTCTGCATTATGAGTTGTGATTAAACTTTTTTTTATAAGCATTGTTGTTTAGACCATTGGTTTAGTGAAGTACTTTGAGTTAATTCTTAAAGGTTTTTTGGATTGTGAGTTGTTCTTAAACCTTGTTTGATAAGCATTGTTGTTTAGACCATTGGTTGAGTGAAGTACTTTGATTTTATGCTTCAAGGTTTTCTGAATTGAGAGTTGTGATTAAAACCTTGTCTTATTAGCATTGTTTTTGAAATCAATGGGTGATGCAAAGAACTTGAACCTGAGTTAGAAAAGAACATAAATATCATTGTTATGTAAGATTTATTGTTGAGCATTGTTGGAAATATTTTGAGTTAGTTGATTCATGCTTGGACTAGGGTTTATGAGAAAGAGTTGTTTTTTTAAGTGATTGGTTGAGTAGATTTTATTGAGCCTAGTCAAGTGGTTGCATGAATTGGTTGTTCAAGTTCCATGAAATAAACTATTCTATATTCTGATTGAGTTGAGATTTAACCTTGAGAATAGAACATATTGAGTCTCTAACAATTCTCTTTATACTTCTATGAGATTGAGTTAAGATTGAGCTGAGTTGAGATTGCTTTGAGTTGAGATTGAGATTTGAGTATAGAACATATTGAGTCTCTAACAATTCTCTTTATGCTTCTATGAGATTGAGTTAATATTGAGTTGAGTTGAGATTGCTTTGAGTTGATATTGGGATTTGAGTATAGAACATATTGAGTCTCTAACAATTCTCTTTATGCTTCTATAAGATTGAGCTCAGTTTAGATTGCTTTGAATTGAGATTGGGATTTGAGTATAGAATATATTGAGTCTCTAACAATTCTCTTTATACTTCTATGAGATTGAGTTGAGATTTTGTTGAGTTGATTTGAGGTAAGTATTTGATAAGGCTTGTGGACTATTTTTATGTGAGCTTTTGTGAAAGCTTGCTATGCATATTTGAGCAAGTCCTAGAGAGGAATTATTGAGCATATTGGGACAAGTTCTGTGTGAGCTTGTTGATCATATTTGAGTAGGTTTTGAGTGATCCTATTGAGTATATTTGAGCAGGTTATGAGTGAGCCTATTAAGTATATTTGAGCAGGTTCTAAGTGAGCCTATTGAGCATATTTGAGCAGGTTTTAAGTGAGCCTATTGAGCATATTTAAGAAGGTTCTGAGTGAACCTATTGATAGAGCTTTGGATATGACAGAGTACAGAGGACATAGTCTCAGTGGATAGAGATCTAGAAGCCAGGACAATTGAAGACTGATCTGAGTGAGGAGTCTTCAAGTGGAGAGAGATCCACCAGTCAGTGTAGTAGAGAGAGATAGTCTTCTAGAAGATCACTAGCTAGAGCAGAAGGGGAAAGAGTTCTCCTGTGGAAGATATCCATGAACTTGATATTAGGGGATCAACATCTCCTTTGGACAGAGGTCCATAAACATTGTAATTGGGAAGGATTCCCATGAAATTATTTGAGAAATATTTAGAAGAAATATTTTCTCTATGGAGGTAGCCCACATTGGGTGAACCACGTTAAAATTGGTGTCTCTATTGTGTGTGATGATTTGTGCATTGCTTTGGTTATTGTTATTTATATTGCCATTGATTATATTAATTAATACTATTTGGGAAAGAAAAGTAAAAAGTGGTCTTATACTTTTCACACCCCCCTCTCAGTATAATCTTGTGTTCTTCATCCCTTATAAGTCAATAGGTCAAAAAAACATTATCATGTCTTCTATACTCCTTTTGAAGGTAATGCAAATTTCATAGCTAATAATTCAACATTTAAAACCCTATTGTATTGTGTTACCCTTTCGAATCCATGTTTATTTAATTAGTTATCCCAAAGCTAACATGTTACTTACAAGACTCTTTTATCATTATAGTTTTGGTAATCCATATGGAAATCAAGCAAATACCCTAATGCCAAGGATAAATCTATCCTAATTCACTTTTAACTACGTAAATTGATCCCAAGAGATGGTAACCCTCATCTATGAATCATCCCATCTTCTCCATAAAAATATTCAATAGAAATAGTCAATGGAGCAGATTGAGACTTATAAAGAATTCAAAATGAAGAGCATATATGAATAGTCATAAATACTTTCTCAAAAACTTGATGCCATTCAAATTAGAAGAGATATATTATGATCTAGTTATCACTTTTCTTGTGGAATTTAAACATTAACTAATTCTAGAGACCTATAACAACCATAATAAAACCAAATATAATCCTCAAGTATTGAATAAATTTTGCATACTAAAATTGACTGTACTCAATAGGAAACCAAGGTGGGATGACAAAACTATGAACAAGAGTAAAAGTACTACTTGATTGTAAACAATTTGATTTAGTAACACAAAATGATTGTATAATTATCAAAGCATTTTTTACTTCCTCTTTAAAAGTATCAAATCCTATGCAAAGTGTGAAGTAATAGAGAGAGTTATTCCTTTGACCAATACCCATAAAAGTGGCATATTCAATCATATATCGCAAAGTCTCTATCATTATGACATAAAAATTTGATACTAAGGCACAACCTTGATGGATATATATTTGTATAGAATTAAAGATAATAATGAGTGACACACTTCCATTATGGTATAGGTACCATTTAATATAAGGACGATCTTATGAAATAATTAGACCTAAAGCCAACTTTTTGAGTATTGTGCAATAAAAAACTCCTAGAAATAGCAATTAGAGTGTTAAATCTTAGAAATATAGTAAGAATTATATTCATACTCTATAAATTAAATCAAAATAGTAAGTAATAGATCTAGATTCTAATCTTAGAATAATCCTAACCACTCATAGAGGGTAATCTCTTAGTCACATAGAGAGAGAGTGAAGTCTTTTGTGTGCACTAGAGATGATAAATAATTATGAGTATGAATGAAAAAACAACTATTACTCATTTACCTATAGTATAAACAGTTAATAAATCCTAGCACTAATGGTCAAGGATAAATTAATGTAACCTAGGGAATAAGCTAATCATAGACAAAATAGTAGTGCACATGGATATAGTGGACCTATTTTGAGGCCCCTCCTATAACTTTTTGTCCTTAAAAGACAAAAATATTGAAGAATTCTCATTGATTCCAATGTTGTGCATTCATCCAAAATATCCTACCACTTGCTAAGGAAATCCTAAACTTGGAAAGACTATATATTATGGACCTACAACTAAAAATTAACCTCTATTTTAAAGTCAATTTATAATTCATGTAGTATTCAAAATTTTGATAGTTGTACCTTTCGATCAATTGCCTACATAAGACAAGAAACATGAACCACATGGTGGATTTTGAAAGTAGGAGGAAGCTCCAACCAGTAATGCACCTCCCTAATTTGGAAAATCATCTTGTAAGGGCCATAGAACCAAGGTGTAAATTTCTAATTAGACACGGTATTTAGGGATACTTAATTATAAGGCTAGAGTTTTCAAAGGACTATGTTGTTTCTTCATATGGTTTCATGCTTGACAAAAATTATTTTGAATGAGCTAGAGAATAGTCTAATGTTGTTGGAGAATATTTTGTAACTATGCCACCTAGGAGGAGCCCAAAACATAGTCTTCTATAAATAGAGGTTGTTGGCCATACAAATATTTAAATAGAGATATTTTGAGGGGAAATTATAACATCACTCAAATATGGAAAGTCATTTAACCCATTATTATTCTTTCTCTTGGGAAAAGAATTGGAGGTATGTACCTAAACATTTGATAAAAATATCTATTAGGGGATGAATGCTAGGAAAATCCTAGACACCATATCAAATTTAATTTCATACTAAGTAGCTTATATCAAATTATAAACATCTGGAGCATTGATGCATATGACCCAAAAATATTAAATGATCGATAATTATTGATTTTAGTAAATGGAAATATACAAATAAAATTTAGTCAACTCCATGGAGTAGCATAAACTTAAAAATATATGAATGTTTCACATTTATATGATTTCTTATTTCTTGATTTTCTTGTATTTTAAAATTTTCTTGTGTACGATACTAAAATAAATACCTCTTGCAAGGGTAAAAATATTTGACGAGACATCTTAGTTTCCCTCTTCATTGTTATATTTTTTGCTTATTTTTAGTGGGGATATTTAGAATCAATGATGTAAGGAGATGAACATTGATGCATTGATTAGTCCACTAAGTCATTACCATTGGTCTAACTAGTCTAACCCACTAATTTTCTAGAACAAAATCAATCTCATTGATTTGTTAAGAGTAGCTTAAAAGGATGACAAAAAGATACAACATTAGTGTGATGTCACCCTAGAAAATGTATTCTCGTGAGTATGAAGGTTTAAGACTTGGTGAAAAATTAAGAGGGGGAACCCTTGAGAAGGTTAATTCATTATCTTGTCCTACTACATGGCTATTTAAAATGTGATCTAGAAGAAAAAAGCAAAGGAAAACAAAAATGTGAACACCATGGCTCACCACTTCACTAGAATAAGAAGTGAAGTAAGTTAAAAAATTGATTCTCATGTCATAATGATATCTTCCATACTATGTATTCTTAAATAAGGTAACAATTGGAAAATGTCAAAGGCTAAAATAAAGAAAAGTTTTCAAAGGTTGTGCAATGTACCATGAACTAATATTAGTTAAATAAGAAAGCCATGATTGTTTCACCATAATTATGTTGGATAATATATACAAATATTGATGATTTAATGGTTTTGTGATGTAGAATGTTGACTCCACTAGGATAGAACCAATACTTAAATTTGAAACTAAAGAGTCTTAAATGCATGTTGATATATGCTTAGGAATGATAGGAAAATAATATTTTATCATGTGTGGAAGTGTTGAATAATATTGTAGCTATCATGAAAAAAACATCCATGGCCACTATTCTTTTTGGTTAGTGTGAGAAACCCCTATGACCAACGCACAAGGTCGATCAGTCTCCTCCCAACCATAACCCCTCATAAATCTAAAAGCTATGTTTATCAATAGGGAATTTAACACACATCCAACACACACCCACCCCCTCACACACTGTCCCATGTAACGGTTTGAACCTTGGACCTCTCAAAGAAGAACCAAAGCCCAAACCATTGCACTACCCCCCTTGGGACATGACCACTAAATATTTAACTCATACAATAAAATGACAAAGTTAAATGGATTCAAACCATGTACAAAAAGTAGGTAAAGATATTTAAGCAAGATGGAAGTCATTCATATTAGATTTTATAGTAATTTCTAGAAATGGATGGAATTAATAATTTACAAAAAAATATTGAAACGTAACACATAGAAAGTAATACATGTAATATAAGGGGATTCTAGTGGACACCATATTATATCACTAAAGGATAATAGAATACACTCCAACTAATAACAAAATGGTTGGTATGAGGGGCTATTTATAGCAAATTACATGTTATCTTTAATTCAAGGATAAGAAACTCACCTGTAGGTTAAATAATAAAATATTACAAAAATACATTCACATGGTTTAAAATGGCCCAAAGATATTATACATACAATATAATATAAATTCAGACATGGCTTCAATTGAAGCTTAATCAAAATATAAAAGGAACCTTGAGCATGACCTTGATGAGGATAACTATTGCTTACTTTGTTGATGACACAAAAATTGGATCAAGCATCCAATGACATAAATAATTTGTATATAGTGGATCTAAATCTTAATGTTCCTAGTTTGCACATGTAGATGATAAAAAGATACACCATTTAAAAGCAAATGAATAAAGCAATAAAATATGTATGTATTATATACCTTCATCTAGGTTTGATTACAATAAAACCCTTGCAAGGGTTGTACAAATATTAAGGGATTGTTTTCCTTTTACAATGTGAAATGGTGTATGTACCTTCTTATTGCTATGGCACTGGCTGGGTAGGTTTCTGATTTACCATTGCTTCGTTGGATTAGATTTCACTAGGTCTGAGGTAGTTGCATCTAAATTTGTATCTACATATGTTGGATCTACGTCTAGATGTCGACTATCAAGGTGGCTAACAAGAGCTTTTTACTACTGCTGTGAGCCAAATATGATGTACCTACCATGGCTTTGAATGCTCAAGACCTATTTTTGTATCTGTGTGTTTTAGATTGACATATGGATCTACATATCCTAAATCTATATAATTGTGCACAAGCTAAATACAAATAGTTAGTAGTATATGTCGAGCCTCTCGGAGTGAGGCCTAGATTAAAAAATGTGAACTACAAATAAAATGCATGGATTAAATGTGAGTGTATAAAATACAAATAAATGTACATATATCTTATCTTGCTTGTGACTGTTGTTGTTGATGTTGTGTCATACTGTTCCATGTTGTTTCTATAAATTTTCGTATAAGTTATATGTTGATCATCTAGGTTTGGATGATCGTGAGTAGAGACCATCCAAGGTTGGACGATCGTGATTTGCACAATCTTGTTGCTATCAAAAGTTGTATCTAGGTCTACAAAAATGTGTGATCGATATCTGGCATGATATGAGGATGGGTGTGAATGATCACTTAGGGGATTTGGGTATGTTCAAAATTTCATCAACACTTTGATGCTCATACCATCCTCTTGCGTATGAACCTTCCCCATGCTCGAGGAAGGGAAATGACGTGCATTTATAGATTTCTCGAGAGAAATGGATGAAGTGGTATCTCAACCAGTTAAGTGGTGTTAGTTGGTGTTTCTCTTCTAAATTGATATTATCATAAAGGATGCATTCTCACAGAGGATGATAAGCTTACCTTGGAAATATCACCAGATGTGCACACCTCATAGTTATCACCAAGAATGTACATGCAATTTCATAATGAATGTGTTCTTTAAAATTGTCATAGGATAAGATATGCATATTAAATTGAATGTATTTATTGAACTAAAAGTGCATGTGGATTAAATATGCTTATTAAATTAATTATGCATGTTTTTTGTACGTGCATGTTTGAATTGTTTATGCATTTAAATTAAATATGTTTATTTAATTTAAATGTGTATGTTGAACTGTGAGTGCATGTTTGAATTGTTTATGCATTTAAATTAAATATGTTTATTTAATTTAAATGTGCATGTTGAATTGTGAGTGCATGTTTGAATTGTTTATGCATTTAAATTAAATATGTTTATTTAATTTAAATGTGCATGTTTGGAATTGTGTGTGTATTGGAAATATTGAATGTGTGGATGGAGGTGCAACTATGAGTTATGATATATATAGTAAACTGAAGTTCATTTCTAGATAAGGGTGATACTTTGTTGCATGTGACCGGAATAGGGTTGTGAGGTGGAACTGAAGTGAACTATGGATGATATGTAATGAGGATGGAAGGGTGAATGCTCTCATGTGGAGGGGTGAGTGGTTGTGTAGCCTAGATAATAATTAATAAATTATTTAATAAATAAATAAATTAATTAATTAATTAATATTTAGGCAAATGAATACTAATTTAATTAATATTAAATATACTAATTAATTATGATTAATTAATTAGTATTTATTATGCTTGATTTTGGTGTCTATAGATGCCTCTTTTTGTATTATGTTGTGTGAAAATACAATGCGATGCAAAAATAGATGACATCTGTAGTTGTGTGGATGAATGAATGATGGATGTGACTTTTGTGCTTGAGGAAGTTGACATTTGATTACCCCAGATAAAAAACAATGTAGGATGGCCCAGTGATGTAGGTGACAATATCTTTGAACCTTGTCTTTGATAAACTAATGAGCGCATAAAGATGCTAAATAATATCTAAACTATTGATACCTAACATCTCTATGTTGGAAACTATGCTTATGTGACCTAGAGTCACTATGCAAAAACTATGTTAAAATGATTTTATACGAATGAGAGTCTTATACAAGGTTTTTAGACAAATGTTAGGTCCAAAATGGGTATTTGATTATTGATCGTGTTTGAGGTGAAATGTTGTTAGTATTGTATACCCCCCTCAAGCGATGAGCAGGCTAAGGATAGAATGGAGGATAGTGAAAAGGTAATTGACTTGATTACGATGGGGAATGGGTTGGATGGATGAGATTTAGAGGTGACTTGATGGATTTAGGAGGTGGAGTAATTGGAGTTGGATGGAGTGCAAGACCGATCAGTAACATAAGTTACCCTTTCGTATTTTTATTTTGGATTAAAATGAACCCAATTGTGTACTTTATTTCTTGTAGTTACTTTTGTTGTTTCATGCATGCTTTTGCTTATGTTGTTGAAAATTTTATTTATGTGTTTATTTGGAATTATTTGTTGTGATGTTTGTGCAGGTGATTGTTTTTATTTTATGTTTGAAACAAGTGTCCTTATGGTAAGCTACCCATCCTATCGGATTGCATGGATAACTAGTCACTACAACCGCCATGTGACTAGAGTAGATTACTAGGTACAAAGTTCACTCAAGTGACTAATCTATGTCTATACTTTTGCCCTTATAACTCTAATATATGGCTCTAGTTTTACCTGAGTAGAATGGGATTATAATCTATAGCTCTACTTTTTCTCGAGCATAATGGGGTTGTAGTCTAATGAATTTGAAAGGAAATCTAATCTATGGCTCTACTTTTGTTCAAGTAGAATGGAGCTATAATCAAATCTAATTGATGAACATGAAAGGAAATCTAGTCTATGTATTTGTTTTTCCTTGAGCAAAATGGGGTTGTAATTTAATCTAATTGATGAACATGGAAGTAAATCTAAACTATGGCTCTACTTTTGCTCGAGAAGAATGGGGGTGCTAATATAATAAAATAAAATTGATTTTATGGGTATTCTTTTTCCCAAGCAAAATTGGGCTTTAAGCTAAGCTAGTCTATGAACATGAAAGGAAAGCTATTAGATGAAAACATGAATCATATATGATTTAATTTAAAGTGCTAATTTATGATTGATGATGACTATTATTATGAGAAGCTACTCATCCTACAAAAGTATATGGATAACCAATTGATGCAACCACTAGGTGTCTAGAGTATATTATTAGGTATGAGGCTTATTTAGGGATTTAGTCTAGATGATATAGGATGAGAAAGTAAACCCTAATATAAAGTGAGAAATAAAAATCTTACTCTAGATGTTGACCAAAGGGATTGGGTACCTTTAGAGCCTTTGACCTAAAATGTGACCAAAGGGGTTTGGTACCTTTGGAGCCTTTGAATTAAAATATGACCAAAGGGGTTTGGTGCCTATGGAGCCTTTAAATTAAAATATGACCAAAGGGGTTTTGTGTCTTTGGGGCCTTTTTGAATTGAAACGTGACCAAAGGTATTTGGTGCCTTTGGAGCCTTTAAAATGAAATGTGACCAAAGGGTTTTAGTGCCCTTGGAGCCTTTGAACTAGAATTTGAATGTGACCAAAGGGGTTAGGTGTCTTTGGGGCCTTTGTATTGAAATTTGAATTTGACCAAAGGGGTTTGGTACCTTTGTAGCCTTTTTGAACTAAAATTTAAATTTGACCAAAGGGGTTTGGTGCCTTTGGGGCCTTTGAATTAAAAAGTGATCAAAGGTATTTGGTACCTTTAGGGCCTTTGATTGAAGTGTGACCAAAAGGATTTGGTGCATTTGGATCCTTTTTGAATTGGAATGTGACCAAGGGGGTTTGGTGCCTTTAGGGCCTTTTTGAACTAAAATGTGATCAAAGGGGTTTGGTGCCATTGGAGTCCTTGAACTGGAATGTGACCAAAGAGGTTTAGTGCCTTTGGATCCTTTGAAATATAATTTTAATGGGACCAAAGGGGTTTGGTGCCTTTGGGACCTTTGAATTGAAATTTGAATTCAACCAAAGGGTTTGGTTCCTTTGGAGCCTTTTGAACTAAAATTTAAATGTGACCAAAGGGGTTTGGTGCCTTTGGGGCCTTTGAATTGAAATGTGACCAAAAGGTTTTGGTACCTTTGGGGCATTTTAATTGAAGTGTAATGAAATGGGTTTGGTGCCTTTGGAGCGTTTTTGAACTAGAATGTAATTTTTAGGATGGTAAGGCAAAGGGTGCAACCTTTGATAAAAGGACGTAACCTTTTGAACTTAGAACTTGATGTGTTGTGAGATTTTAATGTAAGGAAAAAAGGTTCAACCTTTGATAGAAGAACATATTATTTTAAACCTAGTAGTTGATGTGGTGTGAGATGTGAATGCGAGGCAAAGGGGGTAACCTTTGACAAAAGGATGTAATATTTTGAACCTAGTAGTTGATTTGTGTTATGATATGTGAATGTGAGGCAAATGGTACAACCTTTGATAATAGGACACAACATTTTGAACCTATTAGTTGATGTGTGTTGTGAGAATGTGTGCTAGCATTGACAAAAACCATACCAAAATATTGATGGTGAGGCAAAGTGCTTGGTTGATTGAGTTTTTTGCTTGATTGGTGGGGAAGGTATGATACCTTGAACATCCCTAATTTGCATAAATTATTGTTTAATTGAGTGATTTATGGGTAATTGATGATACCTTGAACATCCCCAAGTTTTTTTATGATTTGTGCTTGTTTGATTAATCGATTGATGTGATTTGATTGATCTTATTGATTGAGTTTGATTTATTGGTAGGGAAGGTGCAATACTTTTATTATACCCAAGTTGTTGAATAATTTTATGTGACTAATGGGGAAGGTATGATACCTTGCTTACCCTTATGTTGTTGAATTATTGTTTGATTTATTGACCTAATTTGATTGAATTTATTGAATGTATTGGTGGGAAAGGTGTGATACCTTGGACATCCCCAAGTTGTTGATGGTTTTTTATTAATGGAGAAGGTGTGATACCTTGAACATCCCCAAGTTGGTTGTTTTTTGATTGATTATTGGTGAATTTGTGATACCTGAAACATCCCTAAGTGGTTTGATGATTGAATGTGACTGATGAAGAAGGTGTAATACCTTGAGCATCCCCAAGTTGGATTGGTTTCTTGATTCATGTGATTGATGAGGAAGGTGTGATACCTTGAACACCCCCAAGTTGGTTGATAATTTTTAATTGATTGAGCCTTGTTCTAGATTGGTGGGGAAGTTGTGATATCTTGAACACACTCATTTTATATTCTTCTTGATTGATGTGATGAAATTATTGAATGCTGATGAATAGAAGAGATGTATGCATATATGTTTGATTATCATTTAGAAAATGATTATACATGTATCACTACTCATTATTTACATAAATTAATCAAGGGCATCTTCTTTATGGTATCTATCCTACATTATACCTCACTATACACATTTTCACTACATGCACCACCCATCCCCCTTCATTCACCCACAAAAGCCCTATAATATTTTATCTTTTTTCAAGTCTTTGATTTGAACAATATATAGGTTATTTTGGTTACTCAACCATAACTAATGTCTCCTTCAACCTGAATTGAACATCATTAGTCCTTAAGTGCTATAGGTATTCCTAGTGACGTTAATTTTATCTCAAACCATGCACATGTATCACACATTAAATAATTTTTTTGTGCCCAAGAAATTTAAACTCATGAGTCACTATCACCATAAGTGAATGGTTTCCCCTACACATCCTATAATGCACATGGTCTAACCCTAAGAATTGGCAAAAGTACAAGGACAAAGCAATAGATAAAAGTCTTAAAAAAAAAAGGCTAATAAAAAGCTTGAGTCCCTAGAATTCTTAGGTCATAATATCATGGGGTTAGCCTTAATTAGGGCTATAGATTCATAAATTGCAATGTATTACACCTTGCATGATGAAACATCAATCATATTAGTGACATTATGTTGTAAAAACCTATGTACATCTATCATATTACAAACCTTCTTTGGTGTAAGTCACAAATAATGAGTCCAACCTCACCCAAAATAAAAAATGAATAATTACTACACACACTTTAGTCTTTGATAACATTAAATAACTTGGCTGATCTTAGCATCTTCAAGTGCCTACTTGATTAGTAGATAAGTTTTATTGATATCACTAGGGTTTTTAAGCTTCTTGAAACCACTTTCATATTCTTCCTCCCTAGGAAATGTCAAAGGACACGTTATGTCATTTTGGCCTCAATAGTATGTACATGCCTTGCATTTAGTATATCACATTCACTTCCATTCATATTGCATGTATTTTAGTACCATTGATCCAAATGTAGATCCAATAGATGTAGACACAGATTCAAACTCAACTACCTCAAACCTAGTGAACTCCAATCCAATGAAGCAATAGTCAACCAGAAACCTACCCATCTAGTGTTGTAGTGATAAGAAGGTACATGCACCATTTCACATTATAAAATGGAAACAATCATTTAAAATTTTTACAACCCCTACGAGGGTTTTATTGTAATCAAACGAGGATGAAGGCATATCATACGTACATATTTTCTTGCTTTATTCATTTACTTTTACATGGTACCTATTTTTATTGTCTATAGCACAACCTAATTGGCCTAATGGTGGAGGCTTTGGAAATTTTATTAGAGGTCAAATATTCAAATCCTATGGGATAGGATTGTGCATAATTATTCAATAAATGGAGTATTATTGGATAACCACATTTTGGATAAAACAACATCCTCTATGAGAGTTGTCTCATATGGCCTATGGTCTTATGGACATTAAAAACTACTTTACCAATACCATTTCTTCAACATCCCCAATTAAATTGAATTGCAGACATAGAGAGGCCCTTTCTAATCATCTCTCATTAAGGTATAATCTTCCATACCAAGTAGCTCCCATGAGCATACAAAATAAACCTTGATCATAACCTTGCTAATGATATTTATTGTTTACCTTTTTTATGACACAAAAATTGGATCAAGCATCCCATGGGCATAAATCTATCACTTGCAGTGGATCCAGATCATAATGTGCTTGGTTTTCTAATGAAACACTTATATACAAGTTGAAAGGACCTTTGATTGTCATATTAGAGAGTTATTGTGTAGTAATAATAAATGACCACACACTCTTAGGTCATAAGTATCCACTAAAGGTGATTTGCTATCTAGTTGATAGCATAATATTAAACTTCTATGAAAGGCTAAAAAAAAGTTGATTATTCTCTAGATAACTAAGAAATAAGGTTGAAACAAATATATAATAAAAAACCTATGGTGGATCACTAAACATCTAGATTAGTATCTCAATAAACATATAAAATTCCTATAAAAATTAAAGGAAAATCAACCAGATAATGAATATCCATTTGATATGTACCTTGGATGTATTCAAATATCCTCTTTGCATGGTCTAGTGACTCTCTTAAATTTCCTATGTGTATCTATAATAATGACTAACAACAAATGCAATATCAGCTCATGTATGAGTGAGATAAAAGAGATATCTCATAAGATACTAATATAAATCTACATTCACCAAAAGAGTCTTGGAATCTTCTCAAATATTCAATCCTAAAGTAAGGGGAGTATAAGCAAACTTGTAATACTCCATCCTAGAGCACTAAATAAAATCTAAAACATACTTAGGCTATGAGATAGTGATCCTAGAAGAATTTTGATCAATCTAAATTCCTAATAAATAGTACAAAAGCACCAAATCTATCATCTCAATTGTAACATTATGTTATAACTTCAATTCCTAAATAAACGTAGATGACCTTCTCATAATGATAAGATCATCCATGTATAACATGATCAGAATTTTTTTTCCATATTGATATTTGATGTAAGAATCATGTTCATTCTAACA
Source organism: Wollemia nobilis (assembly GCA_028583015.1). NCBI lineage: Eukaryota > Viridiplantae > Streptophyta > Pinopsida > Araucariales > Araucariaceae > Wollemia > Wollemia nobilis. The sequence continues at coordinate 2,998,052 of JAQPPZ010017048.1, read as the reverse complement.
TCATTAAAATTCACAACTAAGAAATAAAGAGTGAATTTTCTTATACCAAGCATGTAGTGCCTATTTAATTCCATACAAAGGCTTAGTAAATTAACATACCAAGGGGGTAGGATAATAACACTCAAAACAAGGTGGTTGCTACATGTAAATATCCTCCCAAAGATCACAATAAAAAATAAATTCTTGACATCCATTTGATGTGCCTTAACCATAGAAACAACCATCCAAAAGAAATCCATCTTTCAGTAGCCAATTCCATCCTTCTAAGAGAAAATCTTAGCAACAATGTGTACCTTGTACTTTTCTTCTTCACAAAGTGTAATTGGTCCTATAGACCATTTTCACCCAAAAAAAATAGTCCCTTATATAGGAGGAATAATATTGGCTAAGAATAAATGAGTGATAATTGGCCCTAGGCCTACACTAGTTAGCTGAGGACCAACTCAAAATTGTTGCTCCACTCAAATAACATATTCTCTAGAAGTTGTTGCATCATGGATTACTAATAGTTTGTACTATAAAATATTGTTCTCTACCACATATGATATGTCTCATGCAAAACACATAGTCAAGGTGAATTTTGCCACTTGGAGTGTGGTTCTTAGCTTATAGACACACCCTCTTTGAGCTACATATTGGCTCTCTTTGTCTTTTGAGAGGAGGTGAAAATCATGAACATGAAACTTATGTTGCACATATATTTTAGACCTATAATGTTTCATCCAAATAGGTACTATTAAAACATTTAAACCACAAACATTAGCCACATTTGGACATCAGTCCAACCAAAATAGTTTCTCAATTCAAGATAGGTATTTGTCTATCCATAATCATCCATTATTTGAACACATGGTGGAACATGTGGCTCCAATGTTGAAAGACAATTTCCAATTGACAACCACTGGCCAATGTTCAAACAAGTGATGGTTTGAAAACATTATCATTAAATTTCACTATTAAACTAGACTTGGCATGCAAGGCTTTTACCTCCAAATTAACCAACTGGTACATGAGAACTTTGCTTCTAGTTGACCATTGGTTCGTTTTTTGTCTTCCAATTATGGTGAAATTCAAGGGGTCTACATTTTTGTACACATGCATCACTTTGCAATTTGCAACATTTCTTGTATTCACTCCCTATAACTATTATAGGTATTCAAGAAATCCCTAGCTAATTCTTGCTTATATTGCATGCTAAAGTTATGCATGAATTCATACATACACCTTTTTTGTGAAGGTAAAGGACAAGGGGTTGACATGTTTTGTTTCCATGCATGGATAGACGACAAAAACTATAGAAATTATGTCAATTTTCTAACTCAATTTATGTTGACCCTATTCCCTACAATGTAGATATATTATAGGCAATGAACTTTTTGCCCTTATGTCCACTCTTAACCTAAACTTCTTGGAACATCACAGTAATTCAATATGACCACCTCCATATAAACATAGATTATTTTTATGTCTTGCTCTTTATCATCCATTCATATTAAAATATGTGCTCATATCATGGAATTCTTATATTGGATTTTTTTCATGAGCATGTTATGCCAGGAGACTATCCTACATGTGCTAGTAGTGCTAACTTTCCTCTAAGAGAAAATATGGCACAAAAATTGGTATTTGTGCTCACTCCATGCTAGACCAAATGGTAATCACTACATCTATATTTACCATTTGTTTCCTATTGAGAGACCTCAACCTAGCATAGCATATCTTACATGTTGTTGGATGCAAGTCTTGGTACTTTTTCAAAAGTGAATTTGTCTAAATTTTGATTGTGCAATTTTTTTCAACATGTACCAACTAAGGTCATTTTATGGACTTGTTTTGCACTTGGAATAGGAAATAATACCCTGATTTGATTCATATGAGAATACATTCACCACCAGGGCGATAAATTCTTGTCTTCCTCATGAGAAATTTTTATTGTAAATGCATACAATCCCAACCATCATAGGTGCACCACATGATTTGAGTTCAAGACAAAAAGTGAACATTGTGTCACTTTGGATAATAATCATTGCTACATAGAAATTCAAGTTCTAACAATCATCTACATCACTCATTGTCATTTACAAATTGGAACTAGAACTTTGGCAATATTATTTATAAGATATAAAATGTGCTTGAGTGTTAATTTAATTAATACTTTCAAAAAAATTAATTCAATTAATTAATTAAATACCTTTAATTGATTAATTAGTTAATTGATAATAAGATGCTTTCTTCTTGAAGCTGAGGTATAACCCTTTGTTGAACAACCTTAGAAGAAGATTTTTCATTGTCATTGCTTGAAAAAGGTAAACTTTGTAAATAATTTGTTACCTTAGGTTCCTTCTTGTAATTAAATGTGGTCTTCATTCATTTTATAAGTAGTGAATTTTGAATTTGCCAATGTAATGAGTTCTTTGGCCAACAAGGTCAATGATATAGCTAACCAAATTAACCCAAGTGATGTAAAAATTTATAATAATGACCTTCACTCCAAGACCAAGTGTGAGGTCCATTTATATGATGACTCAAGATATCTAGACATATTGAGTATTTATATAATGGACATGGATACATGGTTCTCCTATACTCAAACTCCTAATGAGGAGATAGTTCCTTTTGCTAAAATAAATCTTTTAAGGTTAGCAAAAATTATCATGACGGAACACTAGGAAGACCAAAAACCATTTCATGATAGTTGGGATGACCTTATTAAGGCCTTGAAGTAAAAATTGTATCCTTCCAATTATGAGAAGGATATCATTATCAAATAGTTTTGACTATGACAAAGTAATAACATGTCTATGTAGGATTACATTTTTCAATTCAACAGGTTGTAAATTTTTCTTGGTGTGGCCAATATAGCTCCCACATTCATCACCAAGTTCAAGAGTGGATTACAAGTGCATATATACAAGGATTTGAAGTACACTCCCCTTTCCACATTAGATGCTATCTTCAATCATGCATTGCTTGTTGAAGAGAAATATTTTGCTTTATCAAGGGGTACTTGATCTTCATTTTATATAGGAACTTTAAATTCTCAAAAATAGTCATACAAGCCAAAGAATATTTCATCATCTTCTTCTTATTTCTCTTCTCAAAAATTTTCTCCTTATTTCAATAGAAAAAAAATGGTACTTATTGTAATAGGAGAGGTCATGAAGAATCTGTACGTTTAAGGGATAAAAATAATTTTGATTGTAAAAACCTTACAATGAGAAACCACCATAAAATATTCCCATTGAGGTTATAGGAGAAGATAAGTAATATGTTGATATTAGGGGTAAACTCAATAATTTCACCCTAATGTCTCATCATTTATCTAAAGGTGACCATGATAATTTATTCATCTTGAGAGCTCACTTCCCTCATAATCATTCAATTTATTATATAATCGATAGATCATATAAAAATTGATTAAAAGATCCATTATTAATGAGTTTTAGCTACCACTAGAAATACATCCTAATCCATACTCACTTGGATGGAATTATAATGGTTCTACATCCTACATCACCCATACTTACATAGTGTCCTTTACCCTTGGTCAATATTTTGTGGACCGAGTCAATTGTGATGTGACTCTAATGGATTTTTGTAGTCAACTTCTTGGAAATCCTTATCAATACAATATGAATTCTCAATACAATGATTTTAATAGCACCTACACCTTGTATAATGAGTTTAAGATATTTCTTATCTTTTGCATCAAAACACCACACCATTCCTCCATTCCAATAAACCATAAAAAAATTCTCTAATCCTTAGTGGGCCATACTATCAGGACACCACATCAACAACTACATCTCCTCCTCAAATATATTATATCACTCCTTTCCCAATAGCATGTCCTCCTACTCATCTTTCTTCTCCTACTAATTTTACTATTGGTATAGAGTAGCCATCTTCCTTGTAGCATCTTTCATCCATGAAAGTCTCAATTGTATAGAACACTCAACAACAATAGCAATAGACCATGACCAGCACAGTCAATGACATAGTTGTCCAAAATAGTCCAAGTGATATAAGAATTTATAATATTGACCTTCAATCCAAGACCAAGTGTGAGGTCCAATTATATTATGGCTATCTAAACATTTTGTTTATTTGGATACTTCATATGGAGACACGATTATCCTATACTCAAACTCCTAATGAGGAGATAATTCCTTTTTCTAAACTCAAGCCTTTAAGGTCGGATTTTTTTTTTGTGATGGAACACTAGGAGGCCCAAAAACCATTTCATAGTTGGGATGACCTTATTAAGGCCTTGAAGGAAAATTTTTATCTTTTCAATTATGAGAAGGATCTCATTATCAAATGGTTTTGACTATGACAAAGTAATAACATGTCTGTGTAGGACTACATTTTTCAATTCAATGGATTATAAATTTTGCTTGGTGTGGCCAATGTAACTCCCACACTCATCATCAATTTCAATAGTGGATTACGAGAGCATTTATATAGGAATTTGAAGTACACTATCCTTTCCACATTAGATGCTACCTTCAATCATGCATAGCTTGCTAAAGAGAAACATGTTGCTTTATGAGGGGTACTTGATCTTCATTTTTTATAGGAACTTTGAACTCTCAACAACACTCATACAAGAAAAATAATTTTTCATCATCTTCTTTTTATTATTCTTCTCAAAAATGTTATCCTTATTTCAATGGTAAAAATATTTGTACTTATTGTAATAGGAGAGTCCATGAAGAATCTATATGTTTAAGGAAGAAAAATAATTTGATTGTAAAACCTTACAATGAGGAACCACCATAAAATTTTCCCATTGAGATTATAGGAAAATATAAGGAATATGCTAAGCTCAAGGTTAAACTCTATAATTTCATTCTAATATCTCATCATTTATCTAAAGGTGACCATGACAATTTATTCATCATAAGAGCTCAATGCCCTCATATTTATTCAATTGATTATATAATAAATCTAATGTTGATGAGTTGCAGCTACCACTAGAACTACATCCTAATCCATACTCACTTTAAATTAAGGATAATAGTTCCAAATCCTACATCACATATTCTTGCATAGTGTCCTTTATCCTTGGCCCACATTTTGTGGATCGAGTCAATTGTGATGTGACTCTAATGGATTTTTGTGGTCTGCTTCTTGGAAAACCCTGTCAGTATGATATGAAGTCCAATAGCACCTCCTCCTACTTATCCTACTTCTCCTACTACCATTCCTCTTGGCATAGAGTGATAATATTCCTTGTAACCCCTTTCATCTAGGTAAGTTTCAATTGTGTAGAAGACTCAACAATAATAGCAATAGAACATGGGTACTTGTTGAATTTATCATCTTTCCTTAGTTGGACATACGTTTCTGACTAAGTGTTATCTTACAAGAAAGTTACCTCTTGGTATCCTCAACATCATTAGTCCTCTTGTCAACTCAATACCTATTTTTTATATTTTTACTGTTCTTGACCTACTGTTTGTCATGAATCATTAGATTTTTGGGGTTATTCCACATTAAACCAATTCTTTTTTTATTGTAAAATCATTGGATTACAATGGTTATATAATTTAGAGGTATGATGGGGATATCTATTAGCATAGGATTTAGTAGAAATTAAGAATATTATTTTATTGTTATTTTATTTTTATGCAATATGTGAGAGTATAAAATTAAAATTGGCTTTTGGGATAGGTTTTTTACTTCTAGATAGGCTGGTTAGTTGGTTTTTAAACACTTTTTAGTTTATATTCTAAGTTAAGCTATTAGTTGTCTATTGTAATCTAGTGTTCTAATCTGGTATTTCTAGTGGCATTTGATGCTCATTCGTTTGGGAATGCTCTATGCCTATAAATTGTTTATATATGAATAAGACACTCAATCAAATTTTTCTTCCACATAATATATGTGTTTGTGTGTTATTTAGCTTTAACTATATCATTTTATTGATTTATTTTTGTTTAGCAAGCAAAATTTTATGGCAAATCCATAGTCTAAAAAATTAATTTCATTCATAACAATAATCCATTAGTCTTTATAGAAAGGAAAAAATGCACACACACATATAATGGAGGTTGAATACTTTTCACAATACATCCTAGGACCACCCTTCTCTAGGATGTATGCTCGTATAGTATACATCTATGCCAATGACCTTTTTCTTTTAGGATGAATGTATAGGTTGTGAAACCAATGACCTTATCATTATGGATCACATGAATGGGATGGTATAATGGCCCCTATTACCCTAATTGAACCATGTGAAAAATGTATCATAAAGAACCCATTCTATAATGCTTAGAGGTACACATATGGTGTGCTTAGATACTATTCACAATATTCTCACTTAGATTCTACACACACGATGATCAACTTGATGGCCACCTCCTCTAGGTGGGCACATGTAAATATTTCCATTAATTTTTTGGTGTGTGTGTGTGTAATTTAGTTTTTTACTTTTTTATGCAATATCTAAATATTTTTATGTTTTATTTTCCACTCATATGTCCATTAACTATGTTAAACATGATTCATTACATCCTATTTGTTCTATATTTTCCTTGAGACTATTCATTGAAGGTTCAATATAGATCTATTTTATTAGAATTATTGAAACATACTCCAAACAAACCCATATCTACTTTTGTAATATAAAATTAATCTAATAACAATGTAATAACTTTAAATTGTGCTTTTCCATTGCTTTTGAAAACAAGATAGGCTACTAATACATCTTATATTTTTTCTTTTAGGTATAGATATGTGCAATAATAAAAATACAAATATATAGACATATAAATGAAAAAAAAGGATTATTAAATTTCATTATTTATTTTTACATAAAAAATCCATTCAAAACATAAATCAAACTATAAATAGAGTATGAATATATGTAATCCCCTCTATTGTCACAATTAATGGCCATAGGGGATATATCTAAAAATATTATAAAATAAAATTTGCATGATTCATGATGAAAATTGTATATTAGACATATTACATGAATCAACATTCATTTCTACAAATACAATCGATCTTGGTTTGAATATATATACTATTGGAAGTAGATTTCTCATGTAGGTAACTAAAATAGGGAAAGGGCTTGTGTCATCCTTTGACATACCAAGATTTTTTGATAATATTTGGATAGACACCAGATATAGCTTGGGTTAAAAATTTTAAATGCATTGTACACATGGCCATAAAGTAGGCCATATGTAGTCCATATCATTCATCACAAATTATTTGAATAGTTAAATACAGAAGCCATTATCAATAACCATAATAAAAATCAAAACTAAAATTCAACCAAATTATAAGACAAAAAATAATCAAATCAACCACGAGTAAACTTCATAGAATAGGTATTACATGGAATATTTCTCTATAGCTCTCGCTTCATTATAATATTCAATAAAAAATGAGGTAAGTAGTCTGAAGGTAATTCCCACATTCAGTTATAAGGAAAAGCTTCAAGAGAAAGGAAGGAGAGTTAAGAGGCCACATCAGCCATTAGATATTCCATCAATAGTTGACACTCCTATTCCACTCCAAATTATTCATGTTGAAGGTGATAAGCCCTATGGGATTTTTATTTTCAACCAACTATCCATTCAATACTTTAAAAGAAATAAAACACAAAAAGAAGAGAAGGTGTTGATGGAGCTTGAATTTCAACATGTGGTGACTAGTTTGGAGCCCAGGGAAAACAAGCATACACTTAAATGATGAAGGCTTGCCATTGTCCAAAGGAGGTTCTACCTCATCCAGGTAAACATGGTAGCCATGAACACAAGGTAGGAGGTAGGTGAAGGAGCATTTAAAAGGACCATTCACCATTGGCCATAAATATTGACTTATTACAAATATTATATTATTTGGTAAATATTAAAGTATCTCAATGGTACCTTATATATTTATAAATATTAGATTAGGGAGTGTGATCTATATTTTATCTATTGTATGTGGCAAGATATAAAGTGAATAATCATAAGAGTTTTATCATATGTAAGGAAAAGGAAAGGATCCATCTCCTATATGATTGAGGAGAGCAATAGTTGAGTATTGAAGAGTCACCTTGTAAGGTTATATTATGGAGACAAAGATCCATGCATTGTAATAATATATTTGTATGGAAGAATTATTAAAGATGAATGTAACTCAAACTTGATCATATGTGTAATTTTTCATAAATATTTACATTCAAATATTTGATGTTGTGAGATTTATTGTGAAATATTATTGTGATTATGTGAGTGGACTTATTGTGATTGTGATTAAAGTCCTAGGATATTGGACCAATGAAATAATATAAAATAATTCCCAATAGTGTTATCATAGCTACACTCTAGCCATGTGAGAAGCTTGAAGTAGAGGTTGGTTGATATTGCACTAAGAAGAATAAATTGATGTGTGAAATAGTTAATATTGTACTAAGAAGGAGAAGTTGAGGATATGAGGAATTGGAAGATGGGTTGATTGCATATACATATTTTTGCTTGATAATATTAAGGAGGAGAACATTGGTTAAGGAATATTGAGCACTAGTGAATATTTGTAGATAAGTGAATGAGATATTTAAGTGATGGGTTAATGAAAAGTTCACCCTAAGATAGTGGAGAGGAGTCGAGTTGAAATCATTGGAGAGATTTATTAAAATCTATATAAGTTGGTTGGTGGAAGAGAAACATCTTTGAAATGAAAGAATTTAGCATGAATAATCTAGATCCAAGTGATGAGCACAAAAAATGCTCATCTTATTTATACTTGTGGAGATATATTTACTATTTTAATTAACATTAAAGATGTATTTTGTATAAATCTTACTTATAATTAAGGAAAATGTGGTCTTTAATGCCTAATTTGTGTTTTTAGTTGTGCATAAGTATAGTTAAAGATTTTTTTGCATTTTTGAGTTGAGGTCCTATATGGACCCAACCTTTCATGGATTATTTACCACTTCTTGATATGGAGATGTTTGCAAGGTGTTATCAATGGGCGTAGAAGGTGTCTACATCCCAGGGAGCATAGGAAGCACTTACATTCTTCAAAGCATAGGAAGCACCTACATCTTTTGGAGTGTAGGAAGGTGTCTATGCCCCACAAAGGGTAAGGCATATACATCCTATGGTGTGTAGGAAGGTGCCTACATCTTATGGAGTTTCACAAGGTGCCTACACCCTACCAAGGGTAAGGTACCTACACCCTGCCAAGGGTGCAATGCCTACATCTCATGGAGTGAAGGAAGGTGTTTGCACCCCCATAAAAGGTATGGTGCCTACTCTCAACACAAATGTAGTGCCTACACCCCACTGGAGGGTGCCTACACCTTGATCATTGAATGTTGTGCCTACACCCCACTGGAGGGTGCCTACACCTTGACCATTGAATGTTGAACAAAGACCATATGACTTTTAGAAAAATAATAAAAGTGGTTGTAAACTCCATAAGAGAACTATTTCTATCCACCCACATTTGAATTTGAAGAACAACCAACCTTTCTGAGGTAAATATTGTATCTACACTCACAGTAGTTGTAAAAAACCGACAATGCATATCTTAATTTAGGTTTACAAATTGTACATGGTTGTAATACGAGTCACCTGCGTACTATATAAAAATGCAAAGCAACCTTGAGATAAGGATCTAATTTTTAAATGAATAATTTATACTGTAATTGAATCTTATCTGCAAAGACTCAAGAGTTCTAGTGTTTTCCATTAATGTTGGTTAAAAGACACTTCCTTAGAAGTTGATTGGGTGGATCATCTACAGGAACTCGAGCCCACTCCAGGTAGTAATCCTCCCTTTCACATTCTTTCAATTCCAATAAAGTGTGTGTGTGCTTTTTTTTTGTGGATGTGTGCTTAATTTTATATGCTTTAATATAATTATCATTTTTTTGCATGGTTTTATCCTTCAATTTAATTTAATATGAAATTTTGCATTTCCTTTCTAGCTTTAAATTAATTATTTATTTTATTTTTATGTTATTTTATCTAAGTGGTTTAAAATATTTTCATGTAAACATCATCCTCCCTTTAAAATGTTAGGCATAGAAAGGAAATCATTCCCACACTATAGGCATATGTTGTGTGGCACCTCACAAGTCTATGATTCCTAGATTGACATGAGTTTATAGGACTCAAACCATTTTAGAAATACCATTTTTGCCTATCATTTTGGTGTTGTTGTTAGGGATTTGCAAAAATTATAGTTTTTAGGATCCATAAAGAAATTCAACTCAAAAGTGCATGTTCAAATGAACTTACCTATAGATACACTACCTAATATGCATGATTCCACCAAACCTAGAGGACCTAATGAGTGATTCATTAAGAAAATAGAGAACTTCTTACAATCACAAGTTTAGAATATTCTAGAAACACTTATAGAAGAGTTAGTATCCCCTAAAGAGACACAATCCCCTCCACTTGAGTCACCTTGGCATGTTAATTTTTTATATGGAATAGGAGTAGCTAGTGGATAAAACTATAATCGTGACCAATCTAACGATATATTTAGACAAAGGTGGAAAGCAATATAAAAAGTTACTATTTTAGATTTTGATCTAGGAATATTAATGGAGGATAAAAATAATATGTGTGATGCTCTATTAGATACTATATAAATAACTAATTCAGAACCTACATCACTTATAAGGAATAAAATATCTCAAAGTAATGAATCTTCCATAATTTTTGAGTTCCCAATTAAGGAACCTATAGAAGAAACCAATATGAAAATCATTTCACTAGCACATCTCGCTATTTTCAAGGGATTACCAACATAGGACCTTGATATTTTCATTTTTAAACTTGACATCCTCTGCAGGTCATTTGACTATAAAAAATACTCCCAACAACTAAATTTTTTTCCTTCCACATTAGATGATGCGGTATTACATTGGTTTATTGGCCTAGGAAATAGATAAATTAACACTTGAGAAAGTATGAAGAAAATTTTCCTAGAATAATACCAAGACATTGTAAGAATAAGGTATGCATGAGAAGATGTCTTGGACATGACATGAATGGAGGATGCATATTTAGAAGATTATTGGGGAAGGTTTAATTTCAATATCCAATGCTCACCCCATACGAAGCTAGGAGAAAGATCGCTAAAATTATATTTCTAAGGGAACTTACAAACGAATAATTGGAAGATCTAAATTTATTGGTAGGAGGTGATGTTTATCAAGCTTAGATGCTATACATACAACAATTGCATCAAATTTACTCTAGGAGAAAGGGGAAACTATTAACATGAGGAACAAAAATAAAAACTTCAATAACCAAGGTAGAAATACGAAACCTACTGGAAGACATGAAGAGTTATATTTTATCATCTATTTCATTACAATTAGACATGTTCCAACTACAAAATAAGAATCAGGAGATAGAAGTAGCATATACCTTTTTATTCCCAAGATGTAGGAAGAAAAGGGTATATGGGATTTGTCAATTCTATCATAAAACTAGGTTGTGTCCAAAACTAGTAACTATGAAAGAAGACCCGAAAGAAGTAGAAATGTACTTTGTAGGTAATAAAAGGAAATGGCAACAATATATTATATAAGCTAGAATTTTAGATATAGAACCACCATATGGTGGCCCTAATTTCATGAATCAAGGGTAGTCCCAACCACCCAATATGGGTTGGTGGGACCCACACCTTAGATGAATGCTACCCAAAATCCTTCTCTATATACACCAAATCCATGGATTCCATACCAGCATATTGGAACTCAATGGATAATTTTTAATACATGGACCTAACCTCCATAGATAATAGCACAACCTCCAATACATCTCATTTTTTTGGTCCCACCTACTTCAATACCACACCACTTGTTAGCACAACTAGCTCCAAATCCTTGAAAAAATGAAACAAACACACTAGCATACCAGGTAGATATGGAAATATACTTGATGTATCATATTAGTGTAGAAAATATAGACTATAGTCCAATTTATCTTAGGTCAGGTAGAGAGGTAGGATTAGAACAAACACCTCTAGTAGTGGAGGAAGTAGATGTAGAAGAAAATAATATTGTTGAACAATCAAACAATGAAGAAATCCCACCATATCCCAAAATATTATAGAAAACCAAGAAAATATTACAACCTAAGTTTGATATAATGGAAGAACTAAAAAATATTACTACCACTATCCCTCTATATCAAGCTATCAGAGATGTTTCCATTTATACAAAAGTCATTCAAGAATTATGCCTTAAGAGACCATGGTGGAGGCTATAGCTGAAAGAGGTGCAGGTGGTAGGACAACTTGCTGATTTAATATTGATAAATACCTACCATCACAAATATTCCAACCTAGGAAGCCCAATTTTAATGGTGAAAATTGCAAGATTATTGTTACCCAATACCTTGGTGGATTTAGGTGTAACTATTAATGTCATTTCCAAATAAACCATGCACAGGCTACACATGAAAAATATGAGATCAACCAAAACAATATTGCAATTGGTGAACATATCTATAGTACTTCTAGAAAGTATACTAGAAGATGTGATAGTAACCATTGATGCATAGGAGTACCTAGCTAGATTTTTAGTTATCCAATCAAATTCAAATCTTTTGGTTACCCACTCATCCAAGGATATCCCTGGATTGCAATAACTAATGCCTATATTAGTTGTAGGATAGGAAAAATGATAATATCCAATAGAAGAAACATGAAAAATTTAGTCATTTACTTGCTAGAAAAATCCACCAATGAGTTAGGAGAGCCTATTCTAGAAGCCATAGGTGATGACACTCTTCCTATGGTACAACATGTAATAGCTCTTGATGAAGCAAAAGACATGGTAGAAGAAGATTTGGTAATATCAAATTTTCTAGAAGGGTAATTTTAACTACAACTTACAGTTTCACCACTTATGAAAAGGAAGGAGCATCACATTAAACAAATGGAAGTGGAACTATGCAAAATTTTGAATATCAGTAGTACTCTAATGGCTACCCAAGAGTAAAAGCTAAAATAAATAATGAACAAACATAGAATAACTTTTACATGGGAATATAGGGATATGAAGGGGATTGCACCCAAAGTTTGCAATCATTGCATCTACCTAGAAAAAAATGTGAAACTAGTAAGACGACCTCAAATGAGGATGAATTCATCCATTAAAGAAATAGTGAAAACTAAATTGCAAAAAATATTATCTACCAGATTCATCTACCCCATATCAGATAGCCAGTGGGAGTCACCATTGGTAGTAGTACCCAAGAAAAATAATAAATGGAGAATCTACATGGACTACCAAATGTTAAACAAAGCAACCAGGAAATATCATTTTTCTTTACCTTTCATAGACCAAGTGTTGAATACCTTGTTCGCACGTAAGTATTTTTCATTCCTCAATGGATACAATAGATATTATCAAATCTAGATAGGGGAAGAGGACTAGGAGAAAACCACATTTACCTATCCTTGGGAAACCTTTGCTTATCGTGTCTTACCTTTTGGGTTATGCAACACAATTGCAACTTTCTAGTAGGTAGTACTAAGTATCTTCTCATATATGATAGGGGAAACAGTGGAAGTCTATGTGCACAATTTCACCATTTATAGTGAAAATTTTGAAGCCATAATAAATTTGGAAAGAGTGCTTCAACATTGTGAGGAAATCAACTTATCTTTATGCAATGAGAAATGTTTCATGTTGATGATAGAAGGGATAGTTTTGGGACATCATATTTCAGCTAAGGGGATAAAATTCAATTAAATAAAAATATATATCATTAAATGGCTACCTACTCCTTAGAAATAGAAATATGTGTAGAGTTTTATGGGTCATTCAAGATATTATCAACATTTTAGTAAAATATCCAAACCATTGCATGTATTATTGATCAAGGAAGTAGATTTTTGTATGGATAGAGAAATGTGAATGATCATTCTAGACCTTGAAGGAGAAACTAACAATTGCTCTATGCTTAGAGGTCCAAATTGGGGCCTCTCATTTCATATTTATGTTGATGCATTGAACAATGTCATAGGAGTGGCATTGGGACCAAAGGAAGGGAACAAGGCATATGCAATCTATTACATCAGTAAAAATCTCATGGTCACTAAACTAAACTACATCATCACAAAAACTTAATTTCTTATAGTAGTACATGCCATTAATAAATTTTACCACTACATTATAGGCTATTACATTAGATTGTGACACAAAGTTCCTTAGCTACTTTTGGCACACTCTTTGAAAAATATTGGGTGCATAGCTCAACTACAGTTTACCATATCATCCTCAAATGTATAGACATGTAGATGTTTTCATTTAGAGTCTTGTGATGCCTTATTGGGGAGAACCTTGTGTAGTGGGACTCTAAGTTGGTGCAAGAGGAGTTTGCGTACAACAATCTGATGAACAGATCAACTGGAAGTATGCTAATTCAAATGGTGTATATATTGTCTCCTCACAAATTCATAGATCTATTGGAGGTGGAAGTTGGTACCCACATCAGCGCTAACGTGGAAAACTTCACACAACATGTGTAGGAGGTGCATGCACAAGTAAAAAGATAGCTTAAGGAGAGAAATTATAAGTACAAGGAATGCGTAGATGTTCATCATAGATAAAATACCTACTTATATGGGGACTTAGTCATGGAAAATCTAAGAAAGGAGAGGTTCCCATGCAAAATATATAACAATATAAAACCCAAGAAAATAGGTCCTTGTCACATTTTGTGTTGTTTTTCTAAGAATACCTATGAAATCAAACTACTTGATGGGTTGGATATCTCCTTGACATTCAATATATCTAATTTTTATTCATTCCACACACATGAATATTGTGAAGATGTATAGATGTAGGAAGCACAATATTGTAGGAGGGAGATACCTAAGAAGCAATACGAGGAAATAGTACAAATCTTGGATCCGCACATTGGCAAGAAAACTCAAAAAACTGAGTACAAGGAATATCTGATTTAGTCGAAGGGTAAAGGACCTGAGGAAGACTCATGGATTTTTGAAGCTGAAGTAAGTTAACTTGGGTGGCCAAATTAGTCACTCATGTGGTCATAATGTGAGTCTCAAACTCAAATTCATTTTAGCAAGGGTTTTTTATGTAGGAGCATCCTTATGTTCACACAATATTGTACCAACTAAGAAAATAAAAATAAACAAAAAATAAATACATCTATAGTGTTGTGATAGGTACCATGAAGTTTTATGTTCTTTGTGCACATAGTTTTTTGGTCTTTGCACACATATTTATTTTATCTTTATGACCATTGCATTAATGGCTCAAGCAAGAAATTATTTTATGGTCTTTGTGCATGTAGTTATGTTGTCTTTATGATGGTTGCATTAATGTCTCAAGTGGAAAATTATTTTGTAGTATTTGCACACATAGTTCTATGGGCTTTGTGCACATAGTTTTATGATTTTTATGACCATTGCATTAATACCGCGAGCATGAAATTATTCTATGTTTTTTGTGCATATAGTTCTATGGTCTTTGTGACCATTGCATTAATGACTTAGGTGATAAATTAATCTATGGTATTTACGCACATAGTTCTATGGTATTTAAGACCATTGCATTAATGTCTTAGGTGGTAAATTGTAGCTTTGAATTTTTTTAATTTCCTTGGAGTGGATTTGTGTTTCCTGGTTTGGGTGGGAAACTATTATTTGAATTTTGATATTAAATTTGGATTGGATTCCATTTGGTGAGGATTTTTTTGAGAGAAGTTATTGATTGTAACACAAAGAGGCTTGGTTGTAGATCTCTATGTAGTTATTGTAATTTTTCCTTCTTTACAAATAATATAAAAAAAGGGTTTTATATTTTGATTTTTGCAGTTCTTACTGCTTCCATTGTGTACTTTGCATACACGCACATATTGTTAATTTGACCCACATATGATGCCCAATAAAAAATTCCATAGCACTATCGAATCATAATGTTCATAAAAATTATATATCATTTCTTTGTTCCACTCCCATAATTGTCTTCTACTATAAATAAGTTTTTATTCCATATAGTTCATTTGTGCCCCATTGTTTATCCATAATTAGATATAAATCAAAATATAATTAAACTATCGCATCCATATAATTAAAAATATAGGCTAACAAGGAGGATGTGGAATAGGAACTATATATGAGGTATTTGGATAAGATGAAGATAAGCTTGATGCATATAATTCTATAGGGATATTGGTTTTAAATGGGTAAAGCAATTCAATTATTATTATTTCTTTATTTTTTGGCTTGAGTTGGTTGAATTTTGTTCTTTGTATCAATATAATGGATTTTAAGCAATTTAATCCTACATAGTTGCATAAGATTCATCCTATTGGGGCCACCCTATAATTTGCATGGGTACAAAAAAATATTGTTTGATATTGAATTTGTTGAAAATAGATGAAAATTAGTATTATTATGATTGGAATGTTTATAATCATTAGGGTTGCATGGTCTTTAATCACCACTACTCAAATGTATGATAATATATTCATCATTTGGTTGTAAATATTTAGATGAAATGATTATATGAGCATGAAAATTTGTAGAAGATTGACAAATTAGAGCTTATAATCCAAAAAAAATTGATATCATTAATATAAAGCAATATTTATCATCTAATTCAATGATATATGTATTTCATATGTTGATTGCTTGTCAATTATTTTATGAGATTATAACAACATAAACTTTGAAATTAATTAATACTATTTAATAATAGATCAATAATTATATTCCTTGAATTTGTTCATGTATGATTGAATACAAAAGGCAATTTCTTATTTTTTTAACATTGATCAAGCATTTTAAAACTTAGGGATAAACTATTAATATTTTTTATGTCATCATAATAAGATGAAACTATGTTGACTATATATGTACTTGAAGAAAAAGAAACTATAATTGATGAATACTCACTATCATCTACCTACAAAATAATAGTATTCATCACTTGATAATGAATAATATCATTAAAATAAAAGATAAGTTTAAAGTTGAATTGAAGTGATTCAAGAATGAGTGTGCCAAAGGGGGTAGGCCAGGTGCAATCCCTAGGTATTTTTGGTGGAATAGATAACCCTGCCTCCTTGGGCCTAACCCAAAAGTGGTATCTCATTTTGGATGTTTTCCACAAACAAAAAAAAGTGATTCATGAATAAGTTGAGCATGATACTCCATGATTCTCTAAATGCAACATCAAAAGAAAAATATAATACCATATATTTTTACTATAATCATGCATCTAGACATAGTAGATCAAACTTTCTCAATTATTTTGTATAATTGAGATGATCGGGTTGGATGCATTAACTTAAACATGGATTCCAAGATATATAAATAGAAAATGATGGACAACACTTGTTAATCCATAGTATTCATCTCTTGATCATAAATTATGAGGAAAATAATAGATGAGATAGATATAAATGGTGGTTTCATATAAAAATAATTGTATGTTATCTATTGTGCTATTACAAACACTGACTAAACAAAATAAAGGTAATATGATATATTTCTTAAGATGGAAAAAATATCTAGATAGGCTATGTCTAGACATGAATTATAAGAAACAAAAGTGTTCCTACACACTTGAATTCATAAAATAATTCTAAGTAGGGTTATGCATAAGGGGTCAACCCCAAAATGTATTTATAAAAATTTGGCAAATCAGTTTCAAAATCTAGGGTAATAGTGTCCAAACACATGTAGAAGGTTCACTATTATTAGGAGCAATGTTAGAAATTTAAACTTAAAGTGGTTAAATTATTATAAAATTGGGGCGAATCAACCCAAAAAAAAATTGCACCTAGAACTTTTTGGGTAATGGGTCCTGGTCAAGGGTACCAAATATTAGCCAATTCCAATTTTTTTAAAAATCCTAATTTTAGCCAATTTGGAGAATAATAGCCGCTATGCATAACCCTGATTCTAATACATTCATGATATTATTAAATAATATCTGATCATGCTCTATCACAACATGATTTGTCCTAGGAAAGAATATACTCACCTTTTCATCCTATATGTCAATCAATCTATGAAAGAGTATGGATATCTTGAGTGGATGAATATATTGATGAGAATATATAGATACCATATATGAAATATATTGAGTATAGTCTAGCAATAAAAATTTCTTAGCAAAATGAAGAAATAAACTAATCTTAACTATAATCATCCCATGTTAGGTGGTACAATATTGATGAGTAATTATAAATTAAATATTGAGATTAAGCGATGGAAGAATATTCATAAAACTTGATGATAATATTTATTATTATAATTTCATGCACTTGTCATACTAAATTATTTTTTTGAAGGGAAGAATAAAAGTCTCATTTCTCTTCTTAATTATAAATCAACTATAATTAGTGGCATCAATGTCATCCAAGAAAATGAAACTATGACCTATTACTTCTATAAAAATAGATGCTTTGATTGGAGGTAAGAACATAAGTCATTATTTGTCCTTTTGGGTACAAAGTAGCTACTTTTTCTAGAACAATAGCTATTTTTGTTATTTTTTTGTGTAGCAAGCATGGAGAGATAACAATCACAAGATGTAGAATAATATGAAATAAAGTAAATCTGCTATATGAGTAAAATATGGAATAAATAAAAATGATATAAAATATTACAATGTAGCTATGAAAAAAATTAACACTCCAATATAAAGCTACTAAACTACATTGCACCCATCACCAATGGATGGTGTCACACACTAAGCTACACTATGTCCCCCAACTCTCTCTAAGACTCTCTAAGACTATGTTGCTCTCCTACACTATCTATCTATGAGGCCATCCTTATATAGGTAAAATATGATACTTGGCCAACACTCTATCTATATGTACAAGGGATAAATTACACATATAAAACTTACACATTGATACTTGTGCACTTATTACATTGCATGAAGTAACTAGATAACTTGCCCCTAAAGTAATCTAAGTATGTACCTTGGAAGATACATTTACATAACCCAAATGATGGAATAGAATCTATTTCTAACACCCACCTATATTAGATTATTTGGGTCTTGAAGTCTTTAGTATTCAATATGGATCTTCTTCTTCTTCCTAAACTTTTTCTTCATCCTCTACATTCTTTGTGTTCAGGTTTAGTAGGTAATTTGTGTCTTCATAAGATGAAAATTAAGTTGGAGCTAAACCTTCTTATTTCAATTGGTGGTTCATGACTTGTTCAGATTCATCTTCCTTGTCTTCTCTCCAGCCACATTTATAGTTCTTGTTGCAAGTATCTTCATATTTCTCTAATTTTTGATGAATGAGAAAGGCATATGTAATTATCCTCTCATATTTTTATTTTTGATCTTGTTGTGCTTGTATTTTTGGTGTATCAGTTCTTCATTTTTTTCAACTTGTTCCTCTGTAAATATATTAGTATATTTTTGAAACATCACAATGTCTTGTGAGATTTCCGTTGAGTCAATGTATGTATTTTCATGAATTGGACCTATTTATTTTATGCCATCTTGATTCATAATGAGACAAGTATTGATCCCATCCATGTATCCAAAGTTAATCACATAATTTTTTTCAACTAACTTGCTTACAAATATGAGATTGAATATAAATATAGGAACATACAATACTTTCTATAGTAGAATATTTGGAAATTATTTGCTTGGTTTTACACATCCATATCCATGTCTAGGATAATTTTGGTTGTCTACAATTCTTAGTCTGTAACTTTTAGCAATTTCAAGATAGTCAAACCATTGTATATTTCCTATCATAAGATGACTAGCTCTTGAGTTAATATTCCACATGTATTCATGATTGTGTGACATTCCTTTAACCATTTGAAGAATAAATAAGATATAATTGTAGCTCCCTAATTGAAGTACATAAGCTTTATTTGATAAAACCTTTATTAGTCCTATAGCCTTCCTTATGTCTCCCTAGGTATGAATACCTAATTTTAGTTTTCTTTCTTAAGAAATCTTATATCTTCACAACTTGAAATTTTTTGATAGATATTATTATCAAGTTTTGTAGAATTACTTATGACTCAGAAATGTTTGTTGGAGTATGATATAGTTTTTTTTTAAGATATAGTTCAATTTTTGGTTTATTTTGTACAAGTTTTTTAAGGATCAAAAATCAACTTCTTAACTTCTTAATACTCCTATTGAACTAAGCACTTTTCAATTAGAGGTATTAATGTTGGATTTATTTTGTCCCTAAGGAGAAATTTTTTGAGACAAGCATATAAATTTCCAACTTTGATAAAATATTTAATAATCCCTTTTGAAACCCTTAGGAATTTTATTCAAGTGTTTCTAATTTCCAAAAAACTAGTTTGAAATTGTAACCCTTATCACTCCCAAAATTGGAAAACTAGAACACATTAATATTTGTAAAATTTAAATGGATTAATTTCAAGTAGAATCCCTTATTGATCTAAGTTATATTTTCTAAAAATTAAACTTCTCTAAGTTTTGCTTTCAAAAAAGATTGATTTTAATTAATATATCAACCTTTTATTATAACCTTATAACTCCCTTTAAAAATGAAAGTAAATTAGATGAGAAATTATGTCTTTGTAACCTTAATATGTTAGGTTAATATGACAGTGAAATCTCCTTATTGAGCATGGATTCCCAAGGCTTTAATACTCTTTGTGAATGCTAGTTGACCGAGAGTCTTTTCAACTATACCCATATTACTTTAGATCCCTTTTGAATAGCACCTGAACTCGTTCCAAGCATCTACTGGCAATATCAAATCATGCTTGAACTGCTATCAAGTGTCTACTTTCAATCTATCGAGTAGCACCTAAACTATTGTTGAGCGTCTACCATAGATCTTACAAGTAGCTTTCAAATGTTACTCATGTTTTTTCCAACTGCTACGCTTACTTTCCAAAGTCCAACATGTCTTTAATACAAAATAGAAGGAGTGTCAAGTGTCACTATATGATTTTATGAACACTCATGGAAGCTTTGAATTGGTTTGTGGAGGTTTTTAACTCTACTATTTGTGACAAGTGTCACCTTTAGGTTGAAAATGTTTTTTGATTCTATATTGAGAACTATCCAAGAAATGCTCCTTCCTCAATGTCTCCAAGCTATCTTTCCTATAATGTATGTCAAGATGTATGTAACTCTAGTGTTTGAAGTATGGGTGACAAGAAGTGTAATATCTTCTTTGTGAGAGTTCTAGAGGATATTTCAAATGATGACAAGTGGAAGATGCATGCCTTTATTTCTATCAATGCTTATATGAAGACTCTCCAATGTGCTTTCCACATTAATCCCTATTGTTTTACATAGATGTTGAAGTATCTCTAGCTAATAGTTGAGTTGTGGTGGAGATATGGTGGAGCTTTGGTGAAGATATGGTAAATATTTGGTGAAGATATGGAGTAGCTTTGGTGGCCCTTGAATGGAGTCTGGATGGCAACACTTGAATGAATATTCCTTGATGCTTTACTCCACTTTTAACATTTACTAATGGTAGAAATGCTTTGATAAGAATTCTCCTTTCCTTTGATGTCTGTTTGCTTTATATTTTGATTTGTACACTATTTTATCTTCTCCTATGTTTTATCTTTTGTAAGTTTGACCATCCAATATGAGCCCCTTTGAGTGGCTTCTATTGCTTGGGAAGAGTGCTTACGTTTAGCCCTTTCTTGGCTACTTTTCCTATGTTTTGTTGTGCCTTTTTGGGGCACATTCAAATATGCTTTTATACTATATAAAAATAGATTAAACTGGTGCTATAAAATGTACTATAGTATGTACATAAACTTCCTTTTATGCACCTTCTTTTGCACTCTTATTTTATATTATAAATTTTGTTTTTATGTCATATTTTACTCATGCAATACAAGGATTTTGAGGTTGTCTTTTATGAGTAGAAACCTTCTCCATTTTTTCATGGATACTTAGAAACTCCAATCTTAGATAACGGTAGATAGAAGATTTATATATAATTTTTTGCACTTTATTTTCCTGAATTAAATATTGTAATGCTTTTGGATTTGAGAGTCACCAAATCTCAATATTTAAAGCGTCTATTTCTATTTTTAGGTTAGTTGTGTTCTTCTCCAAGTTTTGGAGGATTCTAATATTTTTGGATGGCTTCTTTAGAACACTACGATTTGAAAATTTATATGCTTCAATAGTGTCTTTAGACACTTGATACAAATCTGATTTTGTGCCCTTCAAGAACACACAACTAATTTCTTTTGAGAGTAGTGTAATAGTACAAGTTTTTCACATTTAATGCACTCAAATTACACCTTATCCCTCTAATAAACTCTCAAATTAATGCACTAATAATTTACTGCAGCTAATCAAGAATAACTTAAAATGAATTTTTAAGAGTTATTCTACAATTTAACTACAACTAATATTGTAGAGCTTAGTCTTCTTTTTCTTTTTCCAGATAGATAATAGGTAGTTGATAGAAGCTATTTTTAAATCTAATCAAATCCTAATAAAAGTGCAAATGTACCTTTAAAAGAACTTTTTCTTTTTTGCACTTTTGAATACTATAATCCAATTTTATATTTACAACTTTAATCCAAATTCAGGTGCTTCTAACAAATTTAATAGGTAGATAAATTAATAAATCTACTTGCACTAGAAAGTTGCATACCTTTTTCATAGTAGCTCTTTTATCACTTATGTAGAGGATGTATATCTTGGTGTCTATAATCACCAAGTTGTTGCTACAATAATGTCCTTGTAACTCTTTTTAGACTATCTTGAATAGCTCCTTCTTCACCAAATGATGGTCTCAACATTTATTTTATGAGCCTAGGATTTGATGGGTGGTTCTCCTCTTATGCTCTCCTCCTAATGCATATTTGGATAATTCTTTATCTCTGAAGCAATACCTTCTTTATGTGAGAGGTAATATTCAAATATTCAAGATTCTATAAGGTTATTCTATATTCAAGTTGTCTTTTCAATTTCTAACTTCAACTAGGTACTTATTTTGAGATTTGGTATTCCTTGCCAAATTCTTATTCACATATTTGGCACTCCTTGCCAAATTATTCTTCATAGATTTGGCACTCCTTTCCACATTCTTCTTCTCATATTTGGCACTCCTTATCAAATTCTTATTCTCTGGGGCTTATTATCAGATGGTGAAAATTACCCCTAGTACTTCATAATCAGAGGCTTCTCCTTGATAGTGGATTTATCCAATGAGTTCTCCATTGATAATATATTTAGTAAGGCTCTCCTAGCCTTTTTATATATGCTCGATAAAACCTCCTCAAGGTCTCTAATCTGATAGCTTTTGATGGTCTTCCTTGAGACATTTTATTCAAACTTCTGATTTTGGAAGTGTTGGTGATGAGATTTATCTCCGGATCTCTAATTCTACTACTTTTGAATTCAATAAAGACTTACCTAGTCCTTATTCTCCTTCTCCTTCCTTGAATAGAAGTTTTGTAATAAAATATTCTCCTAATATCCTTGATTTTTCTTTAGGTGTTGAATTAATTCTAAATAAGATACCCTTCATTACTTTCTTGTAGGAATTTTTTCAACTCACTGAATCTTCTTTCCATAAAATAAAGTATTAGTACTAAAATATTTATTCTGCTTCTGAATATTTGAATTCAGGATAAAGGCTACTATGGTCTTTATCAGTATCAAGGCTTATATGGCCTTTATCAGTACCAAGGCTTCTATGGTATTTTTTAATATCAATGCTTCTATGGAATTTTTTAGTATCAAGGCTTCTATGGCCTTTATCAGTACCAAGGCTTCTATGGACTTTTTTAATATCAAGGCTTCTATGGCCTTTTTCAGTATCAAGGCTTCTATGGCATTTTTCAGTACCAAGGCTTCTGCAGCCTTTTGGTATCAATACTTTTCTGGCTTCTCATTCAAGGCTCCTATGGCCTTTTCTCCAAGGCTTCTATGGCCTTTCTATGTCAAGTATTCTATGGCATGTTATTCAACCTGTGAATTTTTTTATTCAACAAGGGAGATCTTTAGTCTCCTGACTTCACCACAACTCTTCACAAGAATTCTTCTTCCATAGTATTCTTATATTACACAAGGAACCAATTTATGCACTATGTGGGCATGTTGACCTTCAGGTAATAAAGTTGGATTCTCATTGCTTTCTATCATAGGAGGAGTCCCAATACTTTGAGAATTATATTTCTACAAACAAAAGAAACTTTAGGCACTAGTTAGCAAATTCCAGATATCCTAGATAATCCTCATTGAATGATTTGTTAATCCAATGACTTGAATGCTAAGTCTTGGTCTTCATAAGTTTTTTCTAAAACTCTATGGAAATATTTGTATGAGTGTGTTCTACTGGCAAGGATGCTGCTTGCATTATCAGTGACATGACCCGAGTTTAATCCCCATGACGGATATGTATAAGAATTATTACTTAAAAAACAATCTATGGAAAGACTCTAGTCAATTGCAATATTAGTATTTCCTAGAATTGATATTTCTTTTAGTCCTCACTCATGACTCTCCCTAATTCTACCACCTATATTATTATGAGAGCTTTTGACAATAGCTGGCCCAAAGACACATCATTTTATCAAAATGCTTATGCTCAATGATAATGGTGGCTTTCCTATAGACCTACACAAACTAGATCTATCATAGCTCTGATACCACTATTAGATTTTGATGTAGCAAGCATGGATAGATAAAAATCACAATATGTAGAATAATATGAAATAAAGTAAATCTACTAGATGATTGAAATATACAATAAATAGAAATGATATAAAATATTACAATGTAGCTATAGAGGAAATGAATAGTCCAATATGAAGATACTAAACTACATTGCAACCATAACCAATGGATGGTGTCACACACTATGCTACACTATGTCCCCCAACTCTCTCTAATACTATGTTACTCTATTACACTATCTATCTATGAGGCCATTCTTATATAGATAAAATATGATACTTTGCCAACACTCAATCTAGCTATGCAAGGGATAACTTGCACATGTACAACTTGCACATTGCCACTTGCACACTTATTACATTGCATGAAGTAACTAGATAACTTGCCCCTAAAGTAATCTAAGTATGTACCTTGGAAGATACATTTACATAACCCAAATGATGGAATAGACTCTATTTATAACAATTTTTTAGATTGATGTTAAAAATATAATGGTCTCCACTCATTCTAGTATGAATATCATCATCAATAAGTGAAGAGTATTAATAAAATTACAAGTAGATAAAGCAATGCATTAACACTCTCATATCTAGATTTGACTAGTATGTGTATATATATATATGTGTGTGTATCCCTATGCATACTATATCTAGATTAAACAAAGAATAATGATAATAATGATAATGGTGTAGATATTTGGCTTTGCACATCTATTACATTTTAAGGTTCTATTAAATTTTGACAAGTTATCTAAGTCATCATCTAGCCTTCATCATGAAAATTGGATGCTTAAAATAAGTTTTTCACTCATGGATATGTTCATAGGATACAAATTTTTCTCCTTGGAAGTGAACCTTATCTAAAGACATAATTTAAAATATTTTCCTCTAATGGTAAAATGGATAAATTCACTACCTAGAAAATTTCATAGCTACAAACTTGTCTAGGTGGTAAACTTGACTTTGCACGTTCAAAATGGAAGTGATCTCACACTCATACCTATCTATTCCAATGGTTTTACCAATCTAGATTGGATTCCTTTACCCTAAACTATTTCTAATTTAACTAGTTTTTCCTCTGTCCATCTCACCAAACCATGCCAATTATTCAACTATATTTTTTGCATAGTTGTAACTTAATTTTTCTAAACTCCATGCATATTTCAAAATCTTGTCTCCCCCCTCTCCTTAAGAAGCCCCAAAAATATATAAATTGGGTACCTCATTCCCAAATCAAGAGGGATGTATCTTGAATATATGAATTGACATGGTAGACATGACACAAGAGCATTTGGACAAGCAATATTAATAGCAAATGATTTTGTAGAAAATATCAATCATTTTTTAGGTTTTAAAGCATTAGGGTATCCTCCAAAAGCACTTTTTTGCTGCTACACCTTCTCAAGACTTACATACATGTATAATATTTTGCATACACTTAATCCATAGTTTGAATGGAGTTCTTCGATTACTCCTAACATTTCTCTTGCATTCTCAAATTGCATTAATTAAATCTTGGTTTTGTGCTCAATTTGTTTACATAATCAATTCCTTTGTTTTACGATGCTAACATTCTTTATTTTTATATTGTAATATTTTTTTTTTTAGATCCCTTATAGGATAAGCAAATGCATTCAAGATACTTCCATCACCTTTTGGTGTCTACACCTAGTACATTCATCCCTGATTTTACCTTAGCAACAAAATACTATGAATTTACAACCAATAGGGCTGGTAGGATTTGAATTTGTCTAGATAAACCTCTACCTATTTTTATATTCCTTTACTTCTTGCTATCTAATCTATACTTTTTTTGCATTTTAAACTCTCTATTTTTAGCCTAATAATCATATTTGTAGATTACAAACTCTATAGGTGGTAAACCCATTGTAGGCCATAAATTTACCCTATAGGATATTAATCTATTTCATTCATTTAAACAATAAAATTTTAGCATCAAAATAGTTATCAGTCAAGCCTATGGACATCCTACCACTTTGTCAACTAGTTCAATTTTATTTTATTAATAATTACATTTCTCTTTCATATGATTTATCTTGTTTCAAAGGATCAAAATTTATTTTGTGAAAAGAAAAGGGGGCTTGACTACAAATAGGGAAGTCCAAAACCTTACCAAGCATCAATTAATCCCCATAAAATCTAAATCATCTATTGTATTCTTATTTTTAGCTTTTTCTACAAATTCCTAGGTCAAACCGTGATAAACCTATCATAAGTGATGAACTTGTTTTTAGGAACATTTCATTAATAGGATACCAAGTAGTTTTATTCCATGTTTTTATTTTAGTATTAATTTTAAAATTGTTTACTTTCTATTTAGTTACAGTAGTTCATTAAAATAATACAAAATATAATGAACTTAAAACTTATTTCTCTCAAGCATACTCATTGGGCATTGAATTATAATTGCAGCTAGTTTACACAATTAGGATAGAATTTTTTATGTATTTTTGTTATGTCCTTCTTGAAAAGGTGTAAGAAATTTGTTTTCTAGTTTACCTCAACAATAGCATACTATGAATTTGTAGCCAATAGGACTGGTAGGCTATGAATTTGTCTGCATTAGTCTTTACCTTATTTTCTATTTATTTTTTTATTCCTTGACATCTTGTTAGCTAATATAACCTCTTTTTTTGCATTTTAAACCCTTTTTTTAACCTAAAAAATAGATTCATATGTTATAGGCTCTATAGGTAGCAAATATATTACAAGCCATAAATTTTCCTTGTAGGCTTTGAGTCTATTTAATTCAGTTAATCAATCAAATTTTAGCATCAAAATAGTTATTATCCAAGCCTATGGAAATCCTAGCACTCTATCAACTAGTTAATTTTTATTTTTTAATAATTACATTTCTCTTTCATGTGATTTATCTTCTTCCAAATGTTTAAAATTGATTTTGTGAAAAAAAATAGGGGGCTTGACTACAAACAAGGAAGTCCAACACCTTTCCATGAATCAAGAAAGCCCCCTAAAATCTAATTCATCTATTTTCTTCCCTTTTCAAAATTTTCTATAAATTCCTAGGTTAGAAGGTGACACACCTGTCATAAATGTCAAACATGTTTGCAGGTGATGAACCTACTTAGGTGGAAAACCCAATTTCAAACAACAAACATGTCATCAATAATGTTATCAAATAGAACCAAATATCACAGGTCTATAGTTCTTAGGATTGTATAATCTCACAAATATTATACCATTAAATAATAACATCAATATTGCATAGAAAGAACATTATTGGTTCAATAAAATAATATAACGACTTTGTTTCATAGCATAGAGCTTTATATTCTATATACAACCTTACATATGACCCTCCAATGTACCTAACTTTTGCTCTCCTCAAACTCATAGGAGATTCAACCTTTTATATGCCTTTCATAATTACAAAGTCTCTCATGATTACATAAATTCCTATGTCTATTCTTGAAACATCACACATGACTCTTCACTTACACACATGACACCTTTCACTCATACTTGCACACATGAAACATCACACAACTATCCAGTTACACACATGACATCTTTCACTCATAACTCACATTTGATTACATAACACATAAACACTATTCATAATAGATAATAAATTAACATCCTAATCTAAATATTTACAATGGTACTCATGGTACCAAATAATGTAGCAGCACCAACCCTCCATATTACATTATTTGGTGTGAAGGTTTTTCCTTCAATCTTCAATTCTTGTTCCTTTTTTTTTTACCCTTTGTTTTATGCTTATTTCCCTTGATCTTGGTATTTTTATTTTGTTTCTTTGAGCTATTTTTTGCTCTTGTTACATTTCTCAACAAATCATCACAATAATATGATTCATGTTCTTCATCATTATTGTTTTTGTTGTTGTCTAATTTGTTATCACTATTTTCATATTTTGTCAACTAATTTTGTGTGATGATCCTTGTTTCCATTTGAAGACTTCATGTCTTTTGTATATTTTCCTTCAATGTTCAAGTCCTTTTTGTCATCAATTTCTCAATTAGAATAATTAATAATTGATATATTTTTTTGTTATGAACTTCTAGAGAGAGTAATGCCATATATGTTATTTTTCCTATATCAATAGTTATTGCTATAGTATCTTTGGGGTCTTCACATGCTTCATTTAGTTTGGTACTTAGGTAATATTTAAATGTTATAAATTATTCATATTTACCTTCTCTAAAAATTATTTGTAAGACCCTTTTTTATTTTATTGATGCATATTTTGTTTTCCAAACATTTTCTATCATGCTTTGTGTGCAATGTTTTAGATTTTACATCTCCTCACTATCCTCTAACGTATTTTTATCCATATTGATTTTCTATTTGAACATAAATCACTTTCACTTTAACTTAATTTTATTTTTAATTATTCTTGTAGAATTACTTCTTGCTCCTAATTTAAAAAATCTAATTATTCACAATGTTTTTCAAATTTTCATAATCTTCTTATTATTCAATTATTCATTCAATCCATAGTCAATTTCTAGTTTCAAATAAATTTATTTTTTACTTCTTATAACTACCAATTTTTTAATTTTTAATTATTCCTTCTTACAAAACTTTTTATCAATCAAAATTTTCAAATTTAAAATTTATTCTTGTCTCCTTAATTCTCAATTTCACAATTTCTCCCTCCAAATTTTAATTTCAGTCAAACTTCAATATATTAGTCAATCTCCAAATCAAATTTTAAATATTCAATTTCCTTGTACCTTCCATATAATTCATTCCTTTTTAAATTCCTTCTAAATACCTCATATCTTCCAAATGCTTTATTCCTCTAATTAAAAACTTTATAACTCTCAATAATATGCCCAAAAACTTCAATCAAATGCATCCCTTTTAAACAATCAAAAGTGTACCTTGATGTAGTGCCATGTTCACTTGATTTATGTATTGAAATATACCCATGTATACTAAATTTACAATATAAATAAGGTGTTATTCAATGCAATACAATATTCCACATAAATTTATTTTTCTCTATGACCTAAATGTTATTTTTAGTTGAAAATATCTCAAGCTTTGATACTTTACATCTTTGACACTTTACATATTTGGAACTTTCCTATAATAAGGTCTTCCTCTAAATATTAGGCTTTGATGTATTTATTCTAATTCACTATGCTTCAAATGTTTCTTAGGTGCTTTTCCTTATTATTAAGTTCTTAACTCTACTCTCTAACTCACTGCTCTATAAATATTCTAACAATCCTCCATCACTCATAGCTTCTCTTTCAATTTAGACCACTAGTTTGTAGCCTTAAACTACAATTCTTCATTACTCATAGATTTCAATCCATACCATTAGTTCATATCATTCAGCTCTTCCTCCATCAATCATAGCTTCAGTTTTAATTTGTACCGCCATTTTGTAGCCTTCAAATCTTCTTCGAAAGTAATTCTTCCAATCAAAAAGCTTCTCCAATACTTTCCTCTACAAGTCTTCTCCACATATCATGTTGTAGAATGTTTTTACACTATTCATAGGCATCCTCATATCTTTATCCGTTGCTTCAATATTTACCAAATATCCACTCCAATAATAATCCCTCCAATGCTCCAATAATATCATCCAATACCTCAATATTAATCCTCCAATAATCTCCTCTAATGTTGCTTCAACATAGTACATGCCTATCACTCCAACAATCCTTCCTCAACTACAATATCTCTCTTTCCCTTAGCTCCTCACATTATCTCCTTTCTATATGGATCAACTAAAGTACCTTTCACCAACAAGGTTTCTCTCACCAATGTTGATTTGATACCACTATTAGCAAATGGGTCGAAATATCATGTCTATATTTATCAAGATTATATAATCTCATTTAATAATAACATCAATAAAAAAATATTACATATTTTTTACATAGCATAGAAATTTTTCTTCAATGTCTAACCCTACATATGACTCTTAAGTGTAATTTATTTTTACACTCCACAAACTCATGGTAGATGTAACCTTTCATATCCCTTTCATAAT
Source organism: Wollemia nobilis (assembly GCA_028583015.1). Classification (NCBI taxonomy): domain Eukaryota; kingdom Viridiplantae; phylum Streptophyta; class Pinopsida; order Araucariales; family Araucariaceae; genus Wollemia; species Wollemia nobilis. The sequence continues at coordinate 2,967,391 of JAQPPZ010017048.1, read as the reverse complement.
GACAGTCTCTCATGATTACATAACTTCCTACTTCTAATATTGACACATCACACATGACTCTTCACTTACATGCATGACACCTTTCACTCATAACTTACACCTAATTATATGACACATAAATGATCTTCATACTAAATAATAAACTTCATTCCTAATCTAAATATTTATAAGGGTACTCAATGTACCAAATAATACAATATCACCAACAAGAAATATTCCAAGAAGTTTTATTTTAGTACTAATTTGCATTATTTTTTGCTCTCTATTTAGCTCTCTATTTAGTTGCAATAGTTTATTAAAATAGTACAAAAGCCAAGGAACTTAAAATTTATTTCTCTCAAGCATACTCATTAGGGATTGAATCATAATTGCATCTAGTTTACACAATTATACTAGAACTTTTTTTATGCATTTCTCTTGTGACCTTGCTAAAAAGGTGAAAAATATATATATTTTATTTTAGATTAATATAGTTCTACAATAAATTCAAGTGCATATTAGTTCATTAAATTTCTAGTTATAAAAACATAAGTGTTTTCTTATTTGAACACATCAAAACATAGGATATATAGTGAATACATAAAATAATATTGGTGAAACCTTGATCCTTGCCAAAGAAATCATGTAAGGATGATATTTAGGCAAGAAGTTTTATTTGAGTGTGAACCTTTGGATTTTGAGACTAGCATTCCCAAATATAGGTTTACATCTTTGGAGAACCGGGTGTGAACACCACACAACCCTTGAAACCTTTGGCCTCAAATTTTTTCCTTAATCAAAATTTATAAAATTTTCACTTTTATCAAAGGCCACAAAACTATTTGATTAGATTATATAATATTAAACAAATATAAAAATAACATAACACAATGTTAGACCTACTAGGAGAAGGTTAATTAACCAATGTATACACCTTGAGGGTTATCTCTCTTGGAGAGTATAAAATGGTGGGATAATGGGAGTCATAAGGAGGGATAGTGCTATCACAAAGGGGATATAAGGATTTTTTAAAACATCTTCTCATTCTTCTCTAATCAACTTTGTAAACAAAACTTAATAAAATTAACTCCTCTTTTCCAAGTATGACTAAAAAACAACCTCCATATATAACCAAAAGTGTGGCTTGTAAAATGGCCTACAACATAGAACCTTTATCTACCCTTCATGAAATTTGATAGTGTTCAAGAACATTGTATATAAATAATAGGATAAAAAACATTTTCCATTTTCAAATATCTCCCTAATCTATATTTTTGGATCTATGGATCATTTTACCACTTTCACTCACAAAAATAAAGAAAATTTGTTAATTATCATGAAAACAAATGATCTACAACATTTATATAAGCTATCCCATACCACTATTGAGATGTCCCATTTAGAACACATTCAACAACCTATGTCAACTTCTAATTTTGATCCCAAAAAAATCCCATGGCTCCCTACATGTAAATCTTAATTCATTAGGACGTAGACCTCCTAAAATCACTACAAAAGGAGTACCCCTTAGCCCAATCACTTCTATGGGATAGCAACCCCCATTACCTTCTATAGATAAATTATTAAAAACAACTACTAGTCATCCTACTCCTCCAACTATAGTAGCAAATCAACTAAATGTTTCCCTTAATAGGTCAATGTCTCAATAATTCTTTCCCAAACAACCTTCTCTTTTAAACCCAAGAGGAGGAGATGACTAACACCACTTTATTTAACATATTTAACCTTAATATTTTTGGTACCACACCCATGCTTGATCCTCCAAATCCACCAACTTACCCCTTCAATGATTCCTCAAATACCTCTTTTAATCAAAATGCTCAAATGCATCTTTCTGTTAATATATCAAATCCTTTTCTTCATCACAATTTTTGCTAATTTTGATAAATCAAACCTCTCCTAAATTATAAGACTTTATATCTCAAGTACAATATTTGACTCTACAAATGTCTTCACTCCAAGTATTTTTAAAGCAAGTATGCATATTTGACTCTATGTGCAATCAACCATACCCACTTGTAGCCAATTATCCTTTTTGCATCATTTCAAAGTCCCTACGCTACCTAAGTATGATAGTACACATGATTTTTTGATTCATATGAAACTCTTTATGATCACCTATATGACTGTAGCATACAACAAATTACTACTACTAAAAACATTCCCACAAAGTCTTGCTAAGTCTAAACTTGAATGGTATTAATAGTTGCCTTGTCATTGTCTCAAGATTTTTTGAGAGCTAGGTGAAATATTCATTCAACAATTCATTATTGGCATAGAATAAATTGCTAATCACTAATTTATATCAGTTAAGTTAAGGGAAGGAATAAAATTTGTCACATTTCTTAAAAACGTGGAGGTCATTAGTTGCAAAGTTAGAATATAAACCCCCTCTAAAGGATATTCCTAGTGTCTTTGAAAATAACCTTAATGAGGATATATCCTATCCCTTGGACATGTCCATAATAACTTTTTTTAAACATGTAATTCATTTATCCAAATAAGTTTAATCTATCCTCATTATAAAGGGAAAATTAAAACCCAATAAGTGGGAGGATAATCTATCTTCTAATCAAAAGAGATAGTATAGGAATAAACATGTCATAGAAGATAGGGTCATTAACTCTAGGTAAAATAATAATAGTAGAAGTACTATAGAAAACCTTCAAAAATTCATTTTAAACAAACAAGAAAGGCCTAGGAGACAATATTCTAGGTTATACCTACATTCCTTTGTTATTTTAGAATAGATTCTAGAAGCAAAAAAAAATGAACTCCCACCCATAAGACCCCCAAATACTAAAAGAGTAAACCAACTAGGATTCAATGCCATAGAAGAATATGCTTACCATCATAGAAATTGACATTCCACTAACATACATAAAAATCTTAGGACCCTCATCCAAGACCTCATTGATGAAGGATGAGTCATCTTTAGTGAATACCAACCCTCCACATCATCAAATCAAGATTTAGGAATTTTCCAAAATCCTTTACCAAATCATGATCAAAATCCAACTAACAATATTCAATACAAGAATGTTCCACCATATTACCAAAATACCATTCGGATGATTTATAAAATGACAAGACAACAACAAAAGGTTCAGTCATCAAATCTACCTATCAATCCTTCCCTATTTATACAATCTAAACGAAATTATCTTGAGAGAATACCCTTAATTCTAAAGGTCCAATAGAAAGAGAAAGGAATATTTAACCTCCAACAATAACTCAAAAACGTACCCACAAATATTTCTTTACTTGAGCTATTGAAAACTATTCTCATTCATAGAGAAGTTATTTTCAAACTTTTGAATGAGCAGGTAGTTCCCTGAGATATTAGTCTAGCTTATTTAACTCATGTGGTAGGGACCCTTTCCATAAATCATGAAAGCATAACATTTTACAAGGAAGGATCCCACCTCCATTTATGCTTGGATAATGCCCATTTTTATTACCTATGAAATCAAAGATAGTTTTATCAAAAGAGTTCTTATTGACAATGGATATGCCATTAATGTGTGCAACCTCAAGTTCATTAATAATATCACATTAAATAATACTTAGAAACATCTAATAACATTATCAAAGCATATGATAATAAAGAACGAAGAGTTGTATATCATGACCCAACTTGGCAGGACTTAATTTTGAGATAGACTATGTATTGATTGGATGTTTCAATGGTTAACATTTATTACAATATTGATATTTTATTTGAGATTATTTCTTTGAATAATGTGATATTTTCGATGTTTTTATTGACTATAGGACCATGTACTCTCATGGGTGGAAGATGATATTGACCATCGAGAATGAGATACTAGAAAAGGAAAATGATGACCAATGACTTGTTCATCAAAAAATCATGGTAACATGGATAAATTCCCTCATGTAGATGCATTCATGTTTTTTTATGATCATCAACAATCCATCTATCCATAGCTAGAAGTTGGTAAACTAGAATTTACCATAAATATTCAGCTAGGACATAGGTGATTGGATTTGGGATGTATCACTTGCTTGGTTTTATGCTTTGATTTCCTATGATTATTGTTTTGTGAAATTATATATATTGTGAAAATATATTATTGTTTTGTAAAAATATATTGTGGAAATATATTGTTGTTTTGTGAAATTATATTGTGGAAATATATTGTTTATATGCCTTTTATGAAATGAAACTGGCAAAGGATTCATCAAAAAAGGGTATTAATAAATATAGAGGTTTTATTAATCCCCAAAGATATTGAATGCCAATGTTAATAATCAATATTAAAATTTGACATTGATTTAATATAATTACGGTTTTAATTAATTTAATTGCATATTTCCTAGATGATATGGATATCAATTAGGAGAAAGCAATTTATTTATTTATTTTGTTTTTACAAAAATGTTGAAAAGGGAAAATAAAAGGGTGTTAATTTATAATAGGACCAAATGGTGTTTTAATAAATATCCCTCTATGAATAGAATTTACTATTATTTTATTTGGAAAGGATTTTACTATTTCCCCTTATTGTTTGCATAATAACGTTTGAAAGCATTTTTAGAAGGGGATTTATCTTTATGAGAATTTATTATTATAAAGGGTGGGGGGATAGGGAATCCCCATGGAGTTCACCTTATTCTTATCTCTAGGATTTAATAAATAAATATCCTTGTCCTTAGTACCATGGGCTAATATTTTATTATTCTTAAAAGTTGGTCATATAGAACTATTATAGAGGAAGAACCTTTGTCTTAAGACGGGGATGAAGGGTTTAGAAAAACTAGGCTTTGCAGGAGATGTTTTTGGTAGGAAAATTTGGAGGATTTTTGGGAGGCTAATATTAGGAGAAAAATATAGGAGGTCATAGTTCAAAAACCCTTGCATCCATTATTTCTATAGTACCAGGTTGGAGCTCTTATGCTATGTGAGCTCTTATGCTATGTGATAAAAAATCTTGTTTATAATGGTTTTGTATGGGTAACTTTGAGTTTTAATTAAGGCTCCCAATAATTTTTTCCTTAGAATGTCTAAGTATTAGAATGATTTTGTTTCATTATTTGGCCCATTGGGTGTTATGAATAGATTTCCTTTATGGCACTAATTGCCTTAGTAAATATTGAGCTTTTCATTTAACCCTGTATCATTGTTAGCTATGACAGATTTGAGGAAGCCAACCTTAGGTAGTCAGTTGACTTGTGCTTGATCCATGTATGCTTAAGGTTTAGAGTGTATTTCCCTTAATATATAAATGTAAAAATTGCATTTGAGAGACTAAATGGAGCTTTTTAAAATTATTTTTCTCCCATCCTCCTAAGTTTTTAAAGGAATTAAATTTCTTTTAATTAAGCCGATTGTTGATGCACGATGTCATAGTTGCAATATCTGTGATTAGGTAGGCTCGGGTGCGAAGGCCAATTATAGCCTTCCCAAAATGAGATATGTGGTAGGTGCAAAACACTTTAAAAGGGAGTAATATCCCTTTTAGGTTTGACCATGCTTGGTGGTCAAGGGATCCATCAAGTGGGGATGCCCATGTCCTTGTTGAAGAAGTTGTATTCCCTTGATACCTATCATTTCGATATTGACCATTGATCATCCTTTTTGTGTAAATTTTTTTGCATGTGGCTTTATGTCATTGCTTGTTGCACTATTTTAATTGCACTCAGGTCGATACTCCTTGTTTTTAAATTTAAACTTCATAAGTTTTAGCCCACACTCATTGTGGGGAGGTCTTCAAGACTCTTTATAACTACCCAAGCACATAGGGCTTAATAGCTAAGTTCCTAGACACCTACCTTGTCATCAATTGACCCATTGAATTTCTTGACCTTGTTTGACCATATCTCTTACCACATGGCCTAGTGTGATTGGTTTGATGTTTGCACACTCATTTGGGATTGATAAAATTTCTTATAAGTCTGACTAATATTAAATCCTACACAGGTTGTGTGGATGTGCCTAAGCACCATATAATAGGAAGCACACCTCTTATAACCTAACCACCAAGCGATGGTCGGGAAAGCCACTATGTGGGGGCTTCCAATAGTTGGATGTGCTAGGAGCTCCTCCTTATAGGGCTAAGGTGCATCTTATGGGTATTTTGTTATGGTCTGACCAAGTTGACTATGTTTGATTGCAGATTGTGATTTATTGTTAACCTATTTCATGTTGACCTATTAACTATTGTCTGATTCAAAACCTTTTTACAAATAAATACCTTTGTCCTCATTCTAGCACAAATTAGTTCTCAATATTTGTCCTCAAGCCTTAACTCAAATCTTGACTCAATATCAAATCAACTTTGCTGGATCTACCCCAAATATTAACTCAAGGTTTGAACAAATCAATCAATCAACTCTACTCTCAAGCCTTCTCAAAGACTTATCTCAAATATACCTTGTAATATTTCACAAAATCTCACACCAATCAGTCTACAAGTCCTCTCTAGAACTTGTCCAATCTACTCAATAAGTCCTCTCAAGAACTTAACCAAATCTGCTCAATAAGTCCTCTTAAGAACTTAACCAAATATACTCTCAATCTGTATTGTAATCTTCCACAAAATCTTACTCAAATCTGTCCACAAGTCTTCTCAAATACTTACCTCAAATCTGCTCAACAATTCCACACTAGAACTTATCCAATGTCATAGAAACATAGAGAGAATTGTTAGAGACTCAATATGCTCTATACTCATTACAATGCTCAAACAATTTCAATCACTATTTTAGAAACATATAGATAATTATTAGAGACTCAATATGCTTCAACTCAATCACTTTCTCAATTCAATTCAGAATATAGAATAGTTTATTTTATGGAACTTGAACAATCACTTCACACATCCACTTGACTAGGCTCAACCAACTCTACTGAACCAATCACTCAATGAAATAATCCTTCCATACAAACCCTAGTCCTATTATATAAAAACCAACTCAAAATATTTCCAACAATGCTCAATAAAAATCTAACATAACCATGATAACCCTAGTTCAAGTTCTTTTCTCAACAACTCACTTCAACAACAATGCTCACAAAACAACTCTTACATAACAATGATACTCATATTATTTTCAAACCCTAGTGCTTTTTTCAACCAATGGATTCAACAACAATGCTTATAAAACAAGGTTTTAATAACAACTCTTTATTCCATAAAATGTTGACGCATTAACTCAAACACACTCAATAAGGAAGCCCTAATCAATTCCTTTTCACTCCAAACTTATTTTCCAGAAAACCAACCAATCAACTTAACTATGGAAGAATGTGCTCATACCTTTTTCTTGATGATGAAGGAATCTCATAAATCTTCCAAAACCACAAACACTTCTTTTTCAAGCTCAAATAAATTATAAGATGATAAAATCCCTCAAAAATACAATGTAAATATCAAGACACACATACACCTTATCACTCGATCTTTAATAAAACACTCATCAATATTTACAAAAATAATTCACCACTTACATCTTATAATCTCCCAATTAAAATAATATTCAATGCACTCTTCTTTTCAAAATAACTCAATGCAAGAAGTTCCCTTTATCCTTTTATAACTTCAACAAATCAATGTGAAAAAAACACTTTATTCAAAGATAAATATAACTCCTTATACCTCCAACTTATCAAAAATAGTATTCAACTAAAAATCCTATTAAGCAATCATTTTAACTCCCTAATACCTCATGTCAAACTTTAGGCAACACAAAAATAATAATCAAAATTTATTACCTTGGCCTTGGTGGGAATCAAACTCATGATGCAGCCTCAACTAGTGCCCTAGCTATGGCTCCAACCGTCGCACAAGCTAGGTGCTCGCTTGGAGAGTGGAGAGCACCATGTTCTCTATGAAGATCCCCACTTTTCCTAGTAAAATGTGCACCTTTTCCTTTGGTGCTTCCAACACAAACACAACCACCATAACATGCTGCCACTACATTTCAAATGTATGTCACCTAGAACCCAAACACTCTAACCATTGCCTTCTTGTCACTAGGCCACGTTTCCTAGCTGGCTTCCAAATTTTGGCACTTTTTGATTTGTCTCTATTTGCTGGCACATAAAATAAAAATTCCTTCTCTTTTTCTGCACGAGCTCTCAACACAATTGCACACATTAACATTCGAGCAAAAGGATAATTTTAATGCCTCTTAAGGCATGGTTTTTATATTGATTTCCTCCTTCACACATACACTTCGGCGCTTCAAAATTATTCACACTTTAGAATTTAGAACTATGATTTAAACTTATTAATTTATAAATTATTTCTTTAAAACCCTTTGGTTTTATTAAGGCCTTATCTCATTGCACAACTTTGTATAAATAATATTTATTTATAAAATTTAAATTCACTTTGAATTTAAATGTTTTATAAAATAAATATTAAACCTTCATTTAACTTTACAATAAGCTTCCTTGGGTTTTTATGAAAAACCTTTTATTTTAAACCTTCTAACTTATGCTTCCACATAATATTAAAAATATTATGAAGCCCTTTTGCATTTAATCTTTGCATTATTCCTCTTGACCTTTTGACATCATCGGTGGCTTATTCTTGGATATCAATGATAACTTTGTTTCTTGACATCAATGACAATTTTGACTCAAAATATCCAACAAAATTTTACCCTTCATAGAATGTGTAATAATAAATTTTATAATATGTTCATTTATGACTGAAAATGTAGATTTTTTCTTATGATTATTAATGAAAGACTTATGATGTTATGGTTGTGTAATTTATCATGGTGTATTTATAATGTGTTAAAAGGGGATTACATATTACTTGTGAGGCTTCATATTTAATGAAGTTATAGATGTTAATTAATGATCAATTAAGTATATATACTAAATAATTCAATTTTTAAGAAAGAGAGAGTCAATCAAGGCTAGTGTGATGATTCCAATCCTAAGGGAGTTGTAGGGAGGCAACACCTAGGAATTTTGCATAAGGTACACTTTGAGTGTGGAACTCTAGTGGGATCCAAATATAGGATTCTTTGGGGAAGGTCTTAAGTGGTGCAACTTGGATCTTATTTCCTACCACAAAGGTTAGGAAAATTTTATGCAACTTCGGTGATAGACATCTTGAATGTCTATGTGAGTTTATCATGTGGAGTGATAACCACCTTAGTCATCCCATCATAGAGATGAGGATAACTAAGTACTTCAATTTTAGATATTCCACTATGGAGGTGCAATGTCTAATCTCAAGGCATATGCCTAAACACTAGCTTAGATGGACTTAAATTGGTAATGGAAATGACATTCCCTTTTCTTAAATATTAAGAAGGAATAATCCCAATGCTATGGTCAAAAATTTCTACATTTTTGGAGAATGTAAGAAAGGTAGGGTGACCATTTGAAGTATCCTTATACCATGGAGGTATGTAAGGTAAACCCGTAGATCCTACAGGAGTTTGGACACTTCTATCCACAAGAGAGACATCAATCACATCATGAATCTCAAAATATATTTTTGTCTTTTTGAGCTACAATTTATATTAGATTTATCTTTAGTAAACTTTGATTGTGGTCTTTGCCTAATGAGTATAAAAACAATTACTCTTTTAGGTTGGTTATATTTTGAGATTATTACATTTGGTATTAGAGCTCTAGATCGTAGAACTAGAAGCTTCCATGGAATATGATAAAACTAGGAAAACTTTGATTTACCTATTGCTAAGTATTCCAAAGAATCATTCCTAGGAAATGTATCTTTTACTTTGGTATGGAACCTTTCATGGAGCAAGCATGACCATCATCATTATTAGGTGAATTATAATGTGTAAGCACACTTAGGAGTAGTACCTTGCATGGAGTAAGTATAACCATAGTCATTATTAAATGAATGATAATGATTTAAGTTAGTTCATAAGGATAAATAAATGAACTAAAAGTAACTAAACACAATTTTTTTATGACAAAGAAAATGGCACCTAAGTTGAGGAGAGCAAGGAGCAAAATTTATCAATATCTAGGGAAATCTAGGCCAGATAGTGCTAAAGCTAGACCCATAGGATAAATTTTAGTAAACTTCAACAAAGAGGTAGAAAACCTCACTGCTGTTGTTTATTCATTACAAGAATAAAAATAATAATTATAAGGAACCAATGGACCAACAAAGGTAGATGTTGGAATCTTTAAGTTCTCAAATTTGAAATCCTAAGTTCAACCATATAAGAAATCTTAAGGTTGTATGGGTAGGATATCCTAATACAGAATATCAATAAGTCATATCCCTCATAGAGGCGGAATTAGTGAAGGATTTAAAAAATGTTAGGATAACTAAATTCACTAAAAATGATGAAGGTGATTCATCTGAGGCTTGGTTGGATGAGTTGGAGACTTACTTCACCATGAATAACTACTTCTCTATAACCCAAATAGTTTGGACCACACTCCATCTACAAGAGACAAGTTTGGAGTGGTGGAACACATTCAAATCCAGACTAAAAATTCAAGCAATACATCTAAAGTGGGAAGGTTTCATTGAGTCTTTTAAGAAAAGGTTCATCACAAAAAAAAACTATTTGGAGAAATTTCAGGAATTATCCACACTTCACCAAGGATCAAGTATGGTGAAGTTTTATTATTAAAAATTTGGGTAATTAATAAAATGTGTATCATCATATGAAGACAATATTAATGTACATAAATTCATATTAGGAGTATATCCTAGGATTAGAATGGTGATAAACATGCTTAAACCTAAAACTCTACAAGGTATATGACCTAGCTCGACAAGAAGAATCTAATATATAGTCAAATAGAATCAACTTTAATTATGCAAACTAGTCAGTTTAGGATTGATAGTCCTAAAGTAAGAGGAAAAGTGTTGGCTTTAAAGAATAAAAATCTAAGTAGAGCAAAAAAAGTAGAGGTAATCAAAATTTTAAGAGAAATAACAATGGTAAACAATGAAATTTCAAGAAGAAATTCCAACCAAGGAATAACAACAATAATCCTCAAACTCAAAGGCATTTGAAACCATCACAAGTAGAACAAACAAGGGGAAACAAGTACAAGAAAGATACCCAGGTCCCAAGGGTATTTGCTATGAGTATGGGGTCCACATTATGCAAATCGATATCCAAATAAAGTAGGACTAAGTAAGAGGATAGATGGACCAAACCACACGATCTACATATCCACGTGAAACAATAACTTGGATAGGCAAGCTGCACCATTGCTCTTAAATGGTAAAATTTTTAATAAAGAAGTTAAGATTTTGATGAATAGTGGAGCCACATATGGTTTTATTTCTAATAGTATAGTCAGATATTTGTCAGAAAAACCAATATTATTAGCATTAGGGTGGAAATATAAGTATGGGTCTGGATATACCCACTTAATATATCAATGTTTTCCCATGGCCAAGATCACCCTACCCAATAACTACTATTTGTTATTTATATGTAGTAATCCTATATGCCTTTGACATCATGTTGGGAATGGAATGGTTAAAGGCTCATAGAAATCTAATTAACTTCCAAGATATATGGATAGACTATATAGATAAAGATAAGAGGATGCTAAGAATGTATAGCAAACAAGGGTCTTTTCAATCCCAGATGATATCAATAATGCAATTGAAGAAAGCCATTAGAAAAGGAGGAATGGTTTATGTGGTGAAGCTAAAAGAAGTTGGGGATGACACAAAGGAATACATGTTTGAAAAATACTCAATTTTATAAGAGTTTACGGATGTGTTTCCTAAAGAACTCTTTGGTCTTCCACTAAAACATGAATTTTATTTCACTATCAAACGAATAATAGGAGCCAAACCCATGCATAGAACTCCTTATAAGATAAATCCTATTGAGATATAGGAGTTCAAAGTACAACTCCAAGAGATTCTAGGTAAAAGGTTGATTAAACCTAGTGTCTCACCATGGGGCGCACCTACTATTTTTATAAAAAATAAATATTGCTAAGTTTATCCATAGATTACAAAATATTGAATAAAGCAATCATCAAGAATATGTATCCTTTACCTAGAATCAAAGATATCTTTGATCAAGGATGCCACCATTTTCTCTCCGATTGACTTGAAATCAGGATAACATTAGTTAAGAATCTAAGAGGAGGATACTCACAAAATTTCTTTCGAGATCAGGTATGAACATTATGAGTTCAAGGTGAACCAATGCACCGAAAACATTCATGAACCTAATGAACAGTGTGTTTAGTTGACAATTGGATCAGTTTGTCTTAATATTTTTAGATGATATCTTTATATATTTCTAAAATAAGGATGAGCATTATAGACACTTGATAATCATGCTAGAATTGTTGATAAAGTACCAAATCTATAGGATTTTATCTAAGTGTGACTTTAATGTTCCACAAGTACAATACTTTGGGCATATTATATCTATAGATGGAATTATAATGGATACAAAGAAGATAGAGGCCATTTTGAATTGGCTATCACCAACTAATGTGACCTAAGTGTATATTTTCATGGGTCTATATATTTATTATAGGCATATTGTGAAAGATGATTTAAAATAGCCTACTCTATAACTAATATCCAAAGGAAAGGAAAGGAATTAAAATGGATAGATAAGTGTGAATCCACCTTTGAGTAGCTTAAGCAGAAGCTTACTACAACACCCATACTTAAAATTTTATATCCTCAAGATAATTTTTTGTATGTATCGATGCTTCTTTGGAAGTTTTAGGAGGAGTTTTATCCTAGGATGAATTATTCATAGCTTATGATTCAAGGAAACTCAAGAAACATAAGTTAAAAAATGCTACACATGATCTAGAGATCGCAGTGGTTGGGCACACTCTTAAGATCTAGCAATATTACCTAATAGGAAGACCTTTCGAGTTAAGAACCGACCATAAAAGCTTGAGGTCTATTTTTACCCAACCTATGCTTAATGCTAGATAGAGAAGATTGATCAAGTTCTTAGTAGAATATGGATTTGGTATTGAGTATATCAAAGGTAAGGAAAACAAGATCGTCAATGCCTTAAATAGAAGAAGGTATATAGCTACTTTGACTCAAAGTCACATGGACTTAATGGACAAAGTTAAGAAAATGTAAACTCAATATTAGTATTGTAGTGAAATTTGGGCCAAAATAGAAAGAAATCCTAGAGAGAACAAGGATTTTGACATAAAATATGGACTTTTATGTTTTAAATACAAGGTAGTTATACCCAAAATTGGTAATATTAGGAAATTTATCATGCAGGAAGTGCATAGTTCTCCTTATTCTGCTCACCCTAGAGGGTATAAGATGAGGAAAAATATGAAAAATATTTTCTACTAGGTATATATGAAGAATGATATCATTGATTTTGTTGCTTGATTCCTAGAATGATAGAAAGTGAAATCTAAGCATAGACATCTAATAGGACAATTGTACCCACATGATATACCAATGCATAAATGGTGGGTCATATCAATGGAATTTATTTTGGAATTGCCTAAGACTAGGTATCAAAATGATGCAATATTTGTGGTGGTCGATAGATTGATCAAGGTTGTGCACTTTATACCAGGGAGAACCAAGGATGGTGCTATAGTGGTGGCTAAAATATTTTCCAAAGAAATTTTTAGAATACCTGGGTTTCCTTAAATGATTATTTCTAACAGGCACTCTAGATTTACATCTAATTTTTGGAAGGCTCTTCATTGTATAGTTGGCACAAAATTGAACATAATTCTTGCATGCCATCCAAAAATAGATTTTCAAACTAAAAGGGTAAACCAATTCTTTTAATACATGCTTCACATGTATTTCATGGACCAAAAGTCTTGGTGGGAAGACATTTTTTCATATGGTAGAGTTTACATATAATAATGGTTATCATACTTCCTTGAATATGGCCCCATTCGGAGCCTTGTATGGCAAGAGATGCAGAACATCACTATCTTGGGTTATGGTCAAATATATGGAGGAACGTCTTAATATGATTAGACAAAGTTTTAAGGAAGCCACAAATTATTATAAAATCTATGTTTATTTGAAAAGATCACCTATGGTTTTTAATGGGAGACAAAGTATTCCTAATAGTTAAACCAATGAAAAGTGCCATCATATCTGCTAAGTTGGATTCTATATATCTTGGGCCTTTTGAAATCCTTGAGAGGATAAGTCTAGTAGCCTATATAATCACCTTGATACCTAAATTTTCAAAGATACATGATTCTTTCCATGTATCCCTTCTTAGGAAATATATTACTAATCCTAACCATGTGTTGGATGCTAGAAAATTGTAGATGGTAGATCCCTCAATCATTGTGGTGAGACCAGTGAAGATTCTAGATTTTTTTCCAAAATGATGAGGAAACAAACTCTAGAATAGTGCAAGGTCTAGTAGGAACAATATTCAAAGAGAAACGCCACATGGGAAAATTTGTATGATATGAAAAGACATTTTTCTTACTTGTTTGAAAATGTAATGTAATATTTTACTGCAAGAAAAATCTAAGGGGTTGTGTTTATTCCAAGGGAGGTAGTATTTCATGACCCACATTGGTAGGACTCAATTTTGAGATAGTTTATGTATTGATTGGATGTTTGAATGTTTAACATTTATTTCCATATTTATGTTTTATTTGATATTATTGCTTTAAATAATATGGTATTATTAATGTTTTTCTTGGATATAGGACCATATACTCTCATGGATGGAAGAGGATGTTGACCATCAAGAACAAGATACCAAAAAAGAGAAATTATGATCGATGAATTTTTCATAAACAACTTAGGGTAACATGGATAAATACCCTCATGTAGATTCATTCTTTTTTTATTATGATCATCAATAATCTAGCCATGCATGGCTAGAATTTGGTAACCTACAAGTTACCATAAATATTTAGCTAGGACATAGGCGATTGGATTTGGGATGAATCACTTGCTTGATTTTATTCTTTGATTGTATTTGATTATTTTTTTGTGAATGTATATATATATTGTGGAAATATATTATTGTTTTATGAAAATATATTATGGAAATATATTGTTGTTTTGTGAAAAATTTTTGTATAGACATCTGTTATAAAATGAATCTAGCAAAGGATTCATCAAAAAGGGGTATTAATAAATAGAGAGGTTTTATTAATCCCCAAAAAGGTTGAAATTCCATGTTAATAATCAATATTAACATTTGACATTGATATAAATTAATTATGGTTTTAATTAATTAAATTTCCAATTTCCTAGATGATATGGATATTAATTAGGAGAAAACAATCTATTTATTTATTTATTTTTTGTAAAAATATTGAAAAGGGAAAATAAAAGGGTGTTAATTTCTAATAGGACCAAACAGTATTTTAAGAAATATCCCTTCATGAATAAAATTTACTATTATTTTAATTGGAATGTTTTTTACTATTTCCCCTATGTGTTTGCATAATAATCGTTGAAAGTATTTATGAAAAATTATTATTATAAGGGGTGGGGGGATAGGGAATTCCTATGGAGTCCCCCTTAACCTTATCTCTAGGATTTAATAAAGCAATTTCCTTATCCTTAGTAGCATGGGCTAATATTTTATTATTCTTTAAAGTTGACCTTATTGGACTATTCTAGAGGAGGACCTTTGTCTCAAAAGGGGGATGGAGGTTTTAGAAAATCTAGGCTTTGTGGGAAAGGTTTTTGGTAGGTAAATATTGAGGCTTTTTACAAGGCTAATATTAGGAGGAAAATAGAGGAGGCCATAGTTAAAAAATTCTTGCATCCATTCTTTTCGGAGTACCAAGTTGGAGCTCTTATGTTATGTGAGCTATTATGCTATGTGATGAATAATCTTGTTTATAATGGTTTTACATGGGTAACTGTGAGTTTTAATTAAGGCTTCCAATACTTATTTCCATAGAATATCTAAGTATTAGAATGATTTTATTTCACTCTTTGACCCATTGGGTGTTCTAAATATATTTCCTTTATGGCATTAATTGCCTTATTAAAGACTAAGTTTTTCTTTTCAACCTATATTATTATTTGCCATGGCATATTTGAAGAAGCCAACCTCAAGAAGTTAGCTGACTTGTGCTTGATCCATGTATGCTTACAAATAAGAATTGTTGGCTTTTATATATAAGGGATTTAATTAAATGTGTTTCCTACATGCTAAGGTTTACAGTGTATTTCATTTAATGTATCAATGCACAAACTGCATTTGAAAGATTAAATTGAGTGTTATTTGAATATTTTTACCCCACTCCTAAGGTTTGAAAGGAAGTAATTTTCCTATAATTAATATCATTGTTAATGCACAACATCATAGTCATGAAGTTTGTTCTTGGGTAGTCTCAAGTGGGAAGGCCAATTTGAGCCTTCCCAAAATAATATTCCACATAGGATATGTGGTAGGCACAAAGCACCTTAAAAGGAAATAATATCCCTTTTATGTTTGACCATGCTTAGTGGTCAAGGGTAGCACCGAGCAGGGCCACCCATGTGCCAATTGGGGGTGTTTTCTTCCCTTGAAACTTATCGATCTAAGATTGACCGTTGAATACCCTTTGTGTGTAATTTTTTTGGTATGTGGCTTTATTTTAGTCGGTTGTCATGTTGTTTGAATTGTGCTCAGGTGGATATGACTTTTTTTTAAATTTAAACTTTACAAGGTTTATCCCACATGCATTGTGGGGAGGGATTTAGACCCCTTTATAACTACCTAGACTCATAGGGCTTAATAGCCAAGTGCCTAGGTGTCTGGCTTGTCATCGATGGACCTATTGACCTACTTCACCCTGCTTGACCATGTCTCTTACCACATGGCCTGGTGTGATTGGTTTATTTTTTGCATGCTCATTTGGTATGGATAATTTTTTAAAAAAAATTTATTGATTTTTAATACTACATGGGTTGTGTGGGGGTGCCTAAGCACCATATACGAGGAAACACACCCCTTATGACCTCTAGGTTATGGTCAAGAAATCCATTGCATGGGGGATTCTAGTAGCACTAGTTGGAGGTACTAGAAGCTCCCTCATGTATGGTTAAGGCATCAGTTGTGGGTGCTATATCATGGTTTGACTAGGTTGACTATTTTTGACCATGGATTGTGACTGACTATTGACTTATTTCATGTTGACGTATTATCTATTGTCTAATTCAAAACCTTTTTACAAATAAATACCTTTGTTTCACTTTATTTTTGCAAGTTTTTGAAACATGTTTGATTTTTTGGAAAAAAATGAATAAAAGATAAGTTAAATTTTACAAAACAAAAATGAAATATAGGTTTGATTTTGTGGAAAAATTGAATGAAAGATAGATTTTATTTTGTGAAAAATTTGAATGAAATATAGATTTGATTTTGTGGAAAAATTGAATGACATATATGTTTTACTTTGTGAAGGATAGGTTTAATTTTGTGGAAAATTTGAATGGAGGTTATGTTTAATTTTGTGGAAAAAATTAATGAAAGATATGTTTGATTTTGTGGAAAAAATAATGGAAACTATGGTTTGTGGATAATTTATTTAAGAGCAAGATTCTAGTTATGGATTAAGAAATAATGGGTTGGAAATTCATTCTTTGATGGAATTATGAGGTTCCCTCTTGGTTTTGTAAATAATTGTCTAGAATTAGTTGCTTCAGAAATTATTTTATGGCTTTTGTATTATGTTTAATTGAAGAAAGGATTATACTTTTGTAGAAAAAGTTTTATATGAAAGAATGGGTGTGTAATTCTTTCTTTGTAGAAATTATGGGGTTTTCTCTTTATGTTGATTAAATGATAAATATATGGTTGCATTATGGCATTCAATTAATATATGCATATGTTGCAAAATGAAAGACTATTTAGCAATTGCATTTAGTTGCATACTACATGAAAATAATGAGTTGTCTTGATCCCTTACTATCATCACCTTGAGCGATGGAGAAGCAATAAGGGAGAACCAAAGAAGACTTGTGTTTTAAGACATTGAACCCTTTGAAATAGTGCAAGTTAATTGTAAATATCCTATAAAATATGAAAATATTATTGTAAATGTATATTATAGTTTGAATTTACTCCTATATTAGATAATGATGTAATATATTATTCTTTTACACTGTGGTAGTTCCACACAACTGTTACCCTTCATGGAATTTTTAATAATGAAGTTTAGAATATGCTCATTTATTACTGGAAGATGTAACTTTTTTTGTTATGATTATGTAATAACCCATTTTCACCTAACCAAAAACTAACCATGTTACCCATCAAAAATATTTTTTTTTACTTACAACCTTAAGTAATGTATGAGAGTCTTTTATATGATTTCCATTTGAGAAAGTAATCACATGAGTTCAAGGTGGTGTACAACACAAGAATCAACTTGATCAAATTTTATCCATGTACATGGGAGTGGCCAGTGTCCCATAATGATCAGCGGGAATTCTCTAGTCTTATTTCAACTAGAACACACATTTCCATTTTTGTTTAACCCCATGTTAAACCGTCTCAACCATAGGTGTATTTCAACCTAACCAAAAGTGTATGCCTTTTTGACTACTCATTGTTTAACAATAAGAAAATATCTTAGGTGCAATGCTTAACCCGCTAACCATGTTACATATGGTTGTTAAGGGAATCATTAGACAGATTTTTAGTCATCATTAGGGAATCAATAAGCAAATATTTTAGGTGCAATGCTCATAAGATTCACATAGACAGATTGTTGTCTAACATTTTTCTCATTGATTACCACTCTTTCGTTTTAATTTAAGTACTCTTGGAAACACTTATAATCATTCATAGATACCACATTATTGCTCATAAAAAAGTAAATATCAATTACTTTAAATGTAAGTAAAGCATCTACTAAAGTATTTTAATAACATAATATAACATATAAAAAAAAAACATGTATTTCCAATATACATAATCTTCAATGTAATTATAGCTCATATCCTCTGTACACGATCAGGTATTTGGAAACTACAATATTCAATCATGCTCATAGTTTTTTTTTTTTTTGTGGAAAACATCCCAAAAGGGATGCCACTTTCGGGTAAGACCCAAGGAGGCAGGGGTATCCATTCCGCCAAAAATGCCCAGGACTCGGACCTGGCCTACCACCTTTGACATACTCAAGGAGCAAACAAACACACAAAACCAATTTAAAAATAAGTAAATAACAACAAAAATAATAAAATAAAATAAAAAACATGCTCCTTGAGTGTGTCAAAAACAAAAGCACAACCAAACACGCACAATAAGATAAAAGAAACCACAACACAAACCACATAGAAAAACACAAGAACCACATAACAAAACACAAACAAGACAAAAACAACATAACACTACAAAGACATAACCCAAAAAAAAATGAAAAATAAACACAACCAAAACCTAAAAATAATAATAATAAAATAAAAATAAAAATAAAAAACAACCAACAACAGACAATAAACAATAAAAAAAACAAAAAACATAGAAAACACTCACACATAAAAACATGAATTAACACAAACAAAGAGAAACCCAAGAACAAGAATGAAAAAAACACAAGAACAATAACAAAAAACATTAAAAAAAAAAACAAAACAACAAAAACACATGAACAACAAAAAACAACACAAAGAACACAAAAACAAAACAAAACAAAAGAACCCACCCACCTTAAAAAAAAAAAAAAAAAAAAAAAATTGAACATAACAATGACCTATCTAGACCAGAAGACTATTAAGGCAAGAATCAACAGAGGAAACAAAATAAAGAATAGAATGAGCTAGGGAACTAAAAAAAATTGAATGAACCAAAGAGAAGCAAAAAAAAAAGCAAGAAGAAACTAGGTACCTTCAGAACTGGAGCCATCCAAAGAAATGATAGAAAGAAGAGCTTCCCTAATTTGAGAAGCCCACCATATAGGAGGGTGGCCATAACAAGTAAGATCACCTTTGTCCAAAGCCCAATTAGCTAAAGCATCAACACTCTTGTTTTGATCTCTGACCACATGATTGTAATCAACTTTCAAAAATCCCATCCTGGATTAATTGAATCTTCTCAATAATTCTTTTTATTCTCCAATCCACCTTATGATTCTTAGAAGGAGTCTTCAAGAGATTAATCATAAGTTGAGAGTCAGACTCAACTAACACCTTTTCCCATCCAACCTTAGTAGCCTCCTGAAGGCCTCTCAGGATACCATACCCCTCAAGCAAGGTTATTGGAAAGAATACCCAAATTCTCAGCAAAAGTAAAAACCAGGGAGCCATCCGAAAGTCTACCAATTCCTCCCACACTGGCTTTTCCAGGGTTCCCTCTAGAGGCTCCATCAGTATTGACTTTTCCAAAATCCTTAGGAGGAGGTTGCCAATTTCTAGTCCTATCCATCTTACTAATACTCACATTCCCTTTAAGTTGGTTGCCCTTAGAAGATTTAATCTTCAATATTTGCATCACTTGATCCCATCTTTGGTGGGAGTTTTGGGGGTGATTAAGGAGTTGATGGACTGATTCAACTAAGTTGGCTATGGTCTTTTGCCAAATATAGTGAATATCCTTCCTATCTTGATTAAAAATTTGGTTGTTCCTTTCATTCCAAATATTCCAAAGAAGAATGGTAGAACCCATCCAAACTAACTGCCTAATAAAATGATCAACACCCTCTTGATTAGGCCAATCCCTCCAAAGCTGTTCAAAAGTAAAAAAATTGGACCACTATAAGCCAAGTAAAGTGGCCATTCTCCTCCATAGCTCAGAGGCTAAAGTACACTCAATAAAAATATGGTTGAGAGTTTCTACATTCTCTTCACACATTTCACATCTAAAAGGGCCATGAAAACCATGCTTCATAAGTTGCTCACCAGTAAGCACCCTACGATGCAATAAAAGCCAATTAAAGAACCTCACCTTAGGCCAGAGCTTTTGAGCCCACAATCGAGAAAATATGTCAGAAGAATGGTTGGGATTATTATGGCATAAGGTCAAATAACCTTGAGCAACTGAATACTCACCCTTAGTAGTGTTGTTCCATCCAAAACAATCTTTTTCATGGGACCAAGAGAGGGATCTCATATGAAGGATGCCTTGGATATCTTGTCTTTGCCTTTCTAGGATTTGAATAGGCCAGTCCTCAATAGGGATCCAATATCTACCAACCTTTGAATTATGAGTATGGTACCGATAGTAATTAGCCACCTTTATCCAATTAGCTCGGTGAAGCTCCTCCATCCAAGGCCTCCAATCGGGAAACCGAGTTATCAAAGGCTTGTGACCATCCCAAGAATCTATCCAAAAATTTGCCTGTTGACCATTATGAATGATCCAAAATAATTTTTTCTTTATCAAATCCTCACCAGTCTTAAGAACTCGCTAAAATGGGAGAACCTTTGGTAGGAAGTTGATAGCGAACAAGGTCTTCGGGACTTTTGTTCTCAAGCATATTTAGCACGGAGATTATTGGCCCAAAGAGCATTGGGGTTATGCAACATCCTCCAATATAATTTAGCAGCTAAAGCTTTGTTGTTATTAATAGAAGACCGGAATCCTAACCCCCCTTCACTCTTAGGAAGACATAAAGTATCCCATTTCACCAAGGCCCATTTTCTTTTCTCCTTAGTACCACTCCAAAGGAAACGATGACTGATTTGATCCAATTCTCGAAGAACAACCTTTGGGATATTCAAAATGGAAGAAACATAAATAGGAATAGCTTGAAGGACTGATTTTACCAAGGTGATTCTACCCCCGGAAGAAAGCCACTTGTTGGTCCACTTTCCAATTTTCTTCTTGACTTTGTCCAACAACCAATTCCAATATTTATTTTTTTGCCTTTGAATATTTATGGGAATACCTAAATAAGTGATTGGAAGGGAGGTCTTCTTATATCTTAATTTATCCAAGACCATGGATTCCTGTCTAGCAGAGCAGTGAAAGAAAATAACTTTAGATTTGTCTTCATTGATCAACTGCCCAAGTAGCCTTAGAAAAATAGCTAATGATTTGCTTAATATTAGAAGCTTCCTTAACTGTAGCTTTACCTAAAAGAGTAGAGTCATCCACAAATTGAAGATGAGAGATAGGTCTAGCTCCATGAGCAATGGTAACTCCCTCAAGGGTTTTGTTTTCCCTCTTTTTGGTTATAGTCCTACCCAAGCATTCAACAAGAATGATGAATAAATAAGGGGATAGCGGGTCACCTTGCCTAATACCTCTGGAAGCTGGGAATGACCGAGAAGGCCTGCCATTGATAAGAACTAAGTAGGAAACTGAAGAGATACATCCC
Source organism: Wollemia nobilis (assembly GCA_028583015.1). Lineage (NCBI taxonomy): Eukaryota > Viridiplantae > Streptophyta > Pinopsida > Araucariales > Araucariaceae > Wollemia > Wollemia nobilis. Next base: position 2,945,187 of record JAQPPZ010017048.1, on the reverse strand, counting down.
ATAATCCAATCCATCCAATCCTTAGAGAAACCAAATTGCCTCAAAACTTTGATAAGGAAGTGCCAATCCACTCTGTCATAAGCTTTGGATAAGTCTAACCGAATGAACATGGAAGGAGAATTTTGCATATCCATGGAATGGATGGCTTCCTGAGCAAGAACTATCTCATCTACTATTTGACGTCCTTCCACATAACCCCCTTTCTCTGGGGAAATAATCTTATGCAAAAGAGGCTTCAACCTTTCTGCCATGATTTTAGTAATGATTTTGAGAAGAACATTACATAAAGCAATAGGTCTAAAAGCTGAGATATGATCAACCTCTTGAGCTTTTGGAACAAGAGTAATATAAGTTTTATTGATAACCTTCAAAATTTCTTTGGCTTTCCTGGCTTCTTCCACCACCTCTAATAAATCAACATGAAGGATATCCCAGAACTCTTGGTAGAACTCAATGGGAAAACCATCAGGACCTAGGGTTTTCCCTTTTTGCATTTTAAAAACTACTTGTTGAAGCTCATTGATAGTAACAGGAGCAGTCAAAATAGAGTTCTCCTCGGAAGTGATAAGAGAAGGGATTGCTTGAAGAACATTTTGTTGTGAAGCTGAGTCAAGAGGAGTAGCAGCAAAAATATTGGAAAAGTAATCAACAACAATAGAGTTCATGCCATCCCAAGTATAAACAACATCTCCAGAATCTGATTTTAAGGAAGAAATAAAGTTGTGAGATCTTCGAGCTAGAAGAGATTTGTGGAAGAAATTTGTGTTTCGATCTCCTTCTTTGAGCCATTGAATTCTAGATTTTTGCTTCCATAAGATTTCTTCTCTTTTTTCCCATTCCTCTAACTGAGTTGTGAGTTTAATTTCATCTGCACTTCTCTTCTCTATGAGGCCATCTAAACGGATTTTCTTATTCAAATTTTCAAGATGAGCAATAACTTCATGTTTTTTTTTATGAACATCCCCAAACTCTTTCCAGTTCCAAGTCTTGATTTTGGATTTAATGTATTGCAATCTTTTGGAAAAATAGAACATCTTAGTCCCATGCCTAGGTTTACCTTCCTTCCACCATTGTTGCACACGAGGTCTCGAAGGAAATGTCTCTAAGCCACATTAATTGAAAACGAAAAGGAGAGAAACTCACATTGGTTTTCCACATTTCCACCATGATCGGCCAATGATCCGAACCAGACATTATTAAGAGTCTTCACTTTAGGAATGTGACCATGGATTAAGAAATTTTCAGAGAGCAAAAACCTATCCAATCTCTCCATTATACAAGCTAAGCCTTGCCTTCTGTTAGACCAAGTCATAAGGCCATTATCTCGGTTGGATATCCACAAGATGGAGGTTTGCAATATATTCGCTCATGAGGTCGGTGCTTTTGTCCAAATTTCTATTTCCCCCCATTTTCTCATCCAGAGAGAGGATGGTATTGAAATCTCCTCCGATCAAGATCCAAGCTTCAGGAAAATGAGAGATAATATGAGTAATATCCTTCCACTGTCTTCTTTTTTCCTCCAAAGAAGTCGGAGCATAAACAGTAATGCATAGCATAATCTGGTTGGAATGTCTACTTTGAATAGCTATAGCCAACAAACCCCAACTGCCAACCATATGGTGAATAACTACCTCTTTTGGGTCCCAAAGACAAGCAATGCCACCCGAAGTCCCTTGGGAACTGAGGGAAACCACTTTTCCAGCTGGCCAAATTTTACTGGCAATTGAGTCCATATCCTCCATTGACATCTTTGTTTCTTGAAGGAAAACAAGATGTGGATGATTTATCTGAATCATTCTTCTAATTTCATTTTGTTTTTGAAAGACTCCCTTTGAGTCCTCTAATATTCCAAGTGATGATCTTCATTAATACCAGGGCTAAAAAAGTTGGGAAGGGCATTAATCTTACCTTCCTCTACAAGCTTTTCACCTTCTTTTACCATATGATATTGATTGGTCTTGCGACCTGCTTTTTGATTAGAATCCATCTTCAATTTTTTTCCCCTGTTTCTTGACTTATTCCAATTGAATCTGAGATGGCTTCTAACCTTGAAGAATGCTCGTACACAACCAAAATTTTACTAGATGGTTCAACGGAGTCTATATTGGGACCTGCATTATTTGAAGTTTTGACATTTGAAAGATTGTTTTTCTTGTGTAAATTTTCTCCCTTTTTTCTCTGTTGAAAACCTTTGATTTGTTGGTTTGTCTCCGAGTTCTTCCCTTCATATTTAAATTGTGTTTCTAAGATTTCAGTTTCCATTATTTCCTCTTCCTCACTTGGGACATCATTTGTGGAAAGGATTTCAAACATATTAGCAGATGACTTTGATTGATCCTTCATAACTAGTTTTTTTTTAGTGTTCTTCTTCTTAGGTATTTGGAAACCTGTTGAGTTTATATCTTCTTTCTTTTGATCAGGAATTTTATTTGGGCAAGCACTGGCCAAATGACCATATTCATGGCAAATTCTACAACGAAAAGGAATGTTCTCATAGTCCACTACTTGCTCCCAAGTGTCTTCCCCAAATTGTAATGTGATATTTTTAGGTAGGGGTTTGTCAAAATCCATTAAAACACAAATCCGAGCATAAATAATATGTTCAAAATTTTGAGTACAATCAGCAATCATCATAAAAGTTCCTAAAGAGTTTCCAATTGAAGAAAAAATAGTAGGATTCCAAAATTCAATAGGGAGGCCAAAGAGTCTAACCCACACGGGAGCTATAGAAGGCATCTCTTCTTCGACTTTAAATTTAGTATGCCAGGGCTTCATGAAAAGCCCTGCCCTTCCAAAAAACCAAGGACCCCCTTGAAAATTTTTCTCTCTATCTTCATTATTAGCAAATAAAACAAGAAAATAACCATTTGGATAAATAGATATTTGTAACTCACCTTTAGTTTTCCAGCTTTTTGCAGCCCAGAATTTGAAAGCAGATAGACTCGGACGAAAACCCATGAACCGACAAATTAGTCCTCTTTTTTCCAAATCTTCAATGCCAGTCTGAATGTTACCCATATCAAGCTTAACAATAGGAGTTCCATCAGCTGCTTTAAGACATCCTGACTCCGTTTTCCTGGGATCAATCTTAGGCATTCTTAGAGGTTTATGGGAAGCCCTAAGATTGATATTAGCATTGGGCTGAGGCTGTCCACCACGAAGGGCATCCCTAAAATTCATTTTTGGGACTGAGTCTTCGAAATTCTTACCCTTGACAGGGGTTTTCATAGTAGAATTATTTTGTGGGTGCACCTTAGCACCAGATTCACTTGAGATATGAGCCATTTTTTGATCAACCGCTTGAAACTTGTTTCGTGATCTCTTTAATCCTTGCCCTAGACATCGTGGAAAGGTATGGTTTTCACTTTTCTTTTGTGCAGAAAATTGGAAGTCGTTGTCACTCAAGTTCATAGTATGATCTATTGAAAGACAAATTTCTAACCCATCTTGGATCCCCTACAACATTTCCTGCTAAAATATTGAGCATAAACCACAAAAATATTGGCCGCTAGGGCCCGAAGGCCCTAAAAACCAACCTCTGGAGCTGCTTGCACTCAACCTAGATGAAACCCTCGCATAGTCACTTGCCAAATATCTCGTTCACACATAGGGATGCGCTAGGATCTGTGTTGCTCCAAATGATATGAAAATTGGTGGAGACTATTGAGCAAGGTGCAGTGACAGTATTGTCATTGTTGTCAACACAGTCAGATAGATCGGTTGATGCAGTGGACAGGAGTTCAGAGGTTATTCAGAGTATGTACAGTGATGTTAAATGCTTATGAGGATGTTTTTGATGTTTGGGTGAAGTTGTTATAGGTTGTTTGTGCAAAGTTGAAAAAATCATCATGTTGTGGCTGCTCCACAACGTACCCCAAAATTGGGGACCCACCTTTTTGCATATTTTCCAAGAAGACCGAAGTGGCCCATATGCTAAAGATCAAAGAAAAAGCAAAACACCACAAGGAGAAAAAAGTGTCACGATATCGCGACATGTTGCATTTTCATGGCCAAAAGAGAAGAGAAAGAACAAGAAAGAAAAAGTGTCGTGATATCACGACATGTTGCATTTTTGTGGTCCAAAGCAAAGAGAAAGAGCAAGGAGAAAAAAGTGTCACGATATCGCGACATGTTGCATTTTTGCGATCCAAAGCAAGGAGAAAAAGGTGTCGCGATATCGCGACATGTTGCATTTTCACGGTCCAAAGCAAAGAGAAAGAGCAAGGAGAAAAAAGTGTCACGATATCGCGACATGTTGCATTTTCGCGACTCAAAAAGGGCAGGCAGGCAGAGAAAAAAGTGTCACGATATCATGACATGTTGCATTTTCGTGACTCAAAAAGGGCAAGTAGGCAGAGAAACAAAAGTGTCATGATATCGCGACATGTTGCATTTTTGCCAAAGGAACAGAGTAGTTGACGGTAGTGTCTGATATTAGTGATGAACACCAGGATAGTGAAACTGAAGACTGCATAGTGACGTGGACCTATAAGGAATAAATCGAAGATTGAATAAGGTAATTTGTCACATAAGGACAAAATTCAATGAATAAGACAAAATGTTACATAAGGAATCTTTAATGATTTGAAATCATCTAAGATGGTCGTTACACATGGAAAGAAGCGGACGCATGCCCATGTGGAGAAAAGGAAACGAAGGGCCACAAAATAGAAATGAAAAGCCTTTTTGGAAACCAAAACACATGCATGCACAAGGGAAGGAGAAAATGAACGCATGGAAGGAGAAAAAATATCATGGAAGGAGAAAACAAATAGTCATGGAAGGAGAAAACGAATAGTCATGGAAGGAGAAACAAAAATTTTTAGAGGTTTTAAATACGCCATTCAAAGAGGCCATAAGTAGTTGGTGCTCCTTTCTGTTGGTGCAGATAAATTAGGGGTTGGTGCTCCTTTCTGTTGGTGCAGATAAATTAGGGGTTGGTGCTCCTTTCTATTGGTGCAGATAAATCAGGGGTTGGTGCTCCTTCCAGTGGGTGTTGGTAAATTGATTGTAAAGTTGGTGCTTTGCAAAGGCTGGATTTGGATGGGAGTCCAAACAGTCATTTTGAGGATGTAGCCAAATCGGTGAACCTCGGTACATCTTGTGTTGTGTGATGTTCTCTTGTTATACTTGCTTTATTTGGTTTCAAGTTTTCATTGTTTCGGCTTTAAGAGTTGAAGATTTAAGTTTTAAAAGAGCTACACTGATTCACCCCCCTCTCGGTGTCATTGTGAGACTAACAATTGGTATCAGAGCGAGGTTCCTGAACAAGCTTAACCGGCTAGGGTGATCTTGGAAGTGACACAATGGCAGGTGGTGAAGGCTTCTCATCAAACAAAGCACCATTGTTTGACGAAACTAATTACGCATTTTGGAGACTCAGGATGTAGACATATCTTTGTGCTTTGGGATACGACATTTGGGATTCAGTAGATAGTGGATACACAATACCCACCACTTCTCCAACCGATGCTTTCGATAAGAAACTGTTTGAGAATGACTCAAAAGCAAAGAATGCTATCATGTGCGGATTAGTGGACAGTGAACTGGTAAATATTATGAGTTGTAAAATGGCAAAAGAAATATGGGACAAACTGAGGAGCATTCATGAAGGAGACGTTAAGATCAAGGAGGCCAAGTTACAAACACATCGAGCTCAGTTCGAAGTATTAAATATGAATGACGATGAGAACATAGAGGCATATATGCTAAGAGTTAATGAAGTCATTAATGCGATTAGAGGACTCAGTGAGGAAATCAAAGATTCTATCATCGTGAAAAAGGTATTAAGATCTCTTCCCCAAAGATTTGATTCTAAAGTTTCAGCTATAGAAGAAGCTAAAGATCTAAATTCTTTTAGTATGGATGAGATGCATGGTTCTTTGACTGCATATGAGATGAGAATAGGAAAATCTAAACCCACAGACAGAGAAGCTGCTTTTAAAGCCCATAAAAATATGAAAGCAAAACAAGAATCCGAGGAAGAAGAGACATCGGATGAAATGGAAGCAAACTTTGTTCGAAAACTAAAAAGGGGAAAAGGAAAATACAGAGGAAAGTTACCGTTTAAATGTTTCAATTGTGGAGGCATTGGGCATTTTGCAGCTAAATGTCCACTTAATGAGAAGAACAAAAGTGATGAAGGATCACACCAAGAAAGAAGTGACTGGAAGAAAAAAACAAATTTCAGAAAAGGCAACTTCAAGAAGAAAAGTTTCATCTCCAAGAATGTCAATTCATCAAAAGACAGTGCAGGTGAGGATTCTGAAAAGGAAACAGGTGAAGCTCTTTTCATGGCACTCAAAGAAGAAAAAATAAAAAAATAACAGGAATGTGATGAAGAAGAAATTGATGCAAAAGTAAATTTGGAAGAGGAACTAATTGCAGCTCTGGATGAATTGAAGATAGAAAGAAAAAAGAATAAGAAAATTTCAAGAAAGCTTGAGGATGCAAATGAAATCATAACCAGTTTGAAAGTACAGATAGAAGAATCCAAGAAAATATCTGAAGATCTCAAAGTGCAAATAACCATGAAAATAGATTATTGCAGCAAGCTAGAAGAAGAGACTATTGGTTTAAGGATGCAGATAGAAGAGATGAATCGTAAAATTAGTTGTTATCACAAACGTGAAGAAAGTTCTATGAAGTTGGATAAGATCATAAATAACCAAAAGACTACAAGCATCAAATTTGGTTTGGGCTTTGACGAAGGAGAATCATCAAATGGATCAAAGGCCATAAATGAAGAATCCATAAAGAATGAAGATAAGAAACAAGGTTGATCAAGAAAAATTGACTCATGCAAAAGAAAGCAATAATGCAAGGCACGAAAGGAGAATTGACAATGATGGATTCACCAATGTCACACATCAAAGAAGAAGAAGATTTATGGCTCCTACGACAACATGGCAAAGACCATCACCCAGGTTCAATCATCTCTTTTCTGGTTACTGTTTTAAATGCAATGGTTATGGACATAAGATTTCAGATTGCAAGTATAATGTAGGACCAAGGAATTTTACCAGTAGAAATGTTTTTTCACCTTTGATGGATTATGCAGTAGAATGTTATAACTCGTCATAATTTTGGGCACATTGCAAGAAATTGTCGAAGTACATTTGCATCAAATCAATTTCAGGGAAGAAAATTTCAACCAAATGGAATGAGACAAAATAGAAAATTTCTCGAAAAACATGCACAAGCTACTGAAAAAGAAAAGTCAAAACAAGAGCCCAAAACTGTAATCAAACCAGAGTGGAAAGAAAAAGAGCGATCTAAGGAAGAAAAGGAATCCCTGATCGTACAAACAACATTTAAAGCATAGAATAAATCTGCACCATGGATACTTGATAGTGGATGCTCCAGTCATATGACAGGTGACAAACAAAAATTTGAGAAGTTACAACAATATGAAGGTGGTTCGATAAAATTTGGAAATAATGATGGAGCTAAGATAGTTGGCAAAGGTTCAGATTAAGATCAGTGATAGAAAAATCAAGTCAAAAGAAGTCTTGTTTGTGGTTGGTCTGAAGCATAACTTGTTGAGCGTAAGTCAGATTTGTGATAGAGGTCATGAAGTGATTTTTAAGAAGCAAGGTTGTGAAGTCGAAAAAGCAAATAGTGGAAAGTTGATAGCAACTGGATCGAGGACATCTGCAACCTGTACACTCTCTCGGAGACTTCGGAAGGAGCTTGCTTGATTGGACAGGAAGAAGAAAATTGGTTGTGGCACAAGAGGCTCGGTCATATCGGTTTTGACAATCTAGTAAAAATCAGCTCAAAAAAGGTAGTGAGAGATATTCCCACCATTGGAAAACCATCAAATAGCATTTGTGCTTCATGCCAAAAGGGGAAGCAAACTAGAGTCTCATTTAAAACAAAAGAGTACTACACAAGCAAACCTTTGGAACTAATACATACTGATTTATGTGGACCCATGAGAATGCAAAGCATAAATGGTGACAAATATTTTATGTTGTGTATAGATGACTATTCCAGGATGACATGGGTACTATTTTTGAAGCATAAATCAGAAGCTTTTGAGATGTTCAAGGTTTTCAAAAACCAAGTTGAGAATCAAACAGGAAAAAGGATTAAATGTTTAAGATCGGATAGAGGAGGAGAGTTCATTTCAGAGGATTTTACAGAGTACTATGAAAAATATGGTATTAGGAGACAGTTTTCAGCAGCCAGGACACCTCAGCAGAATGGTGTGGTAGAAAGAAAGAACAGGACAATGTAGGAAATGGCATGGACTATGTTGACTGAGAGCAAAGTAGCAAAATTTTTTTGGAAAGAGGCAATCCATACTACGGTATACATCCAAAATAGGTGCATGTTGAGGACGCATGAAAGCAAAACTCCTTATGAGTTGTGGTTCGGTAAAAAGGCAATAGTAAGATACTTTAAAGTTTTTGGCAACAAGTGTTACATCAAAAGAACTGAAGAAAACCTTGGTAAGTTTGAAGATAGAGCGGATGAAGGTATTTTTCTTGGCTATTCGTCAAAAAGCAAAGCTTACAAATGCTACAACAAGAGGCTAAGGAAAATTGTGGATAGTGCCGATGTTAAAGTTGATGAAGGTAGGGAACGAGTAATTAGCTATGAAGAGAACTACCCAATTTATGAAGAGGTTATTGAAGGAGATGAGGAAAAGGAAACGAAAAAGAAACAAAAAATTGACTCGGATGATTCAAACAGTGAGAAGTGGAAGAAAATAAGAAATTCAAAACAAGAAGTGATGAGAAAGATCATCCTAGAGAGCAAATAATTGGAGACCCCACAGTTGGTGTTCGGACAAGAAGAAGAGTAGTAAGTAACTACTCTCTATTATCCAGAATTGAGCCCAAAAATGTTGTTGACGCAAGCAAAGATGAAAGTTGGATGAAGGCAATAAATGAAGAATTAGATCAGATCGAGAAAAACAAAACTTGGGAGTTAGTACCAAGACCCGCAAATAAAAATATAATCGGTACTAAATGGGTCTTTCAAAACAAATTGAATGAAGACGGACAGGTAGTCGGGAATAAAGCAAGATTGGTATGTAAAGGCTATGCACAAGTTGAAGGTATTGACTTTGAGGAAACCTTTGCACCTGTGGCTAGACTAGAGGCAATTAGAATGTTTCTGGCTTTAGCAGTTTACAAGAATTTCAAAGTTTATCAAATGGATGTGAAATCAGCATTTTTGAATGGGAAACTTGAAGAAGAGGTTTATATTGAGCAGCCGAGATGGTTTCCAACTTGGTGATGATCCCAACTTGGTTTGCAAGTTGAAGAAAGCATTATATGGCTTAAAACAGGCACCCCGAGCATGGTATGCAAGGCTAGACAACTATCTTACTCAACAAGGGTTCAAGAAAGGTATGGTGGATAGTAATTTGTATGTCAAAACAGAAAATGGCCATCTTATTGTTCTTGTTGTATACGTAGATGATATCATATTTGGCAGCAACAAAGATGAGTCGTGTAAATATTTAGCAAATAAGATGCAAAAAGAATTTGAAATGTCAATGATTGGTGAACTTTCGTATTTCCTCGGGTTGCAAGTTAATCAAAATGAGAAGGGCATATTTATTTCTCAAATTAAATATGTGAAAGAGATGCTAAAAAAGTTCACAATGGAGGATTGTAAGCCAGTTAGCACTCCCATGACGACGAGGTTGCAAGTTGAGCAAGGATGAAAAATCTCCACATGTTGATCAAACCATGTACAGATCTATGATTGGGAGCTTACTGTACTTGACGGCTACCAGACCAGATATTTTGTAGGCGAGTATGCATGGTAGCACGATTTCAGGCTAGTCCCAAGGAGACTCATGTGACAGCAATGAAGAGGATTCTTCGGTACCTCAAGGGTACTATGGAGTATGGGTTATGGTATCCGAAAGGTAAGGACTTCACCCTTATTGCGTATTCGGATGCAGATTGGGCAGGATGTGTAGATGACAGAAAGAGTACCAGTGGAGGTGCATTCTATCTTGGAGACAGGTTGGTCGCATGGCACAATAAGAAACAAGAGTCAGTCTCCTTATCCACAGTAGAGGCAGAATATATTGCAGCGACAACGTGTTGTACGCAGGTATTATGGATGAAACAAACCCTGAAATATCTTGGTATTAACTTTAGTGAGCCAATTTTAGTTAAGTGTGATAACACCAGTGCCATTAACATCTCAAAGAATCCGGTTATGCATTCTCGCACAAAACATATTGCTATCCGGTATCACTTTTTGAAGGAGAAAGTTGCGGAAGGTGAGGTTAAGTTGGATTTTGTTCCAACAACAGAGCAAGTAGCGGATATCTTCACAAAACCATTGCCCAAGGAAGTCTTTGAGTACCTTCGCAATAAATTGGGAGTGGTCACGCTTCCCAAGAATTGACTAGCTATCGGGACCACATTCTCAGGGGGAGCATTTGTGTATTTGTTTATCTTTTTGCTCATGTTTGTGATTTTTGCTAAGTGTAATAATTTTTTCCTGAGAATGTTGTGCATGGACTCAGGGGGAGTTTGCAGCAGCCCTTTGGTATTGTTGTCAAAGGGGGAGAAGAGTTACAAGAAATTGCACGTGTGTTGCCAACAATTCCAAAGGGGGAGATTGTTGAGCAAGGTGCAACGACAATATTGTCATTGTTGTCAACATAGTCAGATAGATCGGTTGATGCAGTGGACAGGAGTTCAGAGGTTATTCATAGTATGTACAGTGATGTTAAATGCTTATGAGGATGTTTTTGATGTTTGGGTGAAGTTGTTACAGGTTGTTTGTGCAAAGTTGAAAAAATCGTCATGTTGTGGCTGCTCCACAATGTACCCCAAAATTGGGGACCCACCTTTTTGCATATTTTCCAAGAAGACCGAAGTGGCCCATATGCTAAAGATCAAAGAAAAAGCAAAACACCGCAAAGAAAAAAGTGTCACGATATCGCGACATGTTGCATTTTCATTGCCAAAAGAGAAGAGAAAGAACAAGAAAGAAAAAGTGTCGCGATATCGCGACATGTTGCATTTTTGGCCAAAAGAGAAGAGAAAGAAAAAAGAAAAAGTGTGCGATATCGCGACATGTTGCATTTTTGTCAAAGCAAAGAGAAAGAGCAAGGAGAAAAAAGTGTCGCGATATCGCGACATGTTGCATTTTTGTGGTCCAAAGCAAAGAGAAAGAGCAAGGAGAAAAAGTGTCATGATATCGTGACATGTTGCATTTTTGTGGTCCAAAGAAAGAGAAAGAGCAAGGAGAAAAAGTGTCGTACATGTTGCATTTTTGTGACTCAAAAGGGTAGGAGAGAGAAAAAAAGTGTCGCGATATCGCGACATGTTGCATTTTTGTGACTCAAAAGGGGCAGGCAGAGAGAAACAAAAGTGTCACGATATCGCGACATGTTGCATTTTTTCCAAAGGAACAAAGTAGTTGACAGTGCGTCTGATATTAGTGATGAACACCAGGATAGTGAAACTGAAGACTACATAGTGACATGGACCTATAAGGAATAAATCGAAGATTGAATAAGGTAATTTGTCACATAAGGACAAAATTCAATGAATAAGACAAAACGTTACATAAGGAATCTTTAATGATTTGAAATCATCTAAGATGGTCGTTACACATGGAAAGAAGCGGACGCATGCCCATGTGGAGAAAAGGAAACGAAGGGCCACAAAATAGAAATGAAAAGCCTTTTTGGAAACCAAAACACATGCATGCACAAGGGAAGGAGAAAATGAACAGTCATGGAAGGAGAAACAAATTTTTTTAGAGGTTTTAAATACGCCATTCAAAGAGGCCATAAGTGTGTTGGTGCTCCTTTCTATTGGTGCAGATAAATTAGGGGTTGGTGCTCCTTTCTATTGGTGCAGATAAATTAGGGGTTGGTGCTCGTTGGTGTAGATAAATCAGGGGTTGGTGCTCCTTCCAGTGGGTGCTGGTAAATTGATTGTAAAGTTGGTGCTTTGCAAAGGCTGGATTTGGATGGGAGTCCAAACAGTCATTTTGAGGATGTAGCCAAATCGGTGAACCTCGGTACATCTTGTGTTGTGTGATGTTCTCTTGTTATACTTGCTTTATTTGGTTTCAAGTTTTCATTGTTTCGGCTTTAAGAGTTGAAGATTTAAGTTTTAAAAGAGCTACACTGATTCACCCCCCTCTCAGTGTCATTGTGAGACTAACAATTGGTATCAGAGTGAGGTTCCTGAACAAGCTTAACCGGCTAGGGTGATCTTGGAAGTGACACAATGGCAGGTGGTGAAGGCTTCTCATCAAACAAAGCACCATTGTTTGATGGAACTAATTACGCATTTTGGAGACTCGGGATGCAGACATATCTTTGTGCTTTGGGATACGACATTTGGGATTCAGTAGATAGTGGATACACAATACCCACCACTTCTCCAACCGATGCTTCCGGTAAGAAACTATTTGAGAATGACTCAAAAGCAAAGAATGCTATCATGTGCGGATTAGTGGACAGTGAACTGGTAAAGATTATGAGTTGTAAAATGGCAAAAGAAATATGGGACAAACTGAGGAGCATTCATGAAGGAGACGTTAAGATCAAGGAGGCCAAGTTACAAACACATCGAGCTCAGTTCAAAGTATTAAAGATGAATGATGATGAGAACATAGAGGCATATATGCTAAGAGTTAATGAAGTCATTAATGCGATTAGAGGACTCGACGAGGAAATCAAAGATTCTATCATCGTGAAAAAGGTATTAAGATCTCTTCCCCAAAGATTTGATTCTAAAGTTTCAGCTATAGAAGAAGCTAAAGATCTAAATTCTTTTAGTATGGATGAGATGCATGGTTCTTTGACTGCATATGAGATGAGAATAGGAAAATCTAAACCCACAGATAGAGAAGCTACTTTTAAAGCCCATAAAAATATGAAAGCAAAACAAGAATCCGAGGAAGAAGAGACATCAGATGAAATGGAAGCAAACTTTGTTCGAAAACTAAAAAGGGGAAAAGGAAAATACAGAGGAAAGTTACCGTTTAAATGTTTCAATTGTGGAGGCATTGGGCATTTTGCAGCTAAATGTCCACTTAATGAGAAGAACAAAAGTGATGAAGGATCGCACCAAGAAAGAAGTGACTGGAAGAAAAAAACAAATTTCAGAAAAGGCAACTTCAAGAAGAAAAGTTTCATCTCCAAGAATGTCAGTTCATCAAAAGACAGCTACGGTGAGGATTCTGAAAAGGAAACAGGTGAAGCTCTTTTCATGGCACTCAAAGAAGAAAAAATAGAAAAAGAACAGGAATGTGATGAAGAAGAAATTGATGCAGAAGTAAATTTGGAAGAGGAACTAATTGCAGCTCTGGATGAATTGAAGATAGAAAGAAAAAAGAATAAGAAAATTTCAAGAAAGCTTGAGGATGCAAATGAAATCATAACCAGTTTGAAAGTACAGATAGAAGAATCCAAGAAAATATCTGAAGATCTCGAAGTGCAAATAACCATGAAAATAGATTATTGCAGCAAGCTAGAAGAAGAGATTGTTGGTTTAAGGATGCGGATAGAAGAGATGAATCGTAAAATTAGTTGTTATCACAAACGTGAAGAAAGTTCTATGAAGCTGGATAAGATCATAAATAACCAAAAGACTACAGGCATCAAATTTGGTTTGGGCTTTGATGAAGGAGAATCATCAAATGGATCAAAGGCCATAAATGAAGAATCCATAAAGAATGAAGATAAGAAACAGGTTGATCAAGAAAAATTGACTCATGCAAAAGAAAGCAATAATGCAAGGCACGAAAGGAGAATTGACAATGATGGATTCACCAATGTCACACATCAAAGAAGAAGAAGATTTATGGCTCCTACGACAACATGGCAAAGACCATCACCCAGGTTCAATCATCTCTTTTCTGGTTACTATTTTAAATGCAATGGTTATGGACATAAGATTTCAGATTGCAAGTATAATGTAGGACCAAGGAATTTTACCAATAGAAATGTTTTTTCACCTTTGATGGATTATGCAGTAGAATGTTATAACTGTCATAATTTTGGGCACATTGCAAGAAATTGTCGAAGTACATTTGCATCAAATCAATTTTAGGGAAGAAAATTTCAACCAAATGGAATGAGACAAAATAGAAAATTTCTCGAAAAACATGCACAAGCTACTGAAAAAGAAAAGTCAAAACAAGAGCCCAAAACTGTAATCAAACCAGAGTGGAAAGAAAAAGAGTGATCTAAGGAAGAAAAGGAATCCCTGATCGTACAAACAACATTTAAAGCATAGAATAAATCTGCACCATGGATACTTGATAGTGGATGCTCCAGTCATATGACAGGTGACAAACAAAAATTTGAGAAGTTACAACAATATGAAGGTGGTTCAATAAAATTTGGAAATAATGATGGAGCTAAGATAGTTGGCAAAGGTTCAGTTAAGATCAGTGATGGAAAAATCAAGTCAAAAGAAGTCTTGTTTGTGGTTGGTCTGAAGCATAACTTGTTGAGCGTAAGTCAGATTTGTGATAGAGGTCATGAAGTGATTTTTAAGAAGCAGGGTTGTGAAGTCAAAAAAGCAAATAGTGGAAAGTTGATAGCAACTGGATCGAGGACATCTGGAAACCTGTACACTCTCTCAGAGACTTCAGAAGGAGCTTGCTTGATTGGACAGGAAGAAGAAAATTGGTTGTGGCACAAGAGGCTCGGTCATATCAGTTTTGACAATCTAGTAAAAATCAGCTCAAAAAAGGCAATGAGAGATATTCCCACCATTGGAAAACCATCAAATAGCATTTGTGCTTCATGCCAAAAGGGGAAGCAAACTAGAGTCTCATTTAAAACAAAAGAGTACTACACAAGCAAACCTTTGGAACTAATACATACTGATTTATGTGGACCCATGAGAACGCAAAGCATAAATGGTGACAAATATTTTATGTTGTGTATAGATGACTATTCCAGGATGACATGGGTACTATTTTTGAAGCATAAATCAGAAGCTTTTGAGATGTTCAAGGTTTTCAAAAACCAAGTTGAGAATCAAACAGGAAAAAGGATTAAATGTTTAAGATCAGATAGAGGAGGAGAGTTCATTTCAGAGGATTTTATAGAGTACTATGAAAAATATGGTATTAGGAGACAGTTTTCAGCAGCCAGGACACCTCAGCAGAATGGTGTGGTAGAAAGAAAGAACAGGACAGTGCAGGAAATGGCACGGACTATGTTGACTGAGAGCAAAGTAGCAGACAGATTTTGGAAAGAGGCAGTCCATACTATGGTATACATCCAAAATAGGTGCATGTTGAGGACGCATGAAAGCAAAACTCCTTATGAGTTGTGGTTCGGTAAAAAGGCAATAGTAAGATACTTTAAAGTTTTTGGCAGCAAGTGTTACATCAAAAGAACTGAAGAAAACCTTGGTAAGTTTGAAGATAGAGCGGATGAAGGTATTTTTCTTGGCTATTCATCAAAAAGCAAAGCTTACAAATGCTACAACAAGAGGCTAAGGAAAATTGTGGATAGTGTCGATGTTAAAGTTGATGAAGGTAGGGAACGAGTAATTAGCTATGAAGAGAACTACCCAATTTATGAAGAGGTTATTGAAGGAGATGAGGAAAAGGAAACGGAAAAGAAACAAAAAATTGACTCAGATGATTCAAACAGTGATTTGAAGTGGAAGAAAATAAGAAATTCAAAACAAGCAGCTAGCAGAAAGATCATCCTAGAGAGCAAATAATTGGAGACCCCACAGTTGGTGTTCAGACAAGAAGAAGAGTAGTAAGTAACTACTCTCTATTATCCAGCATTGAGCCCAAAAATGTTGTTGACGCAAGCAAAGATGAAAGTTGGATGAAGGCAATAAATGAAGAATTAGATCAGATCGAGAAAAACAAAACTTGGGAGTTAGTACCAAGACCTGCAAATAAAAATATAATCGGTACTAAATGGGTCTTTCGAAACAAATTGAATGAAGACGGACAGGTAGTCGGGAATAAAGCAAGATTGGTATGTAAAGGCTATGCACAAGTTGAAGGTATTGACTTTGAGGAAACCTTTGCACCTGTGGCTAGACTAGAGGCAATTAGAATGTTTCTGGCTTTAGCAGTTTACAAGAATTTCAAAGTTTATCAAATGGATGTGAAATCAGCATTTTTGAATGGGAAACTTGAAGAAGAGGTTTATATTGAGCAGCCAGATGGTTTCCAACTTGGTGATGATCCCAACTTGGTTTGCAAGTTGAAGAAAGCATTATATGGCTTAAAACAGGCACCCCAAGCATGGTATGCAAGGCTAGACAACTATCTTACTCAACAAGGGTTCAAGAAAGGTATGGTGGATAGTAATTTGTATGTCAAAACAGAAAATGGCCATCTTATTGTTCTTGTTGTATACGTAGATGATATCATATTTGGCAACAACAAAGATGAGTCGTGTAAAGATTTAGCAAATAAGATGCAGAAAGAATTTGAAATGTCAATGATTGGTGAACTTTCGTATTTCCTCGGGTTGCAAGTTAATCAAAATGAGAAGGGCATATTTATTTCTCAAATTAAATATGTGAAAGAGATGCTAAAAAAGTTCACAATGGAGGATTGTAAGCCAGTTAGCACTCCCATGATGACAGGTTGCAAGTTGAGCAAGGATGACAAATCTCCACATGTTGATCAAACCATGTACAGATCTATGATTGGGAGCTTACTATACTTGACAACTACCAGACTAGATATTTTGTAGGCAGTATGCATGGTAGCATGATTTCAGGCTAGTCCCAAGGAGACTCATGTGACAATAGTGAAGAGGATTCTTCGGTACCTCAAGGGTACTATGGAGTATGGGTTATGGTATCCGAAAGGTAAGGACTTCACCCTTATTGTGTATTCAGATGCAGATTGGGCAGGATGTGTAGATGATAGAAAGAGTACCAGTGGAGGTGCATTCTATCTTGGAGACAGGTTGGTCACGTGGCACAGTAAGAAACAAGAGTCAGTCTCCTTATCCACAGTAGAGGCAGAATATATTGCAGCGACAACGTGTTGTACGCAGGTATTATGGATGAAACAAACCCTGAAAGATCTTGGTATTAACTTCAGTGAGCCAATTTCAGTTAAGTGTGATAACACCAGTGCCATTAACATCTCAAAGAATCCGGTTATGCATTCTCGCACAAAACATATTGCTATCCGGTATCACTTTTTGAAGGAGAAAGTTGCGAAAGGTGAGGTTAAGTTGGATTTTGTTCCAACAACAGAGCAAGTAGCGGATATCTTCACAAAACCATTGCCCAAGGAAGTCTTTGAGTACCTTCGCAATAAATTGGGAGTGGTCACGCTTCCCAAGAATTGACTAGCTATCGGGACCACATTCTCAGGGGGAGCATTTGTGTATTTGTTTATCTTTTTGCTCATGTTTGTGATTTTTGCTAAGTGTAATAATTTTTGCTTGAGAATGTTGTGCATGGACTCGGGGGGAGTTTGCGAGTAGCCCTTTGGTATTGTTGTCAAAGGGGGAGAAGAGTTACAAGAAATTGCACGTGTGTTGCCAACAATTCCAAAGGGGGAGATTGTTGAGCAAGGTGCAGTGATAATATTGTCATTGTTGTCAACATAGTCAGATAGATCGGTTGATGTAGTGGATAGGAGTTCAGAGGTTATTCAGAGTATGTACAGTGATGTTAAATGCTTATGAGGATGTTTTTGATGTTTGGGTGAAGTTGTTACAGGTTGTTTGTGCAAAGTTGAAAAAATCGTCATGTTGTGGCTGCTCCACAATGTACCCCAAAATTGGGGACCCACCTTTTTGCATATTTTCCAAGAAGACCGAAGTGGCCCATATGCTAAAGATCAAAGAAAAAGCAAAACACCGCAAAGAAAAAAAGTGTCACGATATCGCGACATGTTGCATTTTCATGGTCCAAAGAGAAGAGAAAGAACAAGAAAGAAAAAGTGTCGCGATATCGCGACATGTTGCATTTTTGCCAAAGAGAAGAGAAAGAACAAGAAAGAAAAAGTGTCGCGATATCGTGACATGTTGCATTTTCGTGGTCCAAAGAAAAGAGAAAGAGCAAGGAGAAAAAAGTGTCACGATATCGCGACATGTTGCATTTTTGTGGTCCAAAGCAAAGAGAAAGAGCAAGGAGAAAAAAGTGTCGCGATATCGCGACATGTTGCATTTTCGGTCCAAAGCAAAGAGAAAGAGCAAGGAGAAAAAAGTGTCACGATATCGCGACATGTTGCATTTTCGTGACTCAAAAAGGGCAGGCAGGCAGAGAAACAAAAGTGTCACGATATCGCGACATGTTGCATTTTTGCGACTCAAAAAGGGTAGGCAGGCAGAGAAACAAAAGTGTCACGATATCGCGACATGTTGCATTTTTGCCAAAGGAACAGAGTAGTTGATAGTGCGTCTGATATTAGTGATGAACACCAGGATAGTGAAACTGAAGACTGCATAGTGACGTGGACCTATAAGGAATAAATCAAAGATTGAATAAGGTAATTTGTCACATAAGGACAAAATTCAATGAATAAGACAAAACGTTACATAAGGAATCTTTAATGATTTGAAATCATCTAAGATGGTCGTTACACATGGAAAGAAGCGGACGCATGCCCATGTGGAGAAAAGGAAACGAAGGGCCACAAAATAGAAATGAAAAGCCTTTTTGGAAACCAAAACACATGCATGCACAAGGGAAGGAGAAAATGAACAATCATGGAAGGAGAAAATGAATAGTCATGGAAGGAGAAAATGAATAGTCATGGAAGGAGAAACAATTTTTTTAGAGGTTTTAAATACGCCATTCAAAGAGGCCATAAGTTGTTGGTGCTCCTTTCTGTTGGTGCAGATAAATTAGGGGTTGGTGCTCCTTTCTGTTGGTGCAGATAAATTAGGGGTTGGTGCTCCTTTCTGTTGGTGCAGATAAATCAGGGGTTGGTGCTCCTTCCAGTGGGTGCTGGTAAATTGATTGTAAAGTTGGTGCTTTGCAAAGGTTGGATTTGGATGGGAGTCCAAACAGTCATTTTGAGGATGTAGCCAAATCGGTGAACCTCGGTACATCTTGTGTTGTGTGATGTTCTCTTGTTATACTTGCTTTATTTGGTTTCAAGTTTTCATT
Organism: Wollemia nobilis; assembly: GCA_028583015.1. Lineage (NCBI taxonomy): Eukaryota > Viridiplantae > Streptophyta > Pinopsida > Araucariales > Araucariaceae > Wollemia > Wollemia nobilis. The sequence goes on along the minus strand of JAQPPZ010017048.1, from coordinate 2,926,120 downwards.
GTTTCGGCTTTAAGAGTTGAAGATTTAAGTTTTAAAAGAGCTACACTGATTCACCCCCCCTCTTAGTGTCATTTTAAGACTAACAATGTTCTAGGGTTTTCCAGGCATCTACCCTCAAAATTTTAGCTCAATCCGAGTCCGAATGAGTGAGATATGGCCGAAACGAGTTCGGAAGTTTGGGTAGTCCTATGAAAAATGTCGACCCATGCTCATAGATTAAATCACAAGCTCCTAGAATCTATTACAAAGCTTCTTCCTCTAGGGAATATTTACAGTACAATGATATTTTTACAAGACTAAATGCAGATTCAACTTCTTCTAGTCTTCACTTCAATTTAGGTTCATCAGGAACGTCATGTACTAGTTGTCTCATTTCCACCAGTACTAAGTAGTTGGGTAATTTAGGGATCAGGACAATCCATTTATGATTGTGCATAACTAATCACACAATGCCATGCAGTAGTAATCCATAGAATGCAAACAAGCTCTTTAACAAATACTTTAAGCATTTGTAAAAAACAACATTCACACAATTCAAGAGTAGGAAATCCCATACTTTCCTAAGAATGAAACTTTTATCTTTCCTCATTTCATCCCATATCCCATCACACAAAATACATGCCCTTGAATCTATACTAACTACATTCATTGTCATGGCCATGAGGAACCCCCATAAGTTCCCGAGAAATGCAACCCAGTTACCATTTCCCCCATATTAGATTATGCTTTTATATTACTTAATTCCATATTTATCATATGCATGATTTGTAGCTATATGGTTTCTATTTATGCATTTCATTGTAATCACAACAATGCAAAACAAATCATTCTATACTAGGTTGTCTAATTCTTTAAGACATTAGCACCCAGAAATAGCATTTAAACAAACTTTGTACACAACTCATCATCACAATATTAAAGGAGAAAACTCTTTCATTCAACCCTTTTTGGCCTAAACATAATCATGTTCTTCAAGGGATTTTAACATAATTTCATCTTACATAGCTTGTCTAAAAGCAATCATCATAGTGACTTAACCTTCTGTGATAAAGCTATTTAAATCATAAGCTTTATCTTATACTCATATAACCAAACACACCATGTCCTATATGTCATCTAGAGCAAGCCAATCCTTTTTCCAACTATAGATTAATTCTCTAAGTTGGGACATAGGATAATTATTCATATATAATATGTTTGTGTCATAACTCCATGGTACTAGACTAGGGATATCTTAACCCTTAAATAACTCAATAAATGGTTAAGTTTACCTATGATGTTTTTTTATTTTTCTTTTAAATACTTATTTTCCTTTGTTGAACTTAGCTTTTAGCTAAAGTCCTAAGCTTGAGTCTTTATAAGATAATGGGTCTAATATTATTGTTTAGACCCTTTTTCCCATATAATAATTAAATATATATTTAAGACCCAATAATATTGGTATGTGTTAATCTCGTTTCTTTAAACACATAAAACCCTTACAATTAAATATATATTTAAGACCCAATAATATTGGTATGTGTTAATCTCATTTCTTTAAACACATAAAACCCTTACAATTAAATATATATTTAAGACCCAATAATATTTATGGTATTTAACTCTAATGGCTTATACTCCTTCCAAGAGTATTTTAAATCAAATATTTTTATGCTCACATATCTTGACCCAATTTAATTTCATTAAATCCAAGATATTCATTTTTGGTCAATTAGCTTTTGACCCTTTTAATTATTATGTCTACCAAGTGGACATTTAAATAGGGGTGCTTTCCCCATATTTGATTTTATTTCACTATATTAGTTTCTTTGGGCGCATTTATCCTAGCCCAATATTTAAAACTAATTTCTTTGGACTCATCGTTATATTTATTCCACACAATATTCCATACAATACCACCTTTTATTTATTACTTTGTCACAATATTCCATAATATCACCTTTGGTAAAAGGTGTATTTCCCTTAACATAATATCTTTTAGTCTTCATGCTAAAGTATATTTAACTCTATACTTACGCATTCCCTTATGATCATTGCCTACAATATTTAAATCATAGATTGCTCAAGCCACTAAAAATAAAACATTCCCTAAATTGTCAGGGCTACCTAGCCATATTACTAGAGGGCTTTAATATCTACATAACCCAACCATTTAACCAAATAGATCATAGATCACATATCATAGATCACAAATCATAGATCACAAATTGGTTTCCAACATCAAGATGAAATTTTTGGAGGTTCTAATAGTGTACTACTAGAAACAAGGTTTTACTCCTTTGTTTGACCTTTTAAAATGAACCTCACAGTGATACGTTAGCTCTTGGACACCATTCTAAGCATGTGCAAGGTTAACATCTTGGCCCTAAAGACCTATCAACAAGCCATGCTAAGCTACGTTTATTTCCCAGACAATATTCTAAATATGTATGAGACCAATAGCTATTTCAAGAAGACCTCTTCATCTATATTTTAGTAAAACCAAACATGATTTCCAAGAAAAACCTCATAAAACTCAGATCAAAAACCTTCTAACACAGTTCATTTCAAACCCTTAATCTCAACAACAAGAAATATTACCATTATACCATTAACACATACACAAAACAACATGCTCATCATTTAACCTATAGTTTAGGATCTTCATCCTGACCTAAAATTTTCCATAGACTTTCTTCGATCCAAGCTTCGAAAAGACTTCAAGCACTTTGAATTACTCCACAAAACTTTTTCTCAGCAAAGCAATGAGGTGAAGGAATCTATGGTAAGTCTCAAGGACCATCTAGTTTCTGATCCGAGCAAATCCGGAGAGCATACTCCCTAGGTTTCTTGAGACTACCTATGCCAACTTGCTAGAGATGGTGAGATTTCTGATTTCTGATCCAACTTAGTTGGAGAGCATAGTCTCTGATCTCAACTCTACAAATTTCTCCTATCCCTTTGCCTTACCGAATGCTTCTATTTATAATGGAACTCACCCCCTCCCATAACCATTATTTTATTATTAAAAATTGCTCGAGGGATGCCCATAATAAATGTTGTCTAGAGAGTAGAGTTGTTATTAAGTTATCTTTGACTTTGTGCCCAAGGTGGTCCAATCACACTCAAACACCTAGCAACCCTTCAACTAATCTTTGCTTCACCATTAAGCAACTAATATTTAGCTAAGTTAATTACAATTAGCTTGCAACTAATCTAGGGATAAAATAGCACTAGATTAAATGTCTCTTTAATGTTGTCCTTTAATCAAGCTTAACACTAATTAAAGACCATAGTTAACTAAATCAATCAATCTTAACAACTAATTTCCAACTAACTAAGGAGACAAGGAAACACCTTAAATAAATACTTTAAATGCCATTAACATCTCATGTTTAGCACCAAACAAACCTTAGTTAGCAAAGCATAATAACAATTTCTATTTCATAATCACTCCTAAGAAATCAAGCCTTAAGCCATATGTTGCAAACACAAGAAAGGGGTAAAAATTGGGATGTGACATACTCCCCCCATAGACTAAACACAGTCCCTTGTGTTTCTTTCCCAAGGTTAGTAAAATGCAATTTCATTCATCATGAAAAACAACTCAAGCACCATACTAATATTTTTCTATTTGCAAACACATTCAAACCATGCACTCTACCATGCAATTGATCATGCAAACCCCATTTCCACACTATTGTTTTTTCCTGTGGTTGGCATTTTTAAGATAGCCAACTATCACCAACCCACAAGGAGACTAGTCTAGGACATCACGGTCCAATAGTGTAGTCATGGAGATATGAGGGTAAATTTTCCTGCCCTTCTTTTTTTAATTCTTTACCCTCGGATTGTCTTTGTCATCCTTTCCCTTTTGCTAGTTTCCCATTCCTGGTGGTTGAGCAACTCCTTTTAAAATGAGAAGAACAACCTCTTCCACCTAACGAGAATACCTGGACTTGAAATGCAACAACACAAACATCAATAGTACCATATTCTAAAAGATAAAGTACTCATACTGCATAATCAAATGTAAAATCATACTTCAGTTTTACATAGTATTGTCCATAATACCAACATGTATCATCAAAAATTATCCAGTCCATACATAACATAACAAATTTCATCAGTTTACTTAATATGCATAAGTACCATCTATGCCATAATAAAGTCTTAACTGAATTTAAACACTATATCGTGTCTTCAAACAAGTATGGAAAGTGTCTTTTCATGTCTTCCACCTTTTCCCAAGTGGCATTTTTCTCAAAATAAAGATCCCATTGGACCTTGCATTGTTCTAGGTTATGTTTCCTCATCTGTTTAGTGTAAAATTCGAGGATCTTCATGGGCTTGACCTCGATGTACGTCGGATCTACCATCTGCAACTTTGAAACATCCACAACATGAGTAGGATCATATATGTATTTCCTAAGTAGGGACACATGGAAATAATCATGGATCTTTGCCAAGTTAGGTGGCAAATCAAGTCTGTAAGCAATAGGACTGATCTTTTCTAGTATAGTGAATGGCCCTACATATCTTGGATCAAGCTTAGTGGATTTAATTGCACTCTTCATAGGTTTGACTCTTAAGAACACCTTATCTCCCATGGAGAATTCCAAAGGAGTCCTTCTCAAGTCTACATATTTCTTCTGGCGATCCGAAGCTTCTCTGAGCCTCTAAAAAATTATCTTCAGTTGCTCTTCCATCTCCTTCAAAGTATCTGGTCCAATACTGACCCGATCTTCAGGATTATCCCAAGACAAGGGAGTTCTGCACCTATGACCATACAAAGCCTCAAAAGGAGCCATTTTTAGAGAGGCATGGTATCCATTGTTATAAGCAAACTCAACTAAATGCAAGAAGTCTTCCCAATGAGACTTCTGGTCCATGCAATACATGTGAAGCATGTCCTCTAACACCTGATTGACTCTCTCAGTCTATCCATCCATCTCAGGATGATATGCAGAACTTATGTTCAGTGAAGTACCAATTTCTCGATGGAGAGCTTGCCAAAAATCTGATGTAAACCTCGAGTCTCTATCTGAGATGATCATTTCTGGAAATCCATATAATCTGAATATTTCCTTAGCAAACTTGTTAGCAATGACTACTGCATCATCAGTAGTACTACCAGGAATGAAGTGTGCTACTTTGGTCAACTTGTCAACTATTACCATTATGGCATCATGTTGATACCGAGTCTTTGGTAATCCAACAATGAAGTCCATAGAAATCACTTGCCATTTCTCTGTAGGCACATCGTGAGGGTATAGCAGACCAATAGGATGCTTATGTTCTGCTTTCACCTTTTGACACTCTAGACACTTAGCCACAAAATTAGTAATATCTTTCTTCATTCTAGGCCAATAAAATATTTTCTTCATATTCTCCCTCATCTTAGCTCCTCCAGGATGAGCAGAATAAGGAGACCTATGAGCTTCTCTCATGATAAGTCTTCGCAAATAATTTGTTTTAGGAATCACTATCCATTCTTTAAAACATAAGAAGCCATATTTGAAGCTGAAGTCTTGAGCTATCTTCGGATCCTTACCTATTTTCTCTTGCACTTCCCTACAATATCGATCCTGAAGTTGTGCTCTTTTAACCTGTTCCATTAGATCAACATGACTTCTAGTTAGCGTAGTGATATACCTTCTTCTACTTAGTGCATCTGCCACCTTATTCTCTTTACCCTTTATATATTCTATCCCAAATTCATACTCTACTAAAAATTCAATCCACCTCCTTTGATGTGCATTTAATAGAGGTTGAGTGAAGATGTACTTCAAACTTTGGTGATCTATCCTTAGTTCAAAGGGTCTACCTAGTAGATAATACCACCAAATTTTCAAAGCATGAACTACTACGACCAATTCTAAGTCATGTGTGGCATAATTTCCTTCATGCTTCTTTAATTTCTTGGACTCGTAAGCTACTACTACTTTATCCTATGACAACACTCCACCTAGTCCTTCTAACGAAGCATCAGTGCATACCAAAAAATCACCCTATGGATCTGGGATTTTTAATATTGGAGCGGTAGTCAACTTCTATTTTAGCAATTGGAAAGCAGTTTCACATTTGTTCATCCATTTGAAGGACTTCCCTTTTCTTTGAAGATTGGTTATGGGGTAAGCTATTTTGGCATAATCTTTCACAAACCTCCTATAATATCCAGATAAACCCATAAAGCTTCGTACCTCTGTTACATTCGTAGGAGTTGGCTAGTCTAAAATAGCTTCAATATTCTTAGGATCAATCACAATTCCATTCCATAGAAATGACATGTCCCAAGTAATGTACTTGTGACACATAAAAATCACACTTTTCCAGATTTCCATATAACTAATTTTCCCTCAACACCCTCAGTACTATCCTCAGATGTTCGTCATGTTCTTTATTACGAGAATAGACCAAGATGTCATCTAGAAACACTAAGACAAACCAGTCCAAATACTCCCTGAATACGCTATTCATTAAGTTCATAAAGGCAGTTGGTGCATTCATCAACCCAAATGGTAAAACTATGAACTCATAGTGTCTGTATCAGGTTTTGAATGTTGTCTTATGTGTGTCTTCTCCCTTGATTCTCAGTTGATGGTAACCAGACTTCAAATCTATCTTTGAGAAAATAGTTACCCCTTTCATTTGATCAAACAAATCCTCTATTCATGGTAGAGGGTATCTATTCTTAATTGTTGCCTTATTCAACATCCTATAGTCAATACATAGCCTCAGGGATCCATATTTTTTCTTGAAAAACAACACCGGTGCACCCCACGGAGACACACTTGGCTTAATTAGCCCCTTATCCAACAACTCTTGTAGTTGTACTTTCAGTTCTTGCATCTCTATAGGGTTCATTCTATAAGGTGCCCTGTGTATAGGTTCAGTATCGGGTAATAGGTCGATAGTAAAATCAAACTCTCACTTAGGGGGCATTCTCGGTAATTCAGATGTAAAGACATCCTTAAACTCTTGAAGGATTGGAAATCTCTTAAAAAATTCATTCTTATCTTCCTTAACCTCTTTTATTTTGACCACATAAACCAAACCTCTTTTCCTAATCACTTTCTTTAGTTGCATAGCAGAGATTAATATGGGTTCAAATGACTTTTTCTCACTGTACAACCTGGTTCTCCTTTCCTTATCGTCAGTGAATTCGACCCATATTTCCTAAAAATTGATCAAGGCCTTATGAGCCTTTAACCAATCAATCCCTAGAATTATGTCAAAGGCATGTAGCGGAGCTACATAGAGTTTCCAAGTGATAGAATTAGTGGGTAGGGAGATTTCCATTGAGGGGTAATATCGATCCATGGAGTAGGTCTGTCCAGACCCATACTCGACTTTCCACCCTTCCACCAAAGATCTTGGACTCTCTGGCATGTCCTTGACTAAGCTACTAGAAATGAAACTATCAGTAGCACCATTGTCTATCAATACTCTAATATTTTTATCAAAAACCTTACCCTGTAAAAGCATAGGGGTTGCCTGTCCATCAAGATTTTGACTCCTAGTAGCAGCATAAATTTTGTGTCCTTTCTCGTTTATCCTTTGGTTAGCACCTGTATGATATGGGAAATTTCTTGCATAGTGAGGACCTCCACATTCATAGCATCCAACCTTCAAACTCTGAGTCGAACCTTGAACTGACTTATCCTTACCATCAATAGGGGTTGGTTCTACTTGATTCATGGGTTTGGCCTTCTCCGCATTAGTAGAGTTTCTATCCTTTGGCTGATACTTCTTAAATATTTTTGTTGACCCATTGTTTCTTTTACCAAACTTAAACCCTTCTTTGTTCTTTTGAGTTGACTCATTATTCCACTTTCTCTTCTGTGGATTTTGGTAGTTCTTCTTGGGTCCTTGAGAGGGATTGTTGCTCTTTCTATGATTATACTCTTCTTGACAAGCCAGATCATATGCAACTTCTAAGTTAGTGGGTTTGAACATGTTGATAGAGATCCTGAGTTGATGATCTAACCCTAAAAGGAACTGATGCACCTTCATTTTATCATCATTTTCATAAGCTAGAATGTACTTAAGAAGTCTAGTGAAGTTCCTATAGTATATATCCATTGACTGCTCCCTTTGCTTTAGTTGAGTAAACTCATCTAGCTTCTTGGCGTAGTATTGCTCAGTAAGGAATCTCTTTCTAAATGCCTTTTCAAACACGTCCCACTCACAATGAATTATGTTTATATTTTTATCCTTGCAGTAAGTTTCCCACCATTCCAACCCAACTTCTATCAAAAGTCCTATGACAAAGACTGTATTTGTGGTTGAGGAGTAATTTCTCATAGAGAAGTAAATTGCTAGTTCATTTAGCCATGACTCGGTAGAATCTCCACTTTCCTTTCCCAAAAAATTTCTAACCTTAACATGCTTCAGGTATTTCTCTAATTCAGCATTAATACGAGCTTTAACTGCCTGATCAGGGTCATTTGGTTCTTCCATAACTGCTTTAGCAGGAGCTTCGGGTGCCCTATTATCATTTCTTCGAATTTCATCCCTAAGAGCTTCCAAAAAATTATTCTATTGTGTCATCTGCTCTCTGTAGGTTGACATCTCACCTTGCATATTCTGAACCAAATTTGTGAGATTCTCTATCCCCTCAGGGTTTCCTGAACTCTCTCCCACATGACCCTCTCCAAAATTATCAATACTAGCTAGTTGAGTTCTTCGAGGAGGCATCTTTGCTCCACTACCAAGTTTTGGTGGCATATTCCCTGGTTAAAGAAATGTGTTAGTTCACAATATTATACCAAAGGCTTTCACTAACTATGCACCTACTCCCATCTAACTAACTAAATTTTTTGATGGTTCTACTAAATTTGCTAAAATGTTTCAGCATTTTTCTCCTTTCTATATGATGACTTCAGTTGAATGCAAACACAATGACTAAATAAGGAAGAGTCTTGACTTGGAGCTTCAAATGGCAAGTACGATCCCCAAAAGAGCATCAAGTACACCACTTAAAACCCACAAAGGTGGAGGGTTCATCTAGCTCTTCCAATCTGATTCACCAGGGGTTCAACATGGGGGGCAAGACTTGCTCATTTTCTACATCCGTACCATTTCTCTTTCCTTACTTTGCATATGTTTATTTTAGAGTCATCAAATTTAGAGTTTTGCGCCTATCTAACCTAGGCTCTGATACCAACTATAATAACCCATTTTCACCTAACCAAAAACTAACCATAATACCCATCAATTTTTTTTTTTTTACTTACAACCTTAAGTAATGTATGAGAGTCTTTTATATGATTTCCATTTGAGCAAGTAATCACATGAGTTCAAGGTTGTGCACCACATAGGAATCAACTTGATCAGAGTCTATCCATGTGCATGGGAGTGGCCAGTGTCCCATAATGATCAATGGGAATTTTCTAGTCTTGTTTCAACTAGAACGCACATTTCCCTTTTTGTTTAACCCCATGTTAAACCATCTCAACCATAGGTGTCTTTCAACCTAACCAAAAGTGTATGCCTTGTTGACTACTCATTTTTTAACAATAAGATAATATTTTAGGTGCAATGCTTAACCATCTAACCATGTTACATATGGTTGTTAAGGGAATCATCAAACAGATTCGCATAGACAGATTGTTGTCTAACATTTTTCTCATTGATTACCACTCTTTGGTTTTCATTTAAGTACTCTTGGAAACACTTATAATCATTCATAGATACCACATTTATGCTCATAAGAAAGTAAATATCAGTTACTTCAAATGTAATTAAAGCATCTACTAAAGCATTCTAATAACATAATATAACATATAAACAAAACATGTATTTCCAATATACATAATCTTCAATGTAATTACATAGCTCATATCCTTTGTACATAATCAGGTATTTGGAAACTACAATCTTCAATCATGCTCATAGCTTAAATCACAAGCTCCTAGAATCTATTACAAAGCTTCTTCCTCTAGGGAATATTTGTAGTACAATGATATTTTCACAAGTCTGAATGCAGATTCAGCTTCTTCTAGTCTTCACTTCAATTCAGGTTCATCAGGAACGTCAGGTACTAGTTGTCTCATTTCCACCAGTACTAAGTAGTTGGGTAATTTAGGGATCAGGACAATCCATTTATGATTATGCATAACTAATCACACAATGCCATGCAGTAGTAATCCATAGAATGCAAACAAGCTCTTTAACAAATACTTTAAGCATTTGTAAAAACCAACATTCACACAATTCAAGAGTAGGAAATCCCATACTTTCCTAAGAATGAAACTTTCCTCTTTCCTCATTTCATCCCATATCCCATCACACAAAATACATGCCCTTGAATCTATACTAACTGCATTCATTGTCATGGCCATGAGGAACCCCCATAAGTTCCCGAGAAATGCAACCCAGTTACCATTTCCCCCATATTAGATTATGCTTTTATATTCCTTAATTCCATATTTATCATATGCATGATTTGTAGCTATATGGTTTCTATTTATGCATTTCATTGTAATCACAACAATGCAAAACAAATCATTCTATACTAGGTTGTCTAATTCTTTAAGACATTAGCACCCAGAAATAGCATTTAAACAAACTTTGTACACAACTCATCATCACAACATTAAAGGAGAAAACTCTTTCATTCAACCCTTTTTGGCCTAAACATAGTCATGTTCTTCAAGGGCTTTTAACATAATTTCATCTTACATAGCCTATCTAAAAGCAACCATCATAGTGACTTAACCTTCTATGATAAAGCTATTTAAATCATAAGCTTTGTCTTATACTCATATAACCAAACACACCATGTCCTATATGTCATCTAGAGCAAGCCAATCCTTTTTCCAACTATAGATTAATTCTCTAAGTTGGGACATAGGATAATTATTCATATATAATATGTTTGTGTCATAACTCCATGGTACTAGACTAGGGATATCTTAACCCTTAAATAACTCAATAAATGGTTAAGTTTACCTATGATGTTTTTTTTTTTTTTTTCTTTTAAATACTTATTTTCCTTTGTTGAACTTAGCTTTTAGCTAAAGTCCTAAGCTTGAGTCTTTATAAGATAATGGGTCTAATATTATTGTTTAGACCCTTTTTCCCATATAACAATTAAATATATATTTAAGACCCAATAATATTGGTATGTGTTAATCTCATTTCTTTAAACACATAAAACCCTTACAATTAAATATATATTTAAGACCCAATAATATTTATAGTATTTAACTCTAATGGCTTATATCTACCTGTACAAGAGTAATTTTAAATCAAATATTTTTATGCTCACATATCTTGATCCAATTTAATTTCATTAAATCCAAGATATTCATTTTTGGTCAATTAGCTTTTGACCCTTTTAATTATTATGTCTACCAAGTGGAAATTTAAATAGGGTTGCTTTCCCCATATTTGATTTTATTTTGCTATATTAGTTACTTTGGGTACATTTATCCTAGCCCAATATTTAAAACTAATTTATTTGGACTCATCGTTATATTTATTCCACACAATATTCCATACAAAACCACCTTTTACAATACAATATTTCATAATATCAACTTTGGTAAAAGGTGTATTTCCCTTAACATAATATCTTTTAGTCTTCATGATAAAGAATATTTAACTCTATAATTATGCATTCCCTTACGATCATTGCCTACAATATTTAAATCAACACTTAAATCATATATTGCTCAAGCCACTAAAAATAAAACATTCCCTAAATTGTTAGGGCTACCTAGCTATATTAATAGAGGGATTTAATATCTACATAACCCAACCATTTAACCAAATAGATCATAGATCATAGATCACAGATCACAAATCATAGATCACAAATTGGTTTCCAACATCAAGATGAAATTTTTGGAGGTTCTAACAGTGTACTACTAGAAACAAGGTTTTACTCCTTTGTTTGACCTTTTAAAATGAACCTCACAGTGATACGTTAGCTCTTGGACACCATTCTAAGCATGTGCGAGGTTAACATCTTGGCCCTAAAGACCTATCAACAAGCCATGCTAAGCTACGTTTATTTCCCAAACAATATTCTAAATATGTATGAGACCAGTAGCTATTTCAAGAAGACCTCTTCATCTATATTTTAGTAAAACCAAACATGATTTTCAAGAAAAATCTCATAAAACTTAGATAAAAAACCTTCTAACACAAATTTCATTTCAAACCCTTAATCTCAACAACAAGAAATATTACCATTATACCATTAACACATACACAAAACAACATGCTCATCATTTAACCTATAGTTTAGGATCTTCATCTTGACCTAAAATTTTTTGCAGACTTTCTCCGATCCAAGCTCCGAAAAGACTTCAAGCACTTCGACTTACTCCACAAAACTTTTTCTCAGCAAAGCAACGAGGTGAAGGAATCTATGGTAAGTCTCAAGGACCGTCTAGTTTCTGATCCAAGCAAAGCCGGAGAGCATACTCCCTAGGTTTCTTGAGACTACCTATGCCAACTTGCTAGAGATGGTGAGATTTTTGATTTCTGATCCAACTTAGTTGGAGAGCATAGTCCTTGATCTCAACTCTACAAATTTTGCCTATCCCTTTGCCTTACCGAATGCTTCTATTTATAATGGAACTCACCCCCCTCCCATAACCATTATTTTATTATTAAAAATTGCTCGAGGGATGCCCACAATAAATGTTGTCTAGAGAGTAGAGTTGCTATTAAGTTATCTTTGACTTTGTGCCCAAGGTGGTCCAATCACACTCAAACACCTAGCAGCCCTTCAACTAATCTTTGCTTCACCATTAAGCAACTAATATTTAGCTAAGTTAATTACAATTAGCTTGCAACTAATCTAGGGATAAAATAGCACTAGATTAAATGTCTCTTTAATGTTGTCCTTTAATCAATATTAACACTAATTAAAGACCATAGTTAACTAAATCAATCAATATTAACAACTAATTTCCAACTAACTAAGGAGACAAGGAAACACCTTAAATAAATGCTTTAAATACCATTAACATCTCATGTTTAGCACCAAACAAACCTTAGTTAGAAAAGCATAATAACAATTTCTATTTCATAATCACTCCTAAGAAATCAAGCCTTAAGCCATATGTTGCAAACACAAGAAAGGGGTAAAAATTGGGATGTGACATATTATTAATGAAATACTTATGATGTTATGGGTGTGTAATTTATCATGGTGTATTGATAATGTGTTAAAAGGATATTACATCTTACTTGTGAGGCTTCATATTTGATGAAGTTGTAGATGTTAATTAATGATAAATTAAGTATATAGGCTTAATAATGCCTTGTTTAAGAAATAGATATTTAATCAAGGCAAGGATGATGATTCCAATAATAAAGGATTTGTAGGGAAAAAACACCTAATACTTTTGCATAAAATACACTTTGAGTGTGAAACTCTAGTGGGACCCAAATATGGGAGTCTTTGGGGAAGGTATTAAGCGGTGTAGCTTGGATCTTATTTCCTACCTTGGAGGTTAGAAAAGTATTATGCAAGTCAGTTGGGTGATAGGCATATCAAATGTCTATTTGATTTTATAACGTAGAGTGATAACCACCTTAGTTATCCCATCATGAATATGAGGATAACTTCAATATTAGATATTCCACAAAAGAGGTGCAATGTCTAACCTCCAAGGCATATGCCTAAATACTAGCTTAGATGGACTTATATTGGTAAGGGAAATGACATTCCCTTTCTCTAAATATTGATAAGGGATAATACCAATGCTATGGTCAAGATGCTTTACATTCATGAAGAATATAAGAAAGTTAGGGTGATCATTTGAAGTATCCTTATACCATGGAGGTATGTAAGGTAAACCCATAATTCCTATAGGAGTTTGGCCACTCCTGTCCACAAGAGATACGTCAACCACATAATGAATCTCAATATATATTATTACCTTTTTGAGCTACAACATGTATTTGATACATCTTTAGTGAACCTTGACTGTGGTATTTACCTAATTGGTTAAAAAAATTACTCACTCAGGTTGGTTGGATTTTGAGGTTGTTATATTGTAGGAATATTGGTTCTTATTATAAATATAGGGCCTAACTTACTCAAAACCCTAGTTCATATTTTAAATTGTGACTTGAGCTATTATATTTTTTTGGGATAACCCTTGATACATGCTATATAGGTAGTCCCATCCACCTATCCTCAATTCTTGAAATTATGTTACCAAGGTCAACTTCACACTATTCCTATAGATTTAGATTCATTTTTCTATTATCAATCCATCAAAAAGAAAAGACCAAATATATGTCTATATTTGTTCTTAAGTAAATATAACCTCTTTACAAAACCTCTATTCTTTGGGTCAAGTAAAAATGTTAATGACACAAATAGTAGTAGCCAACCTAATAAGCAAAAAGAACAAACCCAAGAAATTCAAAATATTAACCATGTTAGTCTGCAAAGAAAATTGTTAATATTCAACCTAGCCATGTTTCCCCCATCACTTAGAAACTTAGGAATACATTCTAATAAGGAAAAGGTAGTACAAGTAGGAACTTGTACCTTTTTTTGTGCTAGAACAAGTGTTGAAGAAATTATTAATGGAAGCAACCCCCATCCAAATGAACAATGATATGTTTCATGTTACATATCAAATCTTAATCAGATACCTAAATAGATCCTATGCAACCTTGGGTATTGTGGAATGGGTATTATAATATTTGAAAAATGTTAAAAAGAACCTTTGTAACCTAAATCATGGATTGATTGATGGTGGTTAGGGCATAGACCCCATTTTAATAAGATTCAACCATATTTATTGTCTTATAATAGTGATAGCATAAGTGAATTTCTTGAACCTTATGAAGACATCACAATAACAAACATGTAAAAATAAAACTATGATAGGGACCATAAGATGTCTCTTCTTACCATTCATATGCTTAATCTAAATACCATATATATTGTTCATCTCAAACCCTATAACACTTTTGAACCAATAGATACTATGACCCAAATAGGGAGTGATTCTTTATTAGTAAAAACCATCAACAATTTTGACATATATGTCTTAACCCATAGCCATTCTAGTAATCATCATACCCTAGATGATCCCCATAATAAAGGGTCACATATTCAAATAGACATTGGCAATGCCTCACAATAATTTGATCCTAATCAATTATGCTTAGGTCTAGTAGATTTTGAAAGCTTAGGGGTACTCCATACACCCTCATATTTCAATGATGAGTCTTATATTCTCATCGAAGAAACAAAAAATATTAATATAAAAGCTCAAGATGATCCTTGAATCCTTAAATTAGGTAAATTTAAATAATTTGAGGCAATTATGAACCCCCTAACTAATATCTATGACATATTTGCATGGACTTATGTAGACATGTTGAGATTAGATCCTTATCTTGTTGTACATCACTTGGATGTTCAATTATATGTCAATCCAATAAAAGCAAAATATGAAACAAATGCACCCTAAGGTATCCCTAATCATCAAAGAAATACTTCTCTTTGAAGTCAAATTTATCAAAGCCATTAACTATTGTGACTGGATATCCAATATAGTCATTATCACTAAAACAAAAAGTATTGTTTACATTTGCACTGACTTTAAAGACATTAATAAAGAATGTCCCAAAGATGATTTCCCTCTACCTAATGTCGATATGATTGTCAATGTTTCTACTATATCTGAGATGTTGTCTCTTATAGTTGGATTTTCTAAATATAATCAAATTAAGATATAACTTAAATATCAACCTAGTATAAATTTTATCGCCTCCTAGGGGACCTTTTGTTTTCAAGTCACACCTTTTGGATTGAATAATTCTAGGGCAAATCACCAATGTGCTATGACATATATCTTGCATGATGTGATGCATAATACTATAAAAGCTTATATTGACTATAACCTTGACTATTACCTAATATGGGAATATCATGCTCAAAATTTAAGAGAATTTTTCTAATACCTAAGGCAATATAAAGTTCACCTTAAACCATCCAAATGTGTCTTTGGAGTCACTTCTAGACAATTTTTAGGTTTTATTGTTTCCCATAAAGAAATCAAAGTTGACCAATCAAATATTTGTGCTATTACAAGCATGTGTTTGCCTATGACACTAAGTGAATTACATAGTCTTATAGGCAAGTTGCAAGCTATTAGATTATTTATATCTCAACTCATTAATAAATTCCACCTCTCACTAAATTATTAATAAAATACATCATATTTAAATAGGATGATGAGTGTTAAAAGGATTTCAATACCAATAAAATATACCCTTTATCTCCTCCAATACTTATCCCACTAGACCTTGTCAAATATTTGTTATTATACATCCTTACAACTATACATTCCATAGGAGTTATGTTGGCCCAATATGATGACCAACATAAAGAAATATAATTATACTACATTTAAATAACCCAAGTTATGAAACCCACTATATGCCTTTGGAAAAAAATTATCTAGTTGTAGTTTTCGCCTCTCTAAAATTGAGGCATTAAATGCTAAAAAAAATATTGTTTTGATATATTAAGTAGATCATTTAAGATATATCATGTCAAAACCCTACCTCTTGGGTTGCACTACTAAGTGGGTTATGACCTTCAATTATTTTAACCTTCAATTTGTAAGTCAAATGTCCCTAAAAGGATAAGTCATAGTAGACATTTTAGTAGTAGCACCATTATAGGCTTGTCAACCTATAAAAGTCATGTTTCTAAATAAAACTATCTACAATCTATATGCCAAGAAACCTAGAACATTGTTACTTTACTTTGATGGCACCAAAGATGCCAAGGGCACATGAGTAGGGGTAGTTATAGTCTCCCTACAATAAATCATTATAACATTATCATTCAAGCTTCTTTTTGTATGTAAAACTAATATTGTAGAATATGAATCTATAATTATTGGGCTATGAGCCACTCAATCCTTAAAAATCACAATCTTGTCTATTTTCAAATATTCTCAACTTATCATTAATCATGTCAAAATAAAATATTGTAGAATACCAGTTTTGAAATGCCTAATGTCATTAATCATAACCAAGGACAATAGGAATCATACTATAAATCAAACATCATAACCCAAGAAACCTAGACAACAAGTTAGACCATTTACAAAACTGCCACAAGCTTACAAAAGCACTAGCAACACTTTTTTCAAAGTATGACACTTTTGAAAATAATGCATTTTTTATCATTTGACTAGTCAGATCAACTATTGATCAAGGTGGTTGACACTTACAAAGTTTCCAATGGAATTTGTATTCAAATCTAGTGCTTTTATCAGCACAAATGGAATATTTGTGGAATCAACTAGAGGCACACAAATTCCTTCTCCCCACTACCTTATTTTATCACACAAACTCTAGCCACAAATAATGGCTTTAAAATTCAAATTTGGTCATGTTACCTAATGGCTTATTACACCTAAATTTCTCTCCCCAATTTCGCACCAAAAATATATTAGTGGAGCCCTGAGGTTGAACATTGAACAATCACAATTTGTATTAGCATTACTTTTTCAAAATTCTCTCTAGTTTATTTCATCTTGCATTTCTCTCATTTTATCTCATTTACAAGATTACCAGTTTACCATGAATAATTTTCATAATTCAAGCAAGGGAAAAGGATATTTTAGGAAGAATATCATATTGGATCAAGGAGTACCTCTTTCTAGGCTATATAATTCCTAGCTTATCTTCCCTTCTATTTTTCTTGCTCTCATTCATGCATTTTCCCCTTTCATTTTGGTCTTGCTAGCTAGGATTTCATATTTACAACTACTACTATCTCTATATTATTAATTATTTTAATTTCTAACACATATTTGCAGTCCTTTAACACTTATTTGTGTTTGCATTACTTCATTTTTCAACAATGTTTCTTTATTTTTGTAATATCTAGTCATTTACAAACATTGTTTCTTTCATTTTAGCATACTAATCTTCATGTACTATCTCATTTATGCAATATAGAAACTAATACTTCTCACTTATAGGAATTTTATCTTAATTTCAACTAACTCTATTTCATTTGTAGGCGTACCATTTTTTGGTTAAAAAAAATTATATTATGGTATTCAAATACAAGAGGTATATCACCTATCTAGGATCCAATAGATGATGTAGTGTTACATTCTTTATCAACTGATCTACTATAACAACCCATGTGTAATAGAAACAACCTAATATAATGAATTATAGAACTAAATACATCTAATGTTTCTACCAATAAGAGATAGAATAGAAAGATCTTACCTTGTTTATGTTGCCACAACCTAGGGGGATAGTCATAACAAGTGAGATTTCCTTTGTATAGAGGTAGATTGGTCATTGCATCTACAAAATAATTTTGTTCTCTAGGGATGTTATTTTATTCCAAATATAGGAATCTTGCATGTACTATTTGAATCTTCTCTATGATTCTTCTTAGTCTCCAATAAATATTCATATTCTCCCTTGGATTCTTTAGATGGCTGATCATGAATTGTGAGTTAGATTCTATTTGGATATTCTTCCATATTACCTTAACTACCTCCTAGAGCCCTATAAGGATGCCACAATCCTTCATTAAGTTGTTGGAAAGAATGCAAAGATTCTCTACAAAGGTGAACATCAGGGTCCCATTTGATTTTCTTCCTATCCCTCCTACACCAGCTCTTCCAGAATTCCCTTGTGTTACTCCATCTATGTTAATTTTTCTCCAATCCTTTAGGGTAGGCTACCACTTTTCCTTTTTTACTACTTTTGGGTACCTTATGGTTTCCATTTGTTGATTGTAGGCATACTCTTTATTCATATTATCACATATGGTCATTTCCATTCCATTTGTAGGTTTACATGTTTATCTTCTTTGTCTAATATCTTGTTTAAATTTATAAATTTTTAAATAACCTTCTAGTTATATGATGTTTTATGATCTCTAATGGTATGTTGGCATTGTTATTAATTTAACTTAGTTTCATTACATTCTTACTCCATATTACATGATTTTTATGCTTTTCATTTTGTATAAGATAGCATTTAAATTTTTATTGTTGCCTTTAAGTTATAAAAACTCATATACTTGCTTATATGACATAATCTTCCTCTCGCATCATTTTATTTGCTTCATAATAGGTTCTATGGCCTTTTAGTCCCATTTCCTAGGTATTTTAGATTTCCTTTAAGATTTAAAAACTATCATATCTTCATTTGAAGAATAATCAGGCATTCAATTGTTATTTTATATTTCACTTGACCATATCCATATTATTTTTCAAGTTTTGGAATATTTGTAAAACATTTTCTAAGATTTTATAGATCCCCAAGTAGTAGGCCATGGGGATTAGGGTTTTAAACACTTTCCTTTTATTGCAATTAAATTCAATATTATTAACCCAAATTTTCATCCCAAAAATTATTCATCCTCTATTATAGAATAAATTCTCCACATATTTAAGCGATTGGCACTTTCAACTCTCTGGAATTACACAATCAACCTCTAACAAAAGTGCTAGTGGCACTTTTATCGTAGTAGAATATACTTCCATTTCCAAGGTTTATAATCAACTTTATTTTAAAAAATGGGGTTTAAAAATCTAGGAATATAGTTTATCACTTCATTGCAATAATATATACCCCAAAAAACTACTTATCTAACTTTTTTAGGCTTCAAATATTACATGTTACGAAAACACCAGACTACTATTAAGTGTCATTGGTGCTTCAGTCAAGTTATGGAGATCCTATTTAGGCTCTAGAATAGGTAAAACTACCACTTTTCATCTCTTTTATCACTATATTTATATAATTTTCTATTTTTTAATCTCTATTTCCTTAATTTGTCTGCCTAAATTCCATCTGATTTGGAAAATTAAGGAATCCCTAGGGTAGTCAAAATTTGTTTTCAAAATAAATAATAGTTAACTAATAAAAAATAATATAGTTGCAATCTAGGCTATATTTTCCAATTCATAATCTCTTTCCTTTCCCTTAAAAGGAAAATCTCTTTTAGCATAGTCATCATTCAAAATCCAAAAGGTATACTAGGCTAGATATTTGTTTTCTTGCATTATTGTTTGATTGCATTTAGCATACAACTTAGGTGATCTTCCCTTTTAGTTTGAATAAATTTTATCTTTAAAAGGCTAAATAAATATTTAGATATAGATTAAAAACCTTAGGTGTTGTTTTTGCATTAACCCATAAAACAACATACAAGCTTAAAACATATTTTTTTATAATATATGAGGTAGATCCTACTCACATGAAAATCCAATAATTTATGGTCTCCTTTGGAAAGAGGCGTTTGTGGGGTATTAGGGGTCCCAAAAAATTCCTAGTGCTCATGAATGAGGTTCTAAATCTATATTTTGGTAAACCTAACATGAACATTCCCTTTTTGTTAACAAGATAAAATTATTCAAAACTTAAATAAGATCATCTAATATTTTTGCATAGTTTAAATCACATTAATGGAAGATAACAAGAACATAATAAAATTATTTTCTACTAGGGTAAGGATAATGATTTCCTAAGTAAACCAATATATGAACCTTGGATGAATATCTCTATTTTATAGTGTATTACGATAGGCTAACTAGAGTCATAAGGAGGGTTGTTTTTCCAAGGTGATATAAGGATTTCAAAACATCTTCTCTTCTTTGCTATAATTACTCTAGAAAAAAATATTTAATAAATTAAGTCCCCTTCCTTTAAAATATGTCTCATCATACTTATAATACCTAAAGCAAGGGTTTAGCATCATCATCTTATGAAATCTTTACACATGAACATGAAGACCAAGTAGAAAACCCTTGGCCAAATTATGAACTTAGAGAAGAAGAATATGTTATTGAGAAAATACATTTTGATTACATAGATCATATGAGATATTACATTAGAATTAATATATATATATATATATATATATATATATATATATATATATATATATATATATATATATATATATATATATATATATATATATTCTTAGATGTTCTTAGAGAGGAACTTGAAGAATAAAATAGGAGAGAACCTTATACATCCCATGAAAACCCTAAATATTTTAATGGACGCTCCACTATAGCATAAATAAATGAAAAACAGAATGTTTTACTAGTATTAAAGTAGATATGGCACATACAACTAATTCCACAACTACCCCAACCATATTTATAGGTTTATCTATAATGGTAATACAAATTCTGACATCATATCCTAGTATCACAATACCTATTCCAAATCCCAATTTTATAAATCACTTTATATCACATGACTTAGGGGTTAATTATACATCTAAACCTACAAAATCTAACCAAGTTACTCCATATTTCATAACTTTACCTTTTTATTAATCTCAACCCATTTTAACCCATTTTAACTTTACCTACTCCACCAAATCCACCAAGTGATGACCTCCAAAACATCAATGCCATAATTGAACACCTTGAAAAGGGAGATTCTAAGTTTGAAGATATTTAATGCCAAATTTACTCTCTTAAAGGATTATAAAAGCAAAAATATTCCTTTTATGAACTCTATTATGAACCATTATATCCAAAAATAGTCAACCATCCTTTTACAAAAAAAATTGAGACTCCGAACTTTTAAATTTATAATGGAAAAAAAAATCATATTAATAACTTAAGACTATTTCAAATAACATGTAGTGATATAAATCATGATGACAAGTTCCTCCTTAGTTTATTACATAAAATCCTTAGTGGATTATCCTTAGAATGGTATTTCCAAATACCTTGTCAGTCCATTAAAAATTTCAAAGAGCTTATGGAAGCCTTTTTCAAGCACTTTTTAGTCTACATAGAAGACAAGGTCACATTAGATGACCTATACCAATTTAAACAATCCAAGAATGAAACATTATCATATTTATTAGACAAATGGAGAGCCTTGGTAGGAATGCTTCAATATATTCCTCCCCCTAGGGAAATTTTTCATATTTTTATAAGAAACCTTCATGAACAATTATCCTATCCTATAGACATGACATACATTACCTTATTTGAAGAAGTTATGGACATAACCAAAATGGTAGAAGTCATCCTCATAATATGAGGAAAACTTAGATATAAGAAAGAGTATAATGATACTTCTAACAAAGGACAAAAAAAATACATGCATGTTGTAGGGTATGGTGTAACCGATTCATATCAAAACAACAATGTAAATACAACACAATACACTCCTAAAAAACTAGTAGTATCAAGGCAAGATAAGTGTAAGAGACAATTTACAAATATTGGATAGACTCAAACTACCATGTTAAAGGTTCTAATTGATTCAAATATAATAAGAATATCATATATTATACCATGGGTTACTACAAATTAATTACCCAATTGGTATAAATAAAATGAATATTGTGACTATCATCGAGTAAATGGACACAAAACTGATAAGTGTGTCACTTTGAGGAATCTCATTCAAGGTCGCATAAAAGAAGGAAATATAGTTTTCAATCAACAATATACTCCCAATAAAAGTTTAGAAAATTTTCAAAATCCTTTACCAACCCATGGTCAAAAGGCTACCAATTTTGTAGGCACAATTCATTTGTCAAAACCATATTATGCAGTAACTAGATAACAAGACAAAAACTAGTCTTCTAAAAAACCACTTTTGGCCATTCCTTAGAGTACTAAGGTGAATGTTCTAAAAAAATCATATTTAGTCCTCACTCCTCCTAAAAAAACTTTGTATTTTTTTTAATCTTTGACAAGAATTAAAAAATATGCTCGCAAAAAAATCTCTTTTAGAATTGGTAAAAACATCACCTACCCATAGAGAAATATTGCTTAAATTCTAATTAGATAAGATATCCCTCAATACATATTTCCTAATAATATTACCAATGTAATTGGATTCACTAGTGTTAACAATGTTATCTTAGCATTTCATGAAACATACATGCCTATTCAAACCATATTATTAGATTCAACTCTTTATATAATAGCCTAAATAGGAGATAAGTGTAACAATAGAGTTCTAGTTGATAATGGTTCAACCTTAAATGTTCGTAATGTTATTTTTTTACAAAAATTTAACTTCAGTATAAAAGAGTTGTAAAAATTTCACCTGATCACTTAGATCTTTTGATAATTAAGAACGAGAGGTCACAAGCACCATAACCTTTGAAAGTAAGACCACCACGAGCCCTTAACACCCTTTTTTATGTTATATCATATTATGTAACATATAAATTGCTGCTTGGAATACCTTGGATACATGCCATGAAGTTGATAGAAATCACCCTACATGAGTTTTTAAAATATGAATATCAAGTATGGATCATTCACATCTCTAAACATCATAGCCATTTTCCTTATGCCACTTCATACACATTCAACAAAAGAAATTCAACCTTTGTCCCTTGCTCCAATAAGCATTACCATCAATGTATTTTAATAAAGGTAAAGATATATTAGAAGGACCCCTCATAAGCTTAGGATATGACCCTCAATCTTCTTCAAAAGAGAAATCAACCTAATCCATCCAAATATAGATCCTTTTGTAGATTTGGTTAGCATTTTTATTTCTCCTCAAGTCATTGGCCTACCCAATATATAGGTTTTAAGAGTTCAAATAGGAACTTACAACTATATTTTGTGGAACTAATTTTGATGAGAAAAATCAAGGTGGTAACTTCATGCCTAATAAATGAACATATGCATCATGTTACATGTCATGTGCATTCTCTATATCTAAGCAAATGCTAGTCAATATGGATTATCAAGTTAAAGGTTTAGTCCAATTTGAACAAGGCATTAAAGAAACTTTAGAATCTAAGCCTTGGCTAGGACAATGTGGGATAGGGTACATTCTAAAAAAAAATTAACCATCACCCTTACTAGAAAAGGATGATGAAAACAACTATACCAAATATTTACATTACTCCCAATGGGGTGATGAATATGAGGAGGTGCTATGGATACATTTTAATATAACGCCTCATAAAACCCTACATTTTTCTAGCATAAACATGTTAATAATTTCTCATCCTAAAATCATATTTGACCAAGAAGAAATCCAAATAAAGAATTCTTGTGATCAAGACCACATTGTAGAATCATTTAAACAAATATTCAATCTAGACCCCATGCAACTACTTGAATAAAAAAAAATTGTATTAGATCCACATGAATTTGAGGACTAAGGGATATTACCTACCCTATCTTAACTTGGGGATGAATCATAAATTTTGATTAAAGAAATAGACATCAACATTAGAACTAAGAAAAATCCTCAAATATTGAAATTAGAAAAGGTTTTATCCCAAGATGAGCAAACTGAATATACCAACCTATTAAAATAATTCAATGATACTTTTACCTAGAAATATGATGACATGCTTGGGTTTGATCCTTAATTAGTTGTGCATCCATGTGCTAAACCAATTAAACAAAAAATAATAAAAATGCATCCTAAGGTCTCTTCTAGTAAAGGATGAGCTTCAAGATTTATTGGATGTTGGTTTCATAAAAGCCATAGATTATTCAAATTATATCTTCAACATTATGCCTATCATCAATAAATAAGGATCCATTTAAATTTGCATAGATTTTAGAGACATAAACAAAGCATGTCCCAAGGATGATTTCCATTTTCTAAACATATGAAGAACACAAGATTATACTGAGAGGGGGGTGAACAGTATAAGACCACTTTTTACTTTTATTTCCCAAATAGTATTATCCAATATAATCAATGGCAATATCAATAGCAATAACCAAACCAATGCACAAATCATTACACACAATAAAGACACCAATTTAATGTGTTTCACCCAATGTGGGCTACTCCAAGGATAAAATATTTTGCTAAAAATTTATCAATCAATATCTTGGGAATCCTTTCCCTATTACAATATTTATGGACCTTTATTCAAAGGAGACACCAATCCCCTAAATAAATTTTATGGATCTCTATCCATAGGAGACACCAATCTCCTAACTCTGCTCTGGTTGGTGATCCTCTAGAAGACCTCTACCTCCACTGCCCTTAGCAAATGGAAATCTATCCATATAAGACACCTATCCTCTATGATCTGGCTGGATATTTATGTCCTCAAATCTATCACATCCAAAGCTTTATCTCAAATCTAAATTAAACATAGTCCTTCAGTATAGCACAAATATGTTCTCAATATCTATCTCTAGTCTAGAACAAACCTATCCTTAAATCTGCACAAAAATTTGTCCTCAAATTAGCACAAATATTTCCTCAATATCTGTCCTCAAGTCTTAACTGAAAGCTTGACTAAATATCAAATCAAATCTACTAGATTTTCCCCAAACCTTAACTCAAGGTTTGAAAAAATCAATCAATCAACTTTGATCTAAAGTCTTCTCAAAGAAATGTCTCAAATCTACCTTTTAAGCTTCCATAATATCACACCAATATGTCATTAAGTCCTCTCTAGAACTTATCCAATCTATTCAATAAGTTTTCACAAGAACTTATCCAAATCTGCTCTCAATATGTATTGTAAGCTTCCACAAAAGTTTACCCAAATCTGTCCACAAGTCTTCTCGAAGACTTACCTCAAATATTCTAAAAAATTCCACACTAGAACTTGTCCAATATCATAGAAACATAAAGAGAATTGTTAGAGACTCAATATGCTTCACATTCACCTCAATGATCAATCACTTTAACTCACTCTTTTATAAAGATATAGAGAATTTTTAGAGACTCAATATGCTTCAAATTCAACTCAATACTCAATAACTTTCTCAAATCAATTCAGAATATATAATAGTTCTTTTTATGGAACTTGAACAATCACTTCACACATCCACTTGACTAGGCTCAACCAACTCTACTCAATCAATCACTCAATGAAACAATCCTTGCTTACAAACCCTAGTCCAAGCATATGATCCTTTACTCAAAATGTTTCCAAAAATACTTATCAATCACTCTCACATAACAATGATACTCATGTTATTTTCAAACCCTAGTTCAAGTTCTTCACTCAACAAATTACTTCAACAACAATGCTTATAATGTAATCTTAACATAATAATGATACTCATGTTCTTTTCAAACCCTAGTTCAAGTTATTCACATCAATCAATGGATTCAACAACAATGCTTATAAAACAAGGTTTTAATAACTCTTTATTCTAGAAAACCTTGAAGCATTAACTCAACACACTCAATAAGGAAACCCTAATCAAGTCCTTTTCACTCCAAACTTATTTTCCAAAAAATCAATCAATCAACTCAACTATGGAAGAATGTGCTCATACTTTTTTCTTGATGATGAAGGAACCTCAAATATCTGCCACAACCACAAACACTTCTTTGCCAAGCTCAAAGGAGTTAGAAGATACTAAAATATCTCAAAGATACAATGCAAAATATCAAAACACATATACACCTTATCACTCCATATTAAAGAAAGCATCCATCAACATATACAAACATGATTGACCAAATACACCTTATGATATCCCAATTAAAATAATATTCAATACCAGAAATAATGTCAATACAATCTCCTTTTCAAACTAACTCAATGGCAAGAAGTCCTCTTAAATTTAATCACTCTTCAATTCACCTTTTGATAAATAAAAAATGTCACAATAACTTTATTTAAAATAAATTTCAACACCTTATTCCTTCATTTAATAAAAAATTAACAATTAAAATAAGCACCTTTTCATAACCCCTTATAGCTCCCTAAACCTTATGTTTACACCTTAGGCAATTAAAAATAATACAAAATTTATTACCTCTGCCTAGGTGAGATTCGAACCCTCAATATAGCTTCTCCCAACACCCTAGCCATGGCTCCAACAACTACACGAGCTAGGAACTCATTTGGGGAGAAAAGAGCACAACGTGCTCTATGTTCCTTCCCCAATGCACCGAAACCAAAAGGACTATGCATCGCTTCCTTCGATGCCTAAGCACAACACTGCCAAAATGCTCTTGTCGTGAATCAAACACGGACCACTCTGCACCCACACACCTTAACTCACGATCGCTTTCCACTAGGCCACGCTGCCTCGGTGGATATGAGGGTTTAGCCCTCGATGCCCTTATCACTTTCATTGGCACCTAAGACAAAGAGTTTGTCTTCTTCCTCGCACGAATTTTCACCACAACACTTGCCTCTTTAATTTCTTTTGAATGAAGGATAGTTTCAATGCCACTAAGGCATGTACTTTATATACCAATTACCTCCATTAATTTTGAACGTCGGCGCCTTCAAAATTTGAATAATTAATTTATAAATTATTTAAATTCTTTAGAATTTAAATTTTATAAATTAATTTTTAAACCCTTTTTGGCTTATTAAAGCCCTCTTTGATTTTACCACTTTGTATAAATAATATTTATTTATAAAATTTAAATTCTATTTGAATTTAAATATTTTATAAAATAAATATTAAAACCTCCTTTAGCTTTTCAAAAAGCTTCCTTGGGTTTTTATGAAAAACCTTTTATTTTACTCATCCATGGTTTTACTAAAAACCCTCATACATATTCTTCCACATAATATTAAAAATATTATGAATCTCTTTTACCATTAACCTTTGCATTGTTCCTTGACATATTCATTGACATCAATGACAACTTCGTTCCTTGACATCAATGACAAATTTGACTCAAAATGTCCAACAATCTCCCTCTTTGTCATTGATGGCAACCCAAATTATTTTTACCAAAAACTTAACCTTTTCTTGGTTATGCTCCCCCTGGGACATTTCTCCCCCTGGCTTAGTGCTCTCTTCAAATATCTCCTCTTTACTCAAATACCAAATCTCTCCTCTTTACTCAAATACCAAATCTCTCCTCCTTACTCAAATATCTCCCCCTTTGACATCAATGGCAAAGGGTCACCTTTGGGGCTTGAGGCTAAGAATGAGTCTCTTAGTTTAGCCTCTCCCCTACCTCCTATTGAGGTGGTTAATTCTGGGGTGGGAGTATTTATACTCCTAGAAAGCACTAATATTTACCTTTTTCCACTTTCTTTTTCCATACCTTTGAAGTCATACCCTTTTGAACCTTTTAAGAATCCTCTTTCTTGTTAATGTCCATGTTCCTATTTTTGTTTATGTCCCTGTACCTATTCCTATTCATGTTCCTATTCATATCCATGTTCATGCTTGGTTTTGGAATGTATGCTCTACACCACTTTTTTGTATGTCCATCATTTTTGCACTTATAACATTGAATGTTGTGATTCCTTAGAGGTGCAAATGTCTTGAAATTCCTCTTGGTGAAACAAGATCCTTTCCTATCATTAACCCTGCAATTAACTACCTTATGACCAAACTGATTACAAGAGTAACAATACCCTTGAAAGAGATGTTTATTTCTAAAATTCCTATATTCTTGTTTTCCATGTGTCCTGCACTATGAAGCCTTGTGCCCAAACCTATGACATGAGAAGCATCATCCATTGAAGAAATTTTGCCTTGACTCCATTGGTATCTTAGTCTCTTCTTCCCTGTGTTGTTTCTTGTTCCATATGTTTCTCATTTGTGCATTGTTCCTTTCCCTATTGATCTTTCTATTTTCCAACTTATCCTTAGAAGTCTCACTTTATTTTTCATTCTTCTTTTCTAAAACTTCTTCCTTTTTTATGCTTGAGCTTGACTCTCATTTTTCTAATTCTTGTTTCCCTTGTTCTTCTTTAGAACTAAGTCCTATTTTTCTAATGAGCTTGACTCTCATTTTTCTAATTCTTGTTTCCCTTGTTCTCAAACTTGTGTAGCTTGTCCTTAGAACCTTTTACCTCCATCCTTAGTGAAACTATTTCATGCTCTAATATTTCACACTCTAGATCATTTGTCTTTAATTTTTCGGCCATACCTTCTTCATTCAATATTGATTTTGAAATTGGTGAGTTCTTGTAGAATTTTTTTTTTTTGTTTTCTCATCTTCTTGATCTTGAATCCTTAATCCCGAGTTATCCCTTTTTAATTCTTCGAGATCAACACTAATTCTTTTACATTCTTGGTTTGTTACCTTTTACTGTTCAACCGTATCCTTTTTATCTCTCCTTGCCTTTTCAACCTTATCTCTCAAGTTAGAGAGAACTTGTAGAAGCTTTGTCTTACATTTCTCATCTTCCTGTATTTGAGCCTTCAATTCTAAATTCTATTTTTTCAATTCAACAAGTTCCTTAAGAATGGCTTCCTCTTTTTCTTTTTTCAAATTGTCCACTTCTTTCTTTATTTGATCTTCTATAAGAGCATCTCCTTTTTCTTCTATTATTGAAAGTAGAGTTTCTTCTTCATACCTATTTTGACTATCCCTATTATCATTTAGATCCATTTCATCTTCACTACTACTGAACCCATGACAATATCTTGCATCATGATCGAGTTGACCACAAACAAAGCATTATTCACCTTGTGGACAATAAGTTGCATGGTGACCTGTATTCCTACATCTAGTACAAAAATTTATCAATCTGATATTTTCTCCATTGCTTGATTCATCTTTTGAATCTATTTTCATTTTTCCTCCCAACACAACAATATCAAACTCATATTCCTTTTATTTCATGACCATGTGTGTTATTTTCTTCTTGTATCTCATGGTTTTACCTTTGCATTTATTTGCCATTTGTGTTCTTGTAAGATCTTCCTTTAAGTTGTTAAACCTTTTTCGAAGGAACCAACTCTGATACCAATTGAAGAACACAAGATTATACTGAGAGGGGGGTGAACAGTATAAGATCACTTTTTACTTTTCTTTCCCAAATAGTATTATCTAATATAATCAATGGAAATATCAATATAAATAACCAAATCAATGCATAAATCATCACACAAAATAAATACACGAATTTAATGTTGTTCACCCAATGTGGGCTACTACACAGAGAAAATATTTTACTAAAACTTTCTCAATCAATATATTGTGAATCCTTTCACTATTACAATGTTTATGGACCTCTATTTCAAAGGAGACACCAATCCCCTAAATCAAGGTCATGTATCTCTATCCATAGGAGACACCAATCTCCTAAATCTACTCTTGTTGGTGATATTATAGAAGACCTCTGCCTCCATTGCCCTTAGAAAATGGAACTCTATCCACAGAAGATGCATGTCCTCCCTACTATGGTTGGATATTTTTGTACTCAACTCTATCACATCCAAATATTTGTCTCAAATATGTACTAAACACAGTCATTCGATCTAGCATAAATATATCCTCAAATATGCACCAAACTTTATCCTTGAATTAGCACAAATCTATCCTCAAGTATTAACTCAAATCTTGACTAAATCTCAAATCAACTCTACTAGATCTGCCCCAAACCTTAACTCAAGGTTTGAACAAATAAATCAATCAACTCTGCTCTCAAGTCTTATCAAATACTTATCTCAAATCTTCCTTGTAAGCTTCCACAAAAGCTCACACCAATCTATCCTTAAGTCCTCTCTAGAATTTGTCCAATCTTCTCAATAAGTTCTCACAAAAACTTATCCAAATCTGCTCTCAATCTATATTGTAAGCTTCCACAAAATTTTACCCAAATTTATCCAAAAGTCTTCTCAAAGACTTACCTCAAATCTTCTCAATAAATCCACACTAGAAATTATCCAATCTCATGGAAACATAAAGAGAATTTTTAGAGACTCAATATGCTTCACATTCACCTCAATGCTCAATTATTTTCACTCACTCTTTTAGAAACATATAGAGAATTGTTAGAGACTCAATATGCTTCAAATTCAAGTCAATACTCAATCACTTTCTTAAATCAATTCATAATATAGAATAGTTTGTTTTATGGAACTTGAATAATCACTTCACACATCCACTTGACTAGGCTCAACCAACTCTACTCAATCAATCACTCAATGAAACAATACTTGTTTACAAAACCTAGTCCAAGCATATGAACCTTTACTCAAAATATTTCCAACAATGCTTATCAATCACTATCACATAACAATGATACTCATGTTCTTTTCAAACCCTAGTTCAAGTTCTTCACATCAATCAATGGCTTCAACAACAATGCTTATAAAATAAAGTTTTAACAACAACTCTTTATTCTAGAAAACCTTGAAGCATTAACTCAACACACTCAATAAGGAAATCCTAATCAAAGTCTTTTTCACTCCAAACTTATTTTCTAGAAAATCAATCAATCAACTCAACTATGGAAGAATGTGCTCATACCTTTTTCTTGATGATGAAGGAACCTCAAATATCTGCCACAACCACAAACACTTCTTTGCCAAGCTCAAAGGAGTTAGAAGATACTAAAATATCTCAAAGATACAATGCAAAATATCAAAACACATACACCTTATCACTCCATCTTAAAAAAAGCATCCATAAAAAATTCATTTGTATTTATATATTTTAATTATATACCCTACTAATATCAATTATTAGCAGGGTATATTCAAATGTATTCAGAGTATGGATCCTCTATATCCATTGACTCATTTTCTGATGGAGTTACCTTGTCAACCATATTACATACAATAAATAATTTATCAAAAGTAAACAATCAAGTCCATCAAACAAAGAGAGATTTTTGCCATCAACCTAGTCGCCCGTCTCAGCTAGAGGATTTACGATAGCTTCTAGGCTACCAACTTTAGCTCTAGGTGGCTGGCTAGTTGATGATTTTCCCTAAGTGATAATGCATACCTATATGAGGGTAGTCATCCATGTTACCCTGAGTTGTATAAGTCATCAATTTTCTTTTCAAGTATCCCATATTTGGTAGGGTATTTCTACCTGGTGTTGCACATTGAAAATATATTAGGAGTACCGTATTATTCAAGATAAATCATTATAACTAATGCAATTATCATTTAAGCATTTAAACTAAGCATACATTAATAATTTATAAATACATAGTATCTCAACCAAGAGATCCTTCCAGGGTGGGGTATGACATATTACCCCCCTTGGGCCAAACCTAGTCCCATGTGTTTTTTATCATAGAAACTTTATTACATAATTTTCAAATAAAAAGTTATTACAAATTCTCAAACAACAAGTTATTACAAAATTTTCAAACAAAAAATTATTAGAAATTCTCAAACAACAAGTTATTACAAAAATTTCAAACAAAAAGTTATTACAAAAATTTCAAACAAAAAGTTATTACAAATTCTCAAACAACAATTTATTAAAAATTCTCAAATAGAAAATGAAAATGTCTCTTCATTTCATCCACTTTCTCCCAATGGTATTTCTTTATGAATAATGGTTCCACTAGACCTTATATTGCTCTAGAATCCATTTACTTAAGGACTTAGAACAAAATTCTAGAATCTTCACCAACATTACTTAAATAGCCTCTAGGTTTACCATCTACAATTTAGAAACATCCCACACATGATTAGAATCAACAATATATCCTAAGCATGGATATGTGAAAGGTGTCATGGATCTTTAAAAAGTTAGGTGGTAAGGCAAGTCGGTATGCAATTGAACTGATCTCCTCAGTGTTCTCAAAGGGTCCCAAAAAACAAGGATCTAGCTTCATGGATTTAATTACACTTTTCTTTGGATTAACCCTTAAAAACATCATTTCCCCTAAAAAGTATTCCCTTGGAGTCCTATTTATATTAGCATAACTTTTATATTGGTCAGCAGCTTCCTCGAGTCTTTTTCTGATCGTTTTATGTTAATTTTCCATTTCCTTGACCATGTCTAGTATGATCACCACTCGGTATTCTAAATTATCTCATGAAAAATTTGTTCCACATCTCTTTCCATGCAAGGCATCATATGGGGCCATACCCAAGGAAGAATGATGTCCATTATTGTAGGTGAACTCTACTATATGTAGATAGTCTTCCCATTTAGACTTTTGATCCATGCAGTACATGCAAAGCATATATTTTAGTACTTGGTTTACCCTTTAATTTTTATCATCAATGTTAAGATGATAAGAGTAGCTAATATTCAACTTGGTGCCTACAACACAATGTAGGGCCTTCAAAAATTTAAAAGTGAATCTGGAATCTCTATCTAAAATTATCATTTCAAGAAACCCATGGAGTCAGAATATATCCTTGGTGAACTTGTTAGTCACTACCTAAGCATCATTCGTGATGTTACTCAGTATGAAATGTGTAACCTTAGTTAATTTGTTGACTATTACAAGGATCACATCATGTTGGTACCTAGTCTTGGGTAAACCTACTATGAATTCCATGGATATAACTTACCACTTTTGAGTGGGTATATCATGTGGATATAATTGCCTTGCAGGATGTTTACGTTTAGCCTTCACCTTCTAGAATTCTAAGCACCAAGGAACAAAATTAGTTATGTCCTTCTTCATTCTTGTCCAGAAGAAGACCTTTATCATATTTATCTCATTTTATTCCCCCTGGGTGGGTAGAATAGGGGGTTCTATGTGCTTCTTGTATTATTAGTCTCCTCAAGTCACCCATTTTTGGTATGATGACTATATTTATAGCACAACAAGCCATATTTGAAGCAAAAATCCTCACTTTTCTCAAGTTTTATTTTTTATTTTGACTCAAATTTCATTGCAATACCCATCTCGAGAATTTTTTTTCCTAATTTGATTAATTAAACTTATGTGGCTTTGGATTAGGATTGTTATGTTTCTTCTCTTGATTAAGGCATCAACCACTTTTTTGTTGGAAATATGAGCAGGTTTTGTTGTCATTGATGTCAAGAGTCAGTTTTAGTGAGCAGGGCAAAAGGAAGGATGTCAAGTTTTAGTAAGTAATGCAAGAGAATGATTGCTTCTAGACCTAATGTCACGACCCACCTTGGAAGATCCTTAGTAATATGCTATTTGTAATTGGACAGTTGAATCTAATGCATGTTGTGTTTGCATTATGATGATTTTTATCGAGAGAAAATGATGTTGCGTGCATTGATTGATGTGTAGGAATAGGTATTCTCTTATGTGGGAGAGATTGTCCACGAGATATGAGAAGGGAAATGATGACACATACAACTCAACAGGTAAGGCTCTCATCTCAACCATCATTAGTTACCTCCCTGAGAGCGGTGCACTTGAGTTTAACTCTGAAAAGTCCTGCTCAATCAAAGGAAAAATAGTGATGGGAGATGTTGAGCACGTTCATGGAATGCTTGCATGCCATTAATGTGAAAATAAAAGATTGCATAATTAAATTTGCATGAAGAAATCCCACCTTAGAAATGCATAATTATTAATGATTGATATTCCCATATTTTGGAATATATATTTTATGCATTAAAATATTCTCTAGAGAAGGGATTATTTGTTTAGAGCTCAATTGTTTATGTTGATTAACCTTATTTTTTCAAAGGAAATCAGGTGCGTCAAAATTTTATTGGGTCAAATTGTGAAAAGACCACTCTATAAATTTAATATTGCATAAGTGTTTTGGGAGATGAGATTCTCTCCTTATCTCTAACAGTCCAAATAGTTGCTGCCCTTACTCTTAACAGTGTTAGTATCTTGGGTAAGTCAAGAAACCTGCACACACCATATCCCTAAGGAATCTTAAGTGCAATAAAATAATATATATATACTGTACGAAACTTGCATGGAAATGGAAAACTAGAAAATAATAAAATAATAGGAAACCCTCTTTCAACCTAAAGGAAATGGGCCTATAAATTGACATGAGGACTGAAAATGGAGAGGAGACCATGTCTTATGAAGTTAGAGGGAGGCTAGAACGGGAGAAAATACCTTCAAGTAACTTGGTTGAGGATTGCGAATAGTCTCAGGTGTGAGAGTTTCCTCTTTCCACCACTTACGTGAATAATAATAATGCTCCTTCTTTGTTGTAATGTTTTGAATAATTTTTTTGGATATAGCTGGATTGCTTTGTTAATTTTTCCATACTCTTCAACATGTGGTTGAACTTAATTTTGAAGACTTTATACTGATAGTTTAATAAACTATGTTACTAACCTTTTATACCTATACAATGGATTATTTAATCACAGCAATCTCCATTTGTCAATATAAACTGCATCAGACATGTGGACTCCATCAAATTCATACCTCCGTTCGTTACAGAATTTCGACGCCTTTAAATTATTTCTGTCGCTATTGACGTGTGTCCAACGCCTTCATCGTGCAGACAACTTATTCAGAATACCTTGCGGCATATTGGGGATGATTAAGTTCCTAAAGCCTATCTGAAGCATGCCTTGTTTTCATAGGATGAGAGGATCGATCAGCCTCTATCTCGAAGACTCTATGTGACGAATCTATTAATACCCAAACATCGGACATTGGTAACCCAGTTGGTTAATCATAGTAAAACTGTGTTAGTAAATCATCTCGGCTTTAGATTCACAAATGGCAAATGACATTAATTGACAATCACTGTTCCTGCAAACCAATCTTCTGAAAGTTATTACGTCCACATGTGTGTTTGGTTGTATGTGTCAAATTTCAATAGTGGTATGACTCGACTACCTGAAAACCGTTGATCGCAGTAGTGGTCACTTTCGATACGCATACCATGTGGGCTGAGTGCAGTCGTGTCCTGTTGGTCCTTGACTTGGGAAGGCTCATTGTTCAATATTAAATTCGTAGACCAGCTACGTCCTACCATTTGGCATGCCGTGCCTACTCGATTTGGGTTTCGGCTGTTGTTTCGTGGGTCTTCATAGGGCTTTCACCGACCCAATATTATCTCCATGTTTTGGGAAAACACAGATCATGTTTTAATTTTGATGCCGTGCCCTTCTGGTAGATCATTATCAATGATATGATAAAACTGATCTATTATAGATTGTGGCTACGCATCACCATAAACATCAATATAAACCTTCCTATTAATTACGTAAGCTTCGTTACGAAAATTGTTTGTCTTAAGATCGAGTCTTTGTCACCATCGGAGAGCCTTACCACTCATTCACTCTCAGAATTACCGTCGGCCTTCGAACCAGGAAAGCTATCAACACAAGGTAAGACAAACTTCCAGCTGAGCCGATCCTTTAATAGTATAGCGAACCCTTAAGCTATCTAATGATCAACTCAAATCATCCTCAATCGGACATGTGGCCATCTTCTTTTACCCGCCACATAGCACTTTAGTTTAAGGGAGACGTGTTTTCATATTCAAAACACTCACAACATAAAGATCTGTGTTCAATCCTACGAAGGATATATATATAAAAGTATTTTACTAATATAGAACAAAACTTAAACTGCACGGTAAGCCAACCAATCTACTATGCGAAGTTGACCCCTTTGTTGTCTTTAATCCTAGCTCGTGGAAGGATTAAATGTTGCTCTCAAAGCGACGCAGTGTCCTCGCCGTATTCCAAAGAGGAGTCAATGTCTTAAAATTAAAATTAAAATTAAAATTAAAAAGAAACATATATCCCCTATCTCTAGGGTATAAGGGTAGCGTTGGTATGTGTTGGGTGAAGGGTTAAAACCTCCTTTGAATTTACTTTGATAAAGACAAAAGAAGGGACTATCCGATTATGTTGGAAAGTGTTAAAACCTCTTCGGAATAAGTATTGTTTTTAACACTACACAACTTATGATAGAATCAATGCTATAATGGAGATAGAAGGTATTGCTTTGGTATGAATAAATTGCTGCCGTTTGTGATGCTTACTTCTCGAGCTATTACGAACGTTCTTATTATAACCTGAATGTTTGGTCTTTGGTGTCCATAGATTGCTTAATAAAAAGGGGAGTTTTAGTTTTGCATACAAAAGTCTAAGATTCAAAATAGATTGTAAATTGTTATGTGATGAATTTATCTTAGAATTATAGGGTGGAGTTAAGTCTTTTGTCCTATATTTATAGGACCATGATTTTATTTATATATTGATGCTTTAAAAAAGAGATGTTAAGATCTAAAGTTATATGTCTTAAAATATTAGTGTTGTTTACTTGTAAGAGATTTGGTATTATTGTTCTATATTCTTGTGAGATTATTGTGATGAGATGAACTGAAATGGAACCACCTGAGAATGATTTGAAGTTTGTTCCTTCGTTTAACAAAAAAAAAAATTATACAATAATGTAATTTTTCATGGTAGAAGGCTTTAAACTTTATGTTTCTTATGAAAGCATGATCTAGTGAGTTGTATTATTTGATTAAGTAAGAATGGGTTCTTTATATCGAATGACACTATTAAAGAACTCATGATTGGTGTTCATGAAATAGTTTAATAGTAGATGAATTGTTTTTGAATACGAAACATTCTTGTTTAGTGAGGTTGGATTTGTGTCCAATCCTCGGGAAGGGGTATGGGACCCTTCCGATGTTTGAATAAATTTCAAATGAATATTGTTGGAATTTGAATTGATCCTTATCATAATGTATGTGGAAAAGAATGAATTACCTTGCATACTAGACGAGTGCATTGAATGGGACTTTATTTAGCATTTATGTAATGCTTAATTGCATACATGGTGTGCTTGTGATGCATTAGAATTTTCTGCACTCGAGTTGTCCTGATCCCTTACCACTCTTCTCTCACCTCCTGAAGATGCAAGGATTCTAGAGAAGATTCAAGAAGCCAATATTGAAGACCCTTGATGTATATTTGATTATATTAGTTATTAATGTAATTTTAAATGGCTGAAAAGATAAAGCCAAGGGTTGTAATATTTGATGTATTTCTCTTATTGCTTTTGTAAATTAGAAAGGAAGTCTTTAAATGATGAAAGCATTTCAATTAGATAGAAATGATGTACAACAAGATAGCATTGTAAATAATGTAATTGTATCAATTAGGGTAGATGATGTATAGTTTCTGGAAGGAATATTAATGGAAGTATGTTGCATTAAGATTGTTCTCCATTTTGCTTGTATAGTTACTTATTTTAAGTTATAGGAGTATATGCTTGAGAACTAAACATTCGGAACATAGTAGGAGGAGGATAATTCATGAACAATTCATATACAGAGGAGGCACACCAAGGTCTTGAAATTTCATAAATAAAAACTTGCTACCACCAAACTTATCAACATAATGAAGATAAGTAATTCTTATAATAATGCTTAAGATATTTAATCCCATCATATGTGTTAATAGCCACAGTTGAAATAGAATATCGATTTTCCTAATTTACTAGCCTTCATTAGCAGTATGGAGAATTGGAGAAGGGTAATCCTTGGGTGAGGATCCCTATGATATATCCATTCACCAGTATGGGATGGTGAGATGGTAAAATAGGAATTGGTGTTCCTACATCTATTGCAATTCGGTCTACTTACTTTAATGGGAAGATCTTGTCTTAGATTATTATTACAACCTTTACTTACCAAATGGGTGATCAATGATAAGTGTGAAAAAAATGTCGTGTAGTGATAATTTAGGTTTGTTACAAGACCTAAAGATTTAAAGGTCTAAGATCAATGATAAGTGTGAAAAATAATATTATAATATTAAAGTTCTAAGATCAAAACCTAAAGATTTAAATTAATTATAAATTAATTATAATAATTTCATTATAAATTAATTTATAATTTAATATAATTAACCTTATAGTTATTAAATTAATTATAATAATTTTATTATTAATTAAATTATAATCTAATTTAATTAACCCTAAGGTTAGGGTTATAAGGGCAAAAAATTTAAAATTATAAGCATCGACGTCGATTACATTTTCCATCCACCGACGTGCTAAAGGAGATGACACAATGGTATAAATACCATGTGCCTTTGGTGGATTAAAACTTACCTTCGTTCGAATTACTAAAGAGCCTATGATTTTCATGATTTGCGTGCAAGGAAGAAGTTAAAGTTTTTTTTGTTTTATTTGGCACCAACGAAGGAATAAGGCAAGAGAGGCTCTAAGCCTCATAACCAACCAAGGTGGTTGGGCTAGTGGCAAGTAGCTATGTGTTAAGGCTTTGGCAAGGTGGGAGGACCTGCGATCGAACCCCGATGGCAGTTTTTGCATGGATAATTTTTGGTTTAGGCATCCAATGCTCAATAAAAAGTGCATGAGGCACTTTTGGTGTTCAAGGTGAGCGCATAGCTCACGTGGAATTTGAGCCATGACTAGGGTGCTAGTGGTAGCGTAGCATGGGATCAAATCCCACTGAGGGTAAAAAGGTATTTAATTTTTCAAAATTATATTTGCTCCTAAGATTTAATGCGACATGTTTATTTTTCCTAGGAGGAAGTTATAAGGTTTTTTGAAGTTAAATATTTTATTGTGATTGAGATAGGAGTTATAAGGTTTGAAAAGGAAATTATAATTTTTGATGTATTGATTATTTTGAGGAAAAACATAAGGTGTTTAAAGAAGATTATTGTGGTTATTTCCTTTAAAACAAATTGTTGGCTTATATTTTGAAGTGTGGAGATTATAAGGTGTAATTGAGAGTTGATGTTTTGTATGGTGAAATATTTTGAGGGATTATTTTAATCAGATTTTTGAAAATATTTTTGCTATCTAACCTTTGATATTTGGAAAAAAGGGTGATTGTGATTGAGATGAATTTTGAGGTAAATTCTTAATCAAACAAAAGGTATGGCCACATCTTCTTTGTGAGCAATTTTTGGATATTGTGAATGCTAAGTTGGAGTGAAAAGGATTGTTTGATAAACATTGTTGAGTTTGATTTTGAGAAATTCAATGTTGATTAATGTGGTTTTTTGGAATGAAAGTTGATACTGGAAACCTTGTTTGATAAGCATTGTTGGAAATATTGAGTAAGCTTTCATATGCTTGATTAGATTTTGTGAAAGATCATGAGTATAATTATTATGTGATGTTTTTTTGGTAAGCATTGTTGATTAAGATTTCATTGAGTGACTGGTTGAGTGAAGTTGATTGAGCTTAGTTAATTGGAAGTGTTGAAGTGATAGTTCAAGTTTTGTGAAAAACATTATTCTTTGCTAATTTTGAGAAAGATATTGAAAGTGATTGAGTGTGAAAAATATTGAGTCTCTAACCATTCTCCATATGTTTCTGTGGTGAAGTAATAAATATTGAAAATGATTGAGCATTTTTGTGAGTGTGAAGCATATTGAGTCTCTAACCATTCTCTATATATTTTTGTGAGATTAAAACAAGATTCTGTGTGAAAATTGTTTGTGTTATTGAAGAGGTTTTTTGTTATAGATTGAGTTGAGTTGAGTAAGCTTTTGTGGAAGCTTACAATGCAGATTTGAGGTAAGATCTAGTGAGGACTTTTTGAGCAGAGTGGACAAGTTCTAGTGAGGACTTATTGAGCAGGCTTGAGGTAAGTCTTGGTGAAGACTTATTGAGAATATTGGACAAGTTCTAGTGAGGACTTGTTGAGAAAATTTGAGGTAAGTCTTAGAGAAGACTTGAGAGCAAAATTGATTGATTGATTTATTCAAACCTTGAGTTAAGGTTTGGGGTAGATATAGCAGAGTTGATTAGTGATTGTATCAACCTCTATGTTAAGGCTTGAGGACAAATTTGAGCAAAGAGTTTGGTGTAGATTTAAGGACAGGTTTGTGTCAGACCAAAGATAGATATTGAGAAGATTTGTGCTAGACCGAAGGACTATGTTTAGTGAATATTTGAGATAGATATTGAGAATATTTGTGCTATACCAAAGGACTACATTTAGTGCATATCAGAGATAGATATTGACCATATTTGTGCTAGACCAAAGGACTATTTTTAGTATAGATTTGAGACATAGCTGAGAGCAAGATTTGGATGTGATAGAGTAGAGGACAGTAGTCTCAAGTGGATAGAGATCCATTAGCCAAGGTAGAGAGGATAGAGGTTTTCAATAGAGAGATATCCACAAGCCAATGCAGTGGAGGTAGTAGTCTTCTAGAGTATCACCAACCAGAGCAAAGGAGATGGAGTTCTCTTATGGATAGATATCCATGAACCATATGAGAGGATTGGTGTCTCCTATGGATAGAGATCCATGAAATTTATTAGGGGATTGGTTTCTCCTTTGGATAGAGGTCCATAAATATTGTAATAGGGAAAGGATTCCCAAGAGATTTGTTGAGAAAAATTTAGTGAAAGAGTTTCTTCATGGAGTAGCCCACATTGGGTGAACCATGTTAAATTGGTTTCTCTATTGTGTGTGGTGATTTGTGCATTACTTTGATTATTGTTGTTGATATTTTCATTGATATATTAGATAATATTATTTTGGAAAGAAAAGTAAAAATTGGTCTTATATTGTTCACCCCTCCTCTCAGTATAAGCTTGTCTTCTTCAATTGGTATCAGAGAGAGATTCTTTAGAAGATTTTAAAATCTTAAAGGAAAATATCACAAGAACACATATGGATTCTCAAAATGGATATTTAGGGAATTCAACACCATTTTTTAATGGGAAAAAATATGCACTTTGGAGTACAAGGATGAAGTTTCATCTAATGGCACTTGGAAATGAAATATGGGAAGTAGTTGAAAATGGATACATACCACCAACAACTCCACCTACATATAAATATGGTAAGCTCCTACATCTATACAATTCAAAGGCAATGAATGGAATTTTAAGAGGCTTACATGAAATAAAATTTAAAAAGATTATGCATTGCACATCAGCATAGGAAATTTGGGATAAGTTGCAAAGCATATATAAGGAGATAAAAAGGTCAAAAGGGTAAAGTTGTAAAACTTCAAGAGAAAATTTGAAGACCTAAATATGAAGGAAGAGGAAAATATTGTTGCATATCTACTTCCTATGGATGAGGCTATTAACTTCATGTAAGGACTTGGGCATAAGGTTGAAGAAATAGATGTTTGTGATAAGATTTTAAGGTCACTCCCAAAAAGGTATAGTGAAAATATTTCAGCTATAGAATAGTCAAAAGATATTGAAAATTTGACTAGGGATGAATTACATGAAATTCTCATAGCTTTTGAGATGAGAATAGAAGAGGAAATTATTCCCCATAAAGAAGTAGCCTTCAATGTTACTAAGAAGACAAAGGATAAGAAGTCAAATTCAAGCAATGAGTCATCTAGTAATGAAGAAGCAAATTATGGTAGAAGGAACAAGGACTCAAGAAAATATAAAGGGATGAAATCAATTAGATGTTTCAATTGTGGAAACTATAGTCACTATGCATCTGATTGTCTAGAGGTTGGAAATATCAATGATGAGGAGAAACATGATCATAAGAATAGGGAAATAGGAAAACACAAGTACCAAAAGAAAAGCAAGTATGGACACAACAAGAAAGGAAATAAGTTTTTCGAAAGGCAAAAGAAAAGTTTTTATGTAGAAAAGGAAAGTAAGATTTCAAGTGATAGTGATGAAATTTCCTCAAATAATTATGAAGATGAAGTTCTATTTTTGGTAGAAGAAAAAGAATTGGTTAGAAACAAGTTACCAATGATTCTCAAGTGTTTTATATGTGGCAAATTTGGTCATCTTGAAGATAGTTGTACAAGGAATGGATTCAATTTCAGTGATGATGAATATGAAGATACACTTGAAGGACCAAAAGAAAGTTTACTTTTGGAAATAGAAGAAGAAGGAGGTGATCCTATTGAAGAAAAATTAGAAAGGAATGAAGATGATTCCAAAGGCAAACAAATAGAGGAAGAATAAAAAAAAGGAGAAGTTGATCTTGAGGATGAGCTTATTTATGCCCTTGATGCATTAAGTAAGGTAAGAAAGTAGAACTCAAAACTCATGTTGTAATCACAATGACACTGAGAGGGGGGGTGAATCAGTGTGTTCTTTAAAAACTTCTAAAACAATTAGTTTTAAATCCAGCAACAGTTTAAAGCAGATAAAAGAGATACTAAATGCATCAAGAAAGCATCACACATAACACAACAATTTAACGAGGTTCACCAATGTGGCTACTCCTCAAAAATGACTGCTTGGACTACCATCCAAATCCAGTCAATGCAAAGCTACAACTTTACATAATCCTTTACCAGCACCAACTGGAAGGAGCACCAACCCCTTAACTTTATCTGCTTCAACAGAATGGAGCACCAACTCCTATTTTACCAGCACCTACTGGAAAGAGGCACCAACCCCTTATACCAAGCTGCAACTTGGAGAACAATAAAGATAATAAAAATGATAGAATAAAACTTCATTCCTTACAGTCTATTATTTTTGCATTCTGCTTCTACGCAAAACTCTTCGCACTGTCCGATCGCTTCTGTGTACTTCTTCGCAATCTCTGTTGCAACCGGATGATCGACACTTCTGCTATTTGCGCGCTAACATTTTGAACTTAGAACTCCATCTCTACACATTGCGCTTTTCATCCATGCAATCACGATATGCAGATTCGAACTACGACTTTGCACTATACTCGATCGAACTTCACTTGCGCAATCACTCTTCTCGCATTCGCACATTATCTCCTCGCAACACTCTTTCAAACTCGACGTAGTCCTCCTTATATAGAAGAAATTTCAAGACAGATCTTAAATTCTAGTCGGCTGTAACCCTAAGGACGTCGGTTGCAAACCCTAAGAACAACCGTTGTAAAACCCTAGAAGATGTCGGCCGTAAACCCTAGAAGATGTCGGCTTCAACCTCTAAGAACATCCACTGTAAAACCCTAAAAGATGTCGGCTTCAAATCCACTGTAAAACCCTAGATGATGTCGGCTTCAAACTCTAAGAACATCCGCTGTAAAACCCTAGAAGATGTCGGCCGTAAACCCTAGAAGATGTCGGCTTCAACCTCTAAGAACATCCGTTGTAAAACCCTAGAAGATGTCGGCTTCAAACCCTAAAATCTGTCGGCCCAGATTTAACTTTGTCGGCCTCAAACTCTTCTGCCACCTTCGTCACCTTCCTGTAGCTTATTGCCATGAAATAGCAACACGTCACGATATCGCGACACTTTTTGTGGCCGTACGCCTTCTTGACCTTGTCGTCATGAAATCGTGACCCTTTTGGCCTTTGAACGCTTCACTACCGTTCTTGTCATGAAATCGTGACACTTTGATCAGTTGCTGACGTCATCCTCATTTTTGTCATGAAATCATGACGCTTCCGGCTTCCAGCAGCTTTTCTTGCATCCTGTCACGAAATCGTGACACTTTCAGCTTTTGCTGACGTCATCCTCATTCTTGTCACGAAATCGCGACGCTTTCGGCTTCCGTACATTTTGTGCTTCATGCAGTAGCGAAATTGCTACAACTTTGTGCCTTGTGCTTCCAACTTGCTTCTACCCGTGAAATTTTGACTTGTAACATAATCGCTGCATCTTTAAGTTTTGCACTATTTTCTGGTAGCGAAATCGCTACACCTTCGTGTTGAGCATTTTCAACTCGTAGCGAAATCGCTACACCTTTGTTTTGAGCAACTTTTACCCGTAGCGAAATCGCTACACCTTTGTTTTGTGCAACTTTTGCCCGTAGCGAAATCGCTACACCTTTGCTTTGTGCACTTTTGACTTGTAGCGAAATCACTACAACTTTTCAACTTAACGCTTTCTTCTTGCTTCGGTCAGCGAAAAATCAACATGTAGCGAAATCGCTACAGTTTCTCGACTTAGCTTCTTGGCCTCCAACATGTCACGAAATCATGACAGTTTGCCTTGCGCCTTCTCTC
This sequence comes from Wollemia nobilis, assembly GCA_028583015.1. Lineage (NCBI taxonomy): Eukaryota > Viridiplantae > Streptophyta > Pinopsida > Araucariales > Araucariaceae > Wollemia > Wollemia nobilis. The sequence goes on along the minus strand of JAQPPZ010017048.1, from coordinate 2,881,693 downwards.
TCTTCCGACTTGTCATGAAATCATGACATTTTCAACTATGCCTTCTCTCTCCTTCGACTTGTCATGAAATCATGACATTTTCGATTGCGCCTTCTCTCTCCTCTGACTTGTCATGAAATCGTGACATTTTTGATTGCGCCTTCTCTCTCCTCCGACTTGTCGTGATATCGTGACATTTTCGATTGCGCCTTCTCTCTCCTCCGACTTGTCACGAAATCGTGACATTTTTGATTGCGCCTTCTCTCTCCTCCGACTTGTCGTGATATCATGACATTTTTGATTGCGCCTTCTCTCTCCTCCGACTTGTCACGATATCGCGACATTTTCGGCTGCATCTTCTCTCTCCTCCAACTTGTCGCGAAATCGCGACAGAAAACAGGTCGCGATATCGCGACAGTTTTCTCACTTGACTTTTTCTTCGAATTTTTTCTATCTTCTGCATCTGAATGACTCCTACACTGTCTGTCCACTGCATCATTGGATCTAACTGCCTGTGTTGACAACAATGACAAACTTCTTGCAACACCTTGCTCAACAATCTCCCCCTTTGGAATTGTTGGCAACACCTGTGTACATTCCTGTAACTCTTCTCCCCCTTTGTCAATAATACCAAAGGGCTGCTGTGAGACTCCCCTGAGTCCATCCTCACACTTCTCAGGCACACTTTGTTGCATCTGGCACAAATTATGATCATGAGCAAAAGAATAGTCAAATACTCAAATGCTCCCCCCGAGAAAGTGATCCCTGTAGCTAGTCACTTCTTAGGAAGTGTGACTACTCCTAATTTGCTTCGAAGGTACTCAAATACTTCCTTGGGCAAAGGTTTTGTAAAAATATCTGCTACTTGTTCTGTAGTTGGGACATAATCCAATTTAACTTCTCCTTCCGCAACTTTCTCTTTCAAGAAATGATACCTTATAGCAATGTGCTTTGTCCGTGAGTGCATTACTTGGATTCTTAGAGATGTTAATTGCACTTGGTGTTGTCACACTTTACTGATATTGGTTCACTAAAATTAATACCTAGATCTTTCAAAGTTTGTTTCATCCATAAGACTTGTGTGCAACATGTTGTCTGCTGCAATATATTCCGCCTCAATTTGTAGATAAAGAAACTGACTCTTGCTTCTTACTGTGCCATGCAACCAATCTGTCCCCCAAATAGAATGCACCACCACTGGTACTCTTTCTGTCATCAACACATCCAGCCCAATCTGCATCTGAATATGATATAAGAGTGAAGTCTTTGCCTTTTGGATACCACAACCCATACTCCATGGTGCCCTTAAGATACTGAAAAATCCTTTTTAGCGCTGTCACATGAGTCTCTTTAGGACTGGCCTGAAATCTAGCTACCATGCAAACTGCCTGTAGAATATCAGGTCTAGTGGCTGTTAAATATAATAGACTTCCAATCATAGATCTGTACATGGTTTGGTCTACAGGTGGAGATTTATCTTCTTTACTCAATTTGCAGCTTGTTGTCATGGGAGTGTTGACTGGCTTACAGTCCTCCATAGTGAACCTTTTTAGCATTTCTTTGACATATTTGATTTGGGAAATGAATATGCCTTTCTCATTTTGATTAACTTGTAGCCCAAGAAAGTAAGAAAGTTCACCAATCATAGACATTTCAAATTCATTCTGCATCTTATTTGCTAAGTCTTTACAAGCTTCATCTTTGTTGCTGCCAAATATGATATCATCTACATAGACAACTAAAACAATGAGATGCCCACCTTCTATTTTTACATACAGATTACTGTCCACTAAACCTTTCTTGAATCCCTGTTGAGAGAGATAGTTATCTAGCCTAGCATACCAAGCCCGTGGTGCTTGCTTTAATCCATACAGTGCTTTCTTTAATTTGCGAGACAAGGTTAGGATCCTCACTAATTTGAAATCCATCCGGTTGTTCAATATAGACCTCTTCTTCGAGTTTCCCATTTAAAAAGGCAGATTTTACATCCATCTGATACACCCTAAAGTTTTTGTGAACTGCTAAGGCCAAAAACATTCTAATTGCTTCTAATCTGGCCATTGGAGCAAAAGTCTCTTCAAAATCAATGCCTTTGACTTGTGCATATCCTTTACAAACCGGTCTTGCTTTGTTCCTAATGACCTGTCCGTCTTCATTTAATTTGTTTCGAAATATCCATTTGGTGCCGATTACATTCTTGTTTACAGGTCTAGGTACTAACTCCCAAGTTCTGTTCTTTTCAATCTGATCTAACTCTTCATTTATTGCCTTCATCCAGCTGTCATCTTTGCTTGCTTCATCTATGTTTTTGGGCTCAATGCTTGGATAAAAGAGAGTAATTACTTATTACTTTCTTTCTTGTCTGAATGCCAACTGTGGGATCTCCAATTATTTGGTCTCTAGGATGATTTTTCTGCCAACTTGCCCATTTTGTATTTTCTATTTTCTTGCACCTCTGAGTCATCTGATAAGTTATCTGCATCAACCGTAGACGTATTTTCTGTTCCATGCACTTCATCTCCTTCAATGACTTCTTCGTAGATTGGGTAGTTTTCTTCAAAGTTAACTGTTTGTTTCCTCCCTTCATCGAATTTAACATCTGCACTGTCCACAATTTTCTTGAGTCTCTTGTTGTAGCATTTGTAAGCTTTGCTATTTGGAGAATAACCAACAAAAACACCTTCATCTGCTCTATCTTCAAACTTTCCAAGGTTGTCATCAGTTTTTTTGATGTAGCACTTATAGCCAAATACTTTGAGATGCTTTGTTGTTGCTTTTCTACCAAACCACAACTCATAGGGTGTTTTGCATTCATGAGTTCTTAACATATACCTGTTTTGAATGTATACTACTGTGTGAACTGCTTCTTTCCAGAATCTATCTGCTATTTTGTTTTCTGCCAGCATGGTGCGTGCCATTTCCTGTATGGTTCTGTTCTTTCTCTCTACTACTCCATTCTGCTGGGGAGTTCTGGCTACTGAATATTGTCTCCTGATACCATATTTTTCATAGTATTCTATAAATTCATTCGAAATGAATTCTCCTCCTCTGTCTGATCGCAAGCATTTAATCCTTTTTCCTGTTTCATTCTCAACTAGCTGTTTGAAGGTTCTGAACATTTCAAAAGCTTCTGTTTTATCTTTTAGGAAGAATATCCATGTCATTCTGGAATAATCATCGATACACAGCATAAAGTATTTGTCGCCGTTTATGCTTTGAGTCCTCATGGGTCCACATAAGTCTGTATGAATGAGTTCTAAAGGCCTGCTAGTGTGGTACTCTTTTGTTTTGAATGATACTCTGGTTTGCTTTCCCTTCTGACATGAAGCACAAACACTGTTTGAAGGTTTCTTAATGGTTGGAATATCTCTTACTGCTTGTTTAGAGCTGATTTTCACCAAATTATCAAAACTTATGTGTCCAAGCCTCTTATGCCACAACCAGTTCTCTTCTTCTTGTCCAATAAAACACGTACCTTCTGAAGTTTCTGAGAGTGTGTACAGATTACCAGACGTCCTTGAACCGGTTGCTATCAATTTCCCACTGTTTATTTTTCTGACTTCACAACCCTGCTTCTTGAAGACTACTTCATGACCTTTATCACAGATTTGACTAACACTTAACGAGGTTATGTTTCAAACCATCCACAAATAAAACTTCTTCCGACTTGATTTTCCCTTCACTAATTTTGAGAGACCCTTTTCCTATAATTTTGGCTCCATCATTATTTCCAAACTTCACAGAGCCACCCTCATATTTCTGTAGTTTTTCAAATTTCTGTTTATCACCTGTCATATGACTTGAGCACCCACTATCAAGGATCCACGGTACACATTTATTCTGAGCTCTAAAAGCTTTCTGCACTATTAAAGATTCTTGTTCTTTCTGAGATTTGTTCTTTTTGTTTCCATTCTGTTTTAAGCTGTGGTGTTGGGTTCTAGCTTGGATTTCCCCTTTTCAGAATCTTGCACATATCCTTCAGAAGAAATTCTATTTTGTTTTGCCCTATATGGTTGAATTCTTCTTTTCTGAGATTGATTTGAAACAGAAATACTGCGACAGTTTCTAGCAATATGCCCAAAGTTGTGACAATTAAAGCATTCTACTGCATAACTCATTAGAGGAGCAAAAGCATTTCTACTAGTGAAACTTCTAGGACCTATATTGTACTTGCAGTCCACAATTTTATGCCCATAACCATTACATTTAAAATAGAAACCATAGAAATAATGATTGAACCTGAAAGATGGTTTTTGCCAAGTTGTTGCAGGAGCCTTGGATCTTCTTTTCTTTTGATGTGTGACCTTGGTAAAACCGTCATTGTCAGTTCCTATTTCAGGACTGGCATTACTGCTTTCTTTTGCCTGATTTGTTTTTCTTTCAACAGCTTGTTTCTTGTCTTTACTCTTTTCACATTCAACATTGCTTGCCTTTGGTCCATTTGATGATTCTCCTTCAGTAAAGCCCAGACCGAATTTGATACCTGTGGGTCTTTGATCGCTTAGGATTTTGTCCAACTTCATCGAACTTTCATCACGTTTTAAATGACAGCTAATTTTTCGATCCAGCTCTTGTATCTGTATTCGAAGACTAACATTTTCTTCTTCCAATTTGCAACAGTAATCTATCTTCATGGTTACCTGTACTTCAAGATCTTCGGACATTTTCTTGTACTCTTCTGTCTGTGTTTTTAGACTGGCTATAATGTCATTTGCATCCTCAAGCTTCCTTAACAATTTTTTATTCTTTCTTTTCTCAGATTTCCATTCCATAAGAGCAGAAACCAGCTCACCTTCTAAATCAACTTCAGCCTCACCTATTTCAATAGATACTTCAGAGTTCATTCCTTCTCTCTTTTGTGTGTTTTCTGCCTCTTCTGATTCTTCTACTTCAAACGCCATAAAGAGAGCCTCACCTGTTCCTTCTTCAGAGTCTTCACTAGAACTGTCCTCTGAAGATTCCGCATTTCGGGAGATAAAGCTTTTCTTTTTGAAATTGCCTTTTCTGAAGTTAGTTTTCTTCCTCCATTCACTTCTTTCTTGATGTTGAGTTTCTTCACCTTTGTTCTTGTCATGGAGAGGACATTTGATAGCAAAGTGTCCAATGCCTCCACAATTGAAACATTTAAAAGGTAGCTTTCCTTTGTATTTTCCTTTTCCTTTTCTCAACTTTCTGACAAAATTTGCTTCCATTTCATCTGAAGCATCCTCTTCTTCAGACTCTTGTTTTGTGCTTTTGCCTTTTAGGGCTTTGAAAGCTGCTTCTCTGTCTATGGGATTAGACCTTCCTATTCTCATTTCAAAAGCAGTCAAAGAACCATGCATCTCATCCATACTAAAACTATTTAGATCTTTGGCTTCTTCTATGGCGAGAGACTTTAGAATCAAATCTAGGAGGGAGCGATCTTAATACCTTTTTCACGATAGCGAGCATCGGTTAATTCTTCGTCGAGACCTCTGATTGAATTGGTGATCCCATTGACTCTTTGCATGAAGGTCTCTATGTTCTCATCATTGTCCATATTTAAAGATTCGTATTGAGCTCGATGTGCTTGAAGCTTGGCCTCCTTGATCCTATCATCTCCTTCATGGATGTTCTCTAGTTTATCCCATATATCTTTTGTTGATTCACAATTTATGACCTTGACTAGCTCACTGTCCACTAGTCCACACATGATGGCATTTTTTGCTTTTGAATCATATTCAAATGCCTTTTTACCAATAGTGTCTGTTGGAGCGGTGGCAGGAGCTTTGTAACCATTAACTACTGCACCCCAGATGTCAAAACCCAAAGCACTGAGATATGTCTGCATTCTAATTTTCCAGAATGCATAGTTAGTCCCATCAAACAATGGTGCTTTGTTCGAGGAGAAACCTTCACCACTTGCCATTGCGTAACTTCTAAGATCACCTTAGCTGTTTAAGCCTGTTCAGGTACTTGGCTCTGATACCAATTGTTGTAATCACAATGACACTGAGAGGGGGGGTGAATCAGTGTGTTCTTTAAAAACTTCTAAAACAATTAGTTTTAAATCCAGCAGCAGTTTAAAGCAGATAAAAGAGATACTAAATGCATCAAGAAAGCATCACACATAACACAACAATTTAACGAGGTTCACCAATGTGGCTACTCCTCAAAAATGACTGCTTGGACTACCATCCAAATCCAGTCAATGCAAAGCTACAACTTTACATAATCCTTTACCAGCACCAACTGGAAGGAGCACCAACCCCTTAACTTTATCTGCTTCAACAGAATGGAGCACCAACTCCTATTTTACCAGCACCTACTGGAAAGAGGCACCAACCCCTTATACCAAGCTGCAACTTGGAGAACAATAAAGATAATAAAAATGATAGAATAAAACTTCATTCCTTACAGTCTGCTATTTTTTTGCATTCTACTTCTGCGCAAAACTCTTCGCACTGTCCGATCGCTTCTGTGTACTTCTTCGCAATCTCTGCTACAACCGGATGATCGACACTTCTGCTATTTGCGCGCTAACATTTTGAACTTAGAACTCCATCTCTACACATTGCGCTTTTCATCCATGCAATCACGATATGCAGATTCGAACTACGACTTTGCACTATACTCGACCGAACTTCACTTGCGCAATCACTCTTCTCGCATTCGCACATTATCTCCTCGCAACACTCTTTCAAACTCGACGTAGTCCTCCTTATATAGAAGAAATTTCAAGACAGATCTTAAATTCTAGTCGGCTGTAACCCTAAGGACGTCGGCTGCAAACCCTAAGAACAACCGCTGTAAAACCCTAGAAGATGTCGACCGTAAACCCTAGAAGATGTCGGCTTCAACCTCTAAGAACATCCGCTGTAAAACCCTAAAAGATGTCGGCTTCAAATCCGCTGTAAAACCCTAGATGATGTCGGCTTCAAACTCTAAGAACATCCACTGTAAAACCCTAGAAGATGTCGGTCGTAAACCCTAGAAGATGTCGGCTTCAACCTCTAAGAACATCCGTTGTAAAACCCTAGAAGATGTCGGCTTCAAACCCTAAAATCTATCGGCCCAGATTTAACTTTGTCGGCCTCAAACTCTTCTGCCACCTTCGTCACCTTCCTGTAGCTTATTGCCACGAAATAGCAACACGTCGCGATATCGCGACACTTTTTGTGGCCGTACGCCTTCTTGACCTTGTCGTCACGAAATCGTGACCCTTTTTGGCCTTTGAACGCTTCACTACCGTTCTTGTCGCGAAATCGTGACACTTTGATCAGTTGCTGACGTCATCCTCATTTTTGTCGCGAAATCGCGACGCTTTCGGCTTCCAGCGGCTTTTCTTGCATCCTGTCACGAAATCGTGACACTTTCAGCTTTTGCTGACGTCATCCTCATTCTTGTCGCGAAATCGCGACGCTTTCGGCTTCCGTACATTTTGTGCTTCATGCAGTAGCGAAATTGCTACAACTTTGTGCCTTGTGCTTCCAACTTGCTTCTACCCATGAAATTTTGACTTGTAACATAATCGCTGCATCTTTAAGTTTTGCACTTTTGTCTGGTAGCGAAATCGCTACACCTTCGTGTTGAGCATTTTCAACTCGTAGCGAAATCGCTACACCTTTGTTTTGAGCAACTTTTACCCGTAGCGAAATCGCTACACCTTTGTTTTGTGCAACTTTTGCCCGTAGCGAAATCGCTACACCTTTGCTTTGTGCACTTTTGACTTGTAGCGAAATCGCTACAGCTTTTCAACTTAACGCTTTCTTCTTGCTTCGGTCAGCGAAAAATCAACATGTAGCGAAATCGCTACAGTTTCTCGACTTAGCTTCTTGGCCTCCAACATGTCGCGAAATCGCGACAGTTTGCCTTGCGCCTTCTCTCTCTTTCGACTTGTCGCGAAATCATGACATTTTCAACTATGCCTTCTCTCTCCTTCGACTTGTCACGAAATCGTGACATTTTCGATTGCGCCTTCTCTCTCCTCCGACTTGTCACGAAATCATGACATTTTTGATTGCGCCTTCTCTCTCCTCCGACTTGTCACGATATCGTGACATTTTCGATTGCGCCTTCTCTCTCCTCCGACTTGTCGCGAAATCATGACATTTTTGATTGCGCCTTCTCTCTCCTCCGACTTGTCGTGATATCATGACATTTTCGCTTCTCTCCTCCGACTTGTCGCGATATCGCGACATTTTCGGCTGCATCTTCTCTCTCCTCCAACTTGTCGCGAAATCGTGACAGAAAACAGGTCGCGATATCGCGATAGTTTTCTCACTTGACTTTTTCTTCGAATTTTTTCTATCTTCTGCATCTGAATGACTCCTACACTGTCTGTCCACTGCATCATTGGATCTAACTGCCTGTGTTGACAACAATGACAAACTTCTTGCAACACCTTGCTCAACAACTCAAGCTTCAATTTCAATAATGTGATGAAGATAAATGAAGCCTTATAGAAGATCTAACCAACTCAATAGCCAAAACAAGGAAGTTTATAGAGAGGTTAGAGGATAAGGTTTTAGAATGTGAAAGGTTAGAGCATGAAGTATCTTTAATAAGGAAGGAAGTAAAAGAGTCTAAATACAAGCTACACAAGTTTGGGAGAAGCTTAAAAAAATGGATAAGATTATCAAGGTACAAAGATCTACATCAAACAAGATAGATCTTGGTTTTGAATAGGTACAAAAAGAACAAGGAGAGGATTCAATCTCAAGCTCCAAATAAGAAGAATCTTTAGAAGAAGAGAGTGAAAGAGAAAGTGAGACTTCTAAGAAAGATTTGGACAATAGAAGGTTCAACAAGCAAAGGAACAATGCACAAATGAGGAACATATGGAACAAAAACCAGCACAGGGTAAAAGAAACTAAGAGATCAATGGGATAAAGGAAAGGTAGTTTCAATGGATGATGCTTCTCATATCACAAGTTTTGGCACAAGGCTACATAGTGCAGGACACATGAAATATAGAAATATGGGAATTTTAGAAACATGTATCTCTTTCAAGGGTATTGCTACTCTTGTAATCAGTTTGATCACAAGGCAATAAATTGTAGGGTTCATGACAGTAATGGATATGGATTCACTAGGAGAAACTCCAATACATTTGCACATTTAAGGAATAACAACATTAAGTGTTATAATTGCAATAATGATGGGAATACAACAAAGTGGTGTGGAGCAAAAATTGTAGAGACAAGCAAGAACATGAATAGTCATAGGAATCAAAAGGATCATTTGAGGAATAAGTTGGACAAAGGTAAATATTAGTGTATGCTAGGAGTAGAGATACTCCCACCCCATAATTAACCACCTCAAGATGAGGTGGGGAAGGGGCTAAGCTAAGAGTCTCATTCTTATCCCAAAGCCCCAAAGGTGACCCTTTGCCATTGATCTCAAATGGGGATATATTTGAGTTAGGGGGAGAGCATTCAGTTGGCGAAAGCAATTTCTCAGTGTGGAGCATAACAAAAAATGTAAAGGAAATGGTAAAATGTAAATGGGTTACCATCAATGACAAAGGGTAAGATTTTTGGAAATATGAGCAGGTTTTGTTGTCATTGATGTCAAGATTCAGTTTCAGTGAGTAGGACGAAAGGAAGGATGTTAAGTTTCAGTAAGCAATGCAAGAGAAATATTGCTTCTAGGCCTAAAGAAAATAATATTATAATATCTCCTATTATAATATTCAAGGTGGTGAGATGAGGTCTAAAGTGCAATAAGAAGACCCAAGAAAAATAATATTATAATATTTTATTATAATATTAAAGTTCTAAGGTCAAGACCTAAATATTATAATTTAATTTAATTTTATTAACATTATAGTTATTAAATTAATTATAATAATTTATTATTAATTAAATTATAATCTAATTTAATTAACCCTAAGGTTAGGGTTATAAGGGAAAAAAAATTAAAATTATAAGTGCCAACGTCTATTACAGTTTCCATCCACCGACGTGCTAAAGAAAATGGCACAATGGTATAAATACCATGTACCTTTTGGTGGTATAAAACTTACCTTCGTTTTAATTACTAAAGAGCCTATGATTTTCGTGATTTACATGCAATGAAAAGTTAAAGTTTTTTAATTTTATTTTGAACCAACGAAGGAATAAGGCAAGGGAGGCTCTAAGCCTCATAACCAACCAATGTGGTTGGGCTAGTGGCAAGCGGCTATGTGTTAAGGCTTTGGCAAGGTTGGAGGACCAATGATCAAACCTTGGTGGTAGGTTTTGCATGGATAATTTTTGGTTTAGGCACCCAGTGCTCAATACAAAGCACATGAGGCACTTTTGGAGTTCAAGGTGAGCACGTAGCTTACATAGTAGTTGAGCCATGGCTAGGGCACTGGTGGCAGTGCATCGTGGGATCAAATATCACCAAGGGTAAAAAGGTATTTAATTTTTCAAAATTAAATTTGCTCCTAAGATTTAATGTGGCATGTTTATTTTTTCTAGGAGGGAGTTATAAGGTTTTTGAAAGTTAAATATTTTATTGTGATTGAGATAGGAGTTATAAGGTTTGAAAAGGAAATTATATTTTTTGATGTATTGATTATTTTGAGGAAAAACATAAGGTGTTTAAAGAAGATTATTGTGGTTATTTCCTTTAAAATTAATTGTTGGCTTATATTTTGAAGTATGGAGATTATAAGGTGTAATTGAGAGTTGATGTTTTGTATAGTGAAATAAGGTTTTTTCTATCTAACCTTTGAGATTGGCAAAGAGGGTGATTGTGATTGAGTTAGGTTTTGAGTTCAATTCTTCATCAAACAAAAGGTATGGGCACATATTCTTTGTGAGTGATTGTTGGATGTTGTGAATGCTAAGTTGGAGTGAAAAGAATTTTTTGATAAGCATTGTTGAGTTTGGTTTTGAGAAATTCAATGTTGATTGATGTGGTTTTCTGGAATGAAAGTTGATACTAGAAACCTTGTTTGATAAGCATTATTGGAAATATTGAGTAAGCTTTCATATGATTGATTAGGGTTTGTGAAATATCATGAGTATCATTGTTATGTGAGGTTTTTTTTTAAGCATTGTTGACTATGATTACATTGAGTGATTTCTTGAGTGGCGTTGATTGAGCTTAGTTAATTGGAAGTGTTGAAGTGATAGTTCAAGTTCTGTGAAACAAATTGTTACTTAATAATTTGAGAAAGATATTGAAAGTGATTGAGTGTGAAACATATTGAGTCTCTAACCATTCTCCATATGTTTCTGTGGTGAAGTAAGAAATATTGAAAGTGATTGAGCATTTTTGTGAGTGTGAAGCATATTGAGTCTCTAACCATTCTCTATATGTTTTTTGTGATATTAAAACAAGATTCTATGTGAAACTTGTTTGTGTGATTCAAAATGTTTTCTGTGATATATTGAGTTGAGTAAGTTTTTTTGAAAGATTACAATGTAGAGTTGAGGTAAGTTCTAGTGAGGACTTGTTGAACAGATTGGATAAGCTCTAGTGAGGACTTGTTGATTAGATTTGAGGCAAGTCTTGGTGAAGACTTGTTGAGTAGATTGGACAAGTTCTAGGGAGGACTTGTTGAGCATATTTGAGGTAAGTCTTAGAGAATACTTGAGAGTAGAATTTATTGATTGATATGTTTAAAAATTGAGTTAATATTTGGTGTAGATCTAGAAGAGTTGATTAGTAATTGGATCAAGCTTTGTGTTAAGTATTGAGGATAGAATTTGGTGTAGATTTGAGGATAGGTTTGTGCTAGACTAGAGACAGAGATTGAGCAGATTTGTGCTAGACCAAAGGACTATGTTTAGTGTAGATTTGAGATAAATATTGAGCAAATTTTTACTAGACCGAAGGACTATGTTTAGTGTAGATCAGAGATAGATATTGAGAAGATTTGTGCTAGACCAAAGGACTATGTTTAGTATAGATTTGAGATAGAGCTGAGAGAAAGCTTTGGAGGTGACAGACTAGAGGATAGTAGTCTATAGTGGATAGATATCCATTAGCTAGGGCAGAGAGGATAGAGGTCTTAATTTGAGAGAGATCCACAAGCCAGTGTAGTGGAGGTAGTAGTATTCTAAAGTATCACCAGCCAAAGCAAAGGAGGAGTTATCCTGTGGATAGTGATCCATAAACTAGTTGAAGGATTGGTGTCTCTTATGGATAGAGATCCACAAAATTGATTAGGGGATTGATGTCTCCTTTGGACAGAGGTCCATAAATATTGTAATAGGGAAAGGATTCCTAAGAGATTTGTTGAAAAAAAATTAGTGAAAGATTTTCTCTGTGGAGTATCCCACATTGGGTGTGTCACAAATTGTTCTAATCACCGATTGTGAAAACACACAAAAAAAAAAAATTTATTGAGAGAATAATTAAAAATTGAATAAAATTTTTGTTTTACCAAACTAGATATTTTTACATGGCATAATGTTATCACACTTCAAGATTATTCACCACAGCAGCTAGTGTCTTAAGTGCTCAGGATCATCCAACTTCCTACAATACATTGCCTTAGTTAGAACTTTACCCCTTCCATGGGTATCTCTTGTTCTTGGCATGGGGTTTTCTCTTCTAGGGCCCATATCACATGAAATGGTGGATGCCTTAACTCCCCTATTCTAAAGTATGACAGACATGGATTCACAATCCCACTCATGTCCATGAGAGTCCATTGACCCATACAATTAATAGGATAACACAATGGAACTGGTGTATTTATGCATGTTACTGACCATTGAATTTTAACTAAAGTTTAGTCAAGGTTCACCATCACATGGCTTCTAAACTAGATTACTCAGTTCCATGTTTGATTGACGATAATGTTGTCCATCCCATATCTCATATACCAGCTCTCTGGTTATGATTCTAGTTGGTGATTCTACAATCGAAGTAGATTGTGAGAATTCCCATGTACCATCTATGTGTTCCAGAGATAATATCCCATACCATAATATCTTGCTCTCAATAGCATGGAACCTCTATCCAAATGCTTGGCTGAATATCAAAAATACATATACATGATTGCCACCATTGCTGGCCACTAAAGTTGGGTTAGTGTTGTCCTCCTCGATAGGAACTTGCTCTCAATGCAAGAATTGGGTTAGTGCCATCCTCCTCGATAAGCACTAGCTCTCAATGCAATATTTGAAGTTTTATTCCTATTGAATTCATTAAAACTCTTTGTTTCTTCAGGAAAGGGTTTCCCTATGGTTTAAAATTTGGTTTATGCTTGAATTGTCATGATTACACCATTTTCCATCAACAAAACCACAAGTTTTCATATAGCATAAACATTGAATATTTTTATTTGTACAATCATATAACTAGAAAATTTATGATGCCTAACTAATTAAATCTAAATAATAATGAAACGGTCCATATATTCACCAAGTTTAAAAAATATATTCAAATAACTTAACTAAGGACTCTGTTAGCAAGTCAACAACTTATTAAAAGAAACACATACCCATTTACTATTCCTATATTTAGAAATAATTTTTTCTTAAATTTATAAGATCTAAGAAAAGAACTCTTTAAAATTATTTAAATATAATCCGACACATCAATGTACTCTATCTCAACTCTATGCATTATCCAACACACATATTAAACAAGCTTCCAAGTCATATTCTCGTCTTTTAAAAATACCTTAATATCTAAAAATATCCTCATATTAAAATAAATATATATTTTTCTTATTTTTTTTTTTTTGGTAAGTAAGAGAATATTATAATTAACACCGGGTTTTAACTGGTTGACCCAAAACCTTTTACAAAATAGGGTCCACTGACCAACTGGACAAAGGCCAAGCCCTAAAAGTTTAAACTGACAACAAAAATGGCCAAGACCTACTCTTCCATTAGAATACAGCCAAACTAAACTATGGAAGCCTAATATTATGGCCATCAGAAAAGAAAGACGCAAAAAAGAACTAACAAAGACAAAAACTAATCATGCAAGCACCATGCAGAGTAGCTTGTGCCCATATAAAAATAATAGAATATGGTCAAAAAAAAAAAAAATAACATCCCATAGAATGGATAGCCAAGAGGCCAAGCAGTCTTCCTTGTAGTCCTCATCTAACTTCTTATCATCGTTCTTGCCATCATATTTAGATTTTGCCTTTGACTCCTTGTGCCCCGGGACTGCTGGCTATAAAACGGAAGATTTAAGGAATCACACAAATCAACGACTACACCGATGAGGCCGGACGGACTCTTCAAGCTGGTTGATACTTGTTGGAGGGTGATGAAATTGTCATCTTCTCCAAGACTATTATGGTGGGGTCTGGTGCCTCATTGTCAGGGATCTCCAACACTTTGTTATTTCTTGCTAGGGCCTTTTTGCGACATCGAATCCAAACACACCTTGGGAAATACTTGAGGCCAAAGCAGATTTTTCCCATGCATGAATTTGTAGATAAAAAACCTATATCAGTGCCCCACCAACTGCAAAAAACACTAGTCACATGAACAAAAAAAACAAATATGACAAAATCCATTATAAGGTTCAAATTTTTTTTTTTAAAAATGCCCCCATTTTCTCGTCATTGATCCACTTTGAGCCTTCCAATCTAAAGTTTTTCATTATCTATCACCATTGAGTCTGCATGAGGAAGATTTTCAGTCCACGTGATCAAATTTGCTGCTACAATGCCTTCATTTGCCAGCCTATCAGCTGCCATGTTTGCTTCCCGGAAGGTATGCAAAATTATGGCCTCAGGTCGGTCATGAATTAGAGCCCTTGCTTCATGGATGTAGTCATCAAATCTCCAAGGAGCTCTCTTAGTGTTCTTTAGAAGATTTATAATAATAAGAGAATCACCTTCCACCAACAGTTTCCCTGGATAATTCTCTGCCACCTTGAGGCTCCTCCAAAGCTGCCCTTGCTTCGACCACATTGTTAGTTTGAGCTCCAAGATGTTCTGCAAAAGCTACAAGCACCTCACCCTTGTGGTCTCTAAGTAAGCCACCAGCTGACTTCACACGGGTTGCCCCTAGATGCCCCATCAAAATTTAACTTAATCCACCCTAGGGGGGGTGGGGTCCATGTGATCATGGTTCTAGGACTGACTTGAGGATGATTGAGGCCATCGGTGAGAGGTAAGTTTAATGACTGGCCTAATGAAGCTTCAAAAGGATTTGGAGGTCTAGATGTTGCAGGAACTAAACAAGTATTCTCATTAGCATATGCTAAAATTTTTGACGAGACGAGAGGATGAGCGAGAAACCTTATCCAAGAAGTCCCGACGATTCCTTTCCAACCATATCTCGCCACAAGTAGTGATGAAGGCAGATCTTCCACATATACCTAAGACGCCTATTCAAAAATGGGGAATGCCACTTGGACAAATAAGTCAAAAATGGACTGAGGATGGACCCAATAAATATGAAACACTTGTATGAGACCTAACAAGATTGAGACAGAAAAATTACAATACAGAAACAAATGATCAATAGACTCCCACTCAGACATACAAAGATAACACCTATTAACAACAATCACACCTCTTTTTATTAAGTTATCCATGGTGAGGATCTTATTTTGGATGGCCAGCCATGCAAAAAACCCAACCTTCGGAACAATGCTTTTGGGCCAAACTTCCAAGTGAGGGAAAGTAGGTTCATCATTATCAATAAGCATCAGATAAGCAGTCTTGATAGAAAATTCCCCATTGTCTGAAGCTTCCCAGATAAGCTGGTCCTCAAGAATTCCAGAAGGGAGTAAAGACTGTTTTAATTCATTCTCCAGTATTATTGATGCCCCTGGTAGATCATTATTCATTATTGGCTTCCATACCCTTCTATTGTTTGACAAAGTAATAAAATCTGCAACTTTGGTACCAAAAACTTCAATTGTCCAAGCTCTACGGGTTGAAATGATGGGGTCTGCAGAGAGGGGATAGTCCTTTAACCATTTGTGGTCCCAAAAATCAATGTTTCTTCCATTTCCCAGTTTCAACGTAGCCCTTTGCTTAGCAAGTTTTTAGTTTGAAGGATTGATTTCCAAAAAATTGATCCCCTGGGAGGAAAGGAATAACTTAAGAATTCAATTTCTTGCAAATACTTTCTTCTGATTATAGTAATCCATTCTGCATTTGCATTTGTCAAAAGACGCCATGCTTGTTTGGCCAGGAGGGCCATGTTTAAATGTTGTATTCTCCTTAGCCCAATACCTCCAAACTCCCTTGGTTTGCAAACCCTATCCCAAGACACCAAGTGAAAGCGCTGCTTAGATTCAGAACCAATCCATAGGAACCTCTTCTGGATCTGTTCAATTTTAGTGTAGACACTTGTAGGAGCTTTAAAAATAGAGAGAAAGTAGAAAGAGATGCTTTGAATGGAAAACTTGGTGAGAACTGCCTTGCCAGCTTGAGATAACAAATTCCCTTTCCATCCGACCAGACTTCCTCCGAATTCTTTCAATTACATTAGTCCACATGGAGTCAGTAGCTCTGCATGTAAATAAAGGAAGGCCTAGGTATGTGGATGGAAGAGTAGACACTGAGCATCCAAGAATCCTAGCAATCTTAATCTGCCTCTGAATGGGAGTGTTAAAGAAATAAATTTTACTCTTTGAAAAATTTACCTTTTGCCCCACAGCATCCTCATATAGCTCTAGAATATGTTTTATGACCTTAGCCTCAAAAATTGATGCAAGAGTTAACAACAAAGTATCATCCACAAACCTGTTCATGTGTAACTGCTGTGTTTGTGATGATGCTTTAATTTCTGAAATAAGACCAATATTACGAGCGACTTTGATTGTCCTCCCAAGGGCTTGACCACAATGATAAACAACATGGGAGAGATAGGGTCACCTTGCCTTAGGCCCCTTTTACTTTGAAAGTATCCAGCGGGAGCACCATTAACAAGGACTCGAAAACCAAGGTTTCATAAAACATCCTTCCAAAAGCTTGATCCATTCATGATGAAAACCAAATTTCTGAAGAATGGCGAGAGACAAAACTCCGGTTTATGCGGTCATAAGCCTTGTTCATATCCGACTTGAGAGCAAAAGCGGGTTTTTAGTCCGGACTACCGAATGGAGGGCTTCATGAACTGTTATGACCCCATCAAGGATGGACCTTCCAAGGACTGAACTACCTTGACAAACATCAATAAACATAGGAAGGATCTTCCTCATTCTATTTGCAATTGCCTTGGTCAAAATTTTATAAACAACATTACAAAGGCTAATAGGTCTAAAATCCATCATAGATCTAGGAGTAGGAATCTTTGGGATTAAAGCAATAAAAGTGGAGTTAAAACTTCTTGGAATATGCTTTGTGGACTGAAATTCCTTGATAGTAGCACATACATCAAAACCTACAATATCCCAAAAAGCCCGAAAAAACGAGGTGAAAACCTGTCCGGACTCGGAGATTTATCAGGGTTCATTGAGAAGAGGGCCTCCTTGATTTATTCATCCGTGAAAGGCTTAATTAACTTCCCATTCAAGTCATCAAAAATTAAATGAGGAATATGGTAAAGCATTGATTCTGAAGCTAAGGCAGAACTGAAATGTTCTTCTCCTAAAAGATTCTGAAAATAGGAAACTGCTTCATTTCTGATTTCATTAGGACTAGAAAGGAGTGATCCATCATCTCTAACAAGTTCTTTAATTCTATTGTGGATTCTGTTCCTTAAGGTAGATGCATGAAAAAATCTTGTATTGGCATCACCTTCTTTTAGCAAGGTAGCTCTAGACTTTTGCCGCCAAAAAGTCTCCTCGCGAGCTAGAACATTATGGTACTCGACAAGGGATTTCTTTTCATCTGCCTGTAGGGAAGGGTCTGGCAATCCCTCTTCAAGTTTTTTCTCAATGGTTGATAACCTTTCAGAGATGGCTTTCTTGTTTTCAAAAATATTTCCAAAAATTTCCTTATTCCGGATCCTTAGATTTTCTTTCACCACTTTAAGTTTCTGTGCTAATCTGAATGAAGGTCCGCCCTGACAAGAATGCTGCCACCACTGAGAAATTCTGTCTCTGAGATCAGGGTGGTGCATCCACATAGATTCAAACCTAAAATGCCTTTTGAATTTTGGAGTCTCTTCAATTTCAAGTAAAATCGGGTTGTGGTCAGACCCAATGCGAGGCAAGGACAACATATTTGCATCCCCAAAAGATTGTATTGCTTCCTGTGACAAAAAAAACCTATCAAGCTTTTCCATTATAAGTTGATTTCCAAACCTCCTATTGCTCCAAGTAAATTTAGCATTTTTTAATTTGACATCCAATAAATTGTTGTTGTTGATGAAATCTTGAAAGTCCTCCATACTTCTTGCTGGAATTCCTACTCCCCATTTTTTATCAGAGGGGTAAAGAGGGGTATTAAAGTCCCCCGCCACTATCCATGGGATATCCTGAAAATCTTCCTTGAAATGACTGAGTAAATTCCATATATCAGCTCTCCCAGATATAGAATTAGGGGCGTACACATTTGTTAATATCCAAGAAAGGTCATTAACCTTATCCTTAAAAATAATGCTCATTACCCTTTCCCCCAATTGAATAACCTTGCCTTCCACCTTCCCTGGATTCTAGATACAAAGAAGACCACCTGAGGTTCCATTGGCTTTGCAAAAAATTGCTTCTCCATTTTTCCAGATATTGAGGGCAATTTTTCTAGACAAAACTTCATCGACTTTAGTTTCTTGCAAAATAAGAATAGTGGGATCAAAATATCTTCTTAAATATTTGACTAACCGCTGTTTAGGAAGGCCATTGAGCCCCCTTACATTCCAGGATATGATCTTCATTTGGAACTTTTAAAGTTTTTTTCCTCTTCCCCTGCCTTGGACTTGAGGGGGCTTAAGAATTTTGTTTTCTTCAAAGGGAAGATTTCAAGTTGGTGGAAACAGAGTAGTCTGAATTCCATTAGCTATCTCATCTTGGACCTCTTCTTTCCATTTTTGGGCATTTGACTTTCTTCCCTTTTTTTTCTCACCTCCACAGTCAATCATGGGGGATTTCATTGAGCTTCTAGTCTGTTTCGGGCTAAATTTGGTTTGGGTGACCTGTTGGATAACAGATCTTGGAAACCCCTTCTCCGGATTGGGACAAAGACAAAGGTGAAAAATGTCGCTTGGAAGGGCTGATTAACTCCGAAAGCACTTTTTCTCTTTCTCGGACAGAAAAGGACTCATCATTAGGGCATTCTTTATGGCCAACAGGAGGAGGATTGGAAGGTCCAGATTTGGTTGGGGAGTCAAGGTAAGCAGGGAGACCAAGAATTATATCCTCAACATTAGACCCTTCATTCTGATTTTCCTCTCGTAATTATTTGGTTTTCAGCCAAAATGTTAAATTTATTTAGATTCTCGAAAGGAGAGCATACCTTTTGTTGGTCAGTTTGTGATGTAGCAATTTGCTTGTCCTTACCATTGTCCATGTGAAGCTCAGCCTCATTCTCCATTTGTCCCAAACCAGAGGCCTTTGCCTTTTCAACATTTGGATCTTTAACCCTGTACATTCCTGTGTATTTGCCATTATTTTTGAAATACTGCCGCTTGGAATCATTATTCCTAGGAAGGGTTTGCTGGCTTCTCAAAAAAGAGCATTGTCCTTTGAGATGGCCTTGAATATTACAGATCGAGCAAAATGCTGGTCTATTTTCATATTCGATGACCTGGTAATCTTGTTATATTTCCATATTCTAACTCCACATGAGTAGGAAGCTCAGATTCTAGGTTTGCATTTACACAAATCCTAGCATGCGTCATTATGGTGCGTGCAAGGGTTGGATTATCAATGGCCACCAATTCCCCTATGGTCTTGGCAATACCCTGAAGAAAATACTCATGCCACCAATGAAACGGGAGATTTGGGAGACGGACCCAAATGGGGGCAAATTTTATGCTCGCTTTTCGGGTCAAAATCCTCGGCCCATCTCCTAAGAAAAAGACTTCTTCGGCCCAAGAACCAAGGTCCTCCTGTTAGAATACGACTAGAATCTTCACTATTGTTAAGGCGTACCGCAAAAACCCCCTTGATAATGCAATAATCTCCATGTGTCCAGAAGTCTTCCACTTCAAGGATGCCCATCGTCGAATCGTTTCAATATCCGGCCTGCCCCCTATGAATTTGCCTACCAGAGAAAAATTTTACATCGATATAAAGTCTACCATTACGCTTTCAGGCACGGATACCTTCTGCCCATTGGGAGTGAGAGGTGGTAAAGAATGTAAGGAAACCCTATTTCCACCTTTAAGGGCCTGTGCAAAAGACTTATTGCCCTCAGAATTCTTGATGTGGGCCTTCTTATCAAAAAAAATATCAGGGGGTTCGTGTCCCTCTAATTTTTTAAAACCCTCGGTGTCCTTGTCACTGTCCACCTGCTCTTCCTCAGTTGCTTTAGAACCTTGCTTGTTCCCTCCTTGAGCCTCACAGCTTCCAGGGGTTTGGAAACCCTGTTTCCCACCTCCAACAGAATGAAAAACATGTTTGCAAAAATTGCACCTACCTCTGCTCCCGCTTTGCTCCATTCCTGCCTCCACTCCTGCCTGCTGCTCCTCAGTATAGAACTTAATAACGGGATTAGGTGTATTTCTTTAGCAATCTTCATATTTTTCAGTTGGATTGTCTACTATCTTAGAGGTTGTTTAGAGTTGAGAGTATACTTGTTTTTTTATTATTATTTTTTGAAAGTCTATCTTGGAAAATGAACATTCCTTTATTTCCTATGATTATTTTCAAATAATTTTTAGCATATATATAAAAAAACATCTGACTTCCTATTATAGTGTTGCTCTTTTTAGATATCATTTCAATCCAACATAATTCAAGTTTCCTCATATTTTAGAGATTGAACAACACACAAAAATGACTTGCAATTATATGAGGAGGTTCATTTTATATTTAAACTATTTCAATACAATTCGATTGACAACGTAGTCACAAAGAAACTATAGGTGAACACAATCTATGGCTTCCCTTATCCACATAAATATTAAAGTTTAAATATGCATATCCTTAAAAGAAATGAATACATTTATATCCTCACAGCACATATCTGCTCATTTACTTTGAGGAATAATATATATGGCTAGACTTGGCTCACAAATCACTCTCATATAAATTATCAGAGTATGCATATAACTAAATAAGAATCATTTGTTTTATAGATAGCATATTACCGTTCTTTCATAAAACAGCTACAGCACCATGGCTCTTATGCAAGCTAGAACTCAACAAACATCTCCATTACCTTCAGCAGACCACCTAATCAGGTAAAATGCTTGAGTCTAAAGGTGAGAGTATGAGATCAGCTTGGCCATAGAATGGATCTATATGCAAATAACATTCATGCACAACACATATATGCTATGGAAACCTTCTCGAATTTTAATAAGGATTCACACTCACATAGAGCAAGCAAACTTAGAACCCATTTTAGGTTTTAATAAATGAAATCCCTCTCATACAATACATAGATCATATAAGTTATCGAGCTCTTTTCATTTTTTTTTAAAACAAAAATATTTCCCACTCATGCATTTCATAGAGAATGCAAGCTATCAAGCTCTTTTTATATTTAAATAAAGGATTTCCCACTCATGCAATACACAGAGCAGGCAAGCTATCAAGCTATTTTAAGATTTAATAAAATATTTTCCACATAGGCATACATATTATAGCAATGATTCATATTTTAATAAAATAATTCCCATTCAAGCAATGTACAGGCACGCAAGATATAACAATATTTCAGATTCATTGAAAATATCCTCTCATGTAAGCACACAACCTATAAAATCCATCTCTAGAAAAAATGACCCATAAATTCATTAAAACTAAGTTCTATGATTTTCATAATAAAAAATATATCATCATGAGAAAGTTTTCCACAAGTTATTTAAAAAAAAAAATAGTGACAATATGGCAACAATTTATCACACAAAAAGAGCATGCAGTTCAACAATGGAATCATAGGAAACATATTTCACAATTAGCATACTTCTATTACCAGAACTCAAGTGTCTATCTGGTTACACAGCTCTTCGATTGACTGCTTTACCACCATCCAATTACCCAGCGCTGCAACTACTGTTCAACACCCTCTTCAAGTTCTCTTCACTTGTGTCCATATCCCCACCACTTTTTTCCTCAATGCCGGAGATGATATCCCTCTTCTTCATTTTCGTTATCTATAAAACAAACTTTCTCTGCCATCCTAAGGTGATGCCTTACATGGTTTTTTATGCCAGATCAATTTTTTTTAACCCATACACAGATAAGTATAGCTTATTTTTCTCCTTCTCCGAGTGGATGAGAGTGGTCTTAGAGGTTGGTCGTTTAATCATCATTAAAATTGATGACTTCATTGATGCCTTCTTGATATGTTTTGCATTAGCTTTCTCCATATAACAACTATCAAGGTAATTTGTTTTTTCTATATATATATAGAAAAAAAAGAATTACCTTGATAGTTGTTATATACATACATACATACATATATATATATATATATATATATATATATATATATATATATATATATATGTATGTATGTATGTATGTATGTATGTATGTATGTATGTATGTATATAACAACTATCAAGGTAATTTTTTTTTTTCTATATATATATATAGATATAGATATATATATATATATATATATATATATATATCATTTGAATTATGTTTTATTATTATTCATAATTTCCTATATATATATAGTCACACACACACACACGCACACACACACACATATATATATATATATATATATATATATATATATATATATATATATATATATATATATATATATGTTTTTTTACAAAACATGAGTTTTTTTCCAAGCAAAAACAAACAACATATCTATATTTTTTTACTTTTAATTTATAGTTTTTTTATTCTTCCCATTTATTAAAATTAACATTGACATTACACAACAAAAAGAAGCACATAAGAAAAGCACACAAAATCAAATAATATGTAAGAATGCAGTAGTGACCTTGTACAAAGTGCAATCACACACATGCTCTAATGCATCAATAGTTAGAATGATTCATATGCAAATTCTATAGTGGACTTCCATGTATCCACTAACCAAGGTGCGATGAAGCAAAACATCATATCCAACCTACCTGATGTTTTTCAACCTTATTCTCTATCAGGGGTGGTTAATCTCTTCCACCTCCATGTGTAACCTATGCCTACATCACAAAACTCAATGCAACATCACATTCTTTCAAATAAAAATATATCAAGCAATAGGGATGTGATAGGGTGAACCACATTAAATTGTTGTCTCTATTATGTGTGGTGATTTGTGAATTACTTAGATTATTACTGTAGATATTGACATTGATATATTGCATAATATTGTTTGGGAAAGAAAAGTAAAAAGTGATCTTATATTGTTCACCCCCCTCTCAGTATAAACCTGTGTTCTTCATTTTTCTCCTTCCCCTTGATGTACTCAATATCAAAGTGACATTCTGCTAAGAACTTGACCCACATAATTTGTCTTGCATTGAGCATAGGTTGGGTGAATATATATTTCAAGCTCTGATGGTCGGTTCTTAGTTCAAAATATTTCCCTACCAAGTAGTGGTGCCAACTCTTTAGAGCATGAACAACTATTTTCAGTTCTAAATCATGGATATCATAGTTGACTTCATACTTCTTTAATTTCCTTGAAGTATGTGCAACAACCACATCACCCTATAATAACACCCATCCTACCCCTTGTAGCTATGCATATGTATAGATTGAGAAGATTCCATTCAGATCTAGAATTTTGAGTATTGGCACTATGGTGAGCTTTTGCTTGAGTTTTGAAAAATCAACCTCACACTTCTTAGTCCACTTAAACTCCTTTTCCTTATTTTGAAGGTTAG
This sequence comes from Wollemia nobilis, assembly GCA_028583015.1. Taxonomy (NCBI): domain Eukaryota; kingdom Viridiplantae; phylum Streptophyta; class Pinopsida; order Araucariales; family Araucariaceae; genus Wollemia; species Wollemia nobilis. Next base: position 2,857,922 of record JAQPPZ010017048.1, on the reverse strand, counting down.
TTATTGTAGCGGCTATCTTAGAATAATCCTTTACATACCATCTATAATAGCTTACCATATCCATGAATATTCTTACTTCAGTCACATTGGTAGGTGGTGGCCAATCTAAAATTACCTTTATCATATTGGGATATACAACCATTCACTCTACCGATAAGATATATCCTAGGTATTTTAATTTTAGGACATAGAAATAACTTTTGTCTAGGTTTTCATAGAGCTTAATCTCCTTTAGCAATTCTAGTATAATTCTTAGGTGCTTGTCATGTTCTTCCTTATTTTTGGAATAGATTAAAATTCCATCTAAGAATATGAGGACAAAATGGTCTAGATACCTCATGAATATGTTGTTCATTAGATTTATGAATATGGTTGGGGCATTAGTCAATCCAAAAGGCAATATGGTAAACTCATAATGTCCATATCTAGTTTTAAATGTAGTTTTATGAGTATTCTCCTCACATTATATTAGTTTATGGTACCATGAATTTAATTCAATCTTTGTGAAGACCAATGAATCTCTCAACTGGTCAAATAAATGCTCTATTATAGGTACAGGGTACCTATTTTTGATGATCACTTTGTTGAGCATTATATAATCAATACATAGTCACAATGCACCATCCTTCTTCTTGACAAAGAGCACTGATGCACTCGAAGGTGACATGCTAGACTTTATCAACCCTTTCTAAAATAACCCTTAAAGTTGTACCTTTAATTATTGCATCTCTTTAAGGTTTATTCTATAAGGATATTTGTGGATAGGCTCCAATCCTAGCATTAAATCAATTATGAATTCAAACTCACGTGCAGGAGGAAGTCTAGGTAGATCATTAAGAAATACCTCTTTGAATTCTTGTAGGATTGGGTGTTTTCCAAACACCTCCCTTTTTTGTTCTTCCTTAACTTCATTGATTTTTACTACATAAACTATCCATCCTTTTTTGAGAGCCTTATTTAGCTGTATAGAGGATAATAGTTGAGGTCTAAATGATCGTTAACCACTATGGGTCCTTATTCTTCCTTTATACTTTTTAGAAAACTCTATCCACCTCTCTTGGAAGTTGATCAAGGTTTTATGATCTTGTAACCAGTTCATCCTTAATATGACATCGAATTCTTGTGGTGGTGCTACATACAACCATCATATTCTAAAGTGATATCCACCATAGGTAAAATTGATCCACTAAGTAGGTTTACCTAGAACCATACTCGACCTTCCACCCTTGTGCCAAATACCCTAGCCTTTTTGGCATATCCTTGGGTAAAAAAAACAAAGGAAACAAATATATCTTAAAGCTAAAGCTACTTTCTTTAGAGGATATAAAAAAAATTTACACTCCTAGATCAATGGCATGGGTGTTTTGTTCCAATCCTGCCTTCCTACTAGTACATGTATCCTAGGGTTTATTACATTTTCTTGAACACCTAGTCTTGCTTTACTTGTATAATCAACCACATAATAAGGTTATCCACACTAGTAGCAACCTCCCTTGGGTTGTAGTAATATTTCTCCAATTTCTTTCCCTATTTTCCCTATTTGACGTGATTTTATCCATTCTTCTTTTCTTGGGGTTGAGTGATTTTTGGGGGTTGCCTCTTCTATTCATTTACTCAAATTTTTCTTACTTGGAAATTTGACGTATAATATGGTCCCCAATATATGTGCAACCTTATTTTGGGTCTTCATGTTTTTCTGAATTTACTTTACAATTTTTCTAATTAGGGTGCCTTTAGTTGTCTTTGACTTTTTCCATAACCTAGTTTGGCTACACTTACCTTTATTTGAGCGGGTTTCCATTCTCCCTATTCATCACCCTTCCTCTTCTTTAAGTAGTTATTATTAGTTGTTTTGAGTTGGGTTAACCATTCTTTCTATTGACCTTTCCACTTTAGATAGTTGGAACTTTCTCTTTCCTTTAGAGATTATTGATTTTTCTTAGTCAATTCAGAAAAATAGGAGTCATTCAACTGCTTATGTTGGTTTAATTATTCTCTTTGTTGGTTTATTAACTCCCTTTGTTGTTCTATCTATTCTTGCAACACTGTGGTAATGGTGATGATATTTTCTACATATTTTCTTAAGTTCCTTGAGCCCTTATATCGGGTCCTTCTTTTAACATCATCCTCCTGATTTTTCCTAATCGATGGAGTAATCTTCCCTCCTCTTGTCTTAGGTGTCATTTAACCTGATATCATCCAAAACATAATATTAGATTACAACTTCATATTTTTACACCACTAAACATATATTTTTATCACTAAATCACTCTTATTTAACAAGAGGCAGTACTCTAAATCTAATAAGTAACATTATGCCAAAATCCATGCTTACTAATTGTAAGTTGTTTGTAGCCCAAAAGCTACTTTTGGGGATATTTTTTTTCCCTTCTTACCTATCCTTTAGAAAATGGGAATTTTAGCTCTTCCTATCTTGGCTTAGAAACTAAGCATGACCTGCATAGGAAGGTACCCAAATACCTAGCACAACAAAAAGCTCTAGTCCCTCACAACCTAGAGCTATGATACCAAATGTAACAACCAAAAAATATAATGAAGGGGTTGCTATTTTTTTATCAAACACACACAAAATTAAATACTAACACATATAACATTGGTTACTAACACATACAACACTGGATACTAAAACATACTTAAGATAGGGATCCTTATCTCACTTAGTATGTTTGACTGCAAAGATATCTAAATTAACACTGAGTTCAATTTATGTATCATTTCCTTTTATAGACATGTAATTTTAACCCCAAGTCATAATTCCCTCCCCCATAACACATGTAAACCTACCCCTCTTCAACCCACCTCATTTTTTATGTTAGAAAATATTATTGCTAATCCCCATGTGCCATTTTTCCTATTTTTAGTAAATTTGTAGGCAATGAATCATACTTGCAAATTCACAAAAATTAGAAATCCTGCTACCCGCTAGGAACCCATTTTGTTTCGATCCCAAATTGGCCTAGCAACCCATATCTAAAAAATTCATGGCCTTTGTGCTTAGGTCATAAATTTACTTGAATTGGGAATTTTCTCAATTTTCTTAAACTACCCCAATTTCATACCTTGAATCTCACAATTTCTAACTTATCCTACACCAATTAAAGTCTTTAAAACAACGTGCCTCCCAAAATGAGGCCAGCAATAAATTGAGCAAAATTTTGGCAAAATTTAGAGTAATTGCACTTTGATTTAGATAATTTGAGGACTGATAGATCTATTGTAGGTTGAGTGACAAAAATAGGTTCGTCTGATACTTGGAGATCACTTTTGGAGCTTGTCTGGTTGCTAGAAAAATCCATATTGTTAGCATTAGTTTTGCAACATCAAATGATCAAATCTATTAAATTCCCACTACGAGCAATTCTTGTTGTGTTTATCTTGATATTTTTACTACATTTTATGATTTGCATTTTATATTTATACATATTCAATGAATTCATAGGTTAGCCATGATTTCATTCATAAACTATGAATTTGTGCATAGGCCACGAATTTGCACAGATATAGGCCTGGGGGTAAATCTTTGCTTCCAAAATCACTATTTCATTTGCACATCAAAATATTATATACATGAATTAGTCCCTTTGCATGCATATTCACATCTACATTTCAATTTTTGCATTTGCATTTCACATTCTAGCACTTTTAGCAAATTTGTGGGTACAACTACGAATTCTTGCAAGCCATGAATTCATGTATAGACCATGAATTCATACAATTATAGATCTAGGTGTAAATAAATGCTTCTATATTTACCATTTTGTTTCCATATCACGTCTTGATCATCTTATATTTCATTTTACTCTATCTTTTGCATTGTCTCGCAATCTGATTTTAGTTGTTTATCTATTTGTTAATATATCCATAATTTCCATCCTCTTATGCAAGGTTTGTTAAATATACCAAGGAAATTTGACAACCATATCACTAATATATATCTTATAATGGCCTAAGTAGATCCTTAATTGCTAATTATAAATTTTAGTATTATGTTTGATCAATTACAGGTGTCTTACGAATTTACGCTTACAATAGCAATTTTGCTAGCAGCACATAAAACATTAGATAATTAGCAAAATCATTCATAGATCATGAATTTGCTAGACAAATAAATGGATTCATTTTACTCAACCATTCTTTTTTGGTAGGCTTTCTTCTAATCTATGTTATTTCATCTTTCTATTTCTTACTAGTTCACATTTATTTCATTTTTATATTACTATCAAAACATAATAAAATACCAAAAAGAAAAGGAAATTGAATTGCATTTAGCTTAGAGATTGCTTGTTATGTTTTTGTCCTCAAATAGAATTGAATTACATATAGCTTAGATCTAGTTGCATTTTATCCCAAATCTAAGTGTCTTTTAATAAAAGAACACATGAAATATCCCTCATTGTCTAGACTTAAAAATGATATTTAAATGTTTCTTGGTGAACCCCCTAATAATTTAACCATCACCAAAGGAGGTACAACATTAGGTACCTCTCAAATTTTTAGTGTAGGCTTCTTTCTTCCCGTACCCATTCTATCCATCAATCCACTATCCTGAGGGAAAGGGGTGTGAAATTTTTATCCTACATTATTTGGTGAATCCAATGTAAAATATCATGTATTAAGGGTTTCAATTTATCACACTTCTTTTATTTTCATAATCGTCCCTCTCATTATTTCATTGGCAATCCATACTAACACTGACCTAGTTCCATACCATTCTTGGCACCATATGGTATTAGGTTATTGTGTGGGTTTGAGGTTAAATAATCCAACTTACTAAGTTGGATATTAAGAGGTGTACCCATCCTACTCCTGGGAAATCTAGGAGATTAATATTAGACTACTCTAGGTCATTCTGGAGAGAGGATATTGGCTAGAAGAGACATCCTTCTTATTCACCATTTGTCTTTATTTTTAACTAGACTAAATATCACATTAATAGAATATTAGTTGATAAAGTAAAGGAAATTTATTTTGTGTGATATCCTCCTTAGGATCTTATTTCATTTTAATTAAAATAAAAAATAAAAAATAGAGAACAAAAAAAAAAAATGACTATCACCCTTAGGAGTGGTTTCCTATAAGACTAAGTAGATAGTGAAAATCCAAATGTAAATGCTGAAGTAGAAGAAAAAAATCAATAAGTTTATCTAGATTCTTGATAAGTTTATCTAGATTCTTGATTACGGCCTAAGGAAGATATTCACTTCCAAACCATGGACCATTTCTAAAACTTTGTAAAGGCTCATCGAGGCACCCTTTTTGAATCCTTTGAGGAATAATACCACCTTACAAGGGGTGAGGCTTCTCAAACTTGTCCCACTTCAGGTGAAGCATCTTCCAGTGAGCCTTCTCAATATAGTCCCTCCTTTTATCATTATTTCCCTAGGACATATTTGGGTGAGTCTTCATGTAGCCTCACTACCTTGATTTACTTCTCATATATTAATCCTTTGTATGACACTTCTTATTATACACGAGTTCGATATACTTTCTCGTTAAACCGTTCTCAAGAAGTACCTTGACATAAACATGTTTATGCCACTACTACAATTATCAATGTTGGGGATAGGCCATACGTATATTTGACTAGTCTTAGTTGCTCTCCCTGTCCATTTCATGATTCATATATTTTATCATGACTAAATCCATCATCTCAATTAATGCCTCAATAATATTTCCAATCAGTCCCACTATAAACTTTTGAATCCATCATGCCACAAAGTTTCCTTTCATAATTTTTGTAATCACAATCATTTCCATATTTCTCTCAAAATGTGTCTCAATCATATCCACAAGTTCAATATCATGTTTCTTATGTAAACCCTTTGCATAAAAATGATGCTATACCTAACATGAATCCTTATAAATCTTATCATTCTATTTATAATCTCTCCTTGAGGCATATGGGAGTACCAAATATGGGAGATCCTCAAACACAACATTTAGAGGCTATAGTAAAGCAACTAGCAACCCGATTGGATCACATGGATCCATATCACCCCAAGCATCTCCCCATGCCATTCCTACCCATCTACAAGGGGATTTAAGACCCTATTTAACATCTACAAATATTTAGAATATCGTGTCATGATATTGCTTACAATGACATGTTGTTATTAAATATGTTCCCTAGAAACTTGGGGGTATAGGCCTGGAGTGGTATTACTAGTTGCCTACAAATTCATTAAGAAACTTTGAAGAGACAACAAAAAAAAATTTGTATAAATTTGAAGCATATATTGAAATACATGTGACCATTAAGTATTTATACAATCTTAAATAAGGAAAATATAAAAGTTTCACTGAATTATTTGTGCGATGGAGGAAACTCGTAGGAAATTTACATTTCTCCTTTCCTCGTAGAGAGATGTTAGAGATTTTCATTGGAAATTTACAAGAGCAAATTTCCTACGAGTTGGAAACTACCACTCTATACTCCTTTGATCAAGCCATCAATCTGGAAATAAGAGTAGAGAAAGCTCTCAATAGAATAGAAAAATTTAAAATAAAAGAAGAGGTTAAAACATCCAAGAACCGGTTTAAGAATAAACACGTGGTGCAATATGGGGTCATAGATAATAGGCCCCCTACTAATGTAAATACTAGCAATATCATAAATGAAATGATATCGAAAGTACCTCAGAAGCCACCACCATGTAACTTCACAAAATTGAACCAATCACTGTCAATGGTCCTACCATAATTGTTGGAAAGAGGTATGATAGAGCTGCCAAAATTTTTATAATCAAATACACTCAAAGCTGGTATAAAACTAACCAACATTGTGACTATCATAGATTCAATGTCCACTTGAAAAATGTGTGCAATATTTTAAAACATCTGGTTCAAGACTTAATTTATAGTGGTCAATTGGAGGTAGAAGGTTCTTCTCCAAATTATGACCCTCCTACCACCACTCAACCTCTTGCACAATAGGCATAGAATGTGAATCAAAATTTGGATATTTTTCAAAATCCACTACCTAATCATGGTAAAGAGGTGGTGAATCAAGTGAACTATTTAAATGTACCACCATCAACATGATATGTGGGTATGATTAGTAGTGTTCCAATATCATATTCTTCACAAAGTGCATTTGTGTCTGTTGAACCACCTGTTATAAGTGAGAGTGATCAAGAAATAAAATCTCAATATTTGACTCTTGATCACTTTGAAAGTGAGTTGGAACTACTTTTGACATTAAATCACTTACCTCCAATAGCTCAAAGGAATAATCTAAGCTTATGGTACCCATCACAAATCTATTAGATCCTAAGGGACCATATGTGGATTTGTTACCAAATCACCCACTTATGCATCAATTGCTCCTCTTAGAGCAACCTAGCCATCATAAAGTTCATCCCATCCAAAAAAATCCCTTTTTTTCCCCTATTATCATCTAACTTCTTCCATAACTTAATGATATAGTGGGCATGATCAGAGCCACAACTAGATAATAGGCTCAAGCCCAAGCATCATGGAAATATCAACCACCCACAACTCATACATCGACAATTCAACCTCCACTATCATCACCACAATAAAATAACCTTGCTCAACTTTCCTTGGTTTTGAGGGCACCTCAAAAGGGTAAAAATGCACCTAAAGATCAACAAAAATTACAATTTGATATTAAAGAAAAATTGGCTAATACAACAACTAAAATTTCTCTTTTGGAAATTCTTATATCTTCCCCCATCCATAGGGAAGAATTGATGAATTCATTAAGTCATATGATGGTTCCCAAATACATTAACCCAATAGTTGTAATTAATTTTGTAGCATCTCGTGAAGTGGATTGCATTAATTTTTATGATGAGTACATCCCTCCCCAAATTCTATAAAGATATAATCCTCTTTCTATAACAACACTGATCAAAGATATTTTTTCAATAGAGTGTTGATAGGTAATGGAACTTCACTTAATATTTGCACTTATTATTTCTTCAAAAGGTTTGAATTTAAATATTAGGACTTGAATAAAATATATTTTATCATTAAATATTTTAATGATGAGCCTCAAGAAGCATGTGGCATGATGTCCATCCTCTTATAGGTCAACCCCAAAATTCTAGACATGTATTTATGTTGTACCCTATATAACATCATACAATATTCTTTTGGGGCATCCATGGATTAATGTAATGAGGGAATCCCCCTCCACATTACATCAATGTATGAAGTTCAAATTTAAAATTTAGATAGTCACCATCCATGGTGATCCCAAACCATTTGAGATATGTGAAATGGTTAAGCCTAGTGGTGTTTATTTCTATCCTTCATTATCATCATTACCATATCATACTCATAAACCATATTCATCTCATCAGCAATATTCATATCATCACCGATCTTCATATCATCAACCATATTCATTTCAACAACCATCCTCATCTCACCAATCTTCTTCATTTCATCCTTCCACAACTACTCATCATGAAAATTCTTCTAGTACACTTCCATATACCCTTCATACAAATAATCCATCTACATATTATTCACTCAACAACCAATAATTAGTTGATTCATACATCACACTAACTCCATGACATACAATATTCTCTCATCTTATACCACCTATCACCATCTCCCTGAACTATGGGTTTACCCAACAAGAAAAGAGATGTGTACCATGTTGGTAAGTGTACCACCATTTCTATTGGATACACTACATATGAGGTTATTGTTGGTACAAACCTAATTGCTAAAGATATTAATTTTACCCATTGCTATATATTAGATGAATTTCAAATTCCTAAGCAAATTATTCATAGCATGGGCTACAAAGGTAAAGGTTTGCATCACATAGAAGATGGTATATGTGAGTTGTTTGATACTAATATCTGGTTGGTACTATGTGACCTAGGCTACATCCCCACAAAGAACCAACCCTTAACTTTTGATGAGGATCATCATTTTATCACCTACGTTGAATATCTAGAGAGTCATCAAAATTTAGATTGGATAGAAGAATATCAGGGACCTCCTTCTCCCTCAAACATTTTCTACAATATGCTTTCATTCATTCATCCTGACTTGATTACTAGTATTGAAGAGTGTGCTAAAGAGAATACCCTTTTTTACATGGCATACAATAGTGTTGTACATAATGGTTTTTATTTAACAATTCTATTACTTGTATAGCACATATTAATACTTATAGTTCACAAGATAACCATGTTTATTTCTCTCTGGAAGATCTAAGATAAATGGGTGTTTCACCCACTCCTCCTAATTTTGAGAGAGAATCTTAGATGGTAATCAAGGAAACTATAAAGATCAATCTTCGAAATGAATCCAATCCTTGAATGGTTAAAATAAGAGCTATATTTAGTGAAAAATATCAAGATAAATATCTAAATTTCTTAATATAATATCCATATGTCTTTGTGTGGACCTACGCAGATATGCCTAGCCTTGATCCTTCTATAGTCATACATCACCTAGTGGTTTGAACTGACACAAAACCTATAAAACAAAATATTAGGAAAATGCACCCTAAGATTTCTCTTTTAGTTAAATAAGAGCTTCAAAAGCTCTTATATGTGGATTTTATTCAAGATAAATTATTTTGACTAGATATCCAACATTAATCTGGTAGCCAAAAAGGAAGCTACAGAAGTTAGAATATACACTGAATTTAGAGATATTAATATCGCATGTTCTAAATATGATTTTCCTCTTCCAGATATGGATCAAATAGTCAATTTGATGAGGAGTGGGATGTTAGACCTCATGGATGGCTTATTTAGATACAACCAAATCTACATAGCACCAGAAGATCAACCTAAAATTTATTTCATTACACCATGGGGTACTTTATATTGTAAATAATGCCCTTTGGCTCGAAAAATGTGGGTGCTACTTACCAAAAAGCTATGACATATGTTTTCCATGATATTATGCATGATATTAAGCAAGACTATGTGGAAAATATTATTTAATGTTCCATCAAGGAAGAAGATCACATCCTTGATCTATATGGATATTTGACAAACTTTGTGAATGCAAGATCTATCTAAATCTTGATAAATGTATATTTGGAGTCAAATATGGAAAAATTTTAGGATTTATTATGTCAATATGAGGAATAAAAATAGATCCAATTAAGATCACAACCATTGTAGATATACCACTTCCCACTAACTTAACTAAGCGACAAATATTACAAGGCAAGATCTTGTTTGCTCGTCATTTCATTGTCTAATTAGCTGATAAATACCAACCCTTTCTTAACTTAAGAAAGGAACTCTATTTTTTTGGGATGAAGAGTGTCAAAAGGCCTTCAAAACCTTGAAGCACTACCTTCTAACACCACCTGTGATTCTTCCACCTAAACCAAATCAGCCTTTTATTTTATACATATTTACTACAGTGCACACTTTGGGGGTATTGGTCGTCCAACATGATGTTAAAAAAAGGGAGCAAAAAATCTACTATATTAGCAAAAATTTAGTGAGTTACAAAAATCACTACACTCCCTTGGAAAAACTCTATCTTGTAGTAGTGTTCTCTACTTAGAAGCTCCACCATTATATGCTTTATCAAAATACTTTCATCATTTCTCAATTTGATCCATTTTGATATTTGATGAGCAAACCCTATTTTTCTATACGAGCTACAAAATGGGTTCTTGCCCTCAACAAGTTTGATTTGACTTTCATCAAACAAAATTCCATTAGAGGACACATTATAGCCAACCAAATTGCTACTACTCCACTCCAATCCATCCACCCTCTTATGATGAAATTTCCTAATGAATGTCTTAACCAATAAGCTGACCATTTAGATTATTGGTCTTTATTCTTTGATGAAGCTCACTATATGAGTGGTGCTAGTGTAAGCATCATATTGATGTTGCCTCAAAAGTAATTGATCCTTTTATCATTCAAATTACAATTTTCTTACACCAATAATACAATATTACATGCAACCTTTTCATTACGAATTAAGGTCTTATCTATCTTTGGGGAATCTTAATTGGTGGTAAACCATATTAATGAAGTGTACCAAATTGGCAATGAAAATCTTCATACCTATAAGGAGTATGTTCTAAAATTGATCTCCTTGTTAAAAAAAGTGACCATTGAGGCCATTCCATGTTCTAGCAACCATTTTGTGGATGCTATGGTGGTAGCCACTTCATTAATTCCATTGGAGTTGGAGGATGATCATGCCACCATCATCATTCGACAACTTCGAGAGCCCACTTCGCTAGAGTCTAGTCTCATGCCCCTATATGTCTTTGCAATTGGAGATATGCAATTAGAGACATGGTACATGGATATTCAAAACTTCCTTTAAAATGGATTAATTCTTGAGGTTTTGTACCTAAATGAGCATCGGATCTTGCACAAAAGATCCAACCAATTTGTTATCTTGAAAATATATTATATCGATGCTCTTTTTAAGGGATTATTTTAATGTGTTTAAATGCTAAAGAGTCCATGCTCACTCTCAGTTAAGTCTATGAAGTTCCATGTGGAGTTCACTTTAGTGGTATCATTATTTCTAAAAAGATCCTTTGAATGGGCTACTATTGGCCCTCCATGGAAAAGGATAATAATGATTTTATCCAAAAATGTGACAAGTGGCAATGCCATGCAACCTAATTCATGCTTCTTCTCAAGAGCTTCGTGCTATCTCCTATACTTGGACCTTTTACATGTGGGGCCTAGACATCATAGGGAATATCAATCCCATATTTTCTAATGGACACAAGTTCATAATCATAGTAACTAAGTACTTCATAAAGTGAGTTAAAGTTATGCCATTATCTTCTTGTACAGAGGTTCAAGTCTTTAAATTAATTTTTAATCAAATATTATGTAGATTTAGAATCCCTTAAACCATCATTTCGGACAATAGAACTTGTTTCAAGAACAAGGACATCCATAAATTATGCACAAAGTATAAGATCCAACATAAATGGTCTACTCCTTACTATCCTCAAGGTAATGGCCAAGTGGAAGCATAAAAAAAATGTTAATAAAATTCCTAAAATTATTGATTAATAAATTGGGTCAAGACTAGCACATTCAACTGTATCTAGCCTTATGGACATATAGGACCAGTGTACAAACCCCTACAGGTGCTTCTCATTTTGTTTTGGTCTATGGTATAGAATCAGTATTCCCCTTTGAACTTGATGTTCCTTCTTTAGGGATTATGTTTCAAGATGTCGAAATAGGAGATGAGTATCACATTGGATTCCTAAGTCAATTAGAACTTCTTGATGAAAAGTGCATCAATACTTTACAACACCTTTACAATTACCAATAAAAGCTTCAAATATCATATTCAAATAAAGTTTGCAATCCATCCTTTAAGGTTGGTGATTTAGTTCTCAAAGAAAATAAAAAGAACACAAATTCTCAAAGAGACCTTAAAGGCAAATTTAAGCCCAATTGGCTAGGACCTTTCATTGTAATAGCCAAATTTGGGTCAGATGAATATTGTTTGTCTATGCTAGAAGGCAAAGAACTTAAAGAGCTAATGAATACTATGCACCTAAAGAAATATTATGCATAATCCATCTTGCATAACAATACATAAAGCATTTTGTATATATTGTACACAAATCATCATTTTATACATAAAACATTTTACCTAAAATCATCTTGCACATAGATCATTTCCTAGTTTCATATTCTATTACATCATCATCATCATACATCCTATAGTTTGCATTAGATATTCTACAATTTAGTTTACACCCTGTATTTTTATTAGCCCAATTGCTTACATCATATAGTCATACTTATGCATCATTATTTTCTAGATAAGTGTTGACATGTTTATAGTTTATATTGATTTTTATTAAGTGATTAAGATCCCATTTTGAACGAATCACATGATTCATATTTTAATAAAATCTTGATATTGATTAAAAATATTTCTTGAACCAAAGCACACTTTTTCACTAAGATTTTTTTGAGTTTTGGGACTTGACCATGCCACTTTTGAACCAAGCACTTATCACTTTTATTAATAAAATCTTGCATTTGGGAAGATGATGCCATGATTGGATAGAACCTTGAAGTGAACAATTATTCTTGCTTGTCCCATTATGCATATAGTCCAACATAAATATGTATATACGTTATTTACAAAAAAATCACAAAAATGAAAAGAGTGAGTAGTAAGGATAGGGTACAATTCTCATCAAGACTCAATTTGAGTGGTTGAGAATCCGATTCCCCAAAGCTCTAACTCTTTTCACAAAAACATATAATAATAAAATGGGTAGTAAGGATAGGGTAAAATTCTCATCAGGACTCGATTTGAGTGGTTGAGAATATGATTCCCCAAAGCTCTAATAATATTTTACAAACACATAATACTAATAGAACCTCCAAGTAGTAAGGGTAGGGTAAAATCTCATCAGTACTCAATTCATGTGGTTGAGAACTCGATTCCCAAAATATTGGAGACCCTAATATTGGACTATAATCATGCATGATGACAAATATCTTTTGAAGAGACCTATGAATGCACATAAGGACACACTAGATTCTTTTTTCTCTGTATGACTGGTTTACTCTTCCCTTTCTCAAGGTTGGTCAATGAATTCACTTGCACACACATTCATTCCTGATTGGCTTGTGTCATTAATTTACTTAAAATTGGTAAATGAACTCCACAACCACACACATTGGTTATTAAATTATTTACATCAAATTCAAGATCAATATAGGAAAATAAATCATGAATCACACACTGGTTCTTGATACAACCTAACACCACTTCAAGAAACATCCAAGATTTTTGATGACAAAAATATAAGCATTCTAATATGTATTACCACACACGGGTTCTTGATACAACCTAACACCACTTCAAATGTAAGCATTCTAATAAGTATTACCATTTATATTATTTACTATAATCATTCATAAAACATAAAAAATGACAAAAATATTTTGCATAAAGACACCTAAAAATACAAAATACAATATGGTATTAATATCAAGAAATATCTATATAAGTTTATTGGTATGCCATAATAAAAAAGCCTTGACATACTTAGTCACTTAGGAAGTATGCCATAAAAATATAAAATCTGGTATATCATCCTCTAGATCCCTGGCCCTTGCCCATATCAGGAGGTGATATCGATAGGCATATATTCATGGAGTGAGTCACTATTCATGAACTCGATCATGTGCAACTCAAAGTCACCATATCCACTAGCAAATGCATCCTCTAACCCTCTAGAACCACTTGAAAGTAGAGAATCTAGTAAAACACCTCTCATCGCATCAACCTTCCTATCTCATTATGGACATAGTGTTGCATGCTACTACTCAAAGAGTGTAATGGTCTACTCAAAGAGGGTGTAACCCTCTCCTACTATTGTTGTATTTGAGTGTGTGCGTATGATAATTAAGCCTTAAGAAACTGAATGTGCTCTACCTGAGTTGCTACATGAGCCCACAAATCTACTATCTTTATCCTCTGAGTAGCTACCTCTATCTCCAACTCCTAAATGCATTGGTTATCCTCTCCATATTCATATCCTCTAGCATCATCTATCTCCACCTCATCAATTACCTCTATTTATAGCTATTGAGGTGCCTCTTCCTCCTATCGAGGTACCTCCTATCTTAGGATATCTCCTCTCACTCTAGGTCTATACAAACCTATCCATATATGCTTAGGAACCTCTACTATTCTAGGTCTTGATGCAACTCCCTATGCCTCCCTCCACTGAGCAGCTTCTCACACTGCTAGATCTATTTTATGATCCTCTACTAGTCATGGAGGTTGAACCATAGTTATCATCTAAGGTCTAACACCCTCATACCACTACTCATATCTATACTTAACTCTCACATAAAATACCCTAGGGATCACTAATAGTGGGTCATCCTCCTTGGTCTCTCGAAATCATGTGATATTAGGGTCACCTCCTACAATTGGAGAGTCTCTCATCACCCATCAAAACCAAACATCCCTCACCTCTGGTATCCTCTACTATAGTCCAAAATAACATTATACCTAATCAAAATGATACATCTCCATCTCTCCCTTCTCCAACTACACCCGAGCCAACTCCACCCCATCCTCTTCCCATCCTAGATGCATCCTCCAAGTTCTCCATGTGATCCAACTAGGTAGTAGACCATCTATCACCTGCCTTGTTGCATCTCGCTTGTCGGCTTGTGCACTACATCCTCCCCTCATAGGAGCCCATAAATATACATCTAGTCACCCTACATCTAGATCTCCCAAATATAATCCATGAGGCCTCGTCACTACTATGTGATCCCAAATCCATACCTATAGCAAAGTAGTGACAATAATGTGTGTATATTGTTTATACATGATATTCCATAATATCCTATACGAGCGGTATAATGTAAAATAGTCCCAAGAAAACCACCTATCTCTATATCTCATCTCAGCCATGATCCCAAACAAGGTGCATGGTACATACCACATACTTAAGTGTTAGGCTAGTAGTCTAGCAACTACTTCGCTCAGGATAACTGTCAGTGTAAAGACACCCAATATCTCTACCATATGCTCTACATTGATCCTAGTCTAGTTGACTAGGAAATTTGAATCATTTATTAGTTGCTTCAAGGATTTGAAATGTGCTATATATTTACCACCATCCTTTTAATAGCAAGCCATAGGATCCACCATACTTGCTCCAATATCATAGTCATATCACCTATAGGTAACCAAAATATTGATGATTTTGGGTACCACCTATCTTCTGCTATTAATAGAGTTGTATCCACTTTCACTCGAGGCATATTTAATACATGGTGAAGTCCTACCTATTGTATCAAAGTCCTCTCTACTGGGCCAAGCACCTTCACCTGATCCTCAAAATCCTTGCATTACCACTCCTGATTCTCAAGAGAATCATACTACAATAAAAAATAATAAAATTACATATCATCAATCCATCATAATCATCAAATCATCAAACCATAAAAATCAAGGCAAAATTGGAAAAAAAAAAGCCAAAAACATAAATTCATAGGTTTTTGTGAATTCATAGGATTTTAGCATTTTTTTGGGCTAGAAATCCATGAATTCGTTGTTCCTTGTTGGATGCAAAATTTTTGCATGGTCGTAAAATCATCATGACGACTGCACACAAAAATTCTCTAGATTTTTTGGATAAATTTACCAAAAATTGTAAATCAACAATGAAATTAAAGCCAAAATATTATTTAATGCTTACTTGAATCCTCGGTTTAGTTCCATCGTCGCCCGTTCACATGGAATCTTCTCAATGAGTTGAAAGCCCTATTTTTTCTAGAGCTTAAAATCAATAAATCGTGTAGTAATAATGAAATTAGAGATTACCCTATTCTCCATTTTAACCCCCTTTTCCCTCAACTTTTACCTTTTTATTTTCTCTTTTCCATTATGTCATTTTGAATTCCATGAGGAATATCATATTCCTACTAAAACTTGAGGGGGCACTCTAACAAAAAATTTATCAATAATTTTATGCATTGATTTGCATGCCCAAAAAAGTATTCACATTAACTATCCATCCAAAATTGTCCACCCTTTTTATGTCATGTCACTCATTATCATTTTCACCCAAGCATCTACATCTTTCTTTGATGCATTTATTGCTCATAAATTCACCAAAGAGGGGGCAACATGTAGACAATAAATTTTGATCCTAAGTCATAATTCCCTCCCCCTAAAACATGTAAACCTACCCCTCATTAGCCCACCTCATTTTTTGCACTAGTAAAACTTCTTGTTAATCACCACATGCCATTTTTCCTATTTTTAGAAAATTCATGGGTAATTAATCTTACACATGAATTTGTAAAAATTGGAAACCCTACTACCCACCAGGAACCTATTTCATTTAGGTTCCAAATTGGCCTAACAATCCATATCTAATGAATTCAAAACCTATGCGCTTAGGCCACAATTTAACTTAAATTAGGAATTTTTCCAATTTGCTTGAACTACCCTGATTTCATACCTTGAATCTCTCAATTTCTACATTATCCTACGTTGATTGAAATCTTTAAAACAAAAAATTTCCTCCCAAAATGAGGCTAATGGTGAATTGAGCAAACATTTGGTAAAATTGAGAGAAATTAAATTTTGATTGAGATAAGCTAAGGATTGACAAATCTGTTGTAGGTTGAGTGATATAAATAGGTTCCTCTACTACTTTGAGATCACTTTTGAAGCTTTTTTGGATACTAGTAAAATCCATATTGCTACCATCGCTTTTACAACATTAGACAATCAAAACTGCTAAATTCTCACTTTGAGAAATTATTTTTGTGTTTATCGTGACATTTTTATTGCATTTCATGCTTTGCATTTTATATTTGTACATATTCAATGAATTCATGGGTTAGCTGCAACTTCATTCACAAATAATGAGTTCATGCACAGGCTATGAATTCATGAAGATATAGGTTTGGGGGAAAATATTTGCTTCCATATTCACTATTTTATTTGCACATCAAAATATTAGATCCATGAATTAGTCCCTTTGCATCCATATTCACATCTACATTTAAATTTCTACATCTGCATCTCACATTTTGGCACTTCTAGAAAATTTAAGGTTACAACTTTGAATTTTAATAGGCCACAAATTCATGTATAGGTCACAAATTTGTAAAATTACATATCTAGGGGTAAATCACTACTTCTAGGTTTACCATTTTATTTCCATATCACATCTTGATCATCTTATATTTCATTATACTCTATATTTTACACTATCTCGCTATCTAATTTTAGTCATTTATTTATTTTTTAATAGATCCATAATTTCCATCCTCTTATGCAAGGTTTGTTAAATAGACCAAGGGGATTTGACTACCACATCAATAAGATATATCATATAGTGGCCTAAGTAGATCCCCAATCGCTAACTATATTTTGTGTGATCAATTGCAGGTGTCTTATGAATTCATGCTCAGAAAAACAAATTTGCTAGCAGCACATGAAACCTAAAACAAGTAGTGAAATCACTCATAGGCCATAAATTAGCTAGACAAATCATGAATTTTATCTGCTCAATCATCCAATTTTGGTAGGCTTTCTGTCTCATTTGTGTCATTTTATCTTTTTGTTTCTTGCTAGTTTATATTTGTTTTATTTACTGATTACTATAGAAACATAAGAAAATACCAAAAATAAAAGGAAAATGAATTGCATTTATATTAGATATTGTTTGTTGTGTGTTTGTCCTAAAAGAAAATTGAATTGCATATAGCTTAGATCTAGTTGTATTCTATCCCAAACATAGGTGTTTGTTAATAAATAAACACATCAAACATCCCTCATTATATAGACTTAGAAATAATTTTTAAATATTTCTTGGTGAACCTCCTAATCAGTTAACCATCACCAAAGGAGGTACGACATCAAGTACTCCTCACATTCAATGTGTATACTTCTTACTTACCATCCCCATTCTAGGCACTAATTCACTAGCCCGAGGGAAAGGGGTACAAATTTTTAGTATACACCTCTACACCAACCCTCTATCTAGCATCTAGTCAGAATGTCCATCTCCATACCATGTACAAATATATATGTTTAGGTATACTACGCGTATTGCAATAGCTATTAACCACATCTTAGTTAGGATTAGCTTATCTCCTTCGATCAGGAAAAGTTTACGTTCATCTCTATATACCACATAAATTTGTTTGTGTGGTTATATGAAGTGTACAATAATTTAAGCCACTCATCTTATCCATATGATGAGGTAGCCAAATCCTTTGATAGATAGTTCACCTCATTTGAAACTGCTAGGTTGTATAATAAAACCAATTTAGACATCTAAACCTAGTTTACCCAATTTAACCTTAAATGATCCTATAATACCCTAGTTTCCTTACTCTATTTAACACATATCACATTCACCATCTAAATTTTTTTACTTAAATACTCTAAGCATTAATAAAAACATATATCATAAGAGAAAATTTCTCTAAATATAATAATTAAACAATCATAGAACATAATAGTAAATATATCATAGAAGAGATGATGAAAAGAGATAAAAATAAATAAAACATGTAAATTTAAAGGGATAGCATAGTTAATCAACAAATGCATCATAAATTACAATTATAAGATACATTTCCATTACTTAATAATCATTACATAGCTTAACTATAGCAAAAAATCCATACTTTTTAAATAATAACATTATATGTTTAGCTTTAAACACAAGTTGCTCCAATAATGTCTCCTTCATAACATAAGTATCTATCTTGGATCCTAATGTTCTCCTGGTCCTTTAGCTTACCCAATGTTCAATTGATGGTAGTAAGGGATCAAGACAACTCATGAAACTATGAATCATGCATCTACTAGATGATCATTTAATCTAGTGCATCTAAAATGCCAAATTGCAACTATACAATCACCAAATACATCTCAACAATCATTCACTCAACATCTAGGTAGGTCATATTTCATTTCATCATGTTATCCTTTAATCGAACAAAGGTTCATGTTTAGAATAAAATTCCTTCTCTATATTTTATCATCAGTTAAACCCATTTGTTTCTTTAACCAACTAAGGCCCCAAATACTGAATCACCCATTTCTCTAACTAATCAAGGCCCCATAAACCTTTATCAATTAAATACTTAAATCACCCATTTCTCTAACTAATAAAGGCCCCATAAACCTTAATCAATGTAATACTTAATCACCCATTTCTCTAATTAATCAAGCCCCATAAAACTTAATCAATTAAATACTTAATCACCCATTTCTCTAACTAATCAAGATCCCATAAACCCTAATCAATTAAATACTTAATCACAAATTTATATAACTAATAAAGACTCCGTAAAACTTAATAAATTAAATACTTAATCACCCATTATCTAACTAATCAAGGTCCCATAAACCTTAATCAATTAAATACTTAAATCACCCATTAAATAAAATATTATTCAATAATTCAAGAAAAAAATTAAACATCCTCCCTTAAAAACATATATCTATAATCTCTTCAACAACTATCAACTATAATAATTCCTTTAAACATAATTCATAACTTTCCATTTAAAATATAAACTATACTATCTCATTCAACATACTCTATAACATTCCAGTTAAATATTCTCTTTCAACGTGATATTTTTTTAACTTAGTCTCTTTTTATTGTTTAAAGTATGTTATATTTTTAACATACATACCTAGATAACATGTTATTTCATAAAAACCAAATCTAAATACCTATATATGTTATCCTATTAACATAGTGATCTTTATTTAAATAAAGAGGTTACTTCCCTCGAACCAAAGCTATTTCATTTAAACCAAAATTTCTTTTAAATAAATAAGTTATTCATTTTAAACCAATTTAAATCTAAAGAAATTATTTTAATCCAAGCAACAGGGCATGAAAACTGCAAAGTCAAACCTTCACTAAAGTTATACAATAGGTAAAGATACAGATGACTAAGACATAGGTGATGTCCAGGCTCAACAACATAGAAAGGGCCTAGCAAAGCATCCTTGGCACTTGGATACAAACCTATAGGTGCCTAGCACCCTTTAAACTGCTACCATATACCAACAAAACACATGTGAGATATTGGCCCAAGTAAAACCTACCACGAACTCACTAGATGCATCACAGACAACATGACAATTTTAAAAAGATATTGGATATTGTCAAACTTTGATGAAACAACAAATATTTCCTAGGAACCAATCAGAGGGTCTAGAACTCCTACATCATCAACGATGTTTTAATATAACACAAATAACTCAAAAATAAATATAGGGGAAAACATAAATGCAGTAGTCAACCAAGGTTGTTTTAAAATAAATCTAATAAAGATGCTAGCATTCTTCATAGTTCACTATGCTCAACAAGAAAAAGATAATAACGCAAACCTCTCAAATGAGATCACCCAAACAGATATGTCTCAACAACATCAATCGATGTTTCAATGTGCATTAAGCATATTGGAAATGAGTGCAATTTTTTTTAGGATAAAACATGAGAAGACACCTTTAAGCTACCAAGCTTAGATTCAACTAGGCACACATGAATATCTTTCTAAGAATTTTGGTTAGAACTCAAGTAGATCAAGTTTTAAATTATTTTACAGTCAAGAGGGACGTTACCTCCAAACTAGGCTGAAAGACAAAATTTTTAAAAGAAAACTACATCAACAAGCATAAATGTTTTACTATAAAAAATAATGAAACTAGGCTATGGATTTTCCAACCTAAAAAAGAGTTAACTCCTTCCTCCAACTATCTTCAGATAGCTTCTCCAAAATCCTTTTGGTCTCCTCCTTCGTCTCCACTTCCCAGTAACCCCTTCCTTCATGCATTTAGATCTTCTTAACATAGGCAAGTCTGTTTATCCCAACTACAAAGTTCCATCTCTCATCAATTCCACCCCTATCTTAAAGTCTTAGCTATCCATTTTTTAGGCAGTCAGGGAGATATTTCTATTTTAAATGTAAATATAATCACCATCCGCCCATGCTTCATTTAGAATCATTCTTTTCCAAGATTCTTAGAATGTTTGTTTTTTAAAGAATGTAGGTTGAGGAGTTCATTACCTTTTTAATTTATAAAATACAAACTCTTTCTTCTACTATATAAAAGAATAATTTTTATCCATACATTAAATAAAAGCTAGATAATCTTTTATGGGATTTTTTTTTTTATATAATTGAGATAGACTTAGGACAAGAGGAGAGACGTTTTTCGCAGGACTGCCCAAACTGCCGAACTCGTTTTGGCCATATCTCACTCATCCGAACTCGGATTGAGCTGAAATTTTGAGGGTAGATGCCTGAAAAACCCTAGAACGTCTCCACCAATTTTCATATCATTTGGAGCAACACAGATCCTAGCACATCCCTATGTGTGAACGATATATTTGGCAAGTGGCTATGCGAGGGTTTCATCTGGGTTGAGTGCAAGCAGCTCCAGAGGTTGGTTTTTAGGGCCTTCGGGCCCTAGCGGCCAATATTTTTGTGGTTTATGCTCAATATTTTAGCAGGAAATGTTGCAGGGGATACAATATGGGTTAGAAATTTGTCTTTCAACAGATCATACTGTGAACTTGAGTGACAACGGCTTCCAATTTGCTGCACAAAAGAAAAGTGAAAACCATACCTTTCCACGATGTCTAGGGCAAGGATTAAAGAGATCACGAAATAAGTTTCAAGCAGTTGATCAAAAAATGGCTCATATCTCAAGTGAATCTGGTGCTAAGGTGCACCCACAAAATAATTCTACTGTGAAAACCCCTATCAAGGGTAAGAATTTTGAAGACTCGGTCCCAAAAATGAATTTTAGGGATGCCCTTCGTGGTGGACAGCCTCAACCCAATGCTAATATCAATATTAGGGCTTCTCATAAACCTCTAAGAATGCCTAAGATTGATCCCAGGAAAATGGAGTCGGGATGTCTTAAAGCAGCTGATGGAACTCCTATTGTTAAGCTTGATATGGGTAACATTCAGACTGGCATTGAAGATTTGGAAAAAAGAGGACTAATTTGTCGGTTCGTGGGTTTTCGTCCGAGTCTATCTGCTTTCAAATTCTGGGCTGCAAAAAGCTGGAAAACTAAAGGTGAGTTACAAATCTCTATTTATCCAAATGGTTATTTTCTTGTTTTATTTGCTAACAATGAAGATAGAGAGAAAACTTTTCAAGGGGGTCCTTGGTTTTTTGGAAGGGCAGGGCTTTTCATGAAGCCCTGGCATACTAAATTTAAAGCCGAAGAAGAGATGCCTTCTATAGCTCCCATGTGGGTTAGACTCTTTGGCCTCCCTATTGAATTTTGGAATCCTACTATTTTTTCTTCAATTGGAAACTCTTTAGGAACTTTTATGATGACTTCGATTGTACTCAAAATTTTGAACATATTATTTATGCTCGAATTTGTGTTTTAATGGATTTTGACAAACCCCTACCTAAAAATATCACATTACAATTTGGGGAAGACACTTGGGAGCAAGTAGTGGACTATGAGAACATTCCTTTTCGTTGTAGAATTTGCCATGAATATGGTCATTTGGCCAATGCTTGCCCAAATAAAATTCTTGATCAAAAGAAAGAAGATATAAACTCAGCAGGTTTCCAAATACCTAAGAAGAAGAACACTCAAAAAAACCTAGTAATGAAGGATCAATCAAAGTCATTTGCTAATATGTTTGAAATCCTTTCCACAAATGATGTCCCAAGTGAGGAAGAGGAAATAATGGAAACTAAAATCTTAGAAACACAATTTAAATATGAAGGAAAGAACTCGGAGACAAACCAACAAATCAAAGGTTTTCAACAAAAAAAAAAGGAGAAAATTTACACAAGAAAAACAATATTTCAAATGTCAAAACTTCAAATAATGCAGGTCCCAATATAGACTCCATTGAACCATCTAGTAAAATTTTGGCTATGTATGAGCATTCTTCAAGGTTAGAAGCCATCTCAGATTCAATTGGAATAAGTCAAGAAATAGGGAAAAAAAATTGAAGATGGATTCTAATCAAAAAGTAGGTCGCAAGACCAATCAATATCATATGGTAAAAGAAGGTGAAAAGCTTGTAGAGGAAGGTAAGATTAATGCCCTTCCCAACATTTTTAGCCCCGGTATTAATGAAGATCATCACTTGGAATATTAGAGGACTCAAAGGGAGTCTTTCAAAACAAAATGAAATTAGAAGAATGATTCGGATAAATCATCCACATCTTGTTTTCCTTCAAGAAACAAAGATGTCAATGGAGGATATGGACTTAATTGCCGAAGAAATTTGGCCAGCTAGAAAAGTGGTTTCCCTCAGTTCCCAAGGGACTTCGGGTGGCATTGCTTGTCTTTGGGACCCAAAAGAGGTAGTTATTCACCATATGGTTGGCGGTTGGGGTTTGTTGGCTATAGCTATTCAAAGTAGACATTCCAACCAGATTATGCTCGCATTCATCGTTTATGCTCCGACTTATTTGGAGGAAAAAAGAAGACAGTGGAAGGATATTACTCATATTATCTCTCATTTTCCTAAATCTTGGATCTTGATCGGAGGAGATTTCAATACCATCCTCTCTCCGGATGAGAAAATGGGGGAAATAGAAATTTGGACAAAAGTACTGACCTCATGAGCGAATATATTGCAAACCTCCATCTTGTGGATATCCAACCTAGATAATGGCCTTATGACTTGGTCTAACAGAAGGCAAGGCTTAGCTTGTATAATGGAGAGATTGGATAGGTTTTTGCTCTCTAAAAATTTCTTAATCCATGGTCACATTCCTAAAGTGAAGACTCTTAATAATGCTGGTTCGGATCATTGGCCAGCCATGGTGGAAATGTGGAAAACCAATGTGAGTTTCTCTCCTTTTCATTTTCAATTAATGTGGCTTAGAGACATTTCCTTCAGACCTCGTGTGCAACAATGGTGGAAGGAAGGTAAACCTAGGCATGGGACTAAGATGTTCTATTTTGCCAAAATATTGCAATACATTAAATCCAAAATCAAGACTTGGAATCGGAAAGAGTTTGGGGATGTTCATAAAAAAAAACATGAAGTTATTGCTCATCTTGAAAATTTGAATCAGAAAATCCGTTTAGATGGCCTCACAGAGAAGAGAAGTGCGGATGAAATTAAACTCACAACTCAGTTAGAGGAATGGGGAAAAAAGAGAAGAAATCTTATGGAAGCAAAAATCTAGAATTCAATGGCTCAAAGAAGGAGATCGAAACACAAATTTCTTCCACAAATCTCTTCTAGCTCGAAGATCTCACAACTTTATTTCTTCCTTAAAATCAGATTCTGGAGATGTTGTTTATACTTGGGATGGCATGAACTCTATTGTTGTTGATTACTTTTCCAATCTTTTTCCCGCTACTCCTCTTGACTCAGCTTCACAACTAAATGTTCTTCAAGCAATCCCTTCTCTTATCACTTCCGAGGAGAACTCTATTTTGACTACTCCTCGTTACTATCAATGAGCTTCAACAAGTAGTTTTTAAAATGCAAACCCCAGGTCCCGATGGTTTTCCTATTGAGTTCTACCAAGAGTTCTGGGATATCCTTCATGTTGATTTATTAGAGGTGGTGGAAGAAGCCAGGAAATCCAAAGAAATTTTGAAGGTTATCAATAAAACTTATATTACTCTTGTTCCAAAATCTCAAGAGGTTGATCATATCTCAGCTTTTAGACCTATTGCTTTATGTAATGTTCTTCTCAAAATTATTACTAAAATCATGGCAGTAAAGGTTGAAGCCTCTTTTGTATAAGGTTATTTCCCGCGAGCAAGGGGGATATGTGGAAGGACGTCAAATAGTAGATGAGATAGTTCTTGCTCAGGAAGCCATCCATTCCATGGATATGCAAAATTCTCCTTCTATGTTCATCCGGTTAGACTTATCCAAAGCTTATGACAGAGTGGATTGGCACTTCCTTATCAAAGTTTTGAGGCAATTTGGTTTCTCTAAGGATTGGATGGATTGGATTATGGGATGTATCTCTTTAGTTTCCTACTTAGTTCTTATCAATGGCAGGCCTTCTCAGTCTTTCCCAGCCTTCCAGAGGTATTAGGCAAGGTGACCCGCTATCCCCTTATTTATTCATCATTCTTGCTGAATGCTTGGGTAGGACTATAACCAAAAAGAGGGAAAACAAAACTCTTGAGGGAGTTACCATTGCTCATGGAGCTAGACCTATCTCTCATCTTCAATTTGTGGATGACTCTACCCTTTTAGGTAAAGCTACAGTTAAGGAAGCTTCTAATATTAAGCAAATCATTAGCTATTTTTCTAAGGCTATCGAGCAGCTTGATCAATGAAGACAAATCTAAAGTTATTTTCTTTCACCGCTCTCGCTAGACAGAATCCATGGTCTTGGATAAATTAAGATATAAGAAGACCTCTCTTCCAATCACTTATTTAGGTATTCCCATAAATATTAAAAGGCAAAAAAATAAAGATTGGAATTGGTTGTTGGACAAAGTCAAGAAGAAAATTGGAAAGTGGACCAACAAGTGGCTTTCTTCTGGGGGTAGAATCACCTTGGTAAAATCAGTCCTTCAAGCTATTCCTATTTATGTTTCTTCCATTTTGAATATCCCAAAGGTTGTTCTTCGAGAATTGGATCAAATCAATCATCGTTTCCTTTGGAGTGGTACTAAGGAGAAAAGAAAATGGGCCTTGGTGAAATGGGATACTTTATGTCTTCCTAAGAGTGAAGGGGGGTTAGGATTCCGGTCTTCAATTAATAACAACAAAGCTTTAGCTGCTAAATTATATTGGAGGATGTTGCATAACCCCAATGCTCTTTGGGCCAATAATCTCCGTGCTAAATATGCTGAGAACAAAAGTCCTGAAGACCTTGTTCGCTATCAACTTCCTACCAAAGGTTCTCCCATTTTAGCAGTTCTTAAGACTCGGTGAGGATTTGATAAAGAAAAAATTATTTTGGATCATTCATAATGGTCAACATGCAAATTTTTGGACAGATTCTTGGGATGGTCACAAGCCTTTGATAACTCAGTTTCCCGATTGGAGGCCTTGGATGGAGGAGCTTCACCGAGCTAATTGGATAAAGGTGGCTAATTACCTGTCGGTACCATACTGGTAATTCAAAGGTTGGTAGATATTGGATCCCTATTGAGGACTGGCCTATTCAAATCCCATAAAGGCAAAGACAAGATATCCAAGGCATCCTTCATATGAGATCCCTCTCTTGGTCCCATGAAAAATATTGTTTTGGATGGAACAACACTACTAAGGGTGAGTATTCAGTTGCTCAAGGTTATTTGACCTTATGCCATAATAATCCCAACCATTCTTCCGACATATTTTCTCAATTGTGGGCTCAAAATCTCCGGCCTAAGGTGAGGTTCTTTAATTGGATTTTATTGCATCGTAGGGTTCTTACTCGGTGAGCAACTTATGAAGCGTGGTTTTCATGGCCCTTTTAGATGTGAAATGTGTGAAGAGAATGTAGAAAATATCAACCATATTTTTATTGAGTGTACTTTAGCCTCCGAGCTATGGAGGAGAATGGCAACTTTACTTGGCTTACAGTGGTCCAATTTTTTCACTTTTGAACAGATTTGGAGGGATTGGCCTAATCAAGAGGGTGTTGATCATTTTATTAGGCAGTTAGTTTGGATGGGTTCTACCATTCTTCTTTGGAATATTTGGAATGAAAGGAACAGCCAAATTTTTAATCAAGATAGGAAGGATATTCACTATATTTGGCAAAAGACCATAGCCAACTTAGTTGAATCAGTCCATCAACTCCTTAATCACCCCCAAAACTCCCACCAAAGATGGGATCAAGTGATGCAAATATTGAAGATTAAACCTTCTAAGGGCAACCAACTTAAAGGGAATGTGAGTATTAGTAATATGGATAGGACTAGAAATTGGCAACCTCCTCCTAAGGATTTTGGAAAATTCAATACTGATGGAGCCTCTAGAGGGAACCCTGGAAAAGCCAGTGTGGGAGGAATTGGTAGACTTTC
Source organism: Wollemia nobilis (assembly GCA_028583015.1). NCBI lineage: Eukaryota > Viridiplantae > Streptophyta > Pinopsida > Araucariales > Araucariaceae > Wollemia > Wollemia nobilis. The sequence continues at coordinate 2,830,430 of JAQPPZ010017048.1, read as the reverse complement.
AGATGGCTCCCTGGTTTTTACTTTTGCCGAGAATTTGGGTATTCTTTCCAATAACCTTGCTGAGGGGTATGGTATCCTTAGAGGCCTTCAGGAGGCTACTAAGGTTGGATGGGAAAAGGTGTTAGTTGAGTCCGACTCTCAACTTATGATTAATCTCTTGAAGACTCCTTCTAAGAATCATAAGGTGGATTGGAGAATAAAAAGAATTATTGAGAAGATTCAGTTAATCCAGATGGGATTTTTGAAAGTTGATTACAATCATGTGGTCGGAGATCAAAACAAGAGTGCTGATGCTTTAGCTAATTGGGCTTTGGACAAAGGTGATCTTACTTGTTATGGCCACCCTCCTATATGGTGGGCTTCTCAAATTAGGGAAGCTCTTCTTTCTATCATTTCTTTGGATGGCTCTAGTTTTGAAGGTACCTAGTTTCTTCTTGTTTTTTTTTTTTTCTCTTTGGTTCATTCAGTTTTTTTAGTTCCCTAGCTCATTCTATTCTTTATTTTGTTTCCTCCGTTGATTCTTGCATTAATAGTCTTCTGGTCTAGATAGGTCATTGTTTTGTTCATTTTTTTTTCTTTTGTCTTCTTTGTTTAGTTTTTTAAGGTGGGTGGGTTCTTTTGTTTTGTTTTGTTTTTGTGTTCTTTGTGTTGTTTTTTGTTGTTCTTGTGTTTCTGTTGTTTTGTTTTTTTTTTTTTTAATGTTTTTTGTTATTGTTCTTGTGTTTTTTTTCGTTCTTGTTCTTGGGTTTCTCTTTGTTTGTGTTATTTCATTTTTTTTATGTGTGAGTGTTTTCTATGTTTTTTATTTTTGTTTATTGTCTCGTTGTTGGTTGTTTTTATTTTTATTTTATTTTTTAGGTTTTGGTTGTGTTTATTTTTCATGTTTTTTTGGGTTATGTCTTTGTAGTGTGTTGTTGTTTTTGTCTTGTTTGTGTTTTGTTATGTGGTTCTTGTGTTTTTCTATGTGGTTTGTGTTGTGGTTTCTTTTATCTTATTGTGCGTGTTTGGTTGTGCTTTTGGTTTTGACACACTCAAGGAGCATGTTTTTTATTTTATTTTATTATTTTTGTTGTTATTTACTTTTTTTAATTTGGTTTTGTGTGTTTGTTTGCTCCTTGAGTATGTCAAAGGTGGTAGGCCAGGTCCGAGTCCTGGGCATTTTTGGCGGAATGGATACCCCTGCCTCCTTGGGTCTTACCCGAAAGTGGCATCCCTTTTGGGATGTTTTCCACAAATAAAAATAAATAATAAATAAAAGCTAAATATTATTTTAAAATGACAATTATATTTTTGAAAATAATATTCATTATGGTTATAACAACCCATATAATTATTTTCTAATGGTCATTTGGAAATAATATTTATTATAATTATTCTAAATAAATTCATCTATTATTTAAAATAATTATTTTCTATTTATTTAAATAAAAACTTTATTTAAATAAAATATTTCATTTTTATATAATAATAAAATTCATTTGTTATTATATATTTTAATTATATACCCCTACTAATATCAATTATTAGCAGGGTATATTCAAATGGATTCGGGGTATGGATCCTCTATATCCATTGACCTCTTTTCCGATGGAGTTACCTTGTCAACCATTTTACATACAAAAAACAATTTATCAAAAGTAAACAATCAAGTGCATCAAACAAAGAGGGAGTTTTTCCATCAACCTAGTCACTTGTCTCAATTAGAGTATTTATGATAGCTTCTAGGCTACCAACTTCAGCTCTAGGTGGCTGGCTAGTTGATGATTATCCCTAAGCAATAATGCATACCTATATGAGGGTAGTCATCCATATTACATTGAGCCATCTAAGTCATCACTTCCGTTTTCAAGTACCCCATATTTGATGGGGCAGTTCTACCTGGTGCTTCACATTAACAACATATTAGCAATATCGTAATCTTCAAGACAAATCATTATATCTAATGCAATGATCATTTAAGCATTTAAACTAAGCATCCATTAAATTATTCATAAATACATAGTCTATCAACCAAGAGATCCTTCCAAAGTGGAGTATGATATTTGTATTATCATTCCTTTAAACATTCTTCCTATAGAAATATTTGTTCCTATTGTTCCTATTTCTAAAATTTAGCCCTTCTCTTAAGTTTACTTTTCCTTTATTTTTTTGGATTCCCTTTTAACAATTATTTCTAGCATTTTTTATTATTGCTTCATCTTCTCTTGTATCAACTTAGCTATTGATGTAAGTTTTTCCATCTCCTCTTGTAGCAACTTAAGTATTGATGTAATTTTTACCATTATCTTGTTGGAATCCCCTTAAATTCCAAATTTCTTCTAGGGATGAGGTAAAATTTCTTCCTACATAGCTAACCCTAACTTATTGGAATATCTCAAAATAGGTTCCAACTCCTATCCACAAAAAGGAGCTAGATAAGTTATGATTCCCAAATATGAAGCTATATTTTATAATATTTTTACTCCTTGGTCTGATTGGTCAAGATGGTGTGAAATGTCTACCTTGTCCTAAATCAACTTAATATCCCTAGAAGAGTAATCCCTCTTAAAAATAGCATATTAATTCAAGGTTAAACCTAGGTTCTCTTCATGGAAGTAATGAGTCCTATGACCTAGGCTCTAATACCAATTGTAACGACCCACAAACTTGACCCAAAGGAGAGAGAATTTTTTTTCTAAATAGGGATTAACTCACAAAGAAGACCCAATATTTTTATTAGTATAAGGTTTAACCACTTTTGAGCTCATTATCATTGCAAACAACACTCAAGTGGATAAGAGTGGTTAACTTCTCATACTTCTTGGGTTCACTTTTTTAGATCTCACCATTTATAAATGACATCGTAAATGGTCCCCTAAATTTTTTCATACACACACCTATATAGGACAACTTGAACTTCATGTACGAATTACCATTTAAGGCCCATAATACTTTAAGGTGACTCTTATTCCCTAACCCTGCATAAGTCTGTCTATGTAAGATAATATTGGTGTAATGTCTTAGTGATTAGTTAGCTTCATATCACCATGAACTAACTAGGGCCATTACCACTCACATGGTAATGATCATTACCTCTCTACAAGGAGCCACCGCTATACTATCTTGTGAATGATCCAATGGGTTATCTCATACCAATCTACTATTAAGTTTCCTAATCTTCACTGCTAGGAATACCCAAGCCTCACCGCTTACAATATATCATTAGCAAATACATAGTTGGTTTACTCACTATAACTCAATTAGGATTGGTTACATATTGACTCAAGGGATTACTAATAAGGTGCTAGAACATACCCAAAAAATAACCCTCTTCCAAACCCAAGAGTCAACATTTATAAACATCTCTCCAAAATGAATTAGATTGTTATATTAAATCATAATTAAATTTGACATAACACATTTCTAAGGGCTAACAATTTATATACTTCTTCAACCATAGAATTTAGCATTTCCCTTGTTTACAATGAAATAATGAAATCAATATTTAAAATAAGTAACCATATTTCATCAATTGGATTCTATCATTCTCTTCAATAACACATCCTATCCGTTTTTCAATAACTAATCATTTCTAAAAACTTAACATGAAGAAAAAATATTAATCCATTTTTATTATTTGAACAAATCATAAAATAAAGACAAGGATGTTTATAGAACATCCATCCTTCTTAATTATTATTGTATAGTATAACTTCTATACGTGGTACTCATAATATTTCTTATGCCATAAATAAAATTATATTTTAACATTTAATACATAACTGGTCTCTAGTCTCATCTTTTCCTCAACTCCTCTACTTGATATGTCTTCTTGATAAGTCCTCATGATAGCTATTGAATGCATATGCAATCCTAACATGCACTATGCTAGAAAATCATACAACAATGCAAGTACATGCATCATGCAAAATAAATGCCATACAAGAACATTGAGAGAATCCTATAATTCTCTCAGTTATGGATTTGCTAACTGCTCATCCATATTTTAGAAAATATAATATTTAATAACTTCTATTTTTCCTAAAAGAATATTCAAAACATTATTCCATTATAAAAATAATCTTGACTATAACTCTACACTTTATTTAGTCTACATTATTAAGACAAAAACCTTCAATATTAATTAATAGTTCTATCCCTAAAACTATAAATTCAATATTGATAAATAAACAAACCTTTTTTAAACTAAGATAAAAAAATTTCAATACTAATTAATATTCCAATACCTATGATTCAAATAAAACTATTAACTTATAATAAATAATATTGATAAATAAACCAACACATTATATAATCAATATTAATAACCCAAATAAACCCATTAAAAGTTATAGCATTAATAACTAAATATTATATCTTAATAACCTAAATAAACTATTGATTGACACATAATTAATATATATTAATCTGGATAGTTAAAAAAACCTAAATAAACTATTATTGATTAATACATAATTAATATATATTAATCTCAATAGTTAAACAAACCCATTAAAAATTATAGCATTATATTATTAATATAAATAATGAGCTTGTCCCAAATCTTATTCTATTTCATTTTTATAGCTTAATAAGGTATCTTTCAAAGAATAGAAATTAGGTAATGACAAGATATTATAAAAGTAAAATTTGAATTCTTTTAAATTTATAGATTGACCATCTTTCAATAATTGATTGGTGTATAACATATAAAAATAAGATAAACATAATGTTATATATTAAATATTTTAGTTATTGTGGCTAAACACATGCTAAACTAATTTTTTTGGTTTACATGCATGCTAATATAAATAATTGACCAATGTCTAGCTCATATGTAAACTTGAAAAATTAATGTTCATATCACCTTTGGGTGAGATGGCAACTAAGTTGGATAGAAATATTTTGGTTATCTACATACAACCAAGGTAAAATTCAAGTTGAAATAAATCTAGATCAGCTTGGTAAAACATTACCTTCATTAGACATCTTACCAAGGATTCACAGACTCATCTAGTATTTAATCTAATTGCTCTAGCTTAATGAGCAGTTATCAGTGATCTTGATCTTATTATTATTATTTTCTTTAGAAAAACAAGAAAACTTTCGTTAAATTAGTAATAGCTACCATGGAGTCAAACATATCTTCAAATAAATACATGAAACAAAATTGGAAAACCTATTAACTCCAAGCTCTTGGAGTGCTTGATTAGCTCTGTGGAAAAGTAAAAGGAAAATTATCATTTGGCTCAGCTTGGCGTTATCTCAAGGAAATGAAGAAAAGTGTGTGCATATCAAAGTGATGTCTATGAAAATCACAAGCCTTAGAAAACAAAGATAATACACTTCGTTGATCATAAACCAAAACTTAAATTGTTCCTTCCATCTGCACTACAATTCAAAACCTAAATAACTCCTATAGTTTGGAAGGTTGCATTAGTTTTCACTAATATTGCAATTTAGCTTACATATAAAGTTGCTCTAAGACTCTATAAATTACCTTATACTTTTCCCATGAAAACTAGTAGTTTTACAATAAATTCAATATAAGGTATATAAATAAATTTGGATGGAATATTATTGATTATATTATGTTGTTGATGGTAAGCTAATAAAATGGTGCTACAAACAACTCCAAGAATTTTCCTTCCTTTTCTAGTTTTTTACTTGCCAATCTTTCTTTCAAATCATGACCAACCCTGAAAACTTAGCAGCAAAAGATCAAATAATGCTTGGAGAAATAAAAATAATACCAAGGGTTGGAAATTGCTTCTTCGTTACTCAAATTGCATGCTTTCCAGCCAACCATCCATTCTCTTTCACCAGGGTGTTGCAAAAATAGGGTCACACTTAAAAAATTTTACATTGAAAATATTTTCAATATTGCCAACTTTTCCAACATTTATATTTTTCAGATATTACCAAATTTCCAAGTTCCAAAATTAATTAAAAAACTTTATTCATATTTATTAAATGTGCTTCACTTTTTTCAATGTTTAACTTATTAATATTAATAAAAACCTATTAATACTCATAAGGCAAGGTAGTAACATCATATTACATTACTAGCATTAGTGAAATATAGGTAAGGGGTAGAGATTTCAGTAAGGGGGCACAGTTTTGGAATCCAGTTGCAGAAAAAAGAATATTATTAGTAAGGATTGCCATGGCAAATATTCTACTATGGTTGGATAATATTGCAAGGCAAGTTTTATCTCAGAGTAAGAAAAAATAAAAAGGTTTGAAGGCTTAAAGGCAAACAAAAGGTTTATAATATTTATTTTTTAAATATTATACAAAGGTTTAATTTGTAAATCCAAGGTTCAAATATTTAAGAGGCTCAAAGGTTTAAAGTTTCATAAAAGGAAAGAAGCCCAAGGTTCAAAAGAAAATATTATAATATTATAATATACAACATATTTCATTGGAACCAATGGTTAAGGTTTTTAAAAATATATATAATATTTCTCTCATGGATCATCAACGTCATTCGAACAAGAAGGTAAACATTTATGAGTTTAAAAGGAATTATTTTTGAAGTGCTGACGTCATTCGAAGAAGGAGGTAAACATTTATGAGTTTAAAAGAAATATTTTGAAGCACCGACATCATTCAAAGGAGGTAAACGTTTATAAATACCTTATAAAATTCATTTGGATGGTAACATTTTTTGTATATGCTAGAATCTTATGTGATGCCAATTTTTGATGATGTGAAAAATTATTGTGATGTCCATGCTCTCACTATGAAATTATTTTTTTCGTGCGCTAGTTTCTGCGAAGTTCATTGAGAAGAGAGGACACATTTTTTAGGACAACTATTTGTGAACAAGAGGAAGTACCACTATTTTGAATCCCAACTAGATAATTGGTCCAGATAGATGCCTAGCTAGAGCTAAGGTTATTCTGAACCAGAGTGCATAGGGTCGAATATTGTGGAGTTGGTTTTTTTTGGGCAGAATACATGGTTAGTTTGGTAGGCACAGTGAAGAGGTTTTTTGTTGGGTGCGCACAATGTGTATCTCACTTGTTGGGGTAAACCAGTCGGTAGCCTAGCTGTGGGTAGGATGTTGCATGGGTAGAGGTTGTAGGTTTGATTCTTGTATGGTTTGCACAAGTGTAGTGTTGAGGTTCGCACCAAAATTTTTAAAATATATTTGGTTGGCCTATGTTGTGAGGTATGGGCCAAATTTTTAAATAATCAATGCTTTAGTGAGACAAATATTTCACTGGTTATTTGATATTGTAAAATGTGGAAAGTTGGTTTTATTTAAGTAGTGGAGGAATAAGGTATATAAAGAAATAATTTGTATTGTAATGTGTGTATAAATTTAATTCTTAGAGGGAGATTTGTGTATGGTTTAAAAGGTATATATCTTGTATTTTTAAAAGGGAAATAAAGTGTCTAATGGCTTTATTGAAGTTATAATTTTTGCTTGCTTAAGAAAGGAGAAATAAGGCATAATTCAAGTCTATTGATATTTGTATTTTGGCACACCTTATAAAAGCAAAGTTTCAGGTTTTTAGTCTTAAAACTAAAAGCTTTATCTTTGCAGGACTAAAGAGAAATTATAGAGTATATTTGAGAACATCTTTGAGGAAAGGTTTTTGTGATTGTTTTGAAAAGAAGATTTTCTAACCTCTTGAAGTGGCAAAAAGAAAATTATTTTGAAACAGGTTTTGAGGGCACATCTTCTTCAAGGTGTTTTGACGTATGGTAATTTGAATCCTTCTTAATGAGGTTGTTCTTTGAGGAAATTATTTCTATTTCATAAAGTGGATAAATAAGGATTATAATTGTGTGCACTATTGGAAATATATGAGCTAGATTTTGAGCACTACTTGTGCGAGAGTTTGAGAGTTATTTGAGCTTCATTGTTGAATGAGTTTGGAAACGCGTGCTATGGTTTGAGAACAAGTTATGATTTATCTTTGAAAGAAATTGGAAATACTTATGCTAGGGTTGGAAACAAGTGTGTGCATCTTTGTGAAGCATTTTGGGCATTGATATTGTAGACACCAAAACAGCACCAATCCGATTATGTGATTGCAAACACTGATCGCTTTGGCAAACACAGCCCCCAGGGCAGCCCTCAGAGGTCAAACAGTGGTCTTAACCACTTTCATAGCAATTTTGTGAGGTCAAGAAGCAATTTGGCACACTTAGACACTTTGCCTAGTAATCGTCTCACCCGGGGACGATTGCTAACTTGAAATCGTCTCACCCAAGGACGATTTCTGAAATCGTCTCCGGTAAGGACGATTTCCAAGTTTAACGGGCAAAAAGACAAATGAGGCCAAGTGGCAGCCCAGAACAGTCAGTTGATGACTCCTGCCTCGCACGCGTGTGTGAGTGGACAAATAGGCCATTTGAGGACTGTCACAAGGGCGATTATGAAAGCCCAAGTCAATGGAGGACTCCCCTCCCTCATGGGAAGACAAGAGCGCCACATGGCGCCTATGACCAACACATGGCATTTGTGCTTCCCTCCCAAAAGAGACCCCTTGGGTCTATAAAAGGTGGGACTTTTCTCACCCAAGATATACAGGTTGAAGGAGTTTTCAAGCAACGAAGTGCTGTCGAGTTGAAGACCCACTTGCATCCCTTTTGGTTCACCTTCCCACATCCACCAATCTCTTTTGCAAGGGAGGTTGTTGGGTGGCTTTTGGAAGCTTGAATCGGACCTAAATCCAACACATGGACACCTGAATCAACCAATTCGCCGACCCCCCCAATCCTAAGAGGTTTTGGGCCCATCCCTAGTGGATTGGCGCTGGAATCAAGTGCCAACGGTGGGAGGCCCACTTGGGCATCCCCGCACTTTTCTTAAGTTTTATTTCAGAAGCATTCTAGTTTATTTTCTCATGCTGCATATTGTGTTTTCTGTTTGGTGAATTCATAGCTGCAATTTCGTAACCTTTGATCAGATTCTAGTATGTTTTGTGTCGTTTTGTAGTTTCACTAACTTGCAGGAGGCGATATCAAATTCCCGAGGGTAGAGGCCAAATTGGGAGAATCCGACCATCTGGGTCATCCCAAAATGGCCCCAATTACATAACCCCTCTGTCTGCAGGTGTTTTGGAGACCTCGGGAGTCGACATTGGAGCGTGTCAGTTCGGCTTCCCCAACACAGAAGAAATCGTCCCACCCAGGGACGATTTACAGTCAAAAATCGTCCTACCCAGGGACGATTTCCGGTTGAAAGCAGATTGGCCGATTGTCTCAGTGGCAATGGCCTGTTGGTAACATTTTATGTCTTATGGCAAGTTTTCAGGCTGTTTAGAATCATTTTGTTTCTTGTTTTAGATAAATGTTTGCATGCATCTTTTGATGATTTTAGAAGAACGAACACTTTTCACTTGCAGCGAGGTGCTACTGACATCTTGGTTGTTTCTTTGTTCGCAGGAGAAGCAGCGGAGGTGAAGAACTCATCGACATCAGCGACGGCATCATCTTGGCCCGCCCATTGCAATCGTGGGCACGCGGAAAGAGGAACATTGAGTGATTGTAATCGAATTCTTTTAACGCTCCTAGCCCCCGAAAAGGGAGGAGACGTCATTGTAAGAGAGATCAAGGGATATTAATGAAAGGGCTGTGTTTTCTCCATTTGCTTGTGTCTCTTCCAATGCGTTTCTTTTCCATTTCATGCACTTTACGTTTCTAGGACTTAAGCGCATTTGGTTTTGGTTATATTGCAATTAGTGTTTCCTTTGCCCGAAATCTCGTGCTTTCGGTGGCGATCACGGTGGGACCTGTTCCCTATTTTTAAGATCACAAAAAAACTAATCGGGTTTTTGTGTTTTGTGTTTTACGGGTACATTTTTTTTGCAGACTGTTAATCGTCTCTGACTGTTACGATTACTTTACTGGAAATCGTCTCACCCTGAGACGATTTTAAAATCGTCTCTGCCAGGGACGATTTCTATTATGTAAATCGTCTCACCAGGGGACGATTTTATGTCTGCAGATTTTTAGAGCAGAAATTCAGAGGCAACTGGAGCAGGCAGAGAAGAGGTAGGGATTTTATCATCTCTGTTAAATTTTTTGTTTCTGTTTTCTGTTTCTTTGATTGTTTTCATTTTATCCTGCATACTTAGGGAAAATCATTCATGCTTGTTTCATTTTCGCTAAATAAAATGAACCTCACACACTCCACGTAACAATTTTAAACCAAGGAGCTGGTCGTAAGACCCCAGCCCTTTATCAAGACCATTGGTGGATTTCATCACCACCTTGGCTTGATTTGCATCCATTTCCCGATTGTCAACTGTTGTTAGGCGTAAATCCTGACGAAGACAGACCGAGTGTCGTTGGGGTGATTCCCATGCGCGCGAGGATAAGTTTTCTATGGTAGGTGCCATTAACAGGACAATCCCCCTTCAGTACCGCCTACGTACCACGTACCTTCTGCTCTCACGTACCTATAGTCTCCCTCTCGTAAGGGCGGGTATATAGAGAGGTTGGTATATCGGCTTGGTTGGTATATTGAAGGGGCTACCATTTTGGGAGTTATATGAGCCGTCATAATGCATTTAAACGATCTTCAAAACCTACAAAAACAAAACAAAACACCAAAATGCACTAAACCAGTTTAGGGCACACCAATAATCCTTAAAAGAGATAATCACGGTTTTGTGAATGTGTGTGCTTAATTCCGCTTAGTGTAGACAAAAAAAAATCATAAACGAGATAAAAACTTATTTAGATAGCATAGAAGCACCGCAATGGTGTACACCCGCAGTCAAGCCCAATCAAGGGCGAGAAGCTCCGAAAGGTACACAAGAAGCGAGGCACAAGTCGCCTTCGCTTCGGTCCTGAGGATTTGGTCATACCGCCTTATAGGTCTAACCTACAAAAGAATCCAATTCAGAATCCTCGGTGGGGTATGCCTATTCAAAGCAGCCCCTTTCGGGAAGATGCCTTACATGTAGACCTTGACATAAATAGAGAATCACCTCTTGAAGTTAGGCATGAGTGGCCACCGCGCGATGAAGCGCTAGACAGGCACACCGTCCATTTGGAGGGGCAACGTGGATATGGCGTCCCTTCTTTACCTATCATCGAACGAGAGAGACCAAATCCGGAGCGCGGGGCTCCTTACATAGGGCGACCTAACTCCGCCCGCCCCCTTCACACCCGTGAAAGGGAGTACGAGGAAAGCCATCGCATTCCTCGAGGGCAACAAACAACGCGAGAACCTTTCATTTCCGCACCGGCGGGATATCATGATCACCCCTTGAGGCCGGAACCTCGAGCACATACCGCTTACCTCGACTAAGGGAAGCGACCCATTGAAACCTTAGATCAGCAAACTCGAGGTAAACACATAGGAGAAACATTCGAACCTCCTGAGAAAAATAGGGTAGACCAAATTGACCCAGTTGTCGCCAGATATACCACCCGTCAAGCCCAAACCATGCGGCTTAAACCAAGTTATCAGGAAATAGAGTACCGAGCACCGCTTGGATAGAGAACGCATGCAACGCGAAGCGGATGAGTTACGCTATGAAATACACGAGAGGGGGCCAACCCCTCGCATCCAAAGAGCTGAACAGTATGAGAGGCGTAATCCGTTGGTGCGGGACGAGGTCTCCACGACCTCGTCAAGCTCTGCCTCCAAGACCTCATAGATTCGAGAGGGAGGCAACTCCCCGAAACAATGATGGGTACCTTCGGCAAGAGCTTGATCGGGGTCATAGGTTTCGCCCGAGAGACTCCTCAAGAATTTTACGAGGAGTATGAACCGGAAGAGGAATATGTTGAAACTCCCCATCAAGGCGGGGAGGGATGCCATTCGGCCACCCCTCCATAGGCCTCCGGTTTACCGTAACTTGCAACAAGAGCGAACAAGAGAGGAAGAAATAAAATCTTTCGATGCATACCAAGCGCTATTGGAGCGTTTGGAGTCTGTGGAGACAAAAGCTGCTGGGCATCAAAAACCCACATTACGTCTACTCCGCTGTAATCCGGTGCATCCCTCAGTGCCTACACCTCTTTACCCTGAACACTTCAAGTTGCCTCAATTGGCGGTTTTTAAAGGTGAAGAGGACGCACGGGAACACGTTACACGATTTCTAAGCCAATGCTTCGGCATCCAAGATAATGACGCATTGTTGCTTAGAACATTCATAACCACATTCGTAGGCCCTGCCTCGGATTGGTTCACACAACCGCCCAAACACGGCATAAGCAATTTAGATCAATTAGTAGACGCGTTTCTTGAACGCTTTGCCTTCAACACAAGGAAGAAGGCATCACTAAGTGATTTAGCGAGCCTCAAGCAATTTGAAGAGGAAACAATGGCAGCGTACGGGAATCGATGGAGAGCTTTGCTTTCTAGGTTACCCTACCGTCCTCCTATGTCTGATCTCACGTAGATGTTCACAAAAAGTTGCTTAAAATCAATCTCTGGTCTATTGTTGCTGCGACAATACGACAGCTTAGAAGAAGCTTTGGCGCAAGCCAGAGTCATAGAAGAGATTAAGATAGGCGAAGGCGCAATTGCCAAGCCTAAGAAGAAAGAGTGGAATAAAACCACTAAAACTGGGACAACGCAACCACAACACGCTGCAGTCAACCAAGTTGCGATAAATGTTCCCGCACCTGTGCAAGAAACGCAGCCTCAAAAGGCTAACTACCAGGCAGTGCCTCCTGCTTATGAAAGAGATAATAGAAGACAGGAGCAGAATTACCCGCGTCGCCCTAGGCAAAATTTCACCCCATATGCGGAGTCTAGGGACTCCTTATTTGACCGCTTGTCAGCGGCAAATTTAGTCACTCTGTCGAAAATTCAAATTATAGACCCTAACATTCCCAAGCCTAGGGGGTAGAGAGAGGAATTGTATTGTAGATTCCATAGGCGCGAGAGGACATGACTTGAATGGGTGCTGGAAATTCAAAGACCTAGTCCAGGATTTGATCGACAACAGAACATTGGTTGTGGACAACCCCATCGCACCAAACAACCAACAAATGGGGGTATTCAAGGACCCCTTGCCAGCCCATGAGGCACAGACAAAACCACTCCAGATTAACGAGGTGCGACAAGATCTTCCCACACAAGGATTTGTGGGAATGATTAGCATAGTAACAAGGAACAGAAGGTACCCGACAGCTGCCCCTGAGGTAGCTACGAGGGAAGTTCCGGCAACATCGCATCCTCAACAACGCCCAACGCGGTTACCTCCGCCTAGACCTGAGGTCACGATACGAACCAAACTCACGCGAGTTTGCGGACCACGTCGGCTAGGTTTGTCCATCTACGAGCTTATTCAACAATCAGCTCCCCATAGAGAAGCTCTTATGGACATTTTAAAAGCCATTGAATTACAACCCCATGAGGCAAATTCTTTCAACGCCTTCGTGGGACATGTGAAACAATGTACGGAGCCGGTCATCACATTCAGAGAAGATGAGGTCAAAACGATATCAAATGACATGGCAGATCCACCCCTGCACGTTATCGCGCGGGTCAACGGGATTCCGTACAAGAGAGTGCTGATAGATACTGGCTCGTCCAGTAACATCATAACCACTGCAGCCTTAAAGCATTTGAAGCTGCCAACCTCTCACATCACAGCCTCCACGTACACACTGCGAGCTTTTAATGATGCAATATGCTCGACAGTCGGCACAGTCGTTACGCCAGTCCAGGTAGGACAAAAGTCAATACCTACATTGTGCCATGTCTTTGGAAGGTGAAATGGCTTATAATATACTTGCTAGGGCGGCCTTGGATCGGGGGACATGAAGTGTGTCCCTCCGATCGCCCACCGGTGCTTAAAGTATGCTTATGAAGGGGAAATACATGTAGTCCCAATGGACTTAGAGCCCTTCAAGTATTGCAATGCGGTACAATTCATACCTCAATCGACCCTCCCTTCAACGCATTTGGATTTCCAATTAAATCCATCTAAACAAGGTCCAATACCGTAGGCACCACTGGTGGCCAACAAGACAAAATCCCAGCCAGGTGAGACTTCATCACCTGCTCCTTCATCATCAAATCCACCTATCATGGCCCAACGGAAGGACAAGGGAAAACAAATCATGGAAGAGATTAAGCCTCTAGAAGAAAGGTTTCCCACAATCTCAAAGATATCAAAAGAGGAAACACCCAACACAATAGAAATCGAGACTCCTGAACAACCAAACATGGAATGGACTCAGGAAGGACTACCGTTTCCTCCCACCCAATCATCAACAATCACTGTTGAAATGGCCAGTACGGGCACTGGGGAGTACTTAGTGCAAAACATTGTGGCAACCCCCACATTGGAGTCAGTACAGGACATGGGAAGACCTCGCCTTCCCATAGGGACAATTGTTCCTCTAGGCTACCCACCGAACCAGACAAATTTTGTGTATGGGGGCCTTGATCATGGTCTTGAACCATGCCAACAAAAGGAAACAGACGAAGAACCTTTTGTTGAAAACATCAATTATCTGTCAAACCCAGAATTTGCCCTAAAATATCTAGGCCAATGCAATTGGCATGGATACGGAGCTAGGCGAGATATGAGCAAGGGATGCGGATCCTTTGCCAACCAAGATATCGAGATGCCATATGACAAGTCGGGGGTAGGGTTCAACCATCCCCTACCATTAGACATCTTGGTTGAAAATATGCAAGGCCTAGAAATAGGCAACAAGGGGGGATTGTCATTAGACCCTTATGCCAATCCAAATACGAGAATACACATTGGGAGATTACCTCCCATGGTCAACAAACACCCCTAGAAACAACAATAATCCCTCTCCTTTGCTAGAGAGAGGTGAAAGTTCGGATAGTAATCCTCAAAGAGAACATCAATGGCTGTCGGACATCTTTCTGAAGCTGTTCCCCTTAGAGGTTCCAGATGAAACAATACAGTACCAAGAGAATCAGGTCCCTCCACCAAGAGTGGAACAATCGCAATGGGACCAGATTAATTCACTGGAACAAGAAGAGTCCTCAACGTCGCAAGCAACGAGATCCTTGAAGAGGATGAACAATTTTGGATCTATGAAAGCGATTCGGAAGATGAGGCTGAGATGGACTATCTCGGACATGCGTGACGACATCACCGTGCTCTAACTCATGAAGATCTAATGGGACAGATGGGCATACTACTGAGGCATGAATGGCATGTAGACCCAGCAAGGTGGGACCAAGTGTTGGATCCATGGCTCCAAATTCAAGATGAGCATCGTCCACCTCGAGATCCCATCATGACAGCAGTGCTGAGGGAAGACCCCGCCCTCCTTTTCACAAAATTTGCACCTAGGGAGGATCCATTCGTGCCCGTTCCCGTAGAGCCAGATCCAGAGTATAGGGAGCATCTAGAAGAAACAAGTTATCACACCCACGGTTCTGGAGACCAAATTCATTCCATCCACATGATCTCCATTGATTTGACCGCACCCATCCGCAATCCGACCGATCCATCATGGTCATTGCATCTAGACATGGATGCCATCGGCGGGATCGCGTCAATTCAACATTGTCACCATCAGAGTACTGGGCTTTCGATGAAATGCTTCATTTTACCCCAAGGACAACTCAGGATATTTTCAAGCTGAAGAGGGACCCGAGGTTCCAAACATAGATCTTAACTCAGGTGATGATATCCATTTAATCCCAACTCCACATCAGTTGGAGGACGGATCCCACATGTCAGTCGAGGAGACGACTGACGTAGACATCGGCACGAGATCCAATGAATCCACAGATTCTCAAGGCTGGGGGTAAGCCTTTCCCCCGAAGAGCAAGCCGATTACATTGCCCTTCTTAAAGAAAAGAAGGAGGTTTTTGCATGGTCGTACAAGGATATGCCAGGACTAGACCCGTAACTAGTCATGCACAATTTAACGCTTGATCCAACAATCAAGCCTCGTAAAGCAAAAACTAAGAAAGATGCACCCAACGAGTGGCCTTGATGGTCAAAGACGAATTGCAAAAGCTGTTGGATGCACAATTTGTCATCTGCGTGGATTATCCGCCATGGTTGTCCAACATGGTTCCCGTCAAGAAGCCCGACGGGAGGATTCGCATATGCACCGACTTTCGAGACCTAAACAAAGCGAGTCCTAAGGATGATTTTCCCTTGCCAAGCATCGACGCATTGGTAGACGCTACAGCAGGTCACGAAATGCTCTCCCTAATGGACGGTTTCTCAGGATACAATCAAATTCGTATCAATCTTGAAGACCAACTCAAAACGGCATTCACAACGCCTTGGGGGACATTTTGCTATAAGGTCATGCCTTTTGGCCTTAAAAACGCTGGCGCTACATACCAACGTGCTATGACTTATATCTTCCACGATTACATGCACAAAACTTTGGAAGATTACATGGATGATTTGTTAGCCAAGTCTCTCTTGCGCTCAGATCATCTCGGTGACTTAAGCAAGATTCTCGATCGCCTCATAGAGCATAAGGTCAGACTGAATCCCAAGAAGTGCGTGTTCGGCGTCACATCTGGAAAACTCTTGGGTTTTATAGTCTCAAAGCGAGGCATCGAAGTGGACCCAAACAAAGTCAAGGCAATCCTTGAAATGGCTCCCCCAACCACTATCAAGCAGCTCAGAAGTCTGCAAGGAAAGGTCGCGTCGATTAAACGCTTCATAGCGCAATTATCTGACAAATGCCGACCCATGAACAAATTATTGCACAAGGGGGTCACATTTCATTGGGATGACGAGTGTCGATCAGCCTTTGACGAAATCAAACAATACTTGGCTTCGCCGCCAGTATTGGCACCACCTAGACCAGGAGTGCCGTTCTACTTATACATCTCGGCTGCGAGGTGGCATTGGGAGCAATGCTAGCCCGGAAGAATGAACTTCACAAAGAACGGGCTACTTACTATCTTAGCCGCACCCCAGTCGATTACGAACTTAACTATGCATACGTTGAGAAACTCCGCTTGGCGGTGGTGTTTGCTACCAAGAGGCTACACCACTACATCCTGAGCAACACTACGTATGTTGTGTCTAAGGAGAATCCATTGCGATACATGATGAGTCGTACTTATCATAGTAGTCGCACGGCGAAATGGATCATGTTGTTGACGGAATTTGACATTGAGTTTATTGGGCAAAAATCTATAAAAGGACAAGTCATAGCCGATCAACTAGCAGAGGCTCCTCTTGAAGACGATCAGCCTCTGGTCATAGAACTACCCGATGATGGGGTCTTCCATGTCTCAGAATCGCCAGATTCTGATGAGCATGAGTCTCGAGCCGACATAACCTTATTTTTTGATGGTTCTAAATGCGAGCAAGGTGGTGGCGCGGGAATTGTATTCTTCACACCGCAGGGCGCTCCAATGCCCCTGTCATTTAAATTAAACTTCCAGTGCACCAACAACAATGCAGAATATGAAGCCTTGCTCCTAGGTCTTCAGACAGCAATCGCCATGAACATCAAAATATTGAACATCTTTGGCGATTCGCTGTTAATCATCAATCAAGTCAAAGGGGTATATCAATGCAAATGCCCAGTTCTGAAGGCCTATAAAGCCCTCGTGGACAAATTCCTGGCAAAACTTGAGTGGTATGACATCGAGGCACTCCCTCGATCATCAAACCGTTTTGCGGATACAATGGCCTCCTTGGGGTCACTAATCCCGCAAGACCTTTCCGGTGATATAACAACCATTCAGGTCAAAACCTTATCGCAACCCGCGATGGAGCGCGCAAGCTCAGACTTCACGCCAGGAGTCCACATGATCCAGATCGAACCATCTTCGGATAAGTTCTTTCGAATCCAAGACTATTTGAAACGTGCCAACTGGGGGTCTTTGTTTTCCCCCACTCCCATTAATAGCAACACAACGCTATTCTTACAAGTTCTATCCCAATCAGCATTTGTTAGGGAAGAACTTCAAAAGGGATTGGCTGTTCATACTATCGAGGTTTCTGATCAACAGGACTGGTATTTACCCATAAGAGACTACCTCAAGTTAGGTAATCTACCCTTTGGATTGACGCACGCCGCAAAACGAACATTCAAACAGAAAGCGGCAAAATATGTCTTGATAGGAGACATTTTGTATCGTCGCAGCTATGACGGAATTCTTCTTCGTTGCTTGGACCAGCAAGAGTCCACTTGGGCGATCGCCCAAGCGCATGACGGTACATGTGGCGGCCACTTCGGTGGTATGGCCATTGCAAAGCGCATTCTTCGCATGGGCTATTATTGGCCATCTTTAGAGTGAGATTGCTGCGCGTATGTCAAGAGGTGCGTGAAATGTCAACATCATGCCAATTTAATGCACGCACCTTCCCGAGGCCCTACGAGACAGTCCGGTCTGCTTGGCCATTTTCATGGTGGGGCCTCGATCTAATCGGAAAGATCTCCCCTGCATCGCTAGGCCGTCACACGTTTATCATAACGGCCACAGAATATTTTACCAAATGGGTGGAAGCAATTCCGTTAACCTCAACGAAAGGACCCCGTATTGCGGAGTTCATCTTGCATCACATCATATGTCGTTTTGGTATTCCATCCAAAATAATCTCGGATAATGGGCCATCATTCAAGAACAAAGACGTGCGTGCTTTAACCACAAAGTACAAAATTCAGCACGACTTTTCAACACCCTATTATCCGCAAGCAAATGGGCAAGCAGAGGCGTCAAACAAAATGCTAGTCGCCATCCTTAAAAAGACCGTCGCGAACAGTCATAAGGATTGGCACATACAAATCCCACTTGCCCTTTGGGCTTATTGCACTAGCATTCGGACGCCCACTGGGGCAACTCCGTTTTCACTGGTGTATGGCTCAGAGGCAGTAATGCCTCTCGAGTTGGAAATTCCTTCCCTACGCATATCAATGCAGGAGTTCATCGATGATAACACTGCGCGGCAAGCCCGATTGGACCAACTTACGTTGCTTGACGAACGACGCGTTAATGCTCTCGAGCACTTACGTATCTATCAAGAGCGGCTTAAGAAAGCTTACAACATGAAAGTTCACCTAAGAGACTTTCGGGTTGGTGATTTGGTTCTGAAGGAAAACCAACAAAACTCTAATTTGCCGTCCCATATGAGGGACAAATTCACGGCAAATTGGTTAGGTCCTTATGTCATTGATAGCAAAATAGGACCCGGGACGTACGAGCTAGCTTCTCTTGACGGTATCAAGGAAACAGAACCCTTGAATATCAGTCATTTGCGACCATTTCATATCTAAGAAAGCCATATCCAAAAAAAAAAAAAATGCTCCAAGGATTCCCGCAATCTCTTGGTCACCCAAAAAAGCTCCAAGGATTATCGCAATCTCTTGGTCACCCAAAAAGCTCCAAGGATTATCGCAATCTCTTGGTCACCAAAAAGCTCCAAGGATTATCGCAATCTCTTGGTCACCAAAAAGCTCAAGGATTATCGCAATCTCTTGGTCACCAAAAAGCTCAAGGATTATCGCAATCTCTTGGTCACCAAAAAGCTCCAAGGATTATCGCAATCTCTTGGTCAATCCAAAAAGCTCCAAGGATTATCGCAATCTCTTGGTCACCCAAAAAGCTCCAAGGATTATCGCAATCTCTTGGTCACCCAAAAAGCTCCAAGGATTATCGCAATCTCTTGGTCAATCCAAAAAGCTCCAAGGATTATCGCAATCTCTTGGTCAATCCAAAAAGCTCCAAGGATTATCGCAATCTCTTGGTCAATCCAAAAAGCTCCAAGGATTATCGCAATCTCTTGGTCACCCAAAAAAGCTCCAAGGATTATCGCAATCACTTGGTCACCCCAAAAGCTCCAAGGATTATCGCAATCACTTGGTCAAACCCAAAAAGCTCCAACGATTATCGCAATCGCTTGGTCAAAAATCAAAAAAAAAAAAAAAACAAAACAACAAAAATCATCAAAAACAACAAATATTTGCATCTCAATTCTAGGCATACTCAAATTCATCATAAAATTCATATTCTCGCACCTCATCTTCAACTTCACCAAAAACAATCCATCAAAATTACAAAAATACATAGTTGCATTAAGCATTGCATCCATACATTGCATATTTGTAGTCATACGGGTCAAAGACCATAGGCTGCAATAGCTACGATAGTCCATCTTGTTCCGCATTGTCTCATGTTACAAAAACAACAAAAACACCATGCATAACTTTTACCACACTACGGTCGGTGGTCTAGGAATGTACCAAGAGTTTCGATGATTCGGTCATCATTTTCCTCTTTAGCCATGTAGCGTATCAAGTCGAGCAGATTTTACGAAGGTAGAGTCATACTTGAAATACACCTTGTTACGTAACATCCCAACACAAATCAAAACACTAAAAATTCCCAAATTGTGTGAACGAAGACGAAACCTGCAAAATAATCTAGGTCACCACAAGCGAAACGGTTATCTTGCTCATCCCCCTATGCGAATGACCCCTAGAATGCTGAGAGTTGGCAAAAGGACAAGCATCCTCCCTACCCAATTCCCTAAGAATCCCTAAAGTTCTCAATAGTTGCAAAACACAAAAAAGTTGCAAAATGTCAAAACTCCAAATTTGACAAACTACAGTGCACACATCAAAAGGCACAAACAACAGTGATTTTCGTCACTCCATGACCCCAATCCCTTGCTCGAAAGAAAAACAAATCAAAATAAACAGTGATCTCATCACTACAATGAGCAAGTATCCCAATACAATTGAAGAAAAGAAGGGAGTTGACCTTGAATCCCTGGAACTCTCAGCATTCTATAGGTCATAAGGCAAGCTTTAGTACCAATTTGGTTGATAGCCTATCGGTATCAGAAGTAAACCTCCCGCATGACGATATATCTGTCACATTAACTTGCGTACAGATCAATGTTTGCATGTGGATGAGCTAGCTTATGGCATCCTGGATTACACCGTAGATTAATCTTAGTACATACAACAAAGGAATTCGTGGAGCTAATTAGGTGATCCTCAGTACAGGTTCGGTTGAAAGCCCATCTGGCACTGGCGGTATCCTAACAAATACCACTAAATGAACTCAATTGCACACACAGGGATGTGAAAAATAACTGGGTCAAAAACAAGTCCGATTCATACCTTGGTCAAAAAGTCTTGTAAGATAAAGTACAGTCATGGATGGTGAGTTAAAACTGACTGAATCTCAGAAAACCTTACATTCATTCCAAAACCATCTGCGCTACTTATCATCCTTATGATACCATCAAAAAATACAAAAATAGAAAAACCATGTAAATAAAGAGCTTCTTAAACAGCCTACAGTGCAATCACCACAAATATCATTCATCCATTTCACTTCGCATATCACATAGACATCTAAAACATTTGCATTCATCATAACATCTGCATTCATCAAAATGAATAAACATGCATAACAAAAATCACATCATCACATGTACAAAACCACAATAAAATCGGTATATATATATATATCGTCAAAAAGATGCCCGTAGGCTACAAAACCGGTCCTCAGACCCCGCAATCATATCCAAAAACCCAACCTAAGGCGTCGACCACCATGATCACGCGGGATCGGTGCGACGGGAACTACCCCCGTGGTGTGGGTCCTACGGGACCCTGCAAGGCGGCTACTACTAGCCCCCGCATCATGCCTGCTACCACCCCCCTCATCTAACCGCCTGCGACGAGATGATGCTGACTGCTCAGTCAGACTATCCCTTGTCCACCGTGAAGATCCACCGACCGAAGGCTCAGGTAGCCGCCCACCAAGGCGGATGACCTCCCTCTCCAAGTCTATCCGGTACAGACACCACTCTGCCTCTCGTCGATGATAGATAGACAATGCATCATCGCGCTGCGCCAAAACTCTATCCCGCTCTACCAACTGAGCCCGCAGAAGATCCCTCTCCTCGCATCCCCGGCGGCTCCCGCCTCGCATCCCCCAACTCCAGATCCCGCATCCGCAACAGCTCGTGCAGTCACGCAATCTCAACGCCTACATCCGACCCCACCTCCTCTGTATCTGCCGGACGCATAGGACTCGCGGGGACAGTAGCCTGCTCAGGCTCCCACTGCTCCTCCACATCCTGCATGTCCGGCTGCTCCGGAACACCCAAGTCCACATCCTCATCTCCCACATCCACCATGTCCGCATCATCCAACGGACCCCCCCAATCACCCCCTGCTGCCTCAGCATCCTCCACTACCGCCTCCGCGCCTCCCAGTGGCCCCTCTCCTCTCCAGCGCCGCAGTACCCACCACGAGTCATACTCAGTGGTAGTCCCGATGTCATCCACATCCGGGACCTCAATCACTACATCGGACTCCTCGCCCAATGGAGCAATGACCGGTGGCTCTAATCCTCTCTCATCTCCCCACCGTCGATAGACCACGGGCTCACCAGGCAACCCCTGGCGCACCCCAAACTATCGTGTAACCCGACGGTACGGAAAGAACTCATGCTCCGTCCCGTGCCGCCCAGTCAACCACCGCTCCCTGCGTACCCGTCGGAGCCACTCTCCAGCCTCCGACCAGACTGGACAGTCCCGATAAGGACGCCAAACCACCTCCCCTAGAGTGAGCAGAGAGAAGGCATCAGTATAGTGTTGTACAGCACCTGCCCATCGCCGACTCTGCCCCTGCTCCGTAGACCGCCGCCACAAAGCTGCATAGCCAATCTCCTCGTCATCCATCACCGCCCGAGTCGTCCACGGTAACCCGGTCGGCCTCTCCACTGCTATGTGCTGCCAACCCCAGCACTGAAGAAGATAACTGCAACTCACCCCCTTCCGCTGCCGACAGCGGACGCCGTACAGCTCCCCGTAGAGCTGTGCCAACAATGTCTGTCCCCATCCATAAATCAGCGGTGCCTCTATCGGGCACTCTACCAACTGCCATACCAACTCCAGCAGGTTCCACGGGAACCTCGTGCCTGACGAATCAGGTAGAAGCATGTTAGAAATGAGGCCCATCAAGAATGCGTGCCTCACTCCTAACACCCCCCTCTCCTGCCACCAGCTAACAAAAATCCCGCTAGCCTGACAGTCCACCTCGGCTGTCTCCACTGGGTTCGTTACACCCAGCCGCTCCGCATGCCCAAAACATCTCGTCAGTATAGCAGTCCGCTGATCACGCGGCGATGTCCTAATGGGCAGTCCATCTATCGGAATCCGAAGCAACCGATAAACGTCCTCCAGTGTCACAGTCATCTCCCCTGTCGGAATATGGAAAGTGTTGGTCCGCGGATCCCAAACTTTGATCAGGGCCGTCAGATAGGCCTGATCCGGGACCACAGGCTCCGGTCGAGCCACCTGCTTGAGCCCAAGGGCATCAAGCCACTGCCCGATCCAACATCAGTCAGCGCCGACCGCGCCTCAGCGAATGCGGCAGGTACACGGTACCGGCTCCTAACCTGCAAAACAATAACACACAAAAAATTCAAAACTAATTTTTCAGATTTAGGGTTCCTAACCTTAACTGATAATTACAAAAAATAAAAAAAAAAATTAAAGAAATTTTCAGATTTAAGGTTCTAACCTAAGAGTAATTACAAAAAACAACACAAAAATTCAAAAATAAAACTTTCAGATCTAGGGTTTCTAACCTTAACTGATTGAATACAAAAACAGCATAACAATTCAAAAAAAAATAAAACATAAAAACTTAGGGTTTACGTGCAGTTTATCCTAAGGTTTACTTCAAACAATAAACGTTTTTACATAGGTTTTATATTACGTTTAATGTACAATAAATCTTAGTTTTTATAAACTAAGTTTCAGAGTCTAAATTTTATTTCAAACAAAGAAATAAACAAAATCAATTCAAATCACATCATCAATTGCAAGAATAAACTCTAGGGAGCACTTACGGGTTTCGCCTCCGCTCCGCCGCTCGAACCGTTTGTGCACTCATGATGACAGAGAGAATTCTGGCAGCGCTTCGCTTCGCAGAATTACCTCCTCCTCCCAGAGCTCCCAAATCGCAAGAAAAAAAATGACACAAATGAGCCCAAATCCAAGTTTTGGGCCTTAAATAAGCCTACCAACTGGAAATCGTCCTTGGCTGGGATGAGCGCTCTGGTCAGCGCTCGTCCCACCCAGGGACGATTTCTGCAATTGGAAATCGTCCCACCCAGGGACGATTTCCAGCCGAAAAAGTCAAAACATCAAAAAATCAACAAAAATGCACTAAAAACAACAAATAAAGTTGCCTAATAGAATGTTGTTACACTCGCAATCCAAGGCAATCAAAATAGACGTTGGGGTCATATATTGTCGCTATCTCACTCCCCAAGAAGGCTACCATAGCCGGACCGCTCCACGGGAAGAAGATTACAACAATTTTATCCCCACATGCGTCACACAAAACAACAAAAACAATAAAAAAATTCAACAAAAATAGACAACAAAAAAAACATTGCCGGACACAAGTGCTCTTCCACTTAAACTCTGGGCAAAGAAAATCGATGTCGAGGTCCAAATTATCGCTCTCCTACTTCCCCAAGAAGGCTACAATAGCCGGACCGCTCCACGGGAAGTTAGATTTTCGATGATTTCACCTCATTACGGCATCACCAAAAGGGTTAACACCCACCAAAAATAGGTCCAAATGTTGGAAAAATTGCACACGCTTAACGGTAAACCCTCTAAAGGCACCCTTGCACAAGTCATCTTGGGTCAAGCGACTCGTCGCTTCTCTCACGAAGGTCATTCCCTCATCGATTCGTCGCTTGAGGGGGTAGTCACACTTAGTCACCAACCAACAATCACACACCCAATTAAGGAAAACGACATGCATTCAAAGAATCATTGACAAAGACAATCACGCTCCTGCTTGGGGCGGTAAACAAGCAACAATCAAATCAATCAAACACTTGGCATTTCGTGAATCATGAACACAAGGTTCCCCATGAGGATAAAAATGCCCTTTGCCTGTTCATGGCTGATCAATGTCTAAGTTCAAGTCACACCTCACCAAAATAGGTTAATACTTGAAATCAAATTCCTTAGCTCGTCAGAAGCAAGGATTCAAGAATGCATGCCCTTTCCATACTTGGGGCATCAAAAGTTGGTTAGGTTACCAAGAAACCCTAATCATTAGTGCTTTGGTTATCTATTTTTGCTCGACACTGCGCCACCCATAACGCTTCCCAAAAAGGGGCATCTGTAGACACCAAAACAGCACCAATCCGATTATGTGATTGCAAACACTGATCGCTTTGACAAACACAGCCCCCAGGGCAGCCCTCAGAGGTCAAACAGTGGTCTTAACCACTTTCATAGCAATTTTGTGAGGTCAAGAAGCAATTTGGCACACTTAGACACTTTGCCTAGTAATCGTCTCACCCGGGGACGATTGCTAACTTGAAATCGTCTCACCCAGGGACGATTTCTGAAATCGTCTCCAGTAAGGACGATTTCCAAGTTTAACGGGCAAAAAGACAAATGAGGCCAAGTGGCAGCCCAGAACAGTCAGTTGATGACTCCTGCCTCGCACGCGTGTGTGAGTGGACAAATAGGCCGTTTGAGGACTGTCACAAGGGCAATTATGAAAGCCCAAGTCAATGGAGGACTCCCCTCCCTCATGGGAAGACAAGACTGCCACATGGCGCCTATGACCAACACATGGCATTTGTGCTTCCCTCCCAAAAGAGACCCCTTGGGTCTATAAAAGGTGAGACTTTTCTCACCCAAGATATACGAGGTTGAAGGAGTTTTCAAGCAACGAAGTGCTGCCGAGTTGAAGACCCACTTGCATCCCTTTTGGTTCACCTTCCCACATCCACCAATCTCTTTTGCAAGGGAGGTTGTTGGGTGGCTTTTGGAAGCTTGAATCGGACCTAAATCCAACACATGGACACCTGAATCAACCAATTCGCCGACCCCCCAATCCTAAGAGGTTTTGGGCCCATCCCTAGTGGATTGGCGCTGGAATCAAGTGCCAACGGTGGGAGGCCCACTTGGGCATCCCCGCACTTTTCTTAAGTTTTATTTCGAAGCATTCTAGTTTATTTTCTCATGCTGCATATTGTGTTTTCTGTTTGGTGAATTCATAGCTGCAATTTCGTAACCTTTGATCGGATTCTAGTATGTTTTGTGTCGTTTTGTAGTTTCACTAACTTGCAGGAGGCGATATCAAATTCCCGAGGGTAGAGGCCAAATTGGGAGAATCCGACCATATGGGTCGTCCCAAAATGGCCCCAATTACATAACCCCTCTGTCTCGCAGGTGTTTTGGAGACCTCGGGAGTCGACATTGGAGCGTGTCGGTTCGGCTTCCCCAACACGGAAGAAATCGTCCCACCCGGGGACGATTTACGATCGAAATCGTCCTACCCGGGGACGATTTCCGGTTGAAAGCAGATTGGCCGACTGTCTCGGTGGCAATGGCCTCGTTGGTAACATTTTCTGTCTTCCGGCAAGTTTTCGGGCTGTTTAGAATCATTTTGTTTACTTGTTTTAGATAAATGTTTGCATGCATCTTTTGATGATTTTAGAAGAACAAACACTTTTCACTGGTAGCAGGTGCTACTGACATCTTGGTTGTTTCTTTGTTCGCAGGAGAAGCGGCGGAGGTGAAGAACTCATCGACATCAGCGGCGGCATCATCTTGGCCCGCCCATTGCAATCGTGGGCACGCGGAAAGAGGAACATTGAGTGATTGTAATCGAATTCTTTTAACGCTCCTAGCCCCCGAAAAGGGAGGAGACGTCATTGTAAGAGAGATCAAGGGATATTAATGAAAGGGCTGTGTTTTCTCCATTTGCTTGTGTCTCTTCCAATGCGTTTCTTTTCCATTTCATGCACTTTACGTTTCTAGGACTTAAGCGCATTTGGTTTTGGTTATATTGCAATTAGTGTTTCCTTTGCCCGGAATCTCGTGCTTTCAGATATGAGTGGCACTAAATGTGAATGGGCAAGTGTTAGAGACCAGTTTTGTGATTCAAATTTATGCATTATTGTGTTTGATATTTGAGAGAAAATTTGCAAGGAAAATAAACCAGTTTTGTGAAGCAAATTTATACACTAGCATGATTTTATTTTAAAGGAATTTGCAAGAAGTAGAGATCTTATTTGATGAATGTGAGACACATGAAAGCAAAAAACTTAATGAATGTGAAGAGAACATATTAAGAATTTGCATTGCATATTATTCTGTATATGTTCTTGAAATAATTATGGGAATAATATATCTAAATTGCCTAGTTGAAGAAAGCATTTTTGAAAGAGATACAAGCATTATTTTGAACATCTTTTGTATGTAAAATTTGGGATTGGTTGAGCATATGTGATGAGAAGGTTTGAGTATGTGTTATGAGTAGATTTGAGTATGTGTTATGAGGAGATCTGAGTATGTGTTATGAGCATATTTGAGTATGTGTTATGAGAATATCTAAGTATGTGTTATGAGAAGATTTAAGTATGTGTTATGAGCAAATCTGAGTATGTGTTATGAGCAGTTTTGATAGGTTGCTCCTCTTATTGAAATCTATCCAAAACATTCTTCTTATATGTCCACCATAGTTTTATATTTCTCTCTATTTATTGGAGCATATTTATTTTCTTCTTCACTACTACTATACCTAGCTTTTGAACAATGATCTGTAAGGTGACCAAAGTTACCACAAATAAAATATTTGAGTATTCTTAGATCCTTATTAGAAGCTTTGAATGCTGCCTCTCTTTTGGATGTTTGATCTTTCTTTGTCCTTATCTCATAGGCTATGAGATTTATATGTAGCTCATCCATGTTTGTTGATTTCAACCATAGGAGAAACTTCTATCATTTTAGTGGCCATTGTATGTTCTTGTAAGAATTTCCTTCAAGTTGTTAGAATTTTTAAGGAACCTTCTCTCATACCAATTGAAAAACACAAGCTTATACTGAGAGGGGGTGAATAGTATAAGATAAACTATTTCTTTTCCAAATAGTATTATCCAATATTCTCAAATGAAATTACTTTCCAATGCAGTATTAACCAATATCATCAATAACAGTAGCAACACAATGCACAAATTATCACACACAAGAGAGACACATATTTAACATGATTCACCCAATGTGGGTTATGTCCATGAAGAAAATATTTTATAAACTTTCTCAACAAATATCTTGGAAACTAATTCCCTATTATAATTTTATGGGCCATTGCCCAAGGTAGATTCTAATCCCGTATTATCAAGTTCATGGAACTCTATCCATAGGAGACCTCTTTCCCCACTGCTAAAATTTGTTCAACAAGTTGTACTAATCTATCCTATTTTTATTTTCATAACTAAATTCCTGTTCATCTTCACTACTACTAAACCCATTACAATGTCTTGCATTGTGACCAAGGTTACCACAAACAAAACATTCTTCTTCTATGTCCACCATAGTTTCCTCTTTCTCTCCATTTACTGGAGCATATTCCTTTTCTTCTTCACTGCTACTATACCCAGCTTTTGAACAATGATCTGCAAGGTGACCAAAGTTACCATAAATAAAAAATTTGAGTATTCTTAGATCCTTCTTAGAAGCTTTGAATGCTGCCTCTCTTTTGGATGTTTGATATTTCTCTATCCTTATATCATAGGTTGTGAGATTTATATGTAGCCTATGTTTGATGTCTATTATATTGATGTCAAAGAGAGCTTGGTATGGTATGGTAAAAATATTCTTCTATGGTTGGATAATATTGCAAGGAAAGGTTTATCTCAGAGCAAGGAAAAAGAAAAGGTTTGCAAGGTTTAAAGGCAAAAAAAAGGTTTATAATATTTATTTTTTAAATATTATACAAAGGTTTAATTTGCAAAGCCAAGGTTCAAATATTTAAAAGGAGGCCCAAAGGTTTAAAATTTCATAAAAGGAGAGAAGCCCAAGGTTCAAAAGGAAATATTATAATATACAACATATTTCATTGGCGCCAATGGTTATGAAGCAAGGTTTAAAATATATATATAATATTTCTCTCATGGAGCGTTGACATCATTCGAAGGAGGCAAACATTTATGAGTTTAAAAGAATTTTTTTTGAAGCACCGTCATTTGAAGGAGGTAAACATTTATGAGTTTAAAAGATTTTTTTTGAAGTGTCGATGTCATTCAAAGAAGGAGGTAAACGTTTATAAATACCTTATCAAATTCATTTGGATGCTAACATTTTTGGAGATGCAAAAAATTATTGTGATGTCCATGCTTTCACTGTGAAATTGTTTTCTCTCGTGTGCTGGTTTCTATGAAGTTCATTGAGAAGAGAGGACATGTTTTTTGAGGACAGTGATTTGTGAAAAAGAGGAAGTGCCATTGTTTTGAATCCCAACCAGGTGGTTGGTCTATCTAGACGCCTAGCTGGAGCTAAGGCACTATCGAACCAGAGTGCACAGGGTCGAATCTCACGGAGTTGGTTTTTGTTGGGCAGAAGATGTGGTTCGTTTGGTAGGCACAATGAAGAGGGTTTTTGTTGGGCACGCACACTGTGTATCTCACCTACTGGGGTAGCCCAAATGGTAGCCTAGCCATGGCTAGGGCACTACGTGGGTAGAGGTTGTAAGTTTGATTCCCATGTGGTTCGCAGGCATGTGGTGTTGAGGTTCACACCAAAATTTTTAAAATATATTTCATTGGCCTATGTTGTGAGGTATGCACCAAATTTTTTGAATAATCAATGCTTTAGTGAGAAAAATATTTCGCTGGTTATTTGATATTGTAAAAGGTATAAAGTTGGTTTTAATTAAGTAGTGGAGGAATAAGGTGTATAAAGAAATAATTTTTATTGTAATGTGTGTATAAATTTAATTCTTAGAGGGAGATTTGTGTATGGTTTAAAAGGCATATATCTTGTATTTTGAAAGGGGAAATAAAGTGTCTTAGGGATTTATTGAAGTTATAATTTTTGCTTGCTTAAGAAAGGAGAAATAAGGTGTAATTTAAGTCTATTGATATTTGTATTTTGGCACACCTTAGAAAAGAGAAGTTTGAGGTTTTTAGTCTTAAAATTCAAAGCTTTATCTTTGCAAGACTAAAGAGAAATTATAGAGTATCTTTGAGCACATCTTTGAGGAAAGGTTTTTGTGATTGTTTTGAAAAGAAGATTTGCTAACCTCTTGAAGTGGCAAAAAGGAAATTATTTTGAAACAGGTTTTGAGGGCACATCTTCTTCAAGGCATTTTGAGGTATGGTAATTTGAATCCTTCTTAAGGTGGTTGTGCTTTGAGGAAATTATTTCTATGTCATAAGGTGGAGAAATAAGGATTAGACTTGTGTGCATTGTTGGAAATATATGAGCTAGAGTTTGAGAACTACTTGTGCTAGAGTTTGAGAGTTATTTGAGCTTCATTGTTGAATGAGTTTGGAAACACATGTGCTATGGTTTGAGAACAAGTTGTGCTTTATCTTTGAAAGAAATTGGAAATACTTGTGCTAGGGTTGGAAACAAGTGTGTGCATCATTGTGAAGCATTTTGGGTATTGGTTTGAGTGACATTGAAAGTAATTGTGAAAGTGTTTGAGATCAATCTTGTGAAGCAAATTTGTGCATTATTGTGTTTGATCTTTGAGAGCAAATTTGCAAGGAACATAAACCAGTTTTGTGAAGCAAATTTATACACTAGCGTGATTTGATTTGAAAGGAATTTGCAAGAAGTAGAGATCTGATTTGATGAATGTGAGACATGTGAAAGCGATAGACTTAATGAATGTGAAGAGAACATATTGAGCATTTGCATTGCATATTATTCTTTATATGTTCTTGAAAGAATTCTAGGAAGAATATGTCTGAATTGCCTAGTTGAAGAAAGCATTTCTGAAAGAGATACAAGCATTATTTTGAACATCATTTGTGTGCAAGATTTGGGATTGGTTGAGCATGTGTTATGAGCAGATTTGAGTATGTGTTATGAGCAGATTTGAGTATGTGTTATGAGCAGATTTGAGCATGTGTTATGAGCAGATTTGAGTATGTGTTATGAGTAGATCTGAGTATGTGTTATGAGAATATTTGAGTATGTGTTATAAGCATATTTGAGTATGTGTTATAAGTAGATTTGAGCATGTGTTATGAGAAGATTTGAGTATGTGTTATGAGAAGTTTTGAGCATGTGTTAGAGCAAAATTGAGCAGAGATAGTGAGGTAGATTTGAGCAAGTCTTGTGAGAAGACTTGAAGTAGGTTTGAGGTAAATTTGAGCAAGTCTTGTGAGAAGACTTGAAGTAGGTTTGGGCAAGATTTGAGAGTAGATTTGAGCAAGCCTTGTGAGTAGGCTTGGTGTAGTTTGGAGCAATGAGTTGAGCAAATTTTTCTATAGATTTAAGAAAGCCTTGTGTGGAGGCTTGGAGTAATTATTGAGCAGAATATTGAGTTTGATTTGGAGCAAACCAGAGCTTAGAGGAGATATGTCTCTTATGGATAGATATCCATGAACCAAAGTTGAGAGGAGAGGTGTCTCCTATGGATAGAGTTCCACAAACTAGAGTTGAGGGGATAGAGTTTTCTTGTGGATAGAGTTCCACAAACCAGAGTTGAGGGGATAGAGTTCTCTTATGGATAGAGTTCCACGAACCAGAGTTGAGGGGATAGAGTTCTCCTATGGATAGAGGTCCACGAACCAGAGTTGAGGGGATAGAGTTCTCCTATGGATAGAGTTCCATGAACCAGAGTTGAGGGGATAGAGTTCTCCTATGGATAGAGGTCCACGAACCAGAGTTGAGGGGATAGAGTTCTCCTATGGATAGAGGTCCACGAACCAGAGTTGAGGGGATAGAGTTCTCCTATGGATAGAGGTCCACAAACCAGAGTTGAGGGGATAGAGTTCTCCTATGGATAGAGATCCACAAACTTGAGCATAGGGGATTGGTGTCTCCTTTGGATAGAGGTCCATAAACATTGTAATAGGGATTTGGTTCCCAAGAGATTTATTGAGAAAATTTATAAGAAATATTTTCTCCATGGACGTAACCCACATTGGGTGAACCACGTTAAATTTGTGTCTCTCATTGTGTGTGATGATATGTGCATTGCTTTGCTACTGCTATTGATGATATTGGTTAACACTACTTTGGAAAGATATTGCAATTGATAACATTGGATAATATTGTTTTGGAAAGAAAAGAAAAAGTTTATCTTATACTATTCACCCCCTCTCAATATAAGCTTGTGTTCTTCAATTGGTATCAGAGTGGGTTCCTTCAAAAAGTCTAACATCTTGAAGGAAGATCTTACAGGAACACAGATGGCTTCTCAGAATGGATCTTCAACAAATAAGGCTCCAATGTTTGATGGGAATAATTATGCTTTCTAGAGTATGAGGATGAAGACTTATTTGATGGCACAAGGATATGAAACATGGTAATCTATTGAGGATGGGTTCAAACCTACAACTACTCCTCCCACAGATAAGGATGGCAAGCAACTATATGTAAATAATGCCAAGGCTATGAATGGAATCTTAAGTGGATTACGTGAATCAAAGTTTGTGAAAGTTATGCAATGCAAATCAGAAAAATAAATATGGGACAAATTGAAGCAAACATATGAAGGAGATAGCAAGGTTAAGTTGGCAAAACTTCAAACTCACAGGAGGAGGTTTGAAGAGTTGAAGATGAAAGATGAGGAAGATATTGCTAAATACTTACTCCATGTTGATGAAGTTGTTAATACCATGCATGGACTTGGATTTAAAATTGAGGACTCTAGTGTTGCTCAGAAAGTATTAAGATCACTCCCTATGAGGTATGATGCAAAGGTTTCAGCAATAGAAGAGATGAAGGATCTCGATAAGTTGACAATGGATGAGTTACATGGAATTCTCACTACTTATGAGATGAGGACAGAAAAAGATCAAAATTCCAAGAGAGAGGTAGCATTCAAAGTTTCAAAGAAGACAAAATATAAGAAACCAGAATCAAGTGATGAGTCAAGCAGTAATGAAGAAGCTAACTATGTGAGAAGAAATAGGAAGGACTCAAGAAAACACAAAGATATGAAGACTGTGAAATGTTTTAATTGTGGTAACTTTGGTCACTATGCATCTAATTGTCCACAAGCTGGAAGTAGTAGCAATGAAGAGAAACAAGATTATAAGAAAAAGGAAGAAAGAAAATTTAGGTATGAAAAGAAAAATAGGTATGGTCAAGGCAAGCATGAAAAGAATATTTTTCAAAGGCACAAGAAGAGTTTCTATGTTGAAGAAGCAAGCAGTGCTTCAAGTGATAGTGATGAAAGATTCTCAGATAGTGAAAAATAAGAGATTCTATTTTTGGCAATAGAAGAGGAAGAGGACACTCCTATTGAAGATCAAGTAGAAGATGTTTCTGACCAAGTAGAAGAAAAAGAAGATGCTCCTATAATTGAAGACCTAGAGGAAGGTTCAGAAAAATAAGAAGAAGCCACAATTGACCTAGAAGAGGAACTTATTGTTGCTCTTAGAGAGTTGAAAAGAGTTAGAAAGAAGAACTCAAGACTGAAGGCTCAAGTTCAAGAAGATGAGGAAATAAAGGAAAAGCTTCTACAAGATCTCAAAAACTTAAAAGTTAAGGCAAGGAGATTTAAAGAAGTTATGGTTGAAAAGTTAGAGGTAAAAGAGTTAGAATGTGAAATATTAGAACATGAAGTGGTTTCTCTAAGGATGGAAGTGAAATATTCTAAGGATAAGTTGCATAGGTTTGGGAAAATTTCAAAATCTTTGGATAACATTATCAAAGCACAAAGATCTTCATTTATCAAAATAAGACTAGGCTATGAAGAAGGTCAAGAGGTACAAAAAGAGGAGCCAAGCTCAAAAGAAAAGGAAGTCTCAGAGGAAGATATTGAAGAAGAACCTAAGACCTATGTTGATAAGTTGAGGAGTGGAAGCATCATTGAGGAAGAAAATAATGCACAAACAAGAAATAGGGATCATCACAGAGAAGGCAAAGAAAGGACCAAGAGACCAGATTTTTCAAGACAAGATGAATATTTCTTTCAAGGACATTGTTTCTCATGTAATCATTTTGGTCACAAAGCTATACATTGCAGGATTCATGGCAGAAATAATTATGGCTTCACCAAAAGAAATTTTAGGTCATTTACACCATTCAGGAACTACAACATCAGGTGTTACAATTGCAATAATTTTGGGCATAAGGCTAAGTGGTGTAGAACAGAGTTTCCAGAACTTCCAAAGACAAGCAAGAATAGGGACACTCAAAAGGATCAAAAGGGTATGACTACAAAGGAGTGGAAAAAGAAAGTTGAGAAAGGAGAAGAGCATTGTAAGTTGGGAGTAGATTTACTCCCACCCCAAAATTGATCACCTCAAGGAGAGGAGGTGGTGAGGGGGCTGAGCTAAGAGTCTTATTTTTAGCCCCAAAGGAGCCCTTTGCCATTGATGTCAAAGGGGGAGATATTTCAGTAAGGGGAGAGATTTTAGTAAGGGGGAGCAACTTCTCAGGGGAGTAGTTTTGGAATCCAGTTGCAGAAAAAGGAATATTGTTAGTAAGGGTTGCCATCAATGACAAAGGGGGAGATTGTTGGAAATATTGAGCATATTGTGTTGTCATTGATGTCAAAGGATTGATGTCAAAAGGTTGATGTCAAAGAGAGCTTGGTATGGCAAAAATATTCTTCTATGGTTGGATAATATTGCAAGGCAAGGTTTATCTCAGAGCAAGGAAAAAGAAAAGGTTTGCAAGGTTTAAAGGCAAACAAAAGGTTTATAATATTTATTTTTTAAATATTATACAAAGGTTTAATTTGCAAAGACAAGGTTCAAATATTTAAAAGGAGACCCAAAGGTTTAAAGTTTCATAAAAGGAGAGAAGCCCAAGGTTCAAAAGGAAATATTATAATATTATAATATACAACATATTTCATTGGCACCAATGGTTATGAAGCAAGGTTTAAAAAATATATATAATATTTCTCTCATGGAGCATCGACATCATTTTAAGGAGGCAAACATTTATGAGTTTAAAAGAATTTTTTTGAAGCGCCGACATCATTCAAAGAAGGAGGCAAACGTTTATAAATACCTTATCAAATTCATTTGGATGCTAATATTTTTGGAGATGCAAAAAATTATTGTGATGTCCATGCTTTCATTGTGAAATCATTTTCTCTCGTGCGCTAGTTTCTACGAAGTTCATTGAGAAGAGAGGACATGTTTTTGAGGATAATGATTTATGAACAAGAGGAAGTGCCACTATTTTGAATCCCAACCAGGTGGTTGGTCTAGCTAGATGCCTAGCTGGAGCTAAGGCACTATCGAACCAGAGTGCATAGGGTCGAATCTCGCGGAGTTGGTTTTTGTTGGGCAGAAGACGTGGTTCATTTGGTAGGCACAGTGAAGAGGGTTTTTGTTGGGTGTGCATACTATGTATCTCACCTGTTGGGGTAGCCCAACCGGTAGCCTAGCCATGGCTAGGGTGCTGCGTGGGCAGAGGTTGTAAGTTTGATTCCCGTGTGGTTCGTAGGCGTGTGGTGTTGAGGTTCGTGCCAAAATTTTTGAAATATATTTCACTGGCCTATGTTGTGAGGTATGCACCAATTTTTTGAATAATCAATGCTTTAGTGAGAAAAATATTTCGCTGGTTATTTGATATTGTAAAAGGTAGAAAGTTGGTTTTAATTAAGTAGTGGAGGAATAAGGTGTATAAAGAAATAATTTTTATTGTAATGTGTGTATAAATTTAATTCTTAGAGGGAGATTTGTGTATGGTTTAAAAGGCATATATCTTGTATTTTGAAAGGGGAAATAAAGTGTCTTAGGGCTTTATTGAAGTTATAATTTTTGCTTGCTTAAGAAAGGAGAAATAAGGTGTAATTTAAGTCTATTGATATTTGTATTTTGGCACACCTTAGAAAAGAGAAGTTTGAGGTTTTTAGTCTTAAAATTCAAAGCTTTATCTTTGCAAGACTAAAGAGAAATTATAGAGTATCTTTGAGCACATATTTGAGGAAAGGTTTTTGTGATTGTTTTGAAAAGAAGATTTGCTAACCTCTTGAAGTGGCAAAAAGGAAATTATTTTGAAACAGGTTTTGAGGGCACATCTTCTTCAAGGCATTTTGAGGTATGGTAATTTGACTCCTTCTTAAGGTGGTTGTGCTTTGAGGAAATTATTTCTATGTCATAAGGTGGAGAAATAAGGATTAGACTTGTGTGCATTGTTGGAAATATATGAGCTAGAGTTTGAGAACTACTTGTGCTAGAGTTTGAGAGTTATTTGAGCTTCATTGTTGAATGAGTTTGGAAACACATGTGCTATGGTTTGAGAACAAGTTGTGCTTTATCTTTGAAAGAAATTGGAAATACTTGTGCTAGGGTTGGAAACAAGTGTGTGCATCATTGTGAAGCATTTCGTGTTGGACATTTTGAGTCCATAAAGTTGTCATTTATGTCAAGGCATGAAGTTGTCATTGATGCCAAGAAGTGAACTACCATTGATGCCAAAATGTCAACAAGGAGCAATGCAAGAGTTTGATGAGATCCATAATGTTTATTTCTAAATATTATGTGGAGCATGATTTTAAAAGTTTTTATTAAAACCTATGATGGAAAAAATAAAGGGTTTTTATTTAAAACCAATAGATAGACCTAAGGACATTAAATAAATTATAATTAATTGTAATAATTTCATTATATATTAATTTGTAAGTTAATTTAAATTAACCTATGGTTATTAAATTAATTATAATGTTAATTATAATAATTTTATTATAAATTAAATTATAATATATTTTAATTTACTCTAAGGTTAGGGTTGCAAGGCAAATCAATATGCACCGACATTTAAATTCAAGGTGGCATAATGGTATAAAAACCACATGCCTTAAGGGTATTTAATCATCCTTCGTTCGAATGAAATAAAGATGCCAACATGTAATTTGATGTGATTCGTGCGAGGAAGAAGAAAAAGCTCTTTTTCTTGAGTGCCAGCGAAGGAATAAATTTGGTGTGGGCTAAAATATCATATCCACCCAGCAGCATGGCCTAGTGGCAAGTGGTCGAGAGCTAAGGTGTTGGATGCAAAAAGACCTGCGATCAATTCTCAATGACAATTTTTGAGTGTGTTTTGCTTGGGCACTGAAGGAAGCAATGTGTGATCATTTTGGGCTTAGGTTCCAAAAGGAAGGGTGTGATATGACCAAGGGAATTTCCTTTGGGTAAAATAATCATTGAAGAAAAAATAATCCATTAGATCCATATTATTTTCTAGCCTACACATCCAAAGTGCCTTAGTGCAAAAAATGCATGTCACTAGAATTCATAGTAGAATTATTTTCTAGGCCAATCAAGACCCATTTAATTATAAATCCATAAGAACAATAATCCAAAAATTATTTATTAAAAACATTTTAAACTTCAAACCTATTGATCACCAATAAATTTCCTTGAAATTACACTATCCATTGCCATTATGGGTGTTAAAATAGAGGGTGGGGGTTTGAACTCTTAACATCCCATGTTCCACATATTTGCACCTAATTTGCTAACCAATACATTGTCATTATTATTAAGGTTAGAGGTTACCATGACCATATTATCCAATTCTCCATTACCAATATTATTCCACACCACTTCAATAGATGCCAAATTGATCCTACACAATTTTTGTGATAGCCTCCCATTGGCACCAAAAATGTATCCACTATAAAAAAAAATTACCTTCTAAAATTATGGATATTATAGAATTTAAACCTATGATCAATTTTCATAAGCATAAAATACATATTTCAAGAGCTATTATGATCATATGTTCCAAATAATCAAATTCACCATGATCTCCCTACATTGAATTGTTGATGTATGGTAGAAAAGAGTCATTCAACAAAGAAAGTTGTATGTTGCATTGTCCATGTTCAAAGTAGGAACTTGATCAATAGAACTAAATTAAAATAAAATAACACTATAAAAATAAATATTCAATCCTCTTTCCCTTTGTTGGAGTCATGTCAATGAGTAAAAAAAGAAAAGAAAAAAGGGTCCATATGAAAAACAAAATCAAATGATAACAATGTTTTACCATGTGACATTATAACTATAGTATGAATACCCCATTGTTAGGTTACTCTACTATTATAGCACTACTATTGTTTAGGTAATATAAATACCACTCTTTGCCATGCATCTAGGCACAAAACCAAAAAAATACTTTTATCATGATTTGGCCTCTTCACCATAGTTGTGCCAACACCTTAACATTGTACTCTAACTAATCACTATGGTAGAAATACTTCTCTCTAACTACGCTTCTTTCAAGTCCATCAATATGAATAATAATCAATGCCCTTAATGCATACAAACATTATTCTACCTACCAATCACCCATACAATGTGCTAAACCATAAACTAGTCCATTTCTATTGATATGACCTACTATTTCACCAAACTATATGATTTCTCAGGGCTAAACTATCCCATTAATCAACTAATATGCATATTCTTCAATTATGCACCGATGGTCACCTCCTCCAAAATAAACTTTATATTGATTTCACATTAACTTAGATGGTTGTGGCTATTGCGACCATTATCTCATACATAAAGAAAGTACAAAATAATAAAGTAATGGTCTCTCTATTCATAAGATAATTCCATGCTATTACACTATATTTTTCTATTTACAATGGTTGTCTCCTATATTTATCAAGACACATTAGTAAGTGTAGTGCCAATGATTGCATATGTTAGAAATTAAAAATACAACAAAAGGAGTTATACTGATGTGAATTTAACTACCTTGCTAAATTTGATAATGCTTTTTAGAAATCACATAAAGTGTAACATTCACTACAAGCCATATGTAAGAGAATAGAGAAGAAAAATAGAAATATCAACAAGACAAAATATGATGGATGGGTTCCCAATGAGTGTATCCATAATAATAGCTCATATAATAATGTCACACTTCACACAAATAGATCAATATGGATGATATGTATAGTATATACCTAATCCCTATATCATAATTCTAATTACAATAACCAAGGATGACATTAGGCTCAAGGTTGAGTGAAATTTACTTAACCCTAATTGAAGGATTAATTAAATTTAATCATTAAAATGGTTTAAACAATCCCACAAGTAGTGAATGCATAACCATTTAGGTATATTATCCAATCCTACGAGGTTATGAATAAAATAATATTACTCATATGCTTACATCAAATGTTTCCAATAGGCATATATAATCATATGTTGAACTTGGCTAATAAGGTCTTGTTGTAATGCCTTCCAATATGTTGTGCATGTGTGCAAAAGAAATAATAAAAAGATAACTATTAAGGTTAGATTCATATCTTCCACCTTCCTAAAATGGGTAACTTAAATGTTGTGAAATATTGGTTATA
This sequence comes from Wollemia nobilis, assembly GCA_028583015.1. Lineage (NCBI taxonomy): Eukaryota > Viridiplantae > Streptophyta > Pinopsida > Araucariales > Araucariaceae > Wollemia > Wollemia nobilis. Next base: position 2,791,238 of record JAQPPZ010017048.1, on the reverse strand, counting down.
GAATTTAACATATAGTATAAATAGAATATAATAAAATTTCTAACTATTTAAATTTATTGTGAGAGATGATCATCAATATTAAGAAGATGGTTACATTTATTATCACTAAATTGATATTTCGATCATAATAAACCACTTTAATATGATAATTATCATTTGATTACAAATATATGGATGCAAATATCATATTGGTAAGATAATTGGTTTGAGTATGATCACAAGGAGTTTATATTGAAGTGGAATTCACTATAATCTGTCTAAATCAACTTTTATCATCTAAATTAACATGTGATATTCATCCTTCAAATTTTCATGAATGTTTGTATAAGATCAAATAATTAGAATATTATTTTTTTAGGATAAGAGAATATAAATTGATGAACGTTCACTACCATTACTATGTAGTATTCATCACATAATAGTGAATACTAAGTAAAAATATTAGGTGAAGTTTACTAAAGAACGATTCTGTAGATATAGAAGAAAGTGATAATAATCCAAAATGAAATATAAGTTTTCACTCTCTCAAATAATTGCAAAAACTACAATTAGATAAAATTAAATAAGAGGATAACGAGTTTAGAACATAGATACATTATGATAATTATAAATAAATTATGTTTCTCACATATAGGTATCTTAATTCATTCCATTGATTTATACTCTCTCTTATAAATTGTTAATCTTGGGTGTAACTTTCTTCACTGATTTAAATACATTACCAATATATTTGGCATTCAAAATATTCATTTTCCCCTTTAGATAATTCATCTTCCAAGCAATCCTATATATACATGATCCGTCAAACCTAACTTTACTCTATCATGCAATAACCATCTAGAAAAATTTGAGATCTTGGAGTCACATAGAACAAAATCAAAATGGATTTGATGCTAGATATTATAATACTTTTTATAAACATTTGAAATTATAGTATTTATTATAATTAGATGAAAAGGAAAATAAGAGCAAAATAAGTGATAAAAAATAAAAGAAATAATATAGATACATGAAATAGAAAAAAGAGATGGGTGCCTATAGGCACCCTACAATATCATTTAACCACTCACTAATAGAATGGGTCAATTATAAGTGGTATTTATAGAAGATATATAAACCCCAATAATTATTACATGTCATGTTAACCTAATATGGCATAACATGGCTTAATGATTAAATTATAATTATATTTTTAATATATTGATGGTTTAATTGACCCTACTACGGGAGATTAATTAAGAATGCTTGTAGTATTACTTTGCACATGCCGATAGACTTACATCAACAATATCTATAGGTTTTTATCCATAGATAATAAGGTTAGATATTTATTTCCAACACCTCCCCCAAATAATTTGAGTTGAGGAGACAAGTAGAGGATACATTAGATATGGTATTGTATCCTCTATAATGAATTGCTCAAATGGTCCAATGAATCTATCATAAATATTGATATATGTTCTTTCTAAGGGTGCATAGACTCTATGAACCCTTCTTGGAATATGAAGTGATGATTAAGTTTTATTAGTCAAATATTTTGAAATTCTAATAAGAAGACCATTAACATGCAATATAGTGATCATAGTATATCCTTTGCTACCAAAATTGAATAGTTAATCATTACGTAATATATGTGAGTCTTCAAATAATAAAATCCTACCATTTAAGAGGGAAATATAAAAAGAAGGTATATTCTACATTGACCATTTGAAGCATACCTCTCTCATAAAAAATGATATTCTATAGAACTATAATAGGTCAATGAATTGATGTCATCTATGAGTATTTTATATGAAAAATTTGAATGTTTGGGAGTGTTAGTATTCAATATTTAATAAAATAAAATAAAATATTTTAACTTTAAACAAAATAAGCAAACCAAGATCTACCTCTTGTTACCCACTAATTGGATAATATTTTATAACCTCTTTGCCATTATGTATATATTTTTTATATGTTGGTAAAAATTTATTGAATCAATAAAACCATACAAGAAATAGAGAATCCCAAAACAATAACCCTTACAAGGGCCAGAAGAAAGAGACCCCCAAAACCACCGAGCACCCGACCAAAAGACACCCAACAAACAACAACCTCAACCAGGCATATCCACAACAAGAAAATTAGCAAGATGACGAGAACAATCCAATGGGAGCTGATCCCATTCCCTAACATTCTAGTCTTCCTGAAACTCAGAAGCCCATTTTGCCAAGCAATCAGCCACACCATTCCATTCCCTAGGAATATGAACAAAGGAAATAAACTCCAGATGTTGATAAATTTGAATGATCTATCGAGCCACTAATGCTAGTTGCCAATGAACATTAGAAATATTATGAGTCTTCAACAAATTAATAATAATCTGAGAGTTCGACTCACAGATTATCTTCCACCATCCCAGAGCATAACCTTTTTCCAAAGCAAAATGAATAGCAAGGGCCTCCATATAATTATTAGTTTGCTTCCCCTTATAATAGGAGAAAATGAAAAGAGTTGCACCACTACTATCTCTCCCAACACCACCAATACTTGCATACCTAGGATTCCCTCTGGAAGAGCCATCAATATTAATCTTAAACACCCCCGAGGTGGAGGATGCCATCTGCCATCTCTCTGCACTTTTTGATTGAGGCCTCTCCTCCCGATCGATAAAGAAGGATGAGGGCCATTCTCCACTAAACCCAGGTCTTGCATCATCAAAATCTCAAATTGCTCCAAAGGAAGACTGATCTGACATTTAGAAGAAATAGTTTCTTGGATCATACCAATAATCCTCTGCCAAATATGATAAATAGTTAACTTTCTACCTTGAAAAATTCTTCGATTTCTTTCAAGCCAAATCTGCCATATAATACATGAGGGCCCAATACTCCACGCAACTTGAAGAAAGAAAGCCTTAGCAGGAGGTCTTCCTAAACTCCTCCAGAACTCAACAAGAGAAGAGGCATGAGAACAAGACTGTTTCCACACCCTCCACCAAAGATGCCAAATTTCCCATGCAAACGAACATTGTAAGAGCAAATGCCCTAAATATTCATCACTATTATCACAAAGGAAACAAAATGAAGGGCCCTAAAAACCTCTCTTTTGGATATTATCCCAGGTAAGACATCTGTTCCTAGTAGCCAACCACAAATGGAAATTGCATTTGGGCCAGGAAAACTTATTCCAAACCTATTTCCACCAAGGAACCTCCTCATCCCCAAAATGTTGCCTATCTAAAACATGGTAACCAGAAGCCATCGAGAAAACCCCTCTAGGATCTAGACCCCAAGCCAAAACATCATCATCCTATAAAGAAGAGCACTCCCTAGTAGCCAAAATATGAGCCAACTCTTCTCTATCCTAAACAGAACCACCTATCGACCAATATCTAGGATATTTCCACTGAACTACCTCCACCTGCCCAACTCTTTTGGCAACTTTATAATCCATCACCCTGTACCAACCAAATCAAGAAAAAATTACATAGCTCCTGAAGATGAGGAAACATAGATAAAATTGTAGGGAAACCATCCCAAGAATCATGCCAAAAAAGAGCCTTCAAGCCTTTGAGACAAATCTAGAACAATCCTTGCTTAACAAGAGTAGCCCCCTTCTTAAGGGTGTTCCAGATCAAAGAGCCTTTACCAGACAAACTGTATCTAGGTATCTCAGAGCCCTCAACCCCATTAAGGTACTTAAAGGAAATAATTTTAGCCCAAGCATGGTCTTGAGAAATGCACCATCTCCAATAAATCTTGGCCGCCAATGCCTGACCAGAAAGAGAAGTCAAACGAAGACCCAAACCACCTTCCTGTTTTGGTCTACAAATAGTCTCCCACTTAACCAGACTCCATTTTGAAGACTCCAAATTTCCAGCCCATAAAAATCTTCTTGACAAAGATTCAAGCTCATGAATAAAACTAGCAGGAGCGACCTGAATCATGCACCGATAAATACATGAAGCTTGAACCACCGACTTAAGAAGCAACACTCTACCAGCAAAAGAAAGCCACTTAACAGTCCAATGAGAGACTTTAGCCCAAAATTTATCCAAAATATTATTCCAGATGCCTCGAGGTAGAGGGCCCACAGAAAGAGGAATTCCCAAATAAGTTAAAGGAAGAGCTCCAATCTGAAATCAAAGAATCTGAGCAATTCTAGCCTGTATAAGAGGATTAGTATTGAAAAATAATATGGAGGATTTCCCCTCATTTATCTTCTACCCCAAAGCAGCCAAATAAATATCTAGAGATATTCTAAAATTAGTTGCTTCCCTAATAGAGGCAAGACCCATCAGAGTAGTATCATCCACAAATTGAAGATGAGAAGACGCAGGTAAACTATTACCCCACCTCCAACCATGAATCAACCCTTGACTGACATGCGATTTGAGAAGCCTACCCAAACCCTCAACCATAATAATAAACAAATAAGGAGACAAAGGATCCCCTTGATGGAGACCTCTCAAAGCCTAAAACAAAGTAGAAGGCTCACCATTGATAAGGACAGAATAGGATGGAGACGTAATACAACTCATCACCCAACTAACCCAGTTGGAGTCGAAACCAAAAGCAAGGAGAATTTTACTTAAGAAAGACCATTTAACCCTATCATAAGCTTTAGCCATATCCAATTTTATAAACATAGCTTTTTCTTTAGAAATTCCCATAGAATGAATGGCCTCAACAGCAATAGCCACACCATCAAGGATTTGTCTACCCACCACATAACCTCCCTATTCATCAAAAATAACCTTACTAAGCCAAGGCTTAAGTCTCTCAGCAATCAACTTGGAGATAATTTTGTACACCACATTACATAGTGCAATAGGTCTAAAAAGATCCAGATAATTGGCTCCTTCCCACTTAGGAATAAGCACCAAGAAGGTAGAATTCATAGCTCTCAACATCTATTTAGTTCTGAAAGACTCTTGCACAATAGACAAAAGATCTAGTTTGAAAATCTCCTAAAATTCTTGGAAAAATTCCACAAGAAAGCCATCAGGCCCCGAGGCTTTCCCTTTCCTCATATGGAAAACAATACCCTCCAACTCTTCGATTGAAATAGGTCTCATGAGCAACTCATTCATCTCAGTAGTGACAACTGAAGGAATACAATCCAAAATACTATTTTCTTCAACAACCGCCAAGGGAGAATCCTTAGAATACAAAGAGGAAAAAAACCTTACAACCTCCCTTGAAATATCTTGAGCAACAATCAATTGGACCCCAAGAGAAGAAATAAGAGAAGAAATCACATTACCATACCTTCTAGCTTTAACCGAATTGAAAAAGAAAGCAGTATTTCTGTCTCCTTCCTACAACCAATCAATCCGAGCCTTCTATTTCCAATAAATTTCCTCCCTCAATTCCCACTCAGCTAACTCCTTAAGAGCATCAGATTCCTCTTTAAGAGTCCTTTCTGTGAGGCCATAATCCCTAATCTGTCTTGTAATAGCATCTAACTTCTCTTGAGAAGCCAACTTAGCCCCAAAAATATTACCAAAACTCTACCTATTCCACTTCTTAAGCTGATATTTCACATACTAGAGACTCTTAACAAAAGAGAACATAGCAGTTCCATGAGCAGGCCTACCCTATAACCACCAAAATCTCATTAAATCATGCAGAGAAGGCTCTCGAAGCCACATTAACTAAAATTTAAAGTAGGATTTCCTATAAACTCCCTGGCGAATGACATTTAGCTTTATAGGCCAATGATCAGAACCTCTCCAATCCAAAATTTTTGAGCTGATTTGCCAATTATTACTGATCCAGAAAGGAGAAACTAGAAAATGATCCAATCTCTCAAAAATAGCCTTAGTACCACATCTCTTATTGCTCCAAGTAAACATACCATTACCAGGTTTAATATCCACAAGGTTTAAGAAAAGGATATTATCATTAAGGGCCAAAGATGCCTATCCAAGAGAACCCACACCACCTCTTTTCTCCTCCAAACTAGTGATAGCATTAAAGTCTCCAACAACAATCCAAGGATAGTGAGGAGCCATTAACCGCACCACCCAAATATGATTCCAAAGACAAATTTTCCCAGCAAGATCAGAGGGAGCATAAACATTAGTTAATAAGACCACTTCACTAGACTCCTTACAAGAAGCAACCATAGAGAGAGAAAATTTATCAAAAACCCACCATATAGGAGAGAGCTTCTGAGGATTCCAAAAGCTAACAATACCTCCAACACTGCCCTAGGCACCAATACACTGACATTGACCATGAGGCCACAATTTGGAAGCAATACTAAACAAACAATCAACTGATAATTTTGACTCCTGTAGAAAAACAATATCAGGCTTATGCAACTTAATCAACTCACGAATAGATTTTTATCGAGGGATGCTATTCAATCCCCTCACATTCCAAGATAAAACAATCATTTATGAGGGGTGGAAAAGTGAGAATCAAGGGGCCTAACCAACCCTGACTCAACCAAGGACTCCCCCTCAAGTTTAATTTTCTCCACATCTTTCTTCCTGCCCACCTTAGAAGACTTTTTAGGTACCCCCTTTTTAAAATTCTTTTGATGCAATCCCAACATAGAACTCACCTTAGAACCTTTTCCACGACCAAAACCCACCAAATCAGCCAGTAGTGGATCATATACCACCACACCATCCTCCTGAAAAACCATATTTTCCTCATAAGGAATAGAAATCTGGTTCCCCTCAATAGTCTATGCCGCACAATTCACCAAAACTGGAACAATCGCATTACCCAGAGACTGATCAGTGTCCATATGAGAAATAGATAGATCCCTTTGTAGATTAACCCCAGCAAGCTGGTCCAAGTCATCCAAAGCATCAAATCTATTATGTAACCCATCAACTTGCCTCTCATTAATGGATCTCTTCAAACCCCTACCTTTATTGCAAGACTTAATAGGAATGAAACCCTCCTTATCAGTCCCACTATCCTACATTGGAGCTTTCCCCTCAACAAACCCATTATCCTGCTTAGGAGCTTTCCCTTTATCTATCCCACTATCCTGCTTAGGAGGTTGAGGCTTAGATGACAAATTCCCAGGTAATTTTAGGTATTTTATCTAAAGGTGTCCATATGCATGACACAAACGACATCGAAACGAAAGGGTTTCATAGTCCAACTATTGAATCCAAGAAGAGGATCCAACACAAATTTCCATAGAATATGGAAAAGGCTTATTTAAATCTATCTCAACACAAACACAGGTACAAGAAACTACCTTTTTATCCATTGTTTGTTGAGAAGGACCCACCGGCTTCCCCAACAACAATACAATCATGTGAAGAATATCATTTCACCAGAACTCTAGAGGTAACCAAGGGAGCCAAACCCAAACCGACACCCACGATAGAATTTCCTCCATAGGGTTAAATCCCACATGCCAAGGCTTAATGAACAAGCCAACCTGGTTATAAAAATAAGGCCCTCCTTCAAAAACTTTATGTCGATCCTCCATGCAAGAGAAAACAACCATGAAAAAATTATTTTCCCCCAACATGATCTCCATATCTCCAATCGGGTTCCATACTTTTTGAGCCCAAGATTCCAATGAAATGAGAGGGACCCAAATTCCTAAAAATTTACAAATTAAGGTATGATTAGCCAGGTATTCAACATCCTCTACAATTGAATCTGGTTGAATCACCAGGATAGGCCTATCTAGAGCCTGTTCAAGACAACCATTCACTTTTGTAGCTCTAAAAACCCCAACCGAAACAGAGCCAATTGGGCTTGACAATTTTTCTCCAAATGCATGCCTTGAAGAAGATGGTCTAGAGCCCATGAGGGCCTCTTGGAAGGATAATATTTTCTTATCATTCAAATCCCCTGCCATCGTATCTCCGTCTATCTCATTCTCTGCAATCTTTGTTCGTCGATGCTATCCTACCACTATGTATCTTAGGCAAAAGGAAGAATTATATTTATCTTGTCTTGATTATTTGAAAGTGCCTATATATATATATATATATATATATATATATATATATATATATATATATATATATATATATATATATATATATATATATAGTATGTATGTATGTATGTATGTATGTATGTTGTAACTATTTAACCATTTAAAATAAAAATACATGCATTATCAAGGGTGGTATGTATGTTATAAAGTACCCATATCAATGCAACAATAGTAGGCCTAGTAGAGGAAAGAACTCAAATAGAAAATATGGGGATTAAATTGATTACATTGACACATGGAGCATGCTAGGTTGGTTGGGATAGTTATTTACCCAATGCTATATTCAAAATTAAATGGTCATGCCCACCGCTTGAGGTAAGGAGAAACATATAATACACATGTCATTTCTTTTAAAGTTGGAAAAGGAAGGACTATGATCCTAAACATGCTTTCATGGTAAAATGTCTTAACCACACATTGGAATGCTAGGATATCACTAGAATTCATTGGGTCTATTATTATTTCCACTTATTAATCTTGGAAGCATGTAAAAGAACCTTCAGTTCCCATACATAGTAATTGATTCTAAACTAAAGAGGATTAGAATCAAACCAAAGACTCTTTATACAAAAGAATTAGCCTCCACTACACTATATGCAGGACAATTGGTGTCTACATGAAGACAAAGTAAATTTTAAAGAAATAACTAATTATCTTCAACCATAATGTGAAAGCATAGGTCCTAAAAAATCCTACATAATTTGCATGGAATCAAACCCTTGTCCAATAAAATGGAAGGGCACCAAAAGGATTGTTCTAGCTATAAGGAATCTAAATATATTTGAAAGAAAATTTTCAAGGCCTTAAGAAATCCATCAAGGCTTAAGAAAAACATGAAAAACACTTGTATATGAGGGGAATTTAACCTTGAAATCTATAGCTTAAAATACTATGTTGTCACCATTATATTGATGTATTTATTATAATTTTTTATGGAAATATAATATGCCACTAAAAATCCTCTAAGGAATAGGGAATAATAGCATAGATAATTTCAAACTAGAGACCTTGCACCTTAGGAAACTCCTATGAGTTAATTTCATTGCCACTATAATATATATGTTAGTATAAACATGTTGGTGAGTTGGAGAAGCATGTATGCCCATAGCTACACTACCCATAAACCCACACCCTTCAAAGAGCTTTCCCAACTAAGAAGTACTAAAGAATATCAATCAATACCAAGGGAATTGATATTAGGAACTTTGAGGAATAATGATATTGACTACCATAGAGTCAAATATATCTATTGAGAGGGGGGATAATGATTTTTATAATGTCCTATTTATAGTTATGTATAAAAATATATATCACATAAGTGCACATATAAAAACCCACACAAGGATATCATCACAAACCAAACATGTTTCCTTATTTGAAAAAACTTCATTATCTTCACACAAAAAAAGTTGTCCAAGGTTTCATTTGGGAATAATCTACTCTTTTCTATAGTAAATTGCTCACTACAACATATTCAAATGATCTTGGTGCAAAAATAAACAATTCATGAATTTGGTATTGAAACATTTGATTTTGAATTTAAAATTTTAGATTTCTTCCCTCTAGGATAGAAGGGAAGTTCTTAAGTTTTTCTCCTTAAAATTTTAAGTTAAGGATATTCTTCTATATGATATAGTGATGTTTCTCCATGTAATATTTGATACCATGTTATATTTTACAACACTTTTTACAAACATTCTAAAGTGTAATACTCACCACAATTTGATGTAAAAGAATATAAGACTAATATAAATGACCATACATATCAATGAAATAATAATGATAAACAAAATAGGAAGAAGAGTTAGATGCTTGTATGCACCACAAAATATCACATCATCACTAACTATTATAATATATCAATTATTTTGGGTATTTATAATATATACTAAAACCCTAATAATAATTACATATAATCTTAATCCAAGTTGATAAAAGTTAGCTTAAAGGATAAATTATAATTACAACTTTAACCATATTAATTATCTAATTCACCCAACAAGGAGTGAAAAAATTAAGATTTTTTATGGTCCTACATAAAGAATTCTTGTAGGCTTACATTGTACATGCACATAGGATTACATCAAAATCACCCATAGGATTACATCTTCACCATCAACCTTGGGCAATAAGATTAAAATATTGATTTCAAACATTTGGAAAACCATTATTGAGTAAATCACATTTTAAGATAACGAGTTTATGATCTGAACTTACTCACAATAAACCATCTAAAGAGATTACATATTTGTTATGCAACCATGATTTAGATAGCAAAACTTTGTCTACTCTTTCTACTATATGAGTTTGCCCAATATGTGTATTAATCCATGTATAATGAAATATTGAAGGAGTAGCATACCAAAGGTTGATTAAATTGATAAATGAAATAAAATACTAAATATATGTATTCCATATAAGAGTATCATACTTCTTTTTTTAAGGAAATCAAACTATTCAATTTACCCCAAGGATCCATAGATTACAAATGAATCATCATTAAATTTCACATAAACAAACTAAGGTCCTTTTGATATATCTCATGAGTATCTGCAATTAGAGCATAAATGTTTATAACCCTAACATTGATAATTTTCTCTTTCTTACAAAAAATACCAACAACCTAATTAATTTTCTCTTCTTGTAATTTTCTATTCCATTTGCATTTGTCCCATGATGTTACAATATCTCTTAAATCTCATATAGCAAAAATTAGTAGATAATACCCCATATTTTGCTTATTTTTTAATGTATTATTATATTCATCACTAATTATATTATTGTACTAAAACAATGTCACGACTATAACAACCTATTGATTACCTAATAGCTCTTTCAGGAATCTTATCCATACCCCTAACATTCCAAGATAATATTTTAATCATATTTTTTGTTCTTATTTCTAGGCTTAGATCCACTTTTTGTAAACACATGATATTTATTTTTTATTTTCCACATTGATATCTCTTTAAGTTTACTTTTATCTTATTCTCATTTTGAGGGTCTTCCTCTTCTTTTTCCATTCCCACTAACACTTTCATCTTCATCATAATATTCATTTTTCTAGATTGTTCATAATAAGACATATCATATATAGGTTTATGTTGGTTTAGGAAACTCGAATTGCAAGGAATTACCTAAAAAATATACCTTGAATCCCTAAAAGTATAAGAATAATCCTCCACAATATATTTTTATATATTACCTTATAAACATTAAATTTTCATGGATAGAATCCATACTTCATTATTGATTATTCTAATTTTGAAATTCTAATGTGAAATCATATTAGACTTATGTTTATGCTTCCATGGAGAATCTAAAGTTCAAGGAATAGCCTCATAAACACTTTTTTATTTATGTTTCCATGGATACTCTAATGTGCAATGTTTGTTATCCATAGTTTACTTCTTTATGCTTCCCTAAAAACCCTAATTTCTATAGTTGTCCTTCATAGTTATTTCCTTATTATGCTTCTCTTGAAATCATAAAGTGCAAGGGATACTTTCTACAAAACTTTCATTCTTATTGTAAGGAGAGCATTTATACCACTAAAGGAAAATAAATATGATTTCACTAGATTAAACATTCCCTCCTTAACATTTAAATTTGTCTCCATAGATTCCTTTATACTTGGTAGTTATTTTCTAATTTTAACTTGCTTATTGTACTTTCCCATGTATTGCATCATTTGTATATTTAATGATTGATTTAAGTCAACGATGATGACCTTTTTCATTTTATGATTCTAAAGGTATTTCCTTATAATATTCTTAGGAGTGAAAATTCCTTGTTGTCATCCATATTCTACATTGGTGTGATTTTCTTGAAATATATTAAAAAATATTTGATGCCCAAAATATTTCATCTCTTTATCCATTATTTTTAATTTATACTTTATTGCCATTTGTCTCATCCCATAAGATTTATGATATCAAAATACAATGTTTTCACAAATATCATGTTCACTGCATTTTGTTGATTGAGATTTAATCTTAGTATATCATGGAGAAGTTTTTGAAATGCCATGGAAACATATATCTAGTTATATACAACATGCCTTTACTCCTTATTACTTGACCACTTTTGGATGAAATCCCCTAGATTATTGTTGGTATTCTCTATTAATATCACATACTAGAATCTTTTAATATTTTTTATCTCCATATAAAAAATATCACCTCATCATCTTAAATATGATACATGTCTCCCTCAAAATCATGTTTCTTCATAAATTATTATCCTTGATTTTCAAACTACATAATAATAATAAATTATTTCAAAAGAAAAGTCATGTAGTGATTTGAATTCAATGCCCACTTCCATTTGATCTTTGAAAAGTTTTGTCAATATCCATGGAACTTACATATTTACCCTTTGGGTTTAAGAATTGTCATTCTTGATCATCTCATATTTGATAATCATTTGTTGTGTAGCATCTACTACCCAAATAGGCTTTTCCATAGATTTATTCTTCCTCTTGTCCCCACCAGGGAATCCATACTTCTAATTAGAACTTCCAAAAGTGATTTTTTTGACATGCTAAGTAACTTTTCCTCATAAAAATCCCTTATTTTTTGAATTTATCCAAAGGTGTAGAATAAATAAAAATGAGGCTCACTTCTTGCTCATACTTGCTTCATGCTCGCACTCCAACAGTCACTTTTGATGCACACTTTTAAAAAGGAGATAATATTCTAATATTAAATTCATAATTTTATGATGACAACTGACTACTAAGTGATGCTTGTATTTTTTTAAATTTCCCTTTGAATTTAAATTTTGTATATATTTTTCCTCTTACATATAACTTTTGCAACATCTTTATTCTCATCATTATATACTAATTATTGTTCTTCGTCGTCATACATGGGATTTTATCTTCTGATTATATCAATATATCATTATCATTAGTGTTTACATAATTTTATTTTCTCCTTTTTCTAACCTTATAATGACCTCTTTTCGATTATAAAGGGATAAAGAAACTTTCTTTTTGGATAGATTATATGACTATTTAAAAGGTGTACTAATGATACATTTACTAATATTTTTCAATGGGATATATGGGATTGAAATAGGTCCCATACATAATACATCATAACCAAATAGTGGTATTACAATAGCCTAGCAATTATGCATGTATTGTTTGGAAAAAGTTGAGCCTTGGTCTCCTCCTTGAAATTTGAGTAATCTAATTGGCTAAACTAGTTTTTATTAAATTTGATATTTTTATTTGATAGAATTTATCAATAATATTTGTCTCCTTTACAATGTTTCAATGCTTCAAAATTTGATTATGCAAGAAAGACATTTAAAAATAATTATAGTAAATAAAAAGTTATTCTATTTCGCTAAAAAATATTAAATCACACATCTTTAAGACCTTAAATATTACAAATAAAAGGGATCACCTTTATTTACTATACAAGCAAAAATATATATTGAGGATTAGAAACACATGATATTATATGCTCTATAAATTAAAAGATGAGAAAAACACTTCTTTTACAAGAGATAATAACTTAAATATATGAACATAAACAAGACTTTTGTGAATTATTAAAATAAAATGATATTTTAGATTTACCAAAAGGAAAAAAAAAGTTACCTCTGATTTATTTTTTCTTTATTCATCCGTACATTATCTCATGTAGATGAAAGTGAAAATGTTTCGCTTGTTTACATAGAAATAGCATCCAATTTTTATATTAATTTTTATATTTTTGGTGGAAAGAAGAGAACATTGTTTATATATATATATATATATATATATATATATAGTTTAAATACATTTAAGATTAACGAGAAATGAAAGCATTATTTTTAAAATGTCTAGTTGAAGGAAACCAATTTCTTGTTATTCAATTTGGTGTAGTAATAAATATAAATTAACTTAATTAATTAATTAATATTTAGATATATATTGATTGATCAATTGCAATGGTATGTGTAGGTGAAAAAATCCAAAATTATACATTCAAAGCCTAGAAAGGGGTATGTGTTGTTGATAAAGTCATTTAATCATAAAGTTTTATTGGGAAGATAATAGAAATAGGAGGGCCCTTGGTTAGATTACTTTATTTTTTTATGGGTTCAATTTTTCATTGAAAATATGGCTAAGGTCCCTAAAGGGGATAGGGGTGTTTCCAAACCCTTTGGGGGTAATATTGGGTTGTTGTGGTAATGGCTATCTATTGTTCCCTTGACTAGCACCAGCTTTGGTTGATCTATTACTTTGGTTAGCTTTGGTGGTTTACAAATTTTTTATCTCCAGTTCTAACACTGGTGGTTGTGTTTGATCCCAGGATTATATGGCTATCTTTTTAGGATTTTTCAACTAGATTCAAGAAATTGGCTCTAGGTTGGCTTCCAGTTCCTACTTCGACGCTCTAAAACCCTTTGAGTGGGAGACCTCTTATTTTTCCTGTTGGACCTGGTTGTTTGTTATGGTATTTATGCTCTACATTGGTTGGATGACTCTATGACTGGGGATTTTGTTGGTTGGGGGTCTTGTTGGTTCACTTCATATTTATTTTGGGTTCAGTTTTCTATTGAATATTTGGCACAGGTTTCTGATGGGGATAGGGTCAAATACCAACCTACACTATGTGATTTTAGGCTATTTGTATCACTACGAAAAGTTTTAGTTGTTGACTCCTTGGATAGATTTGACTCTGTGTTACTTTTGTTGATTTTTGGGTGACAATGTTACTAGGATTGGTTTTTAGTTGAGGACCCTTGGTTAGATTTCTCTACTTTCTTATGGGTTCAATTTGTCATTGAAAATCTAGTTGAGGTCCTGAGGGGGATAGGGCAAAATGTCGACCCAAACCATTGGGGGTGATATTGGGTGATATTGGGCTATATTTTAGTGTGGTAATATCTAGTTATTGTTTCCTCAACTAGCACTAGCTCTGGTTGCTCTATTAATCTGGTTAGCTTCAGTGGTTTGCAGAGTTTTTATCTCAAGTTCCAGCACTGGTGGATGTGCTTGATCCTAGGGTTACATGGCTATATTTTTGGGATTTTTTTATTTCACCTTGTTGTTGAGGTATCTGGGCTGATTCAAGCAAGGCATTTCTTCTAAAAGAGATACAAATTGTCTCTTATGGCAAGGGTAAAATGGTCTATGTGTAGTTTATTGGTTTAGACATAAAATCAATGTATTATTTTTGGTTTAATATTTTTAGTGGTTTTGGGTGCCTAGATCTTATTTAGATGGGCATGATGTTCATTTTCTCTTGTTTTGGTTATTGTGCTGGATTCTATCTTGGCTAGCGACAATCTATGTTTAATGTTTAAATTTTTTTATTGTTGTAAGTACCACCCAATAGCTTATTTTTTGGTTGAAGTGTTCTATCACTTTTTGGATGACTAGCTCCACTCTGTAAAAAGGTTTAGAGGTCCTTTCAAAACTTATTCGTCCATAAAATAAAAAAAAAGATAATAGAAATACAAATTAAAGACTCCCAAATAAATTTAAAATTAAATCATTTCTTATGTGTATAAATATATTATAGTAATAAAAAAATAGTGAATAAAAAAGTGTGACCCAATCAATAATAATCTGTAGAGGGAAAGATACTAATAACCTAAGAAAATAATTTAACATTCTTCCTTAACATAGAGTGTGTTTGTGCTGTTTAGAAGTTTAACATTGTCTTTAACATATGGACCCTTAACATTGTCTTTAACATATGGACCCTAATAAAGGAGAAATGATATATGTATATATGGAAATTATCTACGTGTGTTAAAATAAATGTGTTCGATTGAACTATGTGCATTATTGTTCCCTATATTGTTGGATAATTATGATTTTGAATATTGTGTTTGATGATAATTTATATTGTCATTTTATACGTAGAGAAGCACCCAAATGGTGGTTATAGTTTGTAATTATCACTCTTTGATGACAGACGACTAATCAAGCGTATAGTTGGTATATGTTGATTTCTCCATGTTTAAAAAATATAAATGAGCTGGTGAACATCGTCATTGACCAGTGATTAAAATAAGAAATAAAAAGAATACATGCTTGTGCCAAAGAAAATAATTTAATTTTCAAGAATTTTGTAAAAGAGATTTTATAAAGGAAAAAAAAAATAAAGGAGCAAAGATTCGATAATTGAGAGTTAAAATATATAATTCTAAATGGTGCAAAAGTATAAATATAGGAAGAGAAAAAATAATCCTCCAACAAATGAATGGTATGATGAGGAATGTAAAGGGCCAAACAATCATTTAAAATAATTAGATAAAAAGGAAAAAAAACAATAGTTTATAAAAATATATGGTTGAGTGTGAGATGAGAACTAATTTATTTAGGAAAGAATACTTAAAGTTATTCTAGAAGAAACTTTAGCAGTAAAAATAAATAAATAAAATTATTAATATAGAGATTTAATGGTTGTAATATACAAAATAATAACATGAATCATAGAATGAAGAGGAGGCATGTTGAGGAAGGTATGAAAAATATATGAATATGTAAATCTTGTTATGTGGACATTTTAAAAATGAAATACCTAAAATGCAGGTGATCTATTTGTTAAACCCATTGGTGAGTGATCTATCAGGAAGAAGAGTGGTTCTTCTCAACATAGACTAATAAAAGAGTCTATGTTGAGCTTGACCTCACACATGATCTCAGAGAATTTATGGACATTCAGGTTGATACATAGTATTTTATGCAAAATATTGTTTACTTTAATTTGTGTAATACTTGTTTTCAATTCCAATCCACCATGCATTGTATCAAGGATTATCTGTTGGTTGCTCGAAAATCTTCGGTGGTTTCCCCTACTACTCATACTACACCTACAGCTCCCAAAACCTTTGTTGAGGGTGATTGGATCATAGTTTCTAATAAGAAGGGGGTGATAAACCCTAATTCAATGCTTTCTAATAGAGATAATATTGTGAAGCTGCCTTATCAACCTCTTATTGTTCATATTCATCTTGTTTTGGCTCCTCAGGCTTTGCCTACTGAGAAACCTCTTGAGCATAAATCAGCCTTAGAAGAAGAGAATTCACTACCAATACCTCCATCCTATAGGTATTCACATAGTTCATCTCAGGATAGCTCATTGTCATTGAGCAGAAGCCAAGAGGCTAAACATCGCCCTTCAACCATTGGTGAATTATTTCAACCTTCTCAAACCTCTTAATTTAATAGGTTTTTGATGTGGGTTGATAGTGTGGGTAGTCCCTCAATTGTTGGAGAATTATTTCAACCTTATCAAACCTTTGCATTTAATATTTTTTTCAATATGAACTGATAAGGGGGTAGCCCTGTGGGAGATGATTCTATGGATATTTCTCCTCCATGAATTTCATTTTGTGGAATTTTTGAGGACTTACAAAGTCCTCAAGAAAATTTTCTATTTGATCCACTCTACAAAGTATTGACCATGTTGACATTATTTGTTTACAAGAAGTTAACATCTTAGGTTTTTTGTTAGATATTTCTCTAAGTTGTATTGCAGATTATTTTATGCATTTCACTACTCACTAGGTGGTTGGGGTGGTTCTTCTATTTCTATCTCCTCCAAATTTAAGGATTGTATGCTTGGGTCTGGTGAGGATCCTTCTCATCATGTAGTATAGATTTTATTAAATATTAATGAGAACATCCTAGGCATTACCAACATTTATGCATTTAATGATAGGCCTAGTCGCTCTGCCCTTTGGTGGTACCTAGTTGATCACTTATTGATGGCATATTGGATTTTTTTTGTGGTGATTTTAATATGGTTGAACATGTTGAATATAAATTTGATTACCTCTTGATGTGTTGGTGTGGTGGAGAGTATGAGGACTGGTTATTTCTTAAACATACATGGGATATTTTTTATCCCTTTTTTTTCTAGTGTAATTGCATGCCTCCACCCTATTTCATGTGGTTCAATTCTCATGCAGGTAATGACAGAGTCTGTAAGTGCCTTGATCAATTTATGATGTCAAAGAAAAAAAAATATTCTCCTCCCTCAATAATAAGATTGTGATGGTCTATGATCAATTCCTGATGTTAGATCATTTTTATATTTCCTTTCAAATTGAGTGGAGTGGTTGCCAATTTAATTTTTTTTGCAATCAATTTTATTTAAATACTTCTTTATTGCAACACCCTGGCATGATTGCTATGATTGAGAGAATATAAAATTTATTACCTCAGCCTCCTCACTCTATCAGTTGGATTTCTTGGTGGAATGAGGTGATTGTTCATATTACCTTTTTCATGCGGTATTTTGGAAAATAGGTGGCACATGTCAAAAAGTGTGCTCATTTGGTTGTTATGAAGGAGCATCAAAAAAAATTATTATTGTTGGAAAATGATCCGTATGATTGATAGTTGTAAACTAGGGTTGTTGGTATTCTCCACCAAATTATAGTTCATGAATGACATGAAGCCAAGTGGGCTTAAATTTAGGCTTACCTACACTGGCTAAGGGTTGGTGATCACCTATTCAAAGCCTTTTTCAAATCTCTTCATTCCAGGTATGCCAGGATCCAGATCAAGGATATTCAAGTCTCTCATGATAGACTGACTTCTCTTCTTGATATTGCATCGATCTTTATGGATCATTATAAGCTTGTCTTTAAAGCACAACAAGATTATCTAGAACATCAGATGGTGCTCTAGTAGTATCTTGATGTTGTTCTTACTAAGTTGTCTACTTATGACAAAATTCTTTGTGAGGCTCCTCTTTCACTTGCTAAGCTTCATAATTCTCTTATGACTATGTTAGAAGTCCCATGGACTTCATGGCTTTACTTGTAAATTTTATAAAGCCACTTGGAAGTTTATTGGGTCTGATCTGCTCAATGTCTATAATGAAGCTTTAACCAATAATTATCTGGGTAATATTATCAATCGTGGAAACATTAAATTTATTTCTAAAGTGGGTAATACTAAGCTTATCACCAATTGGAGACCTATTACTCTACTTAATATCTCTTACAATATTTTGGCTAAATATTTAGCTCTTTGCATTCACAATATTCTCCTTGTGATTATGATATCATAGTAGATATATTTATTAAAAGGCGTTACATCTTGGATAATATTATTATTTCCTGGAAGGTTTAAAATTGGATCATCTCTCTGGCCAAAACTCTCTTTTTCTTAAATTGGATTTTGATAAATCTTATGATCGTATTGAGTGGCCTTTCATTCTCGCCATGATCCAAGATCTCAGATTTGCCCACTTTTTAACAGGGTTGTCAGTATGTTATTTTCTAATACTTCAACTTGTCTTACTAATAATGGATATAGGTCAAAGGATTTTTATTTGCTTCATTCTATTCACTAGGGCTATCCTTTGGTCCCTTCACTTTACATCCTTGTTTCTAAAGCTTTTGGTTATTTTCTTACCAATAAAGCATCTAAAGGGTTGATCAAAGGTATTCTTTTGCTTTACATGTCCACACAACTTATTAATGGGTACTTTGTGGATTATTATTTTCTCACTATCAATGAGGATGAGGTTTTAGTTTTAACTACTTTAATTTGTTTGGATTCTTTTTGTAAGGCCTCAAGTTCCAACATCCAATGGTCTAAGTCTCTTTGTTTTTGCTATGCTTCTTCTTTTGTGCCTACTTGGATTAGATATTTTTCATGGCATTGGCTTCAAACGTGTGAGCATTTTAAGTTCTTAGGAATCCCATTTGCTTTTGATATATTACCCTCTAAACTCTAGTAGTATGTCATTGACAAAATTGAAAGTAATATTTTCTATTGGGCCTCATGTCCCCTTTCTCTTGCCAAAAAGTTTAAGTTTTGTATAAATATTCTTGTTTCCACCCATGTTTATTAATCCTCCTATTGGGACCCTTCTAAGAATTATTATAATAAGTTGGCCAAAATCCTTAGGGATTTTATTTGGGTCAATGGGAAGAATTCACGTTGTTTTCATCAAGTTGCTTGGAATATCTCTTGCAAGCCTATTGATAAGGGTAGGATGGGAATTAATATGGCAATGAAGTTGGATGTAAAATTAAACAGAAAAGGACTTAAATAAGCCCAAATTATAAATCGTAACCTGGATATTATGTGATGAGGCTTACTCCAAAAAATAAGTGATAAGGAGCTAACTTTTTATTCTACGAAAGATAAGACACCTGGACTAGGACCAAAACCTACATGCGATAAAAGTGATGCACGTATACAAGGTGGCTAACACAACTTATGACTAAGTACTAAAGACACAAACCTAGGAAACCTAAGGTTAATGAAAAATAAAAATTTAGCCTCATCATTCGTCCCAACAGAAGAAGCATTATTATAGGTAAGGATCATCAATCGGTGTGCGAAAACCCTATCAAAAATGGATGCTAGCAAATTGTTTTTCTGATAATCGATCGAAAGCATTCGGTAGTAAGCACATTGAGAATCATTTGTTAAATCTTTGGACAGATCGTCAAGTGGTAGATTTAGCAATCCTCACCCACACAATAGTGAAACACTTGGTGCACATGCTGCTTTCTCAAAGCATTTGAGTCAACTTACCATCGAATACCAAGTTCTACGTCAGATGCGACCAAAGAGCAACATAAAAGAATAATATACCCAATGTAGCTAGATGTTATCTTGATACGAAAGGAAGGACACAAATTATTGGCATCAATTTAAAAAAAAAATTGAAAAAAACAAAAGTGCAACAATTTTTTCCAACAAAAATTGTAGCACAAATATATCAGCAAGAATGGCAAAAATTTTCCTCATCAAGAAATGCTACAACAATAATTTTGCAGTAAGAAATTTTGTAGCAATAATGAATAAAAATTTCTATCAGATACAACAATGTGCAACAATTTACTAGAAAATTTTCTTATTAGAACATCAATTATATAGAAAAATTTTAGTAGAATTGAAGATCTTCAAACAGGACAAATTGGTCTGAAATAACCGAAACCAATACTATGGAGATCAAAAATGATCCAAAACCTCTAAAATTCTCAAGCTCTGATACCAAAAATGATATGACAACGAAGCTAGATGAAAAATTAAACAACAAAGGATTTAAATAAGTCCAAATTATAAATCATAATCCAAAGATTATGTTATGAGGCTTACTCCAGAAAATAAGTGATAAGAATCTAATCATTTATTCTATGAAAGACAAGACACCTAGACTAGGACCAAAACCTACATGTGATAAAAGTGATGCACGTATACAAGGTGACTAACACACCTTATGACTAAGTCCTGAAGACACAAACCTAGGAAACCTAAGGTTAGTGAAAAATAAAAATTAAGCCTCATCAGGAATCATTGATATTTACAAGTAAAGCATTTTTTTGTGTGCTAAGTGGGTGGTTAAAGTTATTGAAGGCCCTAAATCCTAGAAGTTTTTTATTCTCCATTGTATTATTCAGGGCTACCTTATGGGTATAAATCTTGGTCTAATATTTGACTCCATACTCTCATTATTACTTTTGCTCTAGTTAAGATTTAGGTTTCCTTTGTTGTTAAAAGTATTTTTTGAGATTTTGAGGTGATGAAACCTCATATTCGCTGGATTGGTGATGGTTTTGTAATGTTATTTCATTCAGTTCTTAGAATATTTGGTGATATCCTCTTCTATCTAACTCTTTTTTTCTTGCTAATATGTCAAGGATTAATGCTTTGAGGATATTTTGCAAAGGCATCTACTTTATTATAAGATTTAGTGCACTCTAGAGATTGGATTCCTTGGCATGATCTCAAACATAAATTTAATTTTCAAAATTTAGATCTTCCTTCTATTCTTACAATTCAAGATCTTATACTTGATGTCATACTGCATAAGCATGTCCTCCAAACCTTGAGTTCCTAGTAGAGGGATTGGTGTTGGAATGTGGATACTCCTTCAAGAATTACTCTTCTTTCTTCATTTATTAGTTGCTTAGCCTTGTTTCCCCTAGTTTTGATAAACTTAATGAGATATGGAAAAATCACTCTACCTCATATACTTGGATTGTTCGTCTGAACCATACCTAGCAGTTTAACCTTGAACCCAACATTACCTTTTTTATTTGGTCTCTTATTTATCAAGGGCTTCCTATGGGAGAGAGACTTAGTAGGGTTGGTCTTCCTAATCCTAAGTGTCCATCTTGTGTTCGTTTTGAGACTTTTAAACATTTGTTTTGGTTCTACCCTTGTGCTTAGTCTGCTTGGTCTTGGATTCACTTATTGTTCAAGCTCTTTCATCTTGAATTCTTTAGATGGTAGATAATATTTTTTGGAGATAATAGTTTTTGGCCTGCTTATATTACCGCTCTATGGAATTTTTTGGTGCTATTATTTTGTTTCAAATTTGAAAATCTAAGAATGTTGTTATCTCTTATGGAGATTCAATTTCTAGTCAGTTTTCTATGCATGAAAAGATTATCGTATTTTTTGCTCTTACTGTTTAGATCCACAAGCTTCCATGTTGACTCATGAGTTGGCACATTTGACAAATCTTATCAGGTACTGGTGAGAGGCTTCATGCACTATTAGCAGGGGTTCATATAACCTCCATCTACCTCAAGGTCCCTCTATTTCTTTTAGGTCTCGACATAGCATGTCGAGGGGGTAATGTTATCCAGCCTAAAGTAATTTTATTAGTACCTACAATAGGGCATAGTATCCTCTAGGATTGGCTCCCTTTGCCTAGTTATGATGTTTGTTCACCCTTTTAGGGGTTGGTTTTGTTTTTGACCTCGAGCCTTGTCTTTACGATGTTGATAATTTGGGTGGTCTTGCACCTTGATCTGTGTTTTTTCCAACTCCCTTTTTATTGTAACCTCTCTTATTTTTATTGAATATGGAGAGATATTTTATTTTAAAATATAAGGTGCATGGTAATATTCAAGTTAGCTCTCTTGGTACTCTAGTAGCGAAATCCTTAGTTCTAACTAGGACTTCCAAAATTGACTTTCTCCACATGCTAACTAACATTACTTCATAACAATACTTTGTTTTTTGAATCTATCCCAAGGTCTAAAACAAGGAAATATGAGGCTCACTCCTTGCTCATACTTATTTCATTCCCACACTCCAAAAATTATTCTCCACTGTTTTCCAAATATCTAAATATGTCTTGCACTCATATTCAACTTGGATTCACTCTTCATCCATACACTTTAGATCGAGTTAAACTAGCAAATATTGTAATATCAAATTCACAATTTTATAATGGACCAAGTTATAATATGATCCTTGTATTTTTTTTATTTCTTCTAAATTTTATTTTATTTTTATATTTTTCCTCTTGGATATATTTTTTAAGCCTTATTTTATTCTCAACAATGTATATTTTTGTTCTTCTTCATTTGATTTGGTATTTGGCCTTCAAATTAATTCGAAATATCATTATCATTAGCTTCTATATAACTTTATTTTCTTATTTTCCTAACATTATAATGACATGACCTCTTATTGATTATAAATGGACATAGAAACTTTGTATGTCTATTTAAAAAGTATATAAATGGTATTCCTATTAATTTTTTCTAGTTTTTTTTTTATATATATTTTTCTTAATGGTTTTTACTAATAATATTTGTCTCTCTTGCAATGTTTCACTGCCTCAATATTTATTAACTAGGAAAGACATTTGAAAATAATTAGAGTAAACAAAAAGCAATCCTCTTTCTTTAAAAAATATTTCATATATATATATATATATATATATATATATATGCATATGCCAATAACATCCACTTTTTATATTTTTTAGTGGGAAGACAATAATAATGTTGAATAAGAACAAATCAATATTTTCTAAAATTTATTTACGATTAATGACATATGAAAGCATTATTTTGAGAACTTGTTGAAGGGAATCATTTCTTGTTCTTTAACTTGGTTTAGGAATAAAAATAGTTGTTCTTTAAAAATAAAATTTGTATTTAGATATACATGGGTTGATTATTGCAATGGTATAAGTAGGTAAAAGAAATACAAAAATTTATACATGCAAAGCTTACAATAGGGTAAGCGCTATTGACTATTTCATTTGCTCATATAGTCTAATTGTAAAGATAATAGAAATAGATTCAATACTCCCAAATAGAATTAAATCATATCATAACCTAGTGTTTATAAATTTATCATAGCAATAAATAAATTACAAAATGGAAAAGTTCATCCCAATCAACTCATTAATAGAGTGAATGGTACTCATAACCCAAGCTAATAATTTAATTTTCAATGTCATAGTAAAATAAAAATTGCAAATGGAAGAAAAACAAATAAAAGAGAAAAGAATACAAAATTGTGAGTTAAAAAATATAATTCTAAAAGGATGGAAAGGGTGCAAAAATTAAAAAAAAATAGGAAGACAAAATATAACTTTCCAACAAATGCATTTTATGAGAAAGAATATAAAGTGGCAAATAGATCTCTAAAAGAACTAGGTAAAAAGAATAAAAATAATAGTCTATCTAAGCAAATGATTAAACAAAAATGAAGAGGGCTATGTGAATGTGAGACTAGATGAAATAATTTATTTACGCAAAATTTACCTAAAGTTATTTTATAAGGAACTTCAATAGTAAAAATATATAAATGAAAAATAACACTACATAAAATCCTATGGTTGTAATATACGAAATAACTATATGAATAAGAGTAAGAAGAGGAGGCTCCTTACCAAGTGGTATTAGCTCAATCAGTTAAATTCCTCAACATTTCAAGGAGGAGATCTAGGTATAAATCTTTTTGAATGATACATGGATAATATCTAAGCTTTGTTGTAATACCACTATGTGGTGATGATGGACTACAAGTGGGGCTTGTTTCAAGCCCATTAAACTATTGAAAAAATAAGAGGATGCTCCTCATCCAATCATCACAATAATAAATTTATTTACTTAAGGAAGTCAATAAAGGTATTAAAAATTAGAAATATGCAAGACTTATGATGTGGATGCGATACAAATAGAATACCTATAATGTACAGTAGAGTACTTAGCATAATATATCAAGAGGATATTCAACAACATTATCCAACATACTTTCGAAGGTTTTGGATAAGTTTAACAATACCTATCTTCAAGAGTGGAGATGTAGATAATCACTCAATTTACAAAAGCATTATGGTAAATATCCTCCTTGCAAAGTTGTTTCAAAGCATTATTGGGAGTAAAATTATTAAGTGAACTAAAAAAAAAAAAAGACAAAAAATGACAAACAAGTTTTAAATAAACATACTTAATAGCATAACACATAATCATATATAGACGTATCATTAAAAATATGGGATAAACAAAGAGAAGCCTATTGTTGTTTTATGGAATTTAAAATGGCTTCAAACATAGTACGTAGAAGTAAATAATGGAGTAAAATGGATACTAAGGCATATTAGAAAAATATAATTTAATAGTGTATAGAGTCTATGAGGAGGTTTGATCTAA
Source organism: Wollemia nobilis (assembly GCA_028583015.1). NCBI lineage: Eukaryota > Viridiplantae > Streptophyta > Pinopsida > Araucariales > Araucariaceae > Wollemia > Wollemia nobilis. The sequence continues at coordinate 2,765,882 of JAQPPZ010017048.1, read as the reverse complement.
AATCAAAATGCAAGAAACTTGTTTAGAATGCTTTTTCAGTGGTATAGGGGTTAAACAATTATGGTCATTATCCTATACCTTATTTGATTTATATATTGACAAATAAGAATAATGGTTAAAACTAATATTCGTCTGATGATCTATGTAGATGATCTCATTCTTATTATAATGTTAATGAAGTGCTTGAGAAATCGTTTAAATATTTTAGAGCACTTTTACAATGATATAGGCATGCAATTTAATACCAATAAAACTAAGATAATGATCTTCTCTAATCAAAAGAAAAGAAATTAATCAAAATTTTATTTTGAAGGGGATCTTGAGGAAGAAGTAACATATTATAAATTTATTGGACAACATTATTTGCACTAGAAAATAGAAGTAGAGAGGTTGAATAATGGCATTGAAAGACTGCATGGGGTTTACATAAGCTATTGATGATACCAATTATGTTGTATGAGTGTGAAATGTAGGCTAACAACACAATAGACTCTAAATGGAAGTAAATAGAAAGGATTATAAAACATTTGATTATAAATTAATTAAAATAAGAGCCAATTCCATATGAGATTCTTGTAGGAAAAATATGTGCATTTCCTATAGAGGCAAATGCTATGCTCATCTTCTATATATCTAAAAAAAAATTAAACAGATGGTTTTAAGTTGTAGTAGAAAAATATTTGAATAATAGAAATAAAATGTGGATAAAGTAAAACCAATGGATAAACAAATTGAATATCAATTTGGATGAATGCCTAAATAAGAACAATGATATAAAAACATTTATTAAAGTAAAATTTAAAGCATCTATGCATAAAATAAAGTTAGGAATAAGTAAAGGATTATCTTATTGAATGTAACCCTACATATGATCACCACCAAAAATCCTATACAAGGGCAATCATTAATTAGAGAGCAAATATGTTGATGGTCCAACCGAGGAGCCGTTGACATAAACATAGATGTGAAACAAATAGATAAAGGACACCTTGAGAGGAATAATAGAAGTTATATACCTCTTATTTTTCAAGAGTAGTTGAGATAGAGAAACATTTTACTTAAAAAAGTAAGTAAGGCACATGGTAATATTCCCCAGTATGTAATATTCCAACTATGTTAATACTCTAGTAGTAGTGACTCATTGCAAAGACTACTTGAAGAGAAGAAAGTAAAGAAAATAAAAAAATTAATCATCAAAATCAATAAAAAAATATCAATATTATATTAAGAAAAAATGATTGGATCTAATTTTACGATTAACAACTAAATTTTACAATTGTTAATCATAATTTTTATTTATTTTTTAAATCATATTCATAATTAAATAAAAATAAATAAATAAATCATATTCATAATTTTTTTTAAACTCATAAAAAATAAAAAACTTTTATTCCTTTTCTTTTTTCACTCATTGACATACACTCTACCAAAATTTTGAACCTAAATCTTCTAAAAGAAAGTCCAAAACCCTACCACTAACCTAACCACTAAAAAAAACTTTTATTATATTCTAAGAACCCCAAACTTACATTTGACTTAAAAAGGAAGTTTTAAAAAATAAAAATAAAATAAAGTAACGCATGGCAAATACGACTTTAAAAATGAAAAGCAATCTTCTAGAATCAACTCTAAAAGGGTCAAGCTAGAGAAAATAAAAAAAATCTAATTTCGCTTTGATAGGAAGCGAACCCTTTTCATCCTTAACTTGTTTCAGTTTGACTTTTCCAAAATTGCAGAGATGTAATATCCATTTATTTCTAAATTAAAAAAATATACTTCAAAATATTTGTGCTCCTGGTAAGGAAACTCTCATATGTTCTAATTCTGGCACAGCAATATCACAGGTATCTTATTTTAACAATACACGAATTCTTCATTAGTCCGTCGTTATCTTGAGCTCTCCCATGATAATTTTCACTGGTTAAATAACATTGAATATTTCCTCTCAGCAAACATACAATTCTATAGACTCATCAATTTGCATTCAGTCAGCTTTCGAACAAAGCAACATAATCTTCTAATTTCCAAATTTGGATGCAACATAATCTTCTAATTTCCAAATTTGGAGACTTAGAAACAAGTATAATATAACCTTCTAACATAACAAACACATTAACTATCAAATCATTTCTTCCTCCTCTTTCTTTTTAACGAAGAGTTCAGCAGTAAAATTCCCCATTGCCACATACCTTCCACGATTGCGCAGAAGTGATGTGCCAACTTCTATCTAACGCTGTACATTCGCATTTAGTCTACAACAAATAAGTAAATTAAAACCACTCAACTCCTTAGGAGCGATAACCAGAAACGCGACTGATCTTCTCGATGCCAATCCAGGTCGAAGTCCAAGTCGAAATCCACGGGCTGAAGCGTCTCTCCAAACTCATAAGAATTCGGAGGAAGACCCAGCTCATCATCCGAAGCCTCCTCCAAATACCTGATATAACTCTGGGGGATCGGCTCTCCTAACTCCTTGCCGTATTCCTCTTCGTTCCAATCTTCGACTGAACTCGTACTGCTTGTAGTAGATCGAGCGTCGTCTGCGATAAACAAGCCATCCAATTCATTAAACCTGGCAACGGAAGAATACGTTATTCCACCCGAGTCGAAGACGCAGTCGGAATCGCAAGTTTCCTCCATAAAATCAGCTCCATCATTTTCTTCATGGACGGGAGTATACCACTCTGATTTGCTGATCCATTCGGGGATCCTGCAACATATTTCCATTGCTCCCTCAGCCGTTCTTCGCCTCTCCCGTCTTCATTCTAAGCCCAGAGTTCCAAAATATAAATCTAATGACGTTATCAATTCACTATTCCGCGTTCTGTGTGGGGCACGATCAAATAGGTCAAATCGGACTTCAGTCGTCCGTGGAAAACCGTGAGAGTAGGCGTGCCAATTAAGAACATCATTGGCGTCGTGGTTAGGGTTTTGGGTTTTCTTTGAAAGAAACTAGATTTAATCCATTTTACGTTTTAGAGTGTCAGCTTATGTACAAATTTTCTATTAGGGAGAGTTGGTTACAACCACACTATTTTCAGTAAGACAAGTACAAGGTTCAAATAACAAGGGTTGCTTCCAGCAAACCTATTTTGCATCGTTATTGTTGATACAAAGTGAAGGGGATCATTTTAAGCCCAGAGTTTAGATTCAATCCACTCTACGCCTTAGAGTGTGCTAGCTTATGTACAATTTTTTTTAGGGAGAGTTGGTTACAACCACACTACAACACTACAAGGTTCAAATAACAGGGGTTGCTTCCACCAAACCTATTTTACGTCGTTATTGTTGATACAAAGTGAAGGGGATCATAGCTGGTTTGGCCCACTCAAAGGATTAGATCAGGCTACTACCTTTACAAATAAGATGCCCAAAATTTAAACCTGGTATCTTCTTGATAAATACCTAATAAAACAACATTTTACCAATTCAAAAGATTAAAAACAGTATTGCTATCGTCAAGTTCAAAACAAAATGGGTGGTGATTGTCTCTCTTTCTAGAAGATGGGTCTAGACTTTCTGTAGAAATTTCGGCTCTGAATGAATTATAGTCTACGCAGGAAATCGATGGAGCAGTGGATACGGCCAAAAATAAAGAGAATCACAAGGTAAACCAAACACATTCATTGAATGTCACCAACTTCTTTTGTTTTTCCACATCGTTATTACATCAACGCGCACTAAATCCGACTCTTAAATACAGTTAATACGACCCGTATACTTGAACGGCCCCTTCTTTTGAAATCAGGCATTCTATCTGCCCTTTTTCTTTTCCCTCGTGTTTACAATGGGTCGACCTTCCTGGCCTCATTCTTTGGACAACTGTTTTTTAGGTATTGAAACGAAAATGTGACCTAATAAAGGCGGACTTCACGCCTTCTTTTGAATAAGCCGCTGACATATCTATGGTGCCCTGAACTTTCTTCCTCTGGACTTGCCCTCAGGTTAGTTCAAGGAATTTTCAATAAAAGTTTAAAGTTGGAATCTTATAAAAATTAAGATTTTTTTTGAAGGGTTATTATAGTTTAAGAAATCATAACTAGGGGTTTAATCACCTGGTAAATCTCTAGTGCCCGACCTTGACCGCACCAACATTATCAACTAGATTATTTATTATGCTTTTAAAATTATAAATATTTTAAATAAATAATAAAGTTTAACATATAATATTTTTTTTTTGTTTTTTTGTTTTTGAATTTACATGGTGGAATCGGCTGTCCAGCTTTTTATGGCCGCCACAGTATTCTGCACTGTCCGTCGCCACCACACAGATCTTCGCGCAGTCCGCCCCTATAACCACCATGCCACAATCATTTTAAACCTTTTACGCCGCTGAAAGCACGGAAAGGGACAAGCGTTCAGTCCGACGAGGCCCGAGATTTGAACCTTGGACCTCCGCCCCTTATGGGTTTGGATGAACCAATTGGTCTACACCTCGGACCTGTTTAACATATAATATTAAAAAATAATTTTTATAAAAATATTCTACCTTATTATCGGTGATGTGACCAAGTTCAATCCATGGTAAATATATAAGAAATATTTAAAAAATATTTTTAATGCAAATAATAAAGAGGTAATTTGTAGAAACGAAAAATTGGGTTGGAAGAGCAAATAAAACTATAGCTTTTATCATAAGCAAAGTAGTCTAACTCTTAACATTTATGGGAGAATATTTATTTTTTTGGAAGTATAAAGCTTTTCAGCTTCAACTTAAAATAAGCGTCTGTAAAGAAAAATATAGATAAATGTAATTTCTAAGTAACTGAGGTGAAGAGTGGGTTATAAAACAAGCTTTGATTCCTCGGGTTATCGACCAAAAGAAAACAAATGGTAGAACTAAAGGGCGGTAGTCAAACAGACAAGTAGTCGATAGGATGTGATCATTTTTAATGTAAATACTAAGAAATTGCGGCCATACTTTTTATCTATTTTTGTCGACTTCATTTAACTTTATAATAACAAATAAAAATAAAAGATTATAAAAATAAAAGATTAAAAAGTAAGTTTAATAGTCAAAAGTTTGTTAGTAGGTTGTTCCAGTTTAATTCTTTAAAAGATTGTTATATTGTTGACTTTATTTTTATCTATAAAGATGGACTAAAGTTAATAGAAGTTTCTTTACTGAAAAAACAAATCGAATTAAAAAGACATCCACCACCAATTAAATTAAATTTGATAAACTATAAGAAAAAATAATAATTTATTCGGCGAATAATTTGTTGACATACGTACAACTGTGTTTTCTTCATTCCTTAGTGTGTGGTCCAGAGTAAAATGTTCAAAAGGATATGTACTTGGCCACCCACCAGTTTAATTATGTTGTTGAAATTCGATGAACTTGTGGACTAAAAGGTTTTAGGTAGGATAAAATGCTTTTCAATCCAATGAGAAGTAGACTTATCTTATTTAAATAGAAGAAATATGGTTAATTTTTTTATTTTACAAATTTTAAATAAAGGTTGAATTTTAATATTTATATAAAAAATTAAAGGATTTTTAGCTACGGTTTATCAATTTAATGGTTAAATCAATTTCCATCGCCTAGAAAGTTTTTACGAGAGAAAGTCTTTATATTTTTTAAATTTTAAAATTTTATTAAAGAAATATTAAATTTTTTTAAGTTTGAAATGATTGAAATTTTTTGTTCACCAAATTTGCCACTTCCCCTCCTTCCACTTAGATTTGATATTATTTCAATTCACCATCAAAGGATCAAATTTAATGTTTCCTTTGAGTAAAAATAACATTATAGATAACATTTCTTTTATTTTTTGAACTTTTTGAAGTAAATTTTAAATGGTTTATTGGTAACGATGTCTCGGTGATGTGGGTTCAATCCTCATGATGGATGTGTATAAGAAGTATTTATTCAATAAAAAAATAAACTTTAAATATTTTATTGGCTAAAGTTTTTAATTTAATATCCAAAAAGTAATAAATTTAGTTTTAATTGATGATTTGTTAACTTGAGGTTAACAATTTTAATCCATAACTTTTCCAAATTCCTTCACTAAAATAAATACTTACCAAAACAAACAATGAAAAAAAATCTAAATATATATAAAAAAAAATTCAATTGCGCATCACCTAAAACTGCCACTATGACACGGAGTTGTAGTGTTGACGTGGACACATCTTTTAGATCAGATCTAATGCTTCCTTTGAGCCAAAATAACTTTATAAATCACACTTTTGTTTATTTTTTCAAATTAAGGAAACTTTATATATTATTTTTGTGTTAAAATTTAATTTAGTATGGATTGAAGTTGTAGAGAGATTGATTGCGTGAAAGTGATTTATCAACTTTCTAAACAAATAAATAAATAAACCAAATTTAAACTATGGCGCTTAGATTATCAAAATTATAAAAATATTTATCATAATTTCTTTTTTTAATTCCTTTATGACACCGAGTTGTAGGGTTGATGTAGCACGTGGACACATATAGCAGATCAGATCTAATGCTTCCTTTGAGCCAAAATAACATTATAAATCACACTTTTTATTTTTTTGAAATTTTTTCAATTAAGGGAACTCTACATATTGCGACTATGGCACTGAGATTATCAAAATTATAAAAAAAATTGTCATAATTTCTTTTTTTTAAGTTTTTTTTTATGACATCGAGTTGTGAGGTTGATGTAGCACGTCCAAACATATTTTAAATCAGATCTAATGCTTTCTTTGAGCCAAAATAACATTATAAGTAATAAAGCTCTATATTTAATGCTTTTTATGCAGTGAATCTTGTTCCTCCAGTCCTAACATAGCAATGATACATAGTTTATTAGTTGTTTTTTTGGCAATTTTCTTTTGGTTTTTTGTGAACTTTTGTAAGTTATTTTGGTAGCTCTGTTAGCTGTTTAGCACAGTTAGTGTTGGTTGTGTGCTCGGGGTGTGCTAATTCCACCCACCTTTTTTTATATGATTAAACCATTTTAATATAATGTTTTTTTCATCCAAAAAAACAACATTATAAATCACACCTTTTATTTTTTTATTTTTTTTCAATTAAGAAACTCTAAATATTATTTTTTATGTTAAAGTTTTAATTTAGTATGGGTGGAGGTAGCAAATCAACCCTCTGAGTGACTTGAGGTCGATAGTTCCAAAATAAATAAATATATATATATATATATATATATATATATATATATATATATATATATATAAAAGTTTCAATTTAGCATCACCTAAAAGTGCCACTATGGCATGGAGATTATTAAAATATTTATCATAATTTAGCCTTTCCCTTTTACGTCGATTTAGTTACATTAAACTATTTGGTGCCACTGCTATTTGGTGGGCTACATCAACTACTTATCCCAATTGTTGAACCAAAGACCGGTTCACATACTTGACATAAAATTAATGGAAATAAAATTATGATTATTATTTAGGTAAAAACTAACATAAGTATTAGAATTTTATTAAAGTTTTAGTTTTGTTGTTGATTATAAATATAAAAGGAAAAAGAAAAAACTTTTATAAAGACATATCGAACAATACTATTTTTTCAATATATATGAAGCTATCCAAAATTTGGTCATCATAGTCTAATGTAACTTTATTTCTTTTGGATTGACCCTTCAATCTCTTACTTGATGTGTGAAATTAGTATTTGATTTTAATTTTATTTAAACTAAATATTATAAATAAAAATAAACATATATCAAAATTGCATATAAGAAGTGTAGAAAATATTAATGCAATATAGATATTTTTTTTTATCTATAAGTAAGAAGATTGACATTAATGTAAGGGTTTTGATAAGGTCCTTAAAACATTAGTAAGTTTAAATTGTAACTTGATTATATGAGGATTTTTAGCCAACTTAACAGAGTCTACGGGATGGGATCGCCAAGCCTTCATTGAATAAATTATCATCATGAATAAATATAGAATTTATGTAATCTATATAAGACAAATTATATAATAAAAATAGATTAATGTATATTAATAGACATTTACAAAAATGAATAATACTATATACATTTACCACCTTATATTTACCCATCAAGATCTTCATTCTTTCTATCATTGCCACATCTTGTCATTGACCCATTTCTTAGCATTGTAGTCATCTACATCCTTTTCACCCTTTGATTCAATGTCCTTACCTTGATGCTAACCTTGGGACCAATAGAGTAGAAAATAAATTATAATGAATTAAAAATAAAATAATAATTATTGTATAATATTTAGTTTTAAAAATAATAATAATATTGAAATCAATACCCCTAAAGGCATGTTATGCTCTTCCATGATATTCTTGAATAAATTGTACTTTATCTCTAATAAGGTCCTATAATTTCAAATTAATGGATATTTTGTATCCAGACTCTTATAGAAAATAATATACTATAATATATCAATTATCTAAACTATATATTAAAATAATATGTTAAAGTATATATGCAAATTCATGAACTTGTCATTAATTATAAATTTATAGATGGTTGTTCTTTAACTTACCATATATATTTGATGAGTAACTTTTTTTCATTGATCTAGCATAGCCTTGTATGCCTTATGTTGTCTACTCTATTTTAGTTAATTTCTACCTATTCATTGTACACTCACTTTGAAGTATCTCCATTATAGCTATTTATACTTTTCTTGCATGAGCTAGTTCAACTAAACTATATGAGTGACACAATTTTTCCCTTTTAAAATATATAGGGTCAATTCTTTTATTGCCTCTCTATTTTAAAAAGAAGAGTCTCACCCCTTTAAAGTAGAAGGGAGAGAGGAGAGGGCTCTCTCACTCTTAAAATAGGGGATAGTTTCTTTCAAAATAAAAGAGAGTTTTAGAAGAAGTGCGAGAGAGGTCCCTTAGCTCTCCTCCACATCCTCTTTCCTCCATATTAAAATTAGAGGAGCACTTTCTATTTTAAAAAGGGTATTTATTTATTTATTCAGAAAGAGTTATGTAAGCAATTTATAATTACGCAGAGAGGCGTTCCTACAATGGAAGACAGGGGGTGGAAGGCAAAGAGGTCATACATGTCACGCCGTAAACAATTTTTTTTTATTAAAAAAGCCGACATTAACAAAAACATTTAAACTAGCTTAGATATAAAGGATATATATCTAAAAACGTCGAGATTTATCAATCCCGAGGCACCTATCTTGGAGATCACACCCCCAAGAAATGAGATAGGTGCCTTGATATTGATAACTCTCGACGTTTTTAGATATATATCCTTTATATCTAATCTAGTTATTATTATTTAAAATTGGTCGTATGAGATTAAAATAGACCTATCTATATTACATCATGATTATGCTATGATAGTATTTTAATAGACTTTCTATTGGTATTACAATTAGCAATTATTATTATATATTGCTTAAACCCATGTTTTGAATTTGAAATACCCTATTTTCAGCCCATTTAACTCATGCCAAACAATATAACAAAAAGTTAAAAATAGATTGAACACAGTTAATACCTCATTATAACTTTTATTATTTTAATGTTAGAGAAGGATTACCCTAAATAAATTATAGATAAATAAATAGATAGATAGATATAAAAATTATGCAAAAACTTTACAAATTAATATTAAAAAAAAAAAGCTTTATGATTTTCACACAAAATTGTATCAAGATTGAAAATATAGACATGGTTTTAGAAAATTTAGAAACCCTTGTCTATGTTTTAAACTAGGGCACATATAAATAACAATAGAAGGATGAACATGTAACTTTTAAAAACCTTGATTTCTAGGATTTTGACAAATCACAATAGAATAAATAATTTCCTTATAAATTACTTGCAAAGGTCCATGGGTTTCTAGAAATTTAAGAAACCTATAAATGATTTATTTGTTCTTTCTTAATTTAATAAATCAACCATGAAAGCTAGGGTTTATTTTGTAAATTCTTGGTTTTTATTTTTAGGATTTTTCTTACACAATACAAAAAGATAAATATATGTATCTCAAAATTGAACTATAACAAATATAATCTACCTTAACTCTTAATTGTTCTTCTCTTTTTTATTTTATTTTTTAGGTGGAAACTTTTAGTCGCTTCATTTAGAGACCAAGTTTCCAAATTTTCCAATAAAGAAAGCCCTAGTATTTTTATAATGTACTCATGTAATATTGGTAGAGTCCATTTCAATTCAATTCCATACAACCATTTTAAAAATAGTAAAGTTAATATTCTATTTTTAACAAAAAAATTATACTAATATACTTTAAGGGAGCATCCTAGTTATATGTTATGAAAATAATAATGTTATAATTAAGGAATGGAAGATGATATTGATACATAGGGTTCTAGAACTTGGAGGTTATAAGAAATGTTATATGGGTACGAAAGTGTAGGGGTATTTTTTGGTGTAGACATGGAGTACCTAATACAATCCTCCAAAGTTAGGGTATGAAAGTGCAATGATGTGGGGCACATAGGGTATGAGATGTAAGGGTATAAATATGTTAAGGTGCATGCTAAAAGTGTCTATCCATCATAAAAATATACTTGTATTGCATTTTTTTATCCAATATAACTAAATATCTAGCATTTATAAGTTACCCATACCAAAACACCAATACAATGTATGTTTTCTTGATGTGGGTTAAAATCATACGTGCGAATACCTAGATAATAGTAAAACTTATAGGGTTAAGGTGGGTGATTTGGAAGTAGATTAAATTAATATTGTTTCATTTTTTTTTGGCTAGAGAAAAATGGGTTGAACTCATATCACCCACCCTTGATAAATCACATCTCTCTCATTTGGAGATTGAGAGTTTACAACCATATTCAATTCTTATCTCAATTGAAGTGTTATAGATAGATACCTACATATTTTTCATTAAAAATATGAATTATTGATTTTTATTTTTTGGATCTTCTTCAATTTTCTTTGTAAATACAAACATTCCAAAATTTAACATCCTTCTTCTCAAAATTTCCTATAGAAACCTTCACAATACCAAATATCCACCTCTAGTGTCTACACATTGAATCTTAGTAGAGTAATATTTCTAAGACTTCATGCTAGCATAATTCTCTTTACCAGATCTAGACTGCTAATTAGTTTCTTGAAGTATAAGTGCAACCATAAGAATTGTAATAAATACGTTAATAAAAATACATTAATGTTATAAAATACAACAAATATTACCAATGGAAAATACTAAAGTAAATATTAATCATTATTTGGTTCAGGTAGTCAATATTTTCGTCATCTTTAGCTTAAATTACTACTTCTTCTAACCATGGAAAAGAGAATTTAACTTCATGATCCTTTATTACAACCCCTCTATTAGACAGCTATTATGCACATTCTTTCTCTTCCCTTAACGTATGTGTAAACTTGATTTCTTTAAAGTGTGTAGAAAGGTCTTGTATTTCCACAATGATCTCATGTATGCTTCATGGAGCCTTTGCTTTCCTCAAAATTGTATTTATCACTATTAGTGAATCACCTTTAGTTCATACTATGTTCATTACATTTGTCTAAAAATTTTAACCCTTCCAAAGCCATCCAAGCTTGAACTTCGTTATTTGTCTTAAATTCACTATTTAAAGTGTAATGTGACAAAATATCACCCCTATTATTTCTAATTATTCCTCCTCCTACTAGTATTGGATTTCCTTTAGATGCACATCAAAATTCAATTTGACTAACTCCCCTTTTGGTGGATTACATGTCATATTCTTTACCTTCCTTTTGTTTCTCCTTTATCTAACATCATAATTCCATTTTATGACTTGACTCCATCTATCAAGTCTCTTTGCTTCAAGATTAGGGATTAGGTGAATTTATAGGGTTGGTTTAGACCCTCTATGGCTAAAAAAATCTTTTTTTTCACTACCTCTATAATGCTTTCCTTTTCTTTAGAAATATTTCTATTATTTTCTAGTCATACAGTCCAAAGTATTGTATATTTTGATATATTCTAGATTTTTTGTAATGCCTAAATTTTAAAAGTAATCTATCTTTATTTTAACCATTCTTCAATTCTTCCATTCATCACCATGCATTTGATAAACATATTAAGGATCCATTGCCATAATTCCTAGACTATTGAATAGTGTCCCAAGGGATGGTCTATACTCTCCTCCTTTTTATATAGAACACATTATAGAACACATTGTGAGGGATCATAAAGACCTATTTTCACTAGATTATCCTAGGATAAAATTTTCCTATGACCTACCATGCATACAAACATTTTTACTTTTGGAATGTTCAAGATATCCTAAACATCTCTATATATTCTTATGATATTTCTATTTTCTTGGTGCTTTATATATATATATATATATATATATATATATATATATATATATATATATATATATATATATATATATAGGTAAAGGATCCCCGAACATTATACAAAAAGAAAGACTACCAACCTTTAAAAGAAACTAAAGGAAGTAGTGAGTGAAACAAATTCCAAAAACAAACACCCATGTAGGGGAGAACAATAATAGTTACAAAAAAAACACCTAAAAAGGGATCAAACAAATTTTAAAAACCAATAATTTTCAAAATTCGGCTCCCACACAAGGGTAGACCATCGAAACTAGAAAATGATACCCCCACAAGGGTGACCTACCAAAGACAACAAGGAACCAAAGAGCGAAGGGCAAAATAAAATAGAAGGCTCAAGACCTAATTAACCTTCATAGTCTTTAGATGTGTTCTTTTTTGGTCCCGCCACCTGATCAGACTGGCTCCAGCTTCTTGGTGCTTTATATTATATTTACTTTTTGCTATGTATTTTTATGAGCTATTCAAATCCTAAATCAACTTATTCTTAACTCCCCTCAAAATAATCATCGTTGTTATATTTTTGCTCAATTACCTCATAGCAACAATATTTAGTATACTTGTAAATAGATCTTTTCAATTATATCTTCCTTCTTGATCCTTGTACATAATGTTTGAAATCCTAACACAATATTTATCTCAACGTAACATCATCCATGGTTATAAAATTGGATCTAGATTGAATTATTTTCTTATCACACCAACTATCCATCTAAATATAAATTTTTTCTCTAGTTCTGAACACTCATTTTAGACCTACTATCCCAAATGATTTTTTAAATTATTCCATAGTGTAAAACCATCTAATAGTTAAAACACAATAAGGATTAATCTTGGGTCATTGGGCTTGATGTACTTAGAAGAATTCTTAAATAATTGTAATTGACTTTCTTTGTACAATCTCCAAATTACTTTTCCCCTTAGAGCTAAGTTTGCATATGTAAGAACTCTTAAACCGAGACCTCCCCTAGTTTTATCATCATACACCTTTCTCCATTTCACCAAATAAAATATCCTTTTATCATGTAATCCTAACCAAAAAAAAGATCGTATGATAAAGACTAAAAAACTTTCTACCAATTTTGGCATAATATACAAGGATATTTAATATGTTGGAATGGCCTATAAGACTAATACTCTTCTGGATCAAGATAACCATCTACCTCCACATGTAGGTGGTTTATTTTAAACCTTGCTAGTTGTTGGAAATATGTTGAATATTTTCCTTGTAATTTTGGCTATGTTAACTCTAAATGTTATTGGACACTCTCCATGTATCCTCACCATGGTTTGGAGTCAAGCTGAGCCCTAGGAAGGAATTTGGGGATAGCAACCCCTAGTGGAAGTTTTAGGGTTTCTTAAGTTATTTTTAGACCCATATGGACTGTTTAGTGTTAATTATTTGAACCCATGGTTTTTCACACATGGTATTGTAAAATATGTTCTTGTGCTATTATTATTTAATTGCACTTGCATCAGGGTTTAAATAGACATGAGAGATGAACATTATTGTATTGGAGATGGTTAATTTTATAAAATAAGGAGATATTACTATGCTGGGATTTTTCTTGTAAGGGCTTCCCAAGTGAAATAATGTGTTGTGTGTATTTGTTATATTCTTTTTTCTTTGATTCTATATTTACTATTTTTCTAGATTTAGTTTATTGGGGTATTTTGCTCTTCATTTGGTATCAAAGCTAGGTTTTTTACCTTTAATCTAGGAGTAAGGTTTTCAACCCTCTGATAAATTAATTCTTGAGTTGGAGTCGTACATGGAAGAATCTAGGTGAAGGAAAATAATGGAAAGCACATGGGTAGAGATTGAAAAAATTAACAAACATAATTTTGAGTTATGAAAATTCAAGATGGCATATCTGTTGGTTGATAGACATCAGTGGATTGCGGTCTCGAGAATAAAACCAACATCAAGAATAAATGAGGATTGGTTGAAAATCGATAGGAAGGTAAGGAGTTCTATCAAATTCTGCTTATTTGATTCAATATTATTTAATGTATCGACAAAGACCATGAAAAATTTATTATGGGATAATTTGATAACTTTGTATCAGATAAAGTCACTAGTAAATGAAATATTTCTCTAGAATAAGTTGTATTCACTTCATATGAATGATGATGACTATGTGGTTGAAAATTTGAATGCTTTTAAAACTGTGGTAAGTCAATTAAACTCTATTGAAGTAAAAATGGATGAAGATAAAAAGTGTATTACTTTAATTTATTCATTACCTGATTCATGGGATAACCTAGCTATGGATATCACCAATACTACTTTTACAATGAGAGTAGAGGATATAGTAGGAATATTGTTATATGATTTGAGGATTCTCATCACAAGGATGCCTTGGTTGTGAGAAGTCATTCTCAAGAAAGAAGCAAAAATAAATTAGGAGAAAAGAAATCAAGATCTAGGGGTAAATCCGTTCCTCCAAAAAAGAGGAAATTTTGGAAGTGTCATAAAATAGGGCATTATAAAAATGACTGTAGATCTAAAAATATCGATAATAGATGATCATATCATGAAGAAACATTTGTAGAAATGAAGACAACACATGAATATTTAGGGGACTTATTCTTAGCTATAGTGTGTTCAAGTGAATGTCATGACTCATGGCTGACTAACTAAGGTTCTTTCTTTCATATGACTTCTCATAGGGAGGGGTTTAGTGAATATAAAAAGGTAAATTAAGGTGAAATCTTCTTGGAAGACAATTCAACATGTAAAATAATAGGTTGAGGAAGAGCCAAGTTGAGGTTAAAAGATGGAAGAATTAAAACCCTTCTTAGTGTGTTGCATATTCTAGGTTTGGCAAGGAATTTGATATCTATGAGTAAGATTAATGATGTGGGTGTGACTATGGTATTCAATAAGGATAGTTTCAAGATGGTTCATGGAGTCTTGGTGTTGGCAAGGGAAGTTCGTATAGGAAATATATTCAAACTTGAGGCTAGCACTGTAAGTATTGATTGTAATAACTCTTCAATTGTAGAGGAGAATAATATAGTAGAAGTGAATCCGAGTATTCTTGTAGTGAAGACAATATTGTGGCATCAATGCATGAGGCATATTGGTGAGAAAGGCCTTCAAACATTAAAAATGAAAGGTATGGCTGAAGGAACTTTTGATTACCCATTAAATTTTAATTTTTGTGAGCACTTTGTTTTGGAAAGCAAACCCGAGTCAAGTTTCCTAGTAGTGCTAAAAGATCTAAAGGAATTTTGTATCTAGTTCACAACAATGTGTTTAGACCTATAAAAGTACCATCGTTAGGTAAATCTATATATTTTGTTACATTTATGGATGACTTTTCAAGAGACTTGGGTATATTTCTTAAAAAATAAATTATATGTTTTCAGTAAATTTAAAGAGTTTAAGGCTCTTGTGTAAAATCATATAGAGAAAAAGATAAAGGTTTTGAGAATCAATAATGGTGGTGAGTATCACTCTAATGAATTTGAGCGGTTTTGCAAGAATTATGGAATAGAAAGGCTGAAATTAACTCTGTATACTCCACAATAGAATGAAGTTGTAGAACAGATGAACAAAACATTGATGGTTAAGACCAAAAGCATGCTAAGTGGTATAGGGTTAGAAAGAAAATTTTGGATCGAAGCCATGTTAACTGCTTGTTACCTCATCAATAGATCTCTTACCTTAACTTTGGTGGACAAGAATCCATAGGAAGTGTAGACACCAAAACAGCACCAATCCGATTATGTGACTGCAAACACTGATCGCTTTGACAAACACAGCCCCCAGGGCAGCCCTCAGAGGTCAAACAGTGGTCTTAACCACTTTCATAGCAATTTTGTGAGGTCAAGAAGCAATTTGGCACACTTAGACACTTTGCCTAGTAATCGTCTCACCCAGGGACGATTGCTGAATTGAAATCGTCTCACCCAGGGACGATTTCTGAAATCGTCCCTGGGTGGGACGATTTCCAAGTTTAACGGGCAAAAAGGCAAATGGTGCCAAGTGGCAGCCCAGAACAGTCAGTTAATGACTCTCGCCTTGCACGCGTGTGTAGGTGGACAGAGGGGCCGTTAGAAGACTGTCACAAAAGGCATTTATCAAAGCCCAAGTCAATGGAGGACTCCCCTCCCTCATGGGAAGACAAGACTGCCACATGGCGCCTATGACCAACACATGGCATTTGTGCTTCCCTCCCAAAAGAGACCCCATGGGTCTATAAAAGGTGGGACTTTTCTCACCCAAAACAGACAGGTTGAAGGAGTTTTCAAGCAACGAAGTGCTGCCGAGTTGAAGACCCACTTGCATCCCTTTTGGTTCACCTTCCCACATCCACCAATCTCTTTTGCAAGGGAGGTTGTTGGGTGGCCTTTGGAAGCTCGAACCTGACCCAAATCCAACACATGGACACCTGAACCAACCAATTCGCCGACCCCCCAATCCTAAGAGGTTTTGGGCCCATCCCTAGTGGATTGGCTCCAAAATCAAGTGTCGACGGTGGGAGGCCCACTTGGGCACCCCCGCACTCCCCAAGTCCTATTTTAAGTTTTAGAGCATTTTAGATTACTTTTTTAGGTTGCATTTTGTGTTATTAGGTTTGATTAACCCATAGCTGCAATTTTGTAACTTTTGGTCAGATTCTAGTATGTTTTGTGTCGCTTTGTTGTTTCATTGACTTGCAGGTGGCGACATCAAATTCCCGAAGATAGAGGCCAAATTGGGAGAATCCGACCATCTGGGTCATCCCAAAATGGCCCCAATTACATAACCCCCTTGTCTGTAGGTGTTTTGGAGACCTCGGGAGTCGACATTGGAGCGTGTCAGTTCGGCTTCCCCAACACAGAAGAAATCGTCCCACCCAGGGACGATTTACGGTCAGAAATCGTCCCACCCAGGGACGATTTCCAGTTGAAAGTAGATTGGCCGACCGTCTCGGTGGCAATGGTCCGTTGGTAACATTTTCTCGTCTTCCGGCAAGTTTTGAGGCCTGTTTAGAATCATTTTGTTCATCGTTTTAGATAAATGTTTGCATGCATAGTTCGTTAAATTTTAAAGAACAAACACCTTTCATTTGTAGCAGGTGCTACTGACATCTTGGTTGTTTCTTTGTTCGTAGAAGAAGCAGCAGAGGTGAAGAACTCATCGACATCAGCGACGGCATCATCTTGGCCCGCCCATTGCAATCGTGGGCACGCGGAAAGAGGAATCATTCAGTGATTGTAATCAAACTCTATTTGCGCTCCTAGCCCCTGAAAAGGGAGGAGACGTCATTGTAACAGAGATCAAGGGATATTAATGAAAGGGCTGTGTTTTCTCTATTTGCTTGTGTCTCTTCCAATGTGTTTCTTTTCCATTTCATGCAATTTACATTTCTAGGACTTAAGCGTACTTGATTTTGAATGCAATCGCACTTAGTGTTTCCTTTGCCCGGAATCTCGTGCTTTCAGTGGCGATCACGGTGGGACCTGTTCCCTATTTTTAAGATCACAGAAAAACTAATTGGGTTTTTGTGTTTTGTGTTTTACAGGTACATTTTTCTTGCAGACTGTTAATCGTCTCTGCAAGGGACGATTTCTGTTCTAGAAATCGTCTCACCCTGAGACGATTTTAAAATCGTCTCTGCCAGGGACGATTTTTGTTCTGTAAATCGTCTCACCAGGGGACGATTTTCTGTCTGTAGATTTTTAGAGCAGAAATTCAGAGGCAACTGGAGCGAGCGAGAGAAGAGGTAGGGATTTTATCATCTCTCGTTGAAATTTTCTGTTTATGTTTCGTTTCTTTGATTGTTTTCATTTTAGCTTGCATTGCATTAGGAAAAGTCATTCATGCATGTTTCATTTTCGTTGGATAAAATGAACCTCACACACTCCACGAAACAATTTTAAACCAAGGAGCTGGTCGTAAGACCCCAGCCCTTGATCAAGACCATTGGTGGATTTAATCACCACCTTGGCTTG
This sequence comes from Wollemia nobilis, assembly GCA_028583015.1. Lineage (NCBI taxonomy): Eukaryota > Viridiplantae > Streptophyta > Pinopsida > Araucariales > Araucariaceae > Wollemia > Wollemia nobilis. The sequence continues at coordinate 2,747,635 of JAQPPZ010017048.1, read as the reverse complement.
ATTTGCATCCATTTCCTGATTGTCAACTGTTGTTAGGCGTAAATCCTGACGAAGACGGACCGAGCGTAGGTGGGGTGATTCCCATGCGTGCGAGGATAAGTTTTCTATGGTAGGTGCCATTAACAGGACAATCCCCCTTCCGTACCGCCTACGTACCATGTACCTTCTGCTCTCACGTACCTATAGTCTCCCTCTCGTAAGGGCGGGTATATAGAGAGGTTGGTATATCGGCCTGGTTGGTATATTGAAGGGGCGACCTTTTGGGAGTTATAAGAGCCTACATGATGCATTTAAACGTTCTACAAAACCTACAAAAACAAAACAAAACACCAAAATGCACTAAACCAGTTTAGGGCACACCAATAATCCTTAAAAGAGATAATCACGATTTTGTGAATGTGTGTGCTTAATTCTGCTCAGTGTAGACAAAAAAAAAGAAAATCATAAAAACGAGATAAAAACTTATTTAGATAGCATAGAAGCACCGCAATGGTGTACACCCGCAGTCAAGCCCAATCAAGGGCAGAAGCTCCGGAAGGTACACAAAAAGCGAGCGCAAGTCGCCTTCACTTCGATCCCGAGGATTTGGTCATACCGCCTTATAGGTCTAACCTACAAAAGAATCCAATTCAGAATCCTCGGTGGGGTATGCCTATTCAAAGCAGCCCCTTTCGGGAAGATGCCTTACATGTAGACCTTGACATAAATAGAGAATCACCTCTTGAAGTTAGGCATGAGTGGCCACCGCGCGATGAAGCGCTAAACAGGCACACCGTCCATTTGGAGGGGCAACGTGGATATGGCATCCCTTCTTTACCTATCATCAGAACAGAGAGACCAAATCCGGAGCGCAGGGCTCCTTACATAGGGCGACCTAACTCCGCCCAACCCATTTACACCCATGAAAGGGAGTATGAGGAAAGCCATCGCATTCCTCGAGGGCAACAAACAACGTGGGAACCTTGCATTTCCGCACCAGCAGGATATCATGATCACCCCTTGAGGCCAGAACCTCGAGCACATACCGCCTACCTCGACAGAGGGAAGCGACCCCTTGAGATTTTAGAGCATCAAAACCGAGGTAAACCCATAGGAGGAACATTTGAACCTTCCGAACAAAATAGGGTAGATCAAATTGACCCGACTGTCGCCGGATATACCACCCGTCAAGCCCAAATCATGCGGCTTAAACAAAGTCAGCAAGAGATAGAGTATCAATACCGCTTGGATAAAGAACGCATGCAACGCGAAGCGGATGAGTTACGCTATGAAATACCTGAGAGGGGGCCAACCCCTCGCATCCAAAGAGCTGAACAGTATGAGAGGCATAATCCGTTGGCGCAAGACAGGTCTCCACGACCTCGTCAAGCTCTGCCCCCAAGACCTCATAGATTCGAGAGGGAGGCAACTCCCCGAAACAATGATGGGTACCTTCAGCAAGAGCTTGATCAGGGTCATAGGTTTCGCCCAGAGACTCCTCAAGAATTCTACGAGGAGTATGAACCAGAAGAGGAATATGTTGAAACTCCCCATCAAGGCAGGAAGGATGCCATTCGGCCACCCCTCCATAGGCCTCCAGTTTACCGTAACTTGCAACAAGAGCGAACAAGAGAGGAAGAAATAAAATCTTCCGATGCATACCAAGCGCTATTGGAGCGTTTGGAGTCTGTGGAGACAAAAGCTGCTGGGCATCAAAAACCCACATTACGTCTACTCCGCAATAATCCGGTGCATCCCTCAGTGCCTACACCTCTTTACCCCGAACACTTCAAGTTGCCTCAATTGGCAGTTTTTAAAGGTGAAGAGGACGCACAGGAACACGTTACACGATTTCTAAGCCAATGCTTCGGCATCCAAGATAATGACGCATTATTGCTTAGAACATTCATAACCACATTCGCAGGCCCTGCCTCGGATTGGTTCACACAACTGCCCAAACACAGCATAAGCAGCTTAGATCAGCTAGTAGATGCGTTTCTTGAACGTTTCGCCTTCAACACAAGGAAGAAGGCATCACTTAGTGATCTTGCTAGCCTTAAACAATTTGAGGAGGAAACAATGGCAGCGTACGGGAACCGATGGAGAGCTTTGCTTTCTAAGTTACCCTACCGTCCTCCCATGTCGGACCTCACGCAAATGTTCGCAAAAAGTTGCTTAAAATCAATCTCCGGTCTATTGTTACTGCGACAATACGACAACTTAGAAGAAGCTTTGGCGCAAGCCAGAGTCATAGAAGAGATTAAGATAGGCGAAGGCGCAATTGCCAAGCCTAAGAAGAAAGAGTGGAATAAAACCACTAAAACTGGGACAACGCAACCACAACACGCTGCGATCAACCAAGTTGCGATAAATGTTCCCGCGCCTGTGCAAGAAACGCAGCCTCAAAAGGCTAACTACCAGGCAGTGCCTCCTGCTTACGAAAGAGATAACAGAAGACAGGAGCAGTATCAGCGGCGTCGCCCTAGGCGACAATTCACCCCGTATGCGGAGTCTAGGGACTCCTTATTTGACCGCTTGTCGGCGGCAAATTTAGTTACTCTACTAGAAATCCAAATTTTTGACCCTAACATTCCCAAGCCTAGGGGGTATAGGGAGGAATTGTATTGCAGATTCCATAGGCGCAGAGGACATGACCTAAATGGGTGCTGGAAATTCAAAGAACTAGTCCAGGATTTGATCGATAACAGAACATTGGTCGTGGACAACCCCATCGCACCAAACAACCAACAAATGGGGGTATTCAAGGACCCCTTGCCTGCCCACGAGGCACAGACAAAACCGCTCCAGATTAACGAGGTGCGACAAGATCTTCCCGCGCAAGGATTTGTGGGAATGATTAGCATTGTAACAAGGAACAGAAAATACCCAACAGTTGCCCCCGAGGTAGCTGCGAGGGAAGTTCCGTCGACATCGCAGCCTCAACAACGCCCAACACAGTTACCTCCGCCTAGACCTGAGGTCACGATACGAACCAAACTCACGCAGAGTTTGCGGACCACGTCGGCTAGGCTGTCCATCTACGAGCTTATTCAACAATCAGCTCCCCATAGAGAAGCTCTTATGGACATTTTAAAAGCCATTGAAGTACAACCCCACGAAGCAAATTCTTTCAACGCCTTCGTGGGACATGTGAAACAATGTACGGAGCCTCGTCATCACATTCGGAGAAGACGAGGTCAAAACGATATCAAATGACATGCCGGATCCACCCCTGCACGTTATCGCGCGGGTCAACGGGATCCCGTACAAGAGAGTGCTGATAGATATTGGCTCGTCCAGTAACATTATAACCACTGCAGCGTTGAAACATTTAAAACTGCCAGCCTCTCACATCACCGCTTCCACGTACACACTGCGAGCTTTTAACGATGCAATTTGCTCGACAGTCGGCACGGTTGTTCTGCCCATCTAGGTAGGACAAAAGTCAATACCCACACTGTGCCATGTGCTGGAAGGCGAAATGGCTTATAATATACTGCTAGGGCGGCCTTGGATCAGGGACATGAAGTGTGTCCCCTCGATCGCACACCAGTGCTTGAAGTATGCCTATGAAGGGCAAATACATGTAGTCCCAATGGACTTAGAGCCCTTCAAGTATTGCAATGCGGTACAATTCATACCTCAATCGACCCTCCCATCAACGCATTTGGATTTTCAATTAAATCCATCTAAACAGGGTCCGATACCGCAGGCACCACTGGTGGCCAACAAGGCAAAATCCCAGCCAGGTGAGACTTCATCACCTACTCCTTCATCATCAACGCCACCTATCATGGCCCAACAGAAGGACAAGGGAAAGCAAATCATGGAAGAGGTTAAGCCTCTAGAAGAGGGGTTGCCCATAATTTCAACGATATCAACAGAGGAAACACCCAACATAACACAAACCAAGACTCCTGAACAACCAAACATGGAATGGACTCAGGAAGGACTACCGTTTCCTCCTACCCAATCATCAACAATCACTGTTGAAATGGCCAGTACAGGCCTGGGAGAATACTTAGTGCAAAATGTTGTGGCAACCCCCACATTGGAGTCAGTGCAGGACATGGGAAGACCTCGCCTTCCCATAGGGACAATTGTTCCACTAGGCTACCCTCCCAACCAGACGAATTTTGTGTATGGGGGCCTTGATCATGGTTCTGAACCATGCGAACAAAAGGAAACAGATGAAGAGCCTTTTGTCGAAAACATCAATTATCTGTCGAACCCAGAAATTTGCCCTAAAATATCTCGAACAATGCAATTGGCATGGGTATGGGCTAGGCGGATATGAGCAAGGGATGCGGATCCTTTGCCAACCAAGATATCAGATGCCATATGACAAGTCAGGGGTAGGGTTCAACCATCCCCTGCCATTAGACATCTTGGTTGAAAATATGCAAGGCCTAGAAATAGGCAACAAGGGGGGATTGGCACAAGACCCGTACGCCAATCCAAACACAGAATACACATTAGGGGATTATCTCCCATGGTCTACAAACACCCCTGGAAATAGCAATAATCCCTCTCCTTTGCTAGAGAGAGGTGAAAGTTCAGAGAGCAATCCTCAAAGAGAACAACAACGGCTTCCAGACATTTTTTTGAAACTGTTCCCCTTAGAGGTTCCAGATGAAATAACACAGTCTCAAAAGAATCAGGTCCCTCCACTAAGAGTGGAACAACCGCAATGGGACCAGATTAATTCACTGGAACAGGAAGAGTCCTCAACATCGCAAGCAACAGATGCTGAAGAGGATGAACAATTTTGGATCTATGAAAGCGATTCAGAAGACGAAACCGAAATGGACTATCTCAGACATGCGCGACGACATCACCGTGCTCTAACTCATGAAGATCTAATGGGACAAATGGGTATACGGTTAGGACATGAATGGCACGTAGACCCAGCGAGGTGGGACCAAGTGTTAGGCCTATGGCTCCAAATCCAAGATGAGCATCGTCCACCTCGAGATCCCATCATGAAAGCAATGCCAAGGGAAGACCCCGCCTTCCTTTTCACACATAGAGATGAATTTGCACCTAGAGAGGATCCATTCGTGCCTGTTCTCGTAGAGCCGGATCCGAGTATAGGGAACATCTAAAAGAATCAAGTCATCACACCCGTGGTTCTGGAGACCAAATTCATTCCATCCACATGATCTCCATTGATTTGACCACACCCATCCGCAATCCGACCGATCCATCACGGTCATTGCATCTAGACATGGATGCCATCGATTGGGATCGCGTCAATTCACCATTGTCACCATCATAGTATCGGCCTTTCGGTGAAATGCTTCATTTTACCCCAAGGACAACTCGGGATATTTTTCAAGTCGAAGAGGGACCCGAGGTTCCAAACGTAGATCTTAACTCAGTTGATGATATCCATTTAATCCCAACTCCACATCAGTTGGAGGACGGATCCCACATGTCAGTCGAGGAGACGACTGACGTAGACATCGGCACAGATCCAATGAATCCACGGATTCTCAAGCTCGGGGTAAGCCTTTCCCCCGAAGAGCAAGCCGATTATATTGCCCTTCTCAAAGAAAAGAAGGAGGTTTTTGCATGGTCGTACAAAGATATGCCAGGACTAGACCCATGCAGCTAGTCATGCACAATTTAACGCTTGATCCGAAAATCAAGCCCGTAAAGCAAAAACTAAGAAAGATGCACCCAACAGTGGCCTTGATGGTCAAAGACGAATTGCAAAAGCTGTTGGATGCACAATTTGTCATCTGCGTGGATTATCCGCCATGGTTGTCCAACATGGTTCCCGTCAAGAAGCCCGACGGGAGGATTCGCATATGCACCGACTTTCGAGACCTAAACAAAGCGAGTCCTAAGGATGATTTCCCCTTGCCAAGCATCGACGCATTGGTAGACGCTACGACGAGGTCACGAAATGCTCTCCCTAATGGACGGTTTCTCGGGATACAATCAAATTCGTATCAATCCCGAAGACCAACTCAAAACGGCATTCACAACGCCTTGGGGGACATTTTGCTATAAGGTCATGCCTTTTGGCCTTAAAAACGCTGGCGCTACATACCAACGTGCTATGACGTATATCTTCCACGATTACATGCACAAAACTTTGGAAGATTACATGGATGATTTGTTAGCCAAGTCTCTCTTGCGCTCAGATCATCTCGGTGACTTAAGCAAGATTCTCGATCGCCTCATAGAGCATAAGGTCGATTGAATCCCAAGAAGTGCGTGTTCGGCGTCACATCTGGAAAACTCTTGGGTTTTATAGTCTCAAAGAGAGGCATCGAAGTGGACCCAAACAAAGTCAAGGCAATCCTTGAAATGGCTCCCCCAACCACTATCAAGCAGCTCAGAAGTCTGCAAGGAAAGGTCGCGTCGATTAAACGCTTCATAGCGCAATTATCTGACAAATGCCGACCAATGAACAAATTATTGCACAAGGGGGTCACATTTCATTGGGATGACGAGTGCCAGTCAACCTTTGACGAAATCAAACAATACTTGGCTTCGTCGCCAGTATTGGCACCGCCTAGACCAGGTGTGCCGTTCTACTTATACATCTCAGCTACTGAGGTGGCACTGGGTGCAATGCTAGCCCAGAAGAATGAACTTCACAAAGAACAGGCTACTTACTATCTTAGCCGCACCCTGGTCAGTTACGAACTTAACTATGCATACGTTGAAAAACTTTGCTTGGCAGTGGTGTTTGCTACCAAAAGGCTACGCCACTACATGCTGAGCAACACTACGTATGTTGTGTCTAAGGAGAATCCATTGCGATACATGATGAGTCGTACTTATCATAGTAGTCGCACGGCGAAATGGATCATGTTGTTGACGGAATTTGACATTGAGTTTATTGGGCAAAAATCTATAAAAGGACAAGTCATAGCCGATCAACTAGCAGAGGCTCCTCTTGAAGACGATCAGCCTCTAGTCATAGAACTACCCGATGATGAGGTCTTCCATGTCTCAGAATCGCCAGATTCTGAAGAGCCTGAGTCTCAAGCCGACATAACCTTATTTTTTGATGGTTCTAAATGCGAGCAAGGTGGTGGCGCAGGAATTGTATTCTTCACACCGCAGGGCGCTCCAATGCCCCTGTCATTTAAATTAAATTTCCAGTGCACCAACAACAATGCAGAATATGAAGCCTTGCTCCTAGGTCTTCAAACAGCAATCGCCATGAATATCAAAAGATCGAACATCTTTGGCGATTCGCTGTTAATCGTCAATCAAGTCAAAGGGGTATATCAATGCAAATGCCCAGTTCTGAAGGCCTATAAAGCCCTCGTGGATAAATTCCTGGCAAAACTTGAGTGGTATGACATCGAGGCACTCCCTCGATCATCGAATCGTTTTGCGGACACAATGGCCTCCTTGGGGTCACTAATCCCGCAAGACCTTTCCGGTGATATAACAACCATTCAGGTCAAAACCTTATCGCAACCCGCGATGGAGCGCGCAAGCTCAGACTTGACGCCAGGAGTCCACATGATCCAGATCGAACCATCTTCGGATAAGTTCTTTCGAATCCGAGACTATTTGAAACATGCCAACCGGGGGTCTTTGTTCTCCCCCACTCCCATTAATAGCAACACAACGCTATTCTTACAAGTTCTATCCCAATCAGCATTTGTTAGGGAAGAACTCCAAAAGGGATTGGCTGTTCAAACTGTCGAGGTATCCGATCAACAGGATTGGTATTTACCCATAAGAGACTACCTCAAGTTAGGTAATCTACCCTTTGGATTGACGCACGCCGCAAAACGAACATTCAAACAGAAAGCGGCAAAATATGTCTTGATAGGAGACATTTTGTATCGTCGAAGCTACGACGGAATTCTTCTTCGTTGCTTGGACCAGCAAGAGTCCACTTGGGCGATCACCCAAGCGCATGACGGTACATGTGGCGGCCACTTTAGCGGTATGGCCATTGCAAAGCGCATTCTTCGCATGGGCTATTATTGGCCATCTTTAGAGCGAGATTGTTGCGAGTATGTCAAGAGGTGCGTAAAGTGTCAACATCATGCCAATTTGATGCACGCACCTTCCCAGGCCCTACAGACAGTCCAGTCTGCTTGGCCATTTTCGTAGTGGGGCCTCGATCTAATCGAAAAGATCTCCCCTGCATCGTCAGGCCGTCACACGTTTATCATAACGGCCATAGAATATTTTACCAAATGGGTGGAAGCAATTCCGTTAACCTCTACGACAGGACCCCGCATTGCGGAGTTCATTTTGCATTACATCATATGTCGTTTTGGTATTCCATCCAAAATAATCTCGGATAATGGGCCATCATTCAAGAACAAAGACGTGCGTGCTTTAACCACAAAGTACAAAATTCAGCACAGCTTTTCAACACCCTATTATCCGCAAGCAAATGGGCAAGCGAGGCGTCAAACAAAATGCTAGTCGCCATCCTTAAAAAGACCGTCGCAGACAGTCATAAGGATTGGCACATACAAATCCCACTTGCCCTTTGGGCTTATCGCACTAGCATTCGGACGCCCACCGGGGCAACTCCGTTTTCACTAGTGTATGGCTCAGAGGCAGTAATGCCTCTCGAGTTGGAAATTCCTTCCCTCCGCATATCAATGCAAGAGTTCATCGATGATAACACTGCGCGACAGGCCCGATTAGACCAACTTACGTTGCTTGACGAACGACGCGTTAATGCTCTCGAGCACTTACGTATCTATCAAGAGCGGCTTAAGAGAGCTTACAACATGAAAGTTCACCTAAGAGACTTTCGGGTTGGTGATTTGGTTCTGAAGGAAAACCAACAAAACTCTAATTTGCCGTCCCATATGAGAGACAAATTCACGGCAAATTGGTTAGGTCCTTATGTCATTGATAGCAAAATAGGACCGGGAACGTACAGGCTAGCTTCTCTTGACGGTATCAAGGAAACAGAACCCTTGAATATCAGTCATTTGCGACCATTTCATATCTAAGAAAGCCATATACAAAAAAAAAAAAAAAACAAAAAGCTCCAAGGATTATCGCAATCTCTTGGTCACCTAAAAAGCTCCAAGGATTATCACAATCTCTTGGTCAATCCAAAAAGCTCCAAGGATTATCGCAATCTCTTGGTCAACCCAAAAAGCTCCAAGGATTATCGCAATCTCTTGGTCAATCCAAAAAGCTCCAAGGATTATCGCAATCTCTTGGTCAACCCAAAAAGCTCCAAGGATTATCGCAATCTCTTGGTCAATCCAAAAAGCTCCAAGGATTATCGCAATCTCTTGGTCAATACAAAAAGCTCCAAGGATTATCGCAATCTCTTGGTCAAAAAAAAATCAAGAAATTCAAAAAAAAAAAAAAATCACAAAAACAACAAAGATTTGCATCTCAATTCTAGGCATACTCGAATTCATCAAAAACAACAAAAACACCAAGCATAACTTTTACCACACTACAGTCAGTGGTCTGGGAATGTACCAAGAGTTTCGATGATTCGAGTCATCATTTTCCTCTTTAGCCATGTAGTGTATCAAGTCGAACAGATTTTACGAAGGTAGAGTCATACTTGAAATACACCTTGTTACGTAACATCCCAACACAAATCAAAACACTAAAATTCCCAAATTGTGTGAACGAAAGACGAAACTTGCAAAATAATCTAGGTCACCACAAGCGAAACGGTTATCTTGCTCATCCCCCTGTGCGAATGACCCCTAGAATGCTGAGAGTTGGCAAAAGGACAAGCATCCTCCCTACCCAATTCCCTAAGAATCCCTAAAGTTCTCAAAAGTTGCAAAACACAAAAATTTGCAAAATGTCAAAACTCCAAATTTGACAAACTATAGTGCACACATCAAAAGGCACAAACAACAGTGATTTTCGTCACTCCATATCCCCAATCCCTTGCTCAAAAGAAAAACAAATCAAAATAAACAGTGATCTCATCACTACAATGAGCAAGTATCCCAATACAATTGAAGAAAAGAAGGGAGTTGACCTTGAATCCCTGGAACTCTCAGCATTCTATAGGTCATAAGGCAAGCTTTAGTACCAATTTGGTTGATAGCCTATCGGTAACAGAAGTAAACCTCCCGCATGACGATATATCTATCACATTAACTTGCGTACAGATCAATGTTTGCATGTGGATGAGCTAGCTTATGGCATCCTGGATTACACCGCAGATTAATCTTAGTACATACAACAAAGGAATTCGTGGAGCTAATTAGGTGATCCTCGATGACGAGTTCGGTTGAAAGCCCATCCGGCATCGGCGGTATCCTAACAAATACCACTAAATGAACTCAATTGCACACACAGGGATGTGAAATAACTCGGTCAAAAACAAGTCCGATTCATACCTTGTTCAAAAAGTCTTGTAAGATAAAGTACGATCATGGCTAGTGAGTTAAAACCGTCCGAGTCTCGAGAAAACCTTAGCTACATTTCTAAACCAACTGCGCTACTTTTCATCCTTACAAATACCATCAAAAAAATACAAAAAAGAAAAACCACATGTATACATACAAAGTCATGCATCACAACAATCACCTAAAAACAAAATAACAGAGTTCTAAACAGTCCTTGGTGCCATAGCCAAACATCACAAACCCCATTCATCCATTTCATATCTGCATATCACATATAAATCAAAACCATTTGCATTCATCATAGCATATGCATCCATCAAAATAAATCAACATGCATACATCCATATTCATCAACCATCATGCACAAGATCAAAGAAAATCAAAACAACAAAAACAACAAATAAATGCAACACAAAAACAAAAAGCAATAAACATTGCCAGACACAAGTGCTCTTGCACTTAACCTCTTGGCATAGAAAATTTGATGTCGGGGTTTACATTGTCACTATCCTACTCCCTAAGAAGGCTACCATAGCCGGACCGCTCCACGGGAAGACGGATTTTGACAATTTCATCCCAAATGGCACAAAAAACCAAAAACAACAAGAAAATCAAAACAAAAAAAGCAATAAACATTGCAGACACGAGTGCTCTTGCACTTAACCTCTTGGCATAGCAAAAATGATGTCAGGGTTTACATTGTCAATATCCTACTCCCCAAGAAGGCTACCATAGCCGGACCGCTCCACGGAAGATGGATTTTCGACAATTTAATCCCCAAATGGTGTCACAAAAATAACAAAAACAATAAAAAAAATGCAACACAAAAACAAATAGCAATAAACATTGCCAGACACAAGTGCTCTTGCACTTAACCTCTTGGCATAGAAAAACTAATGTCAGGGTCTACATTGTCACTATCCTACTCCCTAAGAAGGCTACCATAGTTGGACCGCTCCACGGGAGGACGGATTTTTGACAATTTAATCCCCAAATGGTGTCACAAAAAAAAAAAAAAACAAAACAACAAAAAATGCAACATAAAAACAAAGCAATAAGCATTGTCGGACATAAGTGCTCTTGCACTTAACCTCTAGGCAAAGAAAATCGATGTCGAGGTCCAAATTATCGCTCTCCTACTTCCCCAAGAAGGCTACAATAGCCGGACCGCTCCACGGGAAGTTAGATTTTCGATGATTTCACCTCATTACGGCATCACCAAAAGGGTTAACACCCACCAAAAATAGGTCCAAATGTTGGAAAAATTGCACACGCTTAACGGTAAACCCTCTAAAGGCACCCTTGCACAAGTCATCTTGGGTCAAGCGACTCGTCGCTTCTCTCACGAAGGTCATTCCCTCATCGATTCGTCGCTTGAGGGGGTAGTCACACTTAGTCACCAACCAACAATCACACACCCAATTAAGGAAAACGACATGCATTCAAAGAATCATTGACAAAGACAATCACGCTCCCGCTTGGGGCAGTAAACAAGCAACAATCAAATCAATCAAACACTTGGCATTTCGTGAATCATGAACACAAGGTTCCCCCCGAGGATAAAAACGCCCTTTGCTTACTTGTTCATGATCGATCAATGTCTAAGTTCAAGTCACACCTCACCAAAACAGGTTAATACTTGAAATCAAATTCCTTAGCTCGTCGAAGCAAGGATTCAAGAATGCATGCCCTTTCCATACTTGGGGCATCAAAAGTTGGTTAGGTTACCAAGAAACCCTAATCATTAGTGCTTTGGTTATCTATTTTTGCTCAAGATCTGCGTCACCCGTAGCGCTTCCCAAAAAGGGGCATCCGTAGACACCAAAACAGCACCAATCCGATTATGTGATTGCAAACACTGATCGCTTTGACAAACACAGCCCCCAGGGCAGCCCTCAGAGGTCAAACAGTGGTCTTAACCACTTTCATAGCAATTTTGTGAGGTCAAGAAGCAATTTGGCACACTTGGACACTTTGCCTAGTAATCGTCTCACCCAGGGACGATTTCTAAATTGAAATCGTCTCACCCAGGGACGATTTCTGAAATCGTCTCTGGGTGGGACGATTTCCAAGTTTAACGGGCAAAAAGACAAATGGTGCCAAGTGGCAGCCCAGAACAGTCAGTTGATGACTCTTGCCTTGCACGCGTGTGTAGGTGGACAGAGGGGCCGTTAGAAGACTGTCACAAAAGGCATTTATCAAAGCCCAAGTCAATGGAGGACTCCCCTCCCTCATGGGAAGACAAGACTGCCACATGGCGCCTATGACCAACACATGGCATTTGTGCTTCCCTCCCAAAAGAGACCCCATGGGTCTATAAAAGGTGGGACTTTTCTCACCCAAAACAGACAGGTTGAAGGAGTTTTCAAGCAACGAAGTGCTGCCGAGTTGAAGACCCACTTGCATCCCTTTTGGTTCACCTTCCCACATCCACCAATCTCTTTTGCAAGGGAGGTTGTTGGGTGGCCTTTGGAAGCTCGAACCTGACCCAAATCCAACACATGGACACCCGAACCAACCAATTCGCCGACCCCCCAATCCTAAGAGGTTTTGGGCCCATCCCTAGTGGATTGGCTCCAAAATCAAGTGCCAACGGTGGGAGGCCCACTTGGGCACCCCCGCACTCCCCAAGTCCTATTTTAAGTTTTAGAGCATTTTAGATTACTTTTTCAGATTGCATTTTGTGTTATTAGGTTTGATTAACCCATAGCTGCAATTTTGTAACTTTTGGTTAGATTCTAGTATGTTTTGTGTCGCTTTGTTGTTTCATTGACTTGCAGGTGTCGAGGTCAAATTCCCGAGGGTAGAGGCCAAATTGGGAGAATCCGACCATCTGGGTCGTCCCAAAATGGCCCCAATTACATAACCCCCATGTTTGCAGGTGTTTTGCAGGTCTCGGGATTCGACATTGGAGCGTGTCAGTTCGGCTTCCCCAACACAGAAGAAATCGTCCCACCCAGGGACGATTTGCGATCGTAAATCGTCCCACCCGGGGACGAATTCCGCTTGAAAGTAGATTGGCCGATCGTCTCGGTGGCAATGGCCTTCTGGTAACATTTTCTAATCTTCTCGGCAAGTTTTGAAGCCATTTGGACTCATTTTGTTCACTGTTTTAGATAAATGTTTACATGCATATTTCGTTAGTTTTAGAGAACAAACACCTTTCATTTGCAGCAGGTGCTACTGACATCTTGGTTGTTTCTTTGTTCGCAGGAGAAGCAGAAGAGGTGAAGAACTCATCGACATCAGCGGCGGCATCATCTTGGCCCGCCCATTGCAATCGTGGGCACGCGGAAAGAGGAATCATTCAATGATTGTAATCAAACTCTATTTGCGCTCCTAGCCCCTGAAAAGGGAGGAGACGTCATTGTAACAGAGGATCAAGGGATATTTGAATGAAGAGGGCTGTGATTTCTCTATTTGCTTGTGTCTCCTTTCCAATGTGTTTCTTTTCCATTTCATGCAATTTACATTTCTAGGACTTAAGCGTACTTGATTTTGAATGCAATCGCACTTAGTGTTTCCTTTGCCCGGAATCTCGTGCTTTCAGGAAGTGTGGACTGGTAAGAAACCATCTCTCAATAATATAAGTGTTTTTGGTTGTGATTCTTATATGTATGTCCCAAAAGAAGAAAGGACTAAGCTAGACTATAAATCTTAAAAATGCATATTTGTGGGTTATAGTATTGGTATTAAAAGATATAAGTTTTGGAACCCAAAAATAAAAAATATTTTTTATAGTAATAATGTGATCTTTAAAGAAACAAAAGGGATTCCAAAATAGGAAATGCAATGAAGCAAAGAACCTAAAATAGTTCAAGTAAAATTGAAATAGGAGGAAGAACCTATGGTAGAACCTGGTGCTACAAAAGAAAATAAACTATAGAGAGAGTTTGAAGAGGAAAATTGAGAGGAAGAAGGTGAGGAGGAAGTTGAATATACAAAACCTGGAACTCCAAGTTTGAGGAGATCAGATCGATTAAGAAGACTTCCATAAGGGTATAGCCCTTCAAATATTTTGTTTGCATTTAATATATCAGTTACTAATGAAGAACCCAAGACTGTAAAGGAGGCACTTTAATCAAGTGATAATAAGTCTTGGAAAAGGACTATGGAGGAAGAAATTGAGTCCTTGGATAAAAAAAAATGTGGGACTTGGTAAAATTATCTTCTATAAGAAAACCAATTGGTTTTAGTGGGAATTTAAGAAGAAGTACAATATGAAAGGAAAGTTGGAAAAGTACAAGGATCACCTAGTAGCAAAAGGATTTTCTCAAGTTGAGGGAATTAAATTTGATGATATTTTTCACCAGTGGCTAAACTAACTTCAATTATATTTTTGTTGGCTATTTTCAATGTTTTTGGTCTTAAAATAGAATAGATAGATGTAAAGACAATATTTCTACATGGTGAAATTGATGAAGATATTTATATGTCACAACCAAAACGCTTTAAGGTAAAAGGTAATGAGGACTTGGTATGCAAGTTGAAAAAGTCTCTTTATTTCTTGAAGCAATCTCCTGTAGACATGGAAAATTCACCCATTAAGATGAGTCATTTTCCTTAGATCCTTAGTTTTCCTCTTAGAAAATTAGGGTCATCTTTGAGCTAAAATTTCCCCCTAACAAATATTCTCCATTCCTTTCAAAACCTATACCATTAGATTGGGCTTGGAAAGATCTTTTTGATGGTATAAGTTTTATCTCATTCTAACTCCATTTGGTCCCCCAAAGTGCCAAAAAACTACACATAGGTCTAGCTATCATGAAATCGCGGCCGTGTAGTATGGGGTGCGATTTTGGTAAATTTAGTTTTGCAAAATCGTGCATCGTAATTTATGGGGCACAATTTTGGCTAAAAATATTTGACAAAATTGTGCTCGATAATTTATGGGCCACAATTTTGTAAAATTTGTGTTTTTCTGTTAAAAATCCCAAGTTTTTGTCAAAATTTGTGGCATCAGCTCTTAGCCAAGTTTATTTTTCATTTTCCTGCCTAAACCTCCTCTAAACCTCTTATAAATAGAGGATTGGGTCCCCTCATTTTCACCCAAAGTTATCTTCTTGAGAATCCTAATCTTTATTTTCTCATGGTTCATGTTGATAATTGCTCTTATGCTATGGGATTGCTATTTCATTGCCTTCTTATTTGGTGTTAGTTGCCCTTGGTGGATAAGTGTTGGATACCTAAGGAGGAGTCTACTATCTTGGAGGTCTTCATCCTTTTGTTTGCTTTTTCACTACCACTAGGTTGTTTTTGTTCATTTGCATTCATACACTATTAATTTTGTATTTCTCATTAGTTAATTTGTATTGATATGTTGCTTTAAATTTCTATTGAAAAATCATGCCCCGTAATTATAGGGTATGATTTCATCAGCAACAAAATCACAGTAGCCTCATACAGGGTGTGATTTCATCTGAATCAAGTTTAGGGATAAGATTCATTCCCAAACCCTAGTTCTATGTTTGCATGTTGCATTTAAGACTTGATATTGTTGTTTGCACTCTATTTTTTGCACTATTCTATTTCATTGCATCATGTTTGTCTATTTCCTAAAAAGATCAAAATTCACTTTTATTATCAAAGGTCAACTAAAAGGACCTAAGGGGCTTTATTTTTGTACCTCCAAGCTCAGTTACATAGTGGCCTAAGTAGACCCCCTAATGCTGATCATATTTTTTGAGGGTTCTATGAAGTTATTTTGCAGGATTGAAGTTGTGGGATATTGTTGGATGCAAGATAAATCTTGGAACAAACACTAGATTACATAAGTACCCTATAGTAGAATTTCTTAAGATGTTTGTTTATTTATTTCTATATATTTTTGTTTAAAACCTAGACTATAAGTAAAGGGAAAATATATGACTGTATTTCTAGGCATTGAAAAGGATAAAATCATATAGTTTGCACCTAGGTTTTAGTCTTGTGTGTGCATTCTCTTGATCCCTCACTTAAAAGAGAAAGAATTTTATTTTCTATTAACTGAGGGTTAGAAATTCATTCAATCAAAGAATCATACTAGGCTTAGTCCTTGTCTTCTTGCATCTTGTGTGTCTTGCATCGTTCTTTCATTTTTATAGTCTTAGTTTATAGAGGTCAAACATAGGTGTTTTCCCAATATACACATTAAAATTTCTATCCTAGAATTGGAGCGAGTCCTTAAATTGTTCCTGGTGAATCCCTTGTTGCTTGCACTGAGTGTAAATTTATAACATACCCCTGCAGTCACTTTAGTTCCTAGTGGATCCAATTGAGAATCATATGTAGTAGGGCAGTTTTCCCCCTCTACATATTTTGTGAACCCGATGTAAAACATGTCCTTAGTGGTAAAATTAGTAAATCTCTTCCTTTTTTTCCTTTTGTTTTTCTTTTTCAAACTATAAGTAAGACCATTAAATTTATTTGCATAGATTTAGAACATGAAAATACTTAAAAAATATATCTTTTGTGTGTCTTTCATTATTTTTAAATCTATTTTTCTCCCTTGTCCTTTCTCTTAATCCAATGGCTTGAAACCTTAGGAATAAGTGAAATCTTTCAAAATTTGATATGAATCCTCAAAAGGATGATCATATTGACAAGGAGAATCTTGATCTAGAGAGAAAGGAGGACTTGGAGAATAATGATGGCATTGATCCTATTGAAGGTCCTCATGGTAGGCTCACCTTCAAATCATTTGATCATATTTGAAATTTCTATAAGAAACATAGGCAAGCCTTGAATAAGGCCATGGATGAAGAGACCCCCCTCGAAGAGGTTGGGACATCTCATCATCAAATAATTTCTTCTCAAAACATTCACATCAATCCTTTATTTAAATATTTGTATCATGTCAATCCTTTAAATCCAACATATGCTACTACTGTGACCACCAACGTTGTAGAAATTCCACAAGCTCCTCCAACTAGTAGTGCATATCAAAATTTTGCTCAATTTCCTCCTCATTCTACTCATCTCAACATACATGCTTCTATTCCACCAAATGTTAGATATCCTCCATAGCAAGACTACCACATATCATAACCCATACCATAATAGTTTTAATACCTCCAACATTAGCCAAGTTCTCTTTCAACATCCTACCTATAACCCTCCCCTAGGGAATATAGGGGTATTACACAACAACAATCCCAATATGCAAATCTTAAAAAATATGGTGAAACAATTAGCTTCAAGAATATATATGCTTCAAGTGCCAAGATTCACCTACAACTATAATGAAATGTACAACCAACCCCTAGACCCTATCATTGCCTCTAGGCCCTACCCTAAGCATTTTTCAATGTTATTTTTACCTATTTATAAGGGAACAGATGACCCAATTGAGCATTTAAGGATATTTAGGACAACATGCCATGATATTATATATGATGACATGTTGTTACTAAAGATATTCCCTAAGAGCCTTGGTGATATGGCATTGAAATGGTATTATCAACTTCCTAATAATTCTTTGAGGAATTTTGAGGAGACAACAAAGTTGTTTGTTCAGAAATTTGGAGCTTATGTGGAGAAAAATATGACTATAAAATATTTATTCCTTTTGAAGTAAGGTAAGGATGAAATTTTTTTGGACTTCTTGTCTCGTTGGAGAAGTCTAGTTGGATGATTAAGATACACCTTGCCTCCCCGAGACATGTTAGAGATATTTATTAGAAATTTACAAGAGAGGATATCTTATGAATTGGAAACAACAACTATTACTTCATTTGACCAAGCAATAGATATGGAAAGAAGGGTAGAGCAAGACCTTATTCAAAGAGGAAAAATTAAGCCAAAGAAATAAGAAGATAGGACCATGAAAGCTTAGTATAAGAACAAGCATGTAGTTGGTGATGGGGTAATGGATAGTAGGACTATTAATACTATTGTTAACACCTTGTAAAGGATGGTGCTTAGCCAACCTCAAAAACCTCCACCAAGGAATTTTACAAGACTCAACCAATCTCTTTCGTTGGTCCTAAAGCAACTTTTGGAAGCTCACATGATTGAGTTACCTCCCATAAGGTAACCTAATACCATGGCTAATTGGTATAAGTCTGGTCAACATTGTGAGTATCATAGAGTGGAGGAGCACATGATAAATTCATGTAAGAGGTTGAAACATGTGGTTCAGGATCTAATTGATGAGGGTCACCTTATTATAGAAGGTTCTTAGTCTAATCCTCCACCGAACAATCAGCCTCTTACTCAACAAGCACCCACAACTAATCAAGATATAGGGGTCCTCCAAGATCCCCTCCCTAAGCATGGGAAACAGGCAACTAATAAAGTGTCATATCAAAATGTGCCACCTCCCTATGATAATGTGGTTAGCATGGTAGCAACAACTACAAGGCAACAATCTATTCCTCAAGACATCTTCCCTAGTGCTATAGCTAACATTATGAGTTCTCTTGGGATACATCATATCACATTCTTGGATGATGATATTTCTTCCTCAAAATTATAAGGGGATTCTTCCCTCTACATTACTGCATTTATTAGGGAAACTTTTATCAAATGAATTTTGATTGATAATGGTTCTTCCCTCAATTTGTGCACATATCAATATTTCTAAAAGTTTGGATTAAAAGAGGAAGACTTAAATAAATATGATATCATCATCAAATCTTTCAACAACATGTCCCAAGAATATTGTAGTGTTATATCTCGCCCCCTTAAAGTTGTACCCAACGTCTTGGATACCTTGTTATACATAGTGTCTTGCCCTACATCTTTTAATATTCTTCTTGAACATCCTTGGATCCATGTAGTGTAGGCTATCCCTTCTACTTTTCACCAATTTTTAAAGTTTAAATTTAAGAATCAATTTATCACCATTTTAGGTTATCCTCACCCATTTGAATATTATTCACTGGTTGAGAAAGCTCAATAT
Organism: Wollemia nobilis; assembly: GCA_028583015.1. Lineage (NCBI taxonomy): Eukaryota > Viridiplantae > Streptophyta > Pinopsida > Araucariales > Araucariaceae > Wollemia > Wollemia nobilis. The sequence continues at coordinate 2,728,438 of JAQPPZ010017048.1, read as the reverse complement.
GATCTTAATTTATACCCATTAGTTTTCTCATCTCACATAACCAAGCAACTTGAAAATTTAAAAGTGAGTGAGGAACCATTAATCAATGTTTCATCATAGGATCAAGTCAATCCTTTTCTTCAAGAACCTCTTCTAGATATATCTCATCAATGTTTGGAGTGGAGTAATGAGGATGAGGGACCACCTTCTCCCTCTTTGTTTTGCAATGTGGTAACTTTGGTGCACCCTAAGTTGGTTTCCCCTTGGATGGTAAAGAACTTAAAGAACCAATGAACATAATGCATCTAAAAATATACTATGCATAACTTGGAACTATACATTTTATAATACATTTAGCTAGTTTAAATACCATATTTGGTTTTCTTTTTCATATTTCATGATTGTCTATCATATTTTGTATGATTTGCTTGATATTATGTTCCTTACATTTTTGCTTGTCATACAATTGCATTGTTGCTTGCTCATTTTTGCATGACTGCTTGATCATATAATTTCTTGGGGATTCCACGACAATGGCAAGTGATGACACCTAGTTAGGTCATAGCTCACATGCATTGCACTCACACTAGGACTTTGATGCCTAGCAAATCCCCAACCTAGGGCTCATCCCATTTCATCTGCTCATGCCATTTTCTATTCCTTGACCTTGAAAGTTTTAATGATCATATTTTTATCCTCCCCAAGTCAAGGAATATAGTTCTTCAATGTATCCTTGTCCTTGCATGTTTTCTTTTCTCCTTTTCATCATGATACAAATACACATTCTTTATTCCATTTGCAAAACTAGCTTTGTTCACACTTTCTCCTTGCTCGATCTTCTTCTTTGAGAAGGACACACACATACACTATTCTTCTTCTTCGTCTCTAATTTCTCTATTTATTTTTCTAGCACATACACATGCAGGTTATGCTTCATTTTGATCACTCTTTTTTTTGCACACACCACACCCCTATCGGGTAGTCTTCATTTTGGAGATATCATATCATTTTAGCAGCCCATAGTGGATAACTTCACGGTCAGGAGTTAGGGATAACCTCCATTCAATAATTTGTGAGCATGCATCCCAGTGAGTACCTCTCTTTTTTCTTTGGCCATTAGTGAGCACTACACCCATAGTGGGTATCACTCCACCTATCCATATCTATGAGCATAACACCCTTATAGGATAGCTTCATGGCCACTAGCGACGAGTAGCCTCCATTCGGCCATTTTCAAGAATACATCCTCATAGGATTTCACTCTATTTATTTTTGTGTTCTTTTGACCTGTTGGAGCTTTCACTTTCTTCTTCTTCTACCTTTCTTTCTTCTTTGATTGTTTGTTTCCTTCGTATTCCCTCTTACTTGTTGTATTTTCTTTTCTTTTTCAATCTATTCATCCATGCATTCTGCATTGCATTCATTGTAGCGTGCATGATAGCTTACATTGCATATTAGTTAGGATTATTTTTGCATTACATTCATTATGTTTATGATTCTCATGTTAAAAAATAAAAGAGCAAAGAGCACATGATAGAGCTTAAGAGCTAGTCCGCTTTCGTCTTTTCTTGTTCATCCTTTTTTCTTCTTTGTTTGTTGTTCTCTCTTCTTCTGGGTCCATCCTTTTTTAGTTTTTGTAGGAATTTTATATTCCTCCCAAAACTCGAGGGGGCACCCCTAGCCTTAGAGGCATTAATGGTAGTAATACCTCATTTTGCATGCAAATTTGCAGTGTTCAAATTAACACCCCTTTTTCACCATCCCTTCATCCAAACCCAACCATCCTCTTTTTTGTGTTTTTCCATAGGTGTCTACATCTATATTTGAAGTATTTATCCGGAAAAATATAGACATGGGAAATTTACCCATTGAGATGAGTCATTTTCCTTAAAGCCTTAGTTTTCCTCTCAAAAATATAGTGTCATATTTAAGACAACTTTTCCCCTATCAAATATTCTCCTTTCCTCCCAAAACTTTTACCATTGGATCGAGCTTGGAAAGAGCTTTTTGATGGTATAAGTTTTGTTTTGTTCAGACTCAATTTGGTCCTCCAAAGTACCAAAACATTGCACATGGATCTAGCTATTGCGAATTCATGGTCGTCCCATATGGGGTGCAATTTTGGTAAATTTAGTTTTACTAAATCATGGCCCATAATTTATGGGGCATAATTTTACCTAAAAATATTTGAAAAAATTATGTTCAGTAATTTATGGGCCATGATTTTGTAAAATTTAGATTTTTTCTCTTAAAAAGCCCAAGTTGTTGGTCGACATTTGTGGCATTAGCTCTTAGCCAAGTTTATTTTTTGTTTTCCTACCTAAACCTCCTCCAAACATCTTATAAATAGAGGATTGGATCCCCTCTTTTTCACCCCAAGGTATCTTCTTGAGAATCCTAATCTTGACTTGCTCATGGTTCATGCTAATAAGTGCTCTTCTATTATGGGATTGTTATTTCATTGCCTTCTTATTTGGTGTTAGTTGCTCTTGGTGGATAAGTGTTGGAGCCCTAAGGAGGAGTCTACTATATTGGAGGTCTTCATCCTTTTTTCTATTTTTTCACCACCACTAGGTTTTTTCACTCATTTGCATTCATACAATGTTAATTTTGTATTTCTCAGTAGTTTATTTGAATTGATCTATTGCTTTTACTTTCTATTATGAAATCATGCCATCTAATTACAGGGTATTTTATCTACATCAAGCGTGGGGGCAAGATTCACTCCTAAACCCTAGTTTTGTGTTTGCATATTGCATTTAGGACATAATACTATTGTTAGCACTCTATTTTTCACAATGTTCTATTTCATTGCAATTTGTTTGTCCATTTCCCAAAAAGGTCAAAATTTACTTTTGTTTTTCAAAAGTCAGCTAAAAGGACCTAAGAGACTTTACTGATGCACCTCCAATATTAGTTACACAATGGCCTAAGTAGGCCTCCTAAGATTGATCATATTTTTCTAGGGTTTTGTAAAGCTATCTGGTAGGTTGGAGCTATTCGGATATTCTAGATGCAAGATAAAGCTTGGGTCAAACACTGAATCCGATAAGTGCCCTATATTAGAATTTCTTAAGCTATTTACTATTTTATTTCAATTTATTTCTATTCAAAACCTAGACTATAAGTAAAGGGAAATATTTGACTACATTTCTAGGCATTGAAAATGGCAAAAGCATATAGTGTGTACCTAAGGTTTAGTCTTGTGTGTGCATTCTCTTGATCCCTTGCTCAAAAGAAAAATAATCTTATTTATGTTAACCTAGGGTTAGACATTCATTCAATTAAATAATCATACTAGGTTTAGTCCTTATCTTATTGTATATTGTGTGTCATCATTCTTTAATTTTCATAGTCTTAGTTTATAGAGGCCAAACATAGGTGTTAGCTCAATATACACATTAAACATCTCTATCCTAGACTTGGAGTGAGTCATTAAACTATTCCTTGTGAACCCTTTTTTCCTTACATCGAGTGTAGAGTTATAACATACCCTTGTGTTCACCTCGGCTCCTAGAGGATCCAACCAAGAATCATATGAGGTAGGGTAGTTTTCCCCCTCTACATATCCAAGAATGTGGAACCAAAAATTTGATAGGTTTATTTTGACACTTAGGATTAGAAAAAGTAATGCAGATCCGTGTATGTATTTTAAACAAGAATGTGAAATTTTTTATCATTATTTTGTATGTTAATGACATGTTGTTAATTGGTAACAATAAGGATATGATAAAGTTACTAAAATCTCAGTTATCTTTTAAATTTTACAAGAAGAATTTGTGTGCTATAAAATTTAATTTTGGGTATGGAAATAATAAGGGACCGTGCAAATAGAAAGTGGTTAAATCAAAGGAAATATGTTGATTTGATGCTATAGAGGATTAGGATACATGATTATAAACTAGTATGTACTCCATATCCTGTTGGTCAAAATTTATCTACTAAATAGTGTCCTAAAATAGATGAGGAAATTGAAGAAATACATCATGTTCCTTATGCTAGCATTTTTGGTAGTCTAATGTATGCAATGGTCTATAATAGACCTACTATTGTGCTTGTAGTGGGAGTAATTAGCAGATATATATCCAATCTAGGAAAGGAACATTGGAATATTGTGAAGAGGGCCTTCATATACTTGCATGGAACTTCAAACTATGCTATCTGTTACCAAGGAAAATGTAGAGATAGTAATATTGTAAATATACAAGGTTTTATGGATGCTAACTGGGCTAGAAATCTGGACAAGATAATATCCACAAGTTCTTGTGTTTAGACTATTTGGATGGGTAGTAAGTTGGATGAGTAAAAATCAATCAATGGTTGCTTTATCCACAACAAAGGTAGAGTACATTGTAGAAACTCATGCCCGTAAAGGAGTGTGTCTATAAAGGTTGTATTTAATATTTGGTCTTAATTAGAAGGCTATGGAAATTGATAGTAATAGTTAGAGTGCAATATTTTTTGCCAACAATCCTAGTTTTCATGATCAGTCAGAATATATTGATATCAAGAACTATTTTGTGAGAGAGATGGTTGAAGATAATCGAGTGATTCTAGAGAAAGTTGATACAAAGAATAAACCACTAATTCATTAACAAAGGTTGTATCTACTTAAAAAATTTCTTAGTGTAGAATATCTATGGGTATGGTTGCCCTTGACAGTTGATAATGGTAGTTTTCGAACCCTATGGAAAGTATTCAATAAGTGGTAGAATGTTGGAAATATATTGAATATTATTTTATGTTATTCTTTTGGGGTTAACTATAAAAGGTATTGGACACTTTCAATGTATCCTCACTAGGGTTTGATGCCAGTTTGGGCCCCGAGTAGGGGTTCAAGGGTGACAACCCTTGGTGGATGTTTTAGGGTTTCTTAAGCTATTTTTAGACACATATGGGTTTTTTACGGTTAATTATTTGAACCCATGGTATTGTAAAATTCATTCTTGTGCTATTGTTTTTTAATTGCACTTGCATCAGGGGTTGAGGAGAGATGAGATATGAACATATTATATTGGAGATGGTTAAGTTTATACAATAAGGAGATATTACTATGCTAGATTTTTCCTATAAGGGTTTTCTAGGTGAAATATTGTGTTATGTGTGTATTTGTTATCTTCTTTTTTCCTTTTATTATGTATTTACTATTTTCTAGATTTAGTTTATCGGGGCATTTTGCTCTTCACTAGTAACAAGACTCCATAAGTTTATCCTCATTATTCCCTCAAATAAATGTGTCCTTACACATGTTATGGTAAATTTCCCTCCTCCATTTGAGGTAACCTACATATTCTTGCTTTGATTCTAGCTAGAGTGTTTAGGAAGTAAATTTTAATTTTTTCCCATTAACTTTTTTCCTATTGCCCTTTCATATTCCTTTACTAAGTTATTCAAAACTCTAGTCTTGTTTATCCTTGCAGTCCCAAAAAGGGTTGTATCATCTACAAACTATTGACTGTTGATGTTATTACTAGACTGTAGTATACTTATATGCCCATATTTGTATGCCTTCTTTAAGTTTCTTCCTAATACCTCTACCATAATAATGAACATATATGGTGATAGAGGATCTCCTTGTCTTATATCCCTCTTGTATTTAAATGATTCTATTACTAGCCCATTTATTAGCACTAAATATGATATTGTAGAGATGCAAGCTTTAATCTATCTATTTTATTTCTTACTGATGAGTGTTTATTTAGCATATATTATCTGTGATATATTGTTTGATTTCTATCTTTAAATCATGAATGTAATGGATTTTAATGATTATTTCAGTTATTTATGTGAATTATCAGTTAAAATGATGAATGCAGATTAAATTGATTAATGTATGGATTTTACATGAAATACGTGCAAGATGTGTATGATTGGACAGGAAAACATTGAAGGATGTTTCATAGGCGTATGATGCGGCAACACAAGATTCAAACCAGATCCTGAACATGAGAGAAGATAGACGTAAGGATGATGAATCGAGAAGGTTGTAGACATGGGTTACAAAATACAGTGGCTAAAGACTATTATAGAACATGGTTGCTAAAATATGTTACAGAACATAGTTGCTGAAGTATGTTACCAAAGATAGCTGCTAAAGACTGTTACTGAAGATGTCTACCACCAAGAGTTACAAAAATATTTGACCAAGTCAATTTACCAATGCACTATGTGCCACATCAGTGACAACATGGCACCCTTACATGGCAGCATATGTTATGAAATGATTCTAGTCAACATAGTTGGTTGACTTGTCAAATATTATGCATGAGGAACTTATGATTATCGAAGTTGTTGTAAAGTTGTTTTATAAAATCGTATAATTAGTATGTTGTTAGGTTGTCTAGATTCCAATGCAAGATTGTTATGTCCTTCCCGTGAATAAAGGGGCATATAGTTATATTGTTATATCTTGCAAAATATTCAAATTAGATGTATTTTGTTATGTTCATTCATGAATTGCCACTTGGACCACTTAGGTTATGATTAAGTCCAAGTAGGATTAGGAAACTATGTCAGTTTAGATTATTTTTGTTAGGTACATAGTTGTCGCATTATCGAGCCAACAAAGCCACATGGAAAATACGTGGAAGAATTTTATTTAGAATTGTCCAAGTCATATTATATATTACAAAGGGAGACCTTTGAAAAGGTCTAATCATCTAATGGTCAATCGCCTAGCTAATAGAGAAATGTATGATGCTGAAATAATGTTGGAATGATTCTGTACAATTTTTGAAGAAATGCACAATTATGTACGCCTGAATTTCTAGTAATAAAGCAACACTTTTTATGGTAACTGTATCATTTATTGTGTCAATTACTGCATAATTTCCTTTATGTAATCATCATTGTATTTTCCCTGCATTCATAGAATAGAATAATGTTAGTAGTAATTATGCATATTAGTTACTGAGATAAAATAGTTTAGGGGAGAAAGACTTACACTATCCTCTAGGAGGTAGGGCCCACTCCTACAGTCAGTCCCTATTCTCTCACCCCTATAATAGGTTAGAAATAGTTAGTATGTAAAATTAACTTTAGAATTATAAAATAAATTAAATTACATTTTCATAGAGCATAAAGTAAAAATAGATAATCAAAACTAACTATTTGCATGAGGATCCTCACCAATAGGTAAAATCATCATTATTAGGTAAATGCACCAATAGGTAAATTCATTGTTAGGTAAATATCATATTTAATTTATTGCATATTATTTCAATTTTTGTATAATTTTTGTTTACTACAATTATTATTTTTCTACAAAACCTGAGACTAAAAGAGATCTGAATCAAGCTTAAGAATTAATTATCATGGTACAATCTATATTGGATTTCTACTCTTTAAATCTAACCTTGATTACCCTGGATTGATAGAATTAAATGTAAGCTATTACAGCTAAACATTTTGGTACCGTTGTCGGGGAGAGTAGTGTCGTAGTTGTTAATCAGAAAAGTTGTTTGGTTGTGCAAGAAGAGAGGCTTACTTGTATGTGGAAAGAGGTACGTATGAGTCCTTGGCATGCATATGAGTCAGAGTGGCATGAGATGGTCCCAACAAGCCCCTTTGTTCGATGTTTCCAGGTTCTTTTCTCTTGAGGAATCATTTTACTACTTTCATAGTTAAGATTTTATTTCCTACAAATTTTCCAAGCTTTGGGTGATTGCTATTATTTGCTTTGGTCTGGGTTCCCCTGTAGAAATAGGAAGTAAGTATGATTGAGTGACATAGTCATAGTGAAAAAATTTCCTAAATAATCAAAGAAGTGATAGCAAAATAACCTTTTACTTTTAGTAATTTCATTTCTAGCAAATTTACTTTTCAAAGCAATATTTCATTTATTTTCCTGTTATACTAAAATTGGTTGTATGGATTCATAGACCATGAGTCACACCTAGTTTTAGTTATAGCAGGATTGCTCAAAAAAATAAAAATTTTATTTTATTTTTCCTATTGTGATAAGGATAGCTATAAATTCATTTGTTATGAGTTGTACCTAAACCTGACAATAGTAGGACTATTTTGAATTGGTCATAAAAACAAAAATAAAACAAAAATAGAAACCAATCAGAACCCAAACAAAACCAAAAAAAAAAAAGAGAAGGAAGAGGTAAAAGAAAAGATTGCTAGATGGTGGAAAATAGTCTACAACAGTCTGCACTTATAGACCTTAGAAAATTACTAATAAAACAAGAAGTTACACTTCTTTTTGAACAAGGAAACAACACATCTAGTAAAGAGTGGGAGTGTTTGTGTGAACATTTGGACATTATTAAGGAGAGATCAGATGAGTTGGAAAAGATCAAAAGAATTGACATAGCAAAAACTCTAGGACCAAACTACTATTCACCTTATCTAGATCTTGGAAGGAGTTGTGAGCGTTGGCTTTGGGATAGGAGAGCATCGGTAAATCCAATAATTTACCCTTGGAATCAATATTTTGAGGACTCCCTCATCATTCACAACTTCCTTGTAGACATAGAAAAAAGGGAAGTAGCCCTAGAATATAGCAAGAAATATCACAAGATACCTAGAGTTGTGCGCTTTAGAGAACTGTGTCAAGATTTACGCTACGAGCTACAATTTGGAAATCCCAACCCTATTCCAACACAAGATTTCCTCGTTCAATTGATCCAATTAGTAACAGATGACTTTAAATTTGAAGAGGAGCATTATATGACTCCCGAACAACTCGAACCTATCAACGATATTCATAGACTATTCAAGGAAGATTAGAAAGGTCAAACACTAGAAAATTTAGAAAATTCATGAGCAGACCTAGAGACTCTAAGGGAAGGTTTATCAAAATCAATAAGCTAGAAGAAAATCTCCAAAGAGACTTTAGTGAGAAGCCTAAAACTTCTAAGGAAAAAGAAACTAAAACTGCATCTTTAGATTCTACATCAACCAAGCAAATTGAAATCCTAGAACAAGATCCCAAATCATATTTATTACCTGAACCAGAGTTTGACGATCATATCGATCCCTCATCTATCTTTACTAAACCTATACCTGAACCAATTCTTGAAATCTTATATTCAATCATGGCTGATCAAGGTAGTGAACAAGGGGAAGTAAATAGAAACCAAAGGCAAAGGACTAATGATCAAGGAGAAGTAGAAAATCAAAGGGGGGTGGACAAAGAAAGACTTTTGCCTTCCCAATTCCTTCTTTCGAAGATAGGCTAACAAGAGAACCAAAGCTAGTCTTTGTTGCTATTTTTACCTACTTTCCATGGGAAACCACATGAGGATCCCGATGCCTTTCTCTTTGAATTTGAAGTGGTGTGCCAGGCTTACTTTTACACCACGGATGAGAAAAAACTAAGACTATTCCCTTCTACACTTAAGGATGCAACCTTAAGATGGTTCATGGGTCTAGGGGAGAATATTTGCAATCGATGGGATGGAGAATAAGGATTAAAAGATATATTCCTTGAAAGATACCAAGACTATTGCAGGGTTCGGGATAAGAAAGCAAAGTTGTTTCGTATGAATCAAAAATATGATGAATCCCTTGAGGACTACCTCAAGAGATTCTAGTTTGTGGGATCAAGAGTAAACATTGAGTTGGATGAGGAAGTTCAGAAAGAACTTTTTCTAAAAGGACTTAAGGAAGATGTCTTAGACATACTAAACCTTATGGCAAAGGGAGATATCCATCATATGGGATTAGGAGAGATCATAAATATTTGTAAAAATTACTCAAGAAATAAACCATTAAGAAGTAATAAATACCCATCATCAGGAGGAGTAACATGAGCTAAAATCGGTAATATGCTAGAGAATCTCAAAACCGATTTATTGAGCACATTGACATCATCCCTCGACCTCATGGATAAGAAATCGAAGGAGAAAAATATTGAAGAGATATATTGTCATAGATGCAGAAAGAAACATAATCTAAGGGAATGCCCTTTGAATGTTATAAATATTTCCAACATTTCTGCCTATTGCAAAATCTATGACAAAAACCATAATACTAAAAATTGTAAATATATCTCAGCTATCAAAACCACTATCAAAGAGCCTGAGGTCGAAGAGGTAGAAGATGTCTACTTTATAGCTCAAAGAAGGAATGGTCCATTTAATGGTCCACCCAATTGGTCAAACTCTAATTATTCCAACCAATAAAGACCTAATTATTGGTCGAATGCTCCAAATTGGTCAAACTAAAATCAGTATAATCAAGATTGGAACATGCCTCCTTGGACACAATTCATGCCCAATTCATATGGAAATTCACCTCCATGGATGGCAGGCCAAAATCAAAACACATCTAGTTGGAATATGAATGGCCAATATAATCAGATAGGACCTAGTTGGTCTCAAGGGCAACCCCAACAACAAAACTTCCAAAATCAATTTAGGGGGCAAGTACCTCAAAACCAACCTCAAAATAGACTCCTTCCACCTCCAAACAACAATCCTCCTAAATAACCACCTTTTCCAGCTCAATCGGTCCCTAATCCTAATAACAACAAGAATGTTCAACAAGTCTATGAAACAAGTGAGGCATGTTCTATATCTATGGCACCCTATCAACAAATTCAATTAAGATCTGGAAAAGTGTTGGAAAATAATGTAACTCTCACAGAACTTGATAATCCCATTGTAGACTTGTTCGAAAAGGAGGATAACAATGGGAAAGAAATAGAAAATTCACTAGAAAATATTCTAGCAAGACCACAAGAGATCCAAGTTCCTCAAAGGAAATAAGTGGAGATACCATTTCCTCAAATATTGGTGATACCAAAAGAACCATCTAAACTAACTTTTAACTTCCTTTAGGAATTAGAAAATGTCACTATTAAAATCCCTTTATTACAAGCTATCAAAGACATCCCTATCTATTCCAAACTTATCAAGAACATATGCACAAACTTAGGAAGGAGAAATAAGAATGAAGCTCAAACTATTCAAGTCATTGGACAATTATCTGAGATAATAATGGGAGGTAGGATATTACCAAAATACATAGATCCTGGAATACCTATACTCACAGTACACATTGGTGATATAGCCTTGCAAAATGTTTTGGTCGATTTAGGAGCTACTATTAATGTCATGACTAAAGAAATAATAGAATATTTAGGAGTACATAAATTACAATCAACTTCTATAGTACTCCAACTCGTAGATAGGTCCACTATTAAGCCAGAAGGAAAACTGGAAGATTTTATAGTATCACAATCCAAGAAAAATCTAGGGGGACATCCCTTAATTCTAGGGCACCCATGGCTTGCAACCGTTGATGCTTACATTAGCTGTAGATCTGGAAACATGACTATTTTTTATGGTAAGAATACTAAGGACCTTAGCCTATTCCTTGAATCAACAATAGAAAAATATTTTCCAAAGAAACTATGGTATGATTTCCCTCATGATTTGGATGATATCCAAACCCTATCAATCAATGTTATGAGTGAGTATCTTCAACATGAAATTGAGGGACCATTACCATTATTGTTAGGAAACCAAAAGGAAGATCAAGGTCAAGATAATGGTTGTTCATATGAATCTACTATGGCCATTAATGAAGCAAGCATGAGTTAGTCTCAACAAATGATACCATATGACTATCACTTAAATATTCTTGAACATGAGATGATGGGGATAGATGCAAACACTAAAAAATACAAACAAATAGATATCACACCAGGAATAACTTTAAACATTAGTAATGAGCTCACAAGCATACAAGAATCACAATTGATAGACGTGCTTGAAAAGCATCAATCAACATTTGCATGGAACTACGAGGACATGAAAGGAATACATCCAAATATTTGTACCCATCACATATTTATTCAAGAAGGTTGTCACCCAGTAAGACAACCTCAAAGAAGATTGAATCCAGCTATGAAAGATGTGGTCCAAGAAGAAATTATTAAACTCTTACATGCCAGATTTATATATCCAATTTTTGATAGCCAATGGGTGTCACCACTTGTGATAGTCCCTAAAAAGAATGGTAAATGGAGGATTTGTGTGGATTATAGGGAATTAAATAAAGTGATAAAGAAAGACTATTTTCCCTTACCGTTCATCGATCAAGTTCTTGATACCTTGGCTGGAAAGAAGTATTTCTGCTTTTTGGATGGTTTTAGTGGGTATAATCAAGTTTCCATAGTTGAAGAAGATCAAGAAAAGATAACTTTCACATGTCTTGTAGGCACCTATGCTTATAAAGTTTTACCTTTTGGATTATGCAATGCACCTGCCACTTTTCAAAGAGTTATTTTAGCTATCTTTGCTGATTTAATCAATGAATGTGTAGAAGTCTATATGGATGACTTCACAGTCTATGGTAATACCTTTGAAGAAACTTTATCAAGCTTACAAAAAGTTTTGGTCAGATGCCAAGAACAAAACCTCTCTTTGAGTCATGAAAAGTGTTTTATGATGATGAAAGGAGGTATTGTTCTAGGACATTACATATCAGAAGAAGGTGTTAAAGTAGATCCTACAAAAATTCAAGCTATTCAGTCCCTTCAACCTCCAAAAATACAAACAAAGGTAAGAAGTTTCTTAGGACATGCAGGATACTACCATAGATTCATTAAAGACTTCAGTAAAACTGCTTCTCCTATGCTTAAACTCTTAACTAAAGATAGAAAATTTGAATGGACTGAAGCATGTCAAGAAGCTTTTGAGATTATAAAAGAAAAATTGATTACTACTCCAATATTAAGGGGGCCAAATTAGAATTTACCCTTTCATATACATTGTGATGCTTCGGGATATGCAATAGGGGCAGTATTACAATAGATAGAGAACAAAATACCTTATGCTATCTATTATGTGAGTAAAAATTTGCATGGATCTAAGCTTAATTACACCATCACTAAAAAATAATTCTTAGTTGTAGTCCATGCTATCAATAAATTCAAACATTACATAATAGGGTATGAAGTATTTGTTCACATTGATCACTCTGCCATTAAGTACTTAATGAACAAAGCTATAGTAGGAGGTAGAGTGGTTAGATGGCTTCTTTTTCTACAAGAGTTTAATATTACAATCATAGATAAGGTAGGAAAGGATAATGTCATTGCAGATCACCTATCTCGTATGCAAATATTTGATGATGATGAGTTAATTCCTGATAACTTTCTAGATGAACATTTGTTTGCTCTTTCTATTTTCACTCCTTGGTATGCTGATATTGTAAATTACTTAGTAACAGGTAAAATACCTCAAAACTATACACTGCATGAGCATAGAAAACTAATACGTCAGAGTGTCCCTTATATGTGGACTCATGGAGTCTTGTTTAAAACATGTCCTGACCAAGTAATTAGGATATGTGTGCAAGAAGAAGATGTATATGACATCATTCGGGCAACACATGAAGAACCCTATGGAGGTCATTATGCCACCCAAAGGATAGTTAGTAAAATACTTCAAACTGGTTACTTTTGGCCTACCATGAATAAATATGTCCATAAGTTTGTTGATAGATGTGATGCTTGTCAAAGAGCTAGTAAGCCTACACCTTCTATGGAGATGCCTTTGGTTCCGCAAGTAATGTTTGAACCATTCGAGAAATGGGGGATTGAATTTGTTGGACCTATAGACCCTCCAAGTGCAGGTAATAAACACATACTTGTGTGTACAGACTATGTTACTAAGTGGGCTGAAGTTAAAGCTTTACCACGAGCACAAGCTAAACTAGTAGCTGATTTCCTTTATGAAAACATTATGCAATGCTTTGGAGCACCTAGAGAGTTAGTTTCAGATCATGGATCCCAATTTCTCTCCAAAGTAATTGCACATTTTATTGACATCTATCAAATAAAACATAGGAAAACCTCACCATATCATCCTCAAGCTAATGGACAAGTAGAAGTTACGAATAGAGAACTTGAAAAGATCATTACAAAAACCATAGTTGTTAATAGGGTTGATTGGGCTAAGAGATTAAAAGAAGTTGTATGGGCATATAATACAACTTGGAAAACTACTACAGGATTATCACCTTATGAAATGGTCTATGGCAAACAAGCTATCATGCCTATTGAATTTGAGATAGAAACTTTTCGCATAATGGTACAACTTGACATGAATTTGGATCAAGCACAAAAAGCTAGATTGGAAAAGTTAAACATTTTGGATGAAAGGAGACTAGAGGCATTACATAGGACTGAATTAACCCAACAACAAAGAAAGAAATGGCATGATAAACATATTATACCATGAACATTTCAATCAGGAGATTGGGCCTTGTTGTTTGACTCTCGCTACCAAGATTTTCAAGGTAAATTGAGGACAAGATGGCTAGGACCCTATGAAATTGAAGAGATATTCGAGAATGGTACAGTCAAACTTAAGCCTATAGATGATTCAACAAGAAGACTACTAGTAAATGGGCATAGGCTTAAACTTTATAAAAAGCCATTATCTAAGGAAGAATTCATACACCATATTAAGCAACAGGCTGATCTGTAGTGTATCTCTGAACTACAGTCAACAACTATTGAATAGTAACTTCTCTCTCATAAAAAAAAAGATTATGCTTCCTTTGTTTCATAATGGAGTTCCTATATTTGCAATATTTGTATCTTATTTTCATCAATATTCAGTCTCAATATTTCAAAAAATAGCCTAAAAGGATATTTCTTTAAGAACTTGTAGGAAAATGACTACCACATGTTGCATAACACCTTGTTTGCTAAATAAAATCTAGGTGTTTTCAATTACTCAACCACCACTAGTGTTTTGAGCAAATTTTCATTGAAAGTTAAGCAATATTTTGGTGTTGTAAGATATTCCTAGTCAATCAAGTTGTCTCTTGGACTACGCACATTAGAACACATAAAAACATTATGATATTTGGAAAGATTAACTCATAAGTTACTATTGCCATAAAGTGAATGGTTTCCCCTACTTATCCATCTATGTGCATGGTCTAGAGAGCTAATGAATTGGCAAAAGGACAAGCTCACCCTTCACCTTTCAAAAAAAAAAAATCCCTTGCTCCTCATCTAATCAAGCAAGTATCCCAAAAATATCTTCTTGCTTCCCCTAAAAATAAGCAAGAATCCCAAAAAGCAATAAAAATCCCTTTCTCCCTTTCAAAATGAGCAAGTATCCCAAGAAAAAAATCAAAGAAGGGTAAAAGAGCTTGAATCCCTGGAATTCTTAGTGTCTCAAAAACCATGGGGTGATCCTCATTACAACAATGGGTTGAATGAAACCCACCTAGAAATAAGGTATCCTTATATAGTAGCGCTAAGTCTAGACAAGACCTATGGATACTCACAGATAAGCTAGCTTGTTGGCATAAGTGACCATTGTTTTACTCAATCCTTACTCATAATGGGAAATGAACATTCACTGCACACATAATTGGTCCTTGAGAGGCTTGAAAATATTAGGATAACTTTAACATCATATTGATTTGAGAAATGAGTAGATGAATTTGTTTAAAGTCACTAGGATGCTTGAGTCCTTGTGAAACAACTCTAGAATATCATAAGCAAGCAAAATTCAGAAGCAAATTCCTATGAAGGTACTATAGTTCATTTTATCCTACAAAAATATGACTTGTATTTCCCAAAATTTTGCACCCTTAAGAAAAAGCCATCACAATGATATCAGAATATCTACCCCATTTTTATTGAAATTATCCAAACCTTTGATAGAAATCTATTTTTGCATATATTGATGACTGATATCAAGTTTTATAATCATCACTTTTCTCTCACTTGGAAACTCCTTAATGAAATTCAGGAAGCACAATCACAAAAATATATATATATATATATATATAATTGGAATAACCCCCATAAATAAAACTCATTTATATCATTCACCATAATATAAATAATACCCTCTTCATTTTTTTTTGGCTATATAGCCAAAAATATAGTTTGGGGGAAGTAAATAAAGACATCCGAAATTCATAATACAGTTTGGGGGGAGAATCAGGTAAAGTATTTTCTCAACTCTACAATTACAATTTCTGTAGATAGTTTCTGTAGATAGCTTCTGTAGATGTTTTCTGTAGATAACTTCTATAGATGTCTTCTATAGATAGCTTATGTAGAAATATTCTATAAACAAATTTTGTAAGCACCATCCATAGATAGTATTTGTAGCGCATCATCTAAAATTTTTCTAAGTGTCGATATTTAGACGGTCCCAAGTGAAATATGACACGTGTCAACCTAGAATATAAAAGAATGTATCAAAGAATATAAAAGAAACTTATTAATATTATTTATTAAGGTTTCAAGGAAAAGAAAAGGTAAGTTACATGAACATGAAAACATGGCATACTTGAATTTTATGAAATTTGATATACTAAGGTATGGGATTAAAATTAAAATTAATATATGCAAGCTATAATTAAAATTGATACTTGAAGGTATTCCAAGAACTCTGAAATAAAGATAAAATAACATTATGATTGACATGTATGTCTATGATTTGCACCACGCTACACATCATAATTTAGAAAAAAAATTAAGCCTCTTTAGAAATGTGGATGCCTCTCCTTGAAAGCGTAGACGTCAACCATGAAAAATCTCACAATGTGTACCACCAAGGGATGCATGGACTATTAAAAAAATATGAAGGCAAATAAACTCGACTATGGACCAGTTTGAATAACGACACAACAAGAAAATAAAGTAAATAATTCAACCAAATTTGAAAGCAATAAAATAATATGACATGGTAGGATAAAATACAATGAATAATAAAATTAAAAGCATATGAGCATCAACATCAGCAATATGATGAAGTAAAATAGATGACGTGGGCATCAAGGCCAGTGACATGGTGGAAGTAAGAGGTTACATGGCATATATGCATAAAAAGTAAATAGTTTAAAAATATTTTATCAGCCATCGTAGTAATTAAAAGCATAAAGTCTTAAGGTATAAAAATATGTTATAACCTTGGCACCAAAAACCTAACCCTCACCCCATGCAAGGTGGTGGGAGATCTCGCACCAAGGGAAATGATGACCACCTCAAGCCAAGGTGATGAATGACATGTGGGTTCATGAAGCCAATAAGGAAAAACACCACAAATAGAAGATGTCGACCGTTGATTGAAACTTAAACTAAGGGCCATGACTAAAGGAGGAATAATTTACATGCCAAGTTTTGGGAACTTTTTCGTATATCAACTTTGACTCTCATTTTAAGACATTGTTGATCACTAACACATAGCTACCATGAACCAATCATGAAAAAGAGATATATACTAGTGTTCATAGTCATTGATTAAAATAAAATGGAAGGTTGAGATGCATTGCATGGCTAAGTTACATGCAAAAGAAAATAAAAACCTAAATTTCATTTTTCCTTCCATAGAAGGCTCTCCAAACTTGGATGAAAAATGCTCTACAAACCCGAAATGAAGTTGAAACTCTGAAAATTTTTCTAGCTAGATGAAATTGAAGATCTGAAACAACCATCGAAAGGAGAATTACCGTAGATGAGCAGAATTGAGAGCAAGAAAAGTAGAAACATGGGCAAAGAATGATAATCGATAGGAATTTTAAAAGCGTCATCATGGGGTGACATAGAAATTGGCAAAAACGAAAGCGACAGAAGGTAAAACTTTTGATTATTTCAAAATTTTATCTTTAATAATGAACAATTGTAGAAAAACAAAGATATCTTATATCCTAATCATTCTGCTACAAGAATTTTTTTATATAATCATTTTTGTTGTAAAGAATCATTGCAGAATATAAAATCATTGCTAAACCTCTATGTTTCTGCATAATTTTTAGAAATTATTTCTATTTTGCAAGTATAAAAGAGTTTTTTTTCTATCTATGAAATAATTGTTACAGGTTTTCAGCCACTGAAACAAATTTTGAAACTATCCCATAAAACCTTGAACCCTTATCCTGTCTACCCCTTGCTTTAAAAAATACCTCGATCTATGTTTCAGAAGAGGAGTGAACCCTTTTCTATCCAAACATAGAACCCTAGTGATTCTATGAAGAAATTATTTCAAAATGCTCGTTGGTGGGATGCCCTTACAAATTTTCAAGGGCATGACCAAGGTGTGGTGAAGTAGTTTATTATGAACTACGACCCCATGACTATGGTCACCCATGTTGGGGATATCCAAATTGCCATAAATCCTAGTATAATTTTTGAAGTTTTGAGTTTACTTGAAGTAGGAATACCCTATTACAAAAATTCTTCTAAGAGCATTACTCAAATGGTAGAAAAATTTGGAGAATAGTGCACCATAACCCATGATAAGGAGGGTTGGATAAAAGGAATCACCACCTCTACACTCCCTCTCAAGTGGTAAGAAGTTGTTATTTTAATTATCAAATTATTCACACTAGAAGGGAGATTGTCTAGTTGTGGGGGGTATCACCTTAAGATGCTATTGAATCTAAAGTACCCAAAACAAAGGGATTGCATCATAAATTTATCATATTTCCTATTCTAGTATCTCAAGTCTATAGTTCTTCATGTACACCCTAAGAATCCTAATGATAGCCCTAAGTTTCATCTGATTGCACATCATGGGCTTATTAAACTATTAGTTTTGTAAAAAGCACATGAAGTCAAAATACCCTAGGAGATAATTGTAGAAGAATCTAACCTACCAGATCATTTTGAGTCCATCGATAGTGAGCCCCATGAAAATAGTACATCTAGGGAAGAGTTGGAACTAGAGAGTCAGGAGGAGGAACCCGAATCTCCAAAATGCAAATATCGAACCATTCCAGGTCGGCCACAATTTGACATGAAAAGTATATTCCTGAAACTCATGAGATAGGAGAAATGTCTGGATATGAGTCTAACCTACCTACACTTGAGCCACCCATTGAGTCTTTGTCACATCTTCGGGTGTAGTAGATTGTGCTGCAAATCAAAATCGATAAGCTCCAAGAAGATTTTGTAGAACACTCAAAGTTAGTTCAGCGTGCCCTCACTCTCCAGATAGACCTACTCAAGAAAATTACTTTGGATAGGGTGATGAAACCTACTGACCCCATCAACCAACCACCACCTATCGATGTCTCTCCAAATAAGAGCTCTACAACTGGTAGGAAACAATGAAAATCAATCAATTTTAGCAAAACCATTGACTTCACCAAGATTCTCGAAGAAGAAAGTTCACTGCCATTTGCTAGTCTACTTCAATAGAATCATCCTCAGGAATTAGGCCCCTCCACTAAAGTCAGAGCCTCACAAAGAAACTTGATCTTGAATATTGGGATACCCCAGATATTGATGCAGTCATTAATAATGTGGTTGCATCAGTAGAACAACCTCCACCTTCCAAGATGTAGGATACGATGTAGGAAGAGGGATCTGTTGAGGTAGAACATGTCAAAATTATCATGGTTGAAACCCTAGCTAATGAGTAGAAAGCCAAAGAATAGGTGCAAAAGGTGAAGCATGAATGAAAATTACTAGCAGCATGACCACCATCCTCATGCATTTCTACCCGATGATCACAAGTCGGATAAAAATTGAAAACTTGATAAAATTATTTTCATGATTTTATAGACATTATTTGATATTTAATGTTTATATTTCTTCCATATGTTTGTAGAAATATTTTGTGATATAACAATATGATGTTTATATTTGAAACTATTTTTATTTCTATAAAACTACAGTATTGATGATTACGTAATTACAGTATTTTTCAGCTTCAAGGAAATGTTTCCTGAATGCAACTTTGATGAATTATCTAATATCTTATTTATTTTCTATCAAAAAACTATCATGATATTTCATTTCTTGCAAGAAATAGTTTTATGAAAAGTTGCAATAATTTATTTTATCTGCAAATGTTTATTTGAAAATCATGCTAATATATTACTATATAATGTTAAATGTTTTATGTTTATTTATGAGATTATTCATTTCTTATGATTGTTGTTACTGTTACAAATATTTGCAAGAAATTATAATTCTTAGATCTATTTGATTGTCCTTGTAATAATTGTACTATCATTTTCATAAATTTGTAGGGAAATTTTTGAAGAAAGTGTAAAATTTCATTTATTTATTGATATTTTATTTATTTGCAAAAATTTGGATCATAATATCTGATATCTATGCAATATTTGTGATATTCTGTTAATCTCATTTTCTCCATATGCATGAGGACATGCATATCTTTCAGTTTGGGGGAAAATGATGAGTGTTTATTTAGCATATATTATCTGTGATATATTGTTTGATTTCTATCTTTAAATCATGAATGTAATGGATTTTAATGATTATTTCAGTTTATTTATGTGAATTATCAGTTAAAATGATGAATGCGGATTAAATTGATTAATGTATGGATTTTACACGAAATACGTGCAAGATGTGTATGATTGGATAGGAAAATGTTGAAGGACGTTTCACAGGCGTATGATGCGACAACACAAGATTCAAACCAGATCCTGAACATGAGAGAAGATAGACGTAAGGATGACGAATCGAGAAGGCTGTAGACACGGGTTACAGAATACAGTGGCTGAAGACTATTACAGAACACGATTGCTAAAATATGTTACAGAACATAGTTGCTAAAGTATGTTACCAAAGATAGCTGTTGAAGACTATTACTGAAGATGTCTACCACCAAGAGTTACGAAAATATTTGACCAAGTCAATTTACCAATGCACTACGTGCCACATCAGTGACAACATGGCACCCTTACATGGCAACATATGTTATGAAATGATTCTAGTCAGCATAGTTGGTTGACTTGTCAAATATTATGCACGAGGAACTTATGATTATCGAAGTTGTTGTAAAGTTGTTTTATAAAATCGTATAATTAGTATGTTGTTAGGTTGTCTAGATTCCAACGCAAGATTGTTATGTCCTTCCCATGAATAAAGGGGCATATAGTTATATTGTTATATCTTGCGAAATATTCAAATTAGATGTATTTTGTTATGTTCGTTCATGAATTACCACTTGGACCACTTAGGTTATGATTAAGTCCAAGTAGGATTAGGAAACTATGTCAGTTTAGATTATTTTTGTTAGGTACATAGTTGTCGCATTATCGAGCCAACAAAGCCACATGGAAAATACGTGGAAGAATTTTATTCAGAATTGTCCAAGTCATATTATATATTACAAAGGGAGACCTTTGAAAAGGTCTAATGGTCAATCGCCTAGCTAATAGAGAAATGTATGATGCTGAAATAATGTTGGAATGATTCTGTACAATTTTTGAAGAAATGCGCAATTATGTACGCCTAAATTTCTAGTAATAAAGCAACACTTTTTATGGTAACTGTATCATTTATTGTGTCAATTACTGCATAATTTCCTTTATGTAATCACAATTGTATTTTCCTGCATTCATAGAATAGAATAATGTTAGTAGTAATTATGCATATTAGTTACTGAGATAAAATAGTTTAGGGGAGAAAGACTTACACTATCCTCTAGGAGGCAGGGCCCACTCCTACAGTCAGTCCCTATTCTCTCACCCCTGTAATAGGTTAGAAATAGTTAGTACGTAAAATTAACTTTAGAATTATAAAATAAATTAAAATTAAAATCATTTTACAGACTTTATTTGATATTTGATGTTTATATAATTTCATTTTTGCAAAATATTTTGAATGCTTTATCTTCCATATGTTTGTGGAAATATTTTGTGATATAATAGTATGATGTTTATATTTGAAACTATTTTGATTTCCATAAAACTACAGTATTGATGATTACGTAATTATAGTATTTTTTAGCTTTAAGGAATTTTCCCTGTGCAAAATTATGAAGTGCTTTTGATATCTTATTTATTTGTCTACCAAAGACCTATTCTGATATTGTCTTTGCAGGGGATAGAGATATTCTTTGAAGAGTTGAAACAATTTATTTCAACTGCAGAAATTCACCTGAAAACCGTATTGTCATATTGTCATATGATGATATATGTTTTGAGTTATTTTTTAGATTATTCATTTCTTGTGATTGCAAGTACTATTACAAATATTTTTCAGAAATGATGTTTAATAGACCTATTTGGTTATCTTTGAAGAATAATTGTACTATCCTATTTCATGTATTTGCAAAGGAATTTCTAAAGAAAGTGTAAAATTTTATTAATATTTCAATTATTTATTGATATTTTATTTATCTACAAAAATCTGGATCATAATATCTGATATCTATGCAATATTTGTGATATTTTGTTAATCTCATTTTCTCCATATGCATGAAGACACACATATCTTTTAGTTTGGGGGAAAATGATGAGTGTTTATTTAGCATATATTATATGTGATATATTGTTTGATTTCTATCTTTAAATCATGAATGTAATTGATTTTAATGGTTATTTCAAAATATTTATATAAATTATTAGTTAAAATGATGAATGCGGATTAAATTGATTAATATATGGATTTTACGTGAAATACGTGCAATATGTGTATGCTTGGATAGAAAAAAATTGAAGGATATTTCACAAGAGTATGATGCGACAACATAAGTTCAAACCAAATCCTAAACATGACAGAAGATAGACGTAAGGTTGATGAATCGAGAAGGCTATAGACACGAGTTATAGAATACAGTGGCTGAAGACTATTATAGAACACAGTTGCTGAAATGTGTTACAAAACATAGTTGCTAAAGTATGTTACCGAAGATAGCTCTTGAAGACTATTATTGAAGATGTCTACTGCCAAGAGTTACAAAAATATTTGACCAAGTCAATTTACCAATGCACTGCATGCCACATCAGTGACAACATGGTATCCTTACATGGCAACATATGTTATGAAATAATTCTAGTCAACATAGTTGGTTGACTTGTCAAATATTATGCACGAGGAACTTATGATTATCGAAGCTATTGTAAAGTTATTTTTTAAAATCGTATAATTAGTATGATGTTAGGTTGTCTAGATTCCAAGGCAAGATTATTATGTCCTTCCTGTCAATAAAGGGGAATATAGTTAAATTGTTATATCTTGTGAAATTTTCAAATTAGATGTATTTTGTTATGTTCGTTCATGAATTACCACTTGGACCACTTAGGCTATTATTTATTCCAAGTACGATTAGGAAACGATATCAGTTTATATTATTTTTGTTAGGTACATAGTTGTCTCATTATCAAGCCAACAAAACCATATGGAAAATACGTGGAAGAATTTTATTCAGAATTGTCCAAGTCATATTATATATTACATAGGGAGACCTTTCAAAATGTCTAATGGCCAATCACCTAGCTAATAAGAGAAATATATGCTGCTAAAATAATGGTGGAATGATTCTATACAATTTTTGAAGAAATGCATAATTACGTATACCTAAATTTCCAGTAATAAAGTAGCACTTTTTATGGTAACTGTATCATTTATTGTATTAATTACTACATGATTTCCTTTATGTAATTACAATTGTATTTTCCCTGCATTCATAGAATAGAATAATGTTAGTAGTAATTATGCATATTAGTTACTGATATAAAATAGTTTAGAGGAGAAAGACTTACATTATCCTCTAGGAAGCAAGGCCCACTCCTAAAGTCAGTCCCTATTCTCTCGCCCTTGTAATAGGTTAGAAATAGTTAGTACGTAAAATTAACTTTAGAATTATAAAATAAATTAAAATTACATTTTCATATAGCATAAAGTAAGAATAGATAATCGAAACTAACTATTTGCACGAGGATCCTCACTAATAGGTAAAATCATCATTATTAGGTAAATGCACCAATAGGTAAAGTCATTGTTAGGTAAATATCATTTAAAATTTATTGCATATTATTTTAATTTTTTTATAATTTTTGTTTACTGCAATTATTATTTTTCTGCAAAACCTGAGACTAAAAGAGATCTGAATCAAGCTTAAGAATTAATTATCATGGTACAATATATATTGGATTTATACTCTTTAAATATAACCTTGATTACCCTAGATTGATAGAATTAAATGTAAGCTATTATATCCGAACACTTCCCAAAACTAAAATTTTCTAATATTAGAAAAAAATCTCATTTAACCCTGTCATATGCTTTATTCATATCAAGTTTTAAGATCATTGTTCCCTATTTTTTTGAAGCTGCTAAGTGCATTACTTCATGAGCTAATATGAACCTATATAGAATTTGTATCCCTTTCACAAATCATCTATGCTCTTCTAAAATATCTTATATGCCATATTACATAGCCTTATGGGCTCAAATGAATCAAACAACTTTGCATCATTTAATTTTGCAATCAAGATAAGATATCTTGCATTTATATTATAAGGTATGTACTATTTTATCCTAGACTATTCCACTACACCAATAAATAATCCTTCACTATTTCCTGGTTATGTTCATAGAATATTTTTGAGAGCCAATCCAGACCTAGGGATTTATCCTTATCAAAAGAAAAAGAGGTAAATAAACTTCTAGTGTAATAGGCTCCATAATTTTTCTATTATATTCATTTCTTATAATTGAAGGTACTTCTTGTAGTAGTTTAAAATAAGAACTTCAATCTCTTACCATCCTAGAATATGCTGATAAAAAAAACTTACCTCCTTTCTAATTTTATTTTGATTTTCAATTCAAACCATTCCTAGTGATTTAGTTCTACTAATTTTGGATGCAGATATTTGTACTATTGTCATGCTATAAAATAACTTCATTTTTTAATCTCTTTCTTTTAACCAAATCTCTCTCGATTTTATTATCCAATATTTCTCTTCCTTACTCAAAATATTATGATATTCACTAAGCAACTCCCTTTCCTTTGAGCTTGGATTATTGTGCTCACCTTTTTGTAATTTTGGAAGTTTATATTTTATATCTTCTTTATTCTAAAAAATATTTCCAAAAGTGTTGTTTTTCTTTTATTTTAATCTACATGTCATTGGTTTAATTTGTTTTGGTAGTGTATACAACCCATCATTTCCTAAAAAATTCCACATCTATGCTATCATATCAACAAATTGAGTATGGTCTTTCCACATATTCTCATATTTAAAATATGATATTTTTTGAATTCCCTTACCACCATTTTAACTCATATTGGCTAGTGATCTAAACCAATCCTTTTCATGGTATTAATTTTAGCACAAGTCCCTTTACCTAGCCAATGATATAATACTATGCATATATATAGATTTTTGCTATCAAGTTTTGGCCTATCTTGTTGTTGGTCCATGTATAGTTTTCCTCTTCAAACTCAACCTCCCATAGATTATTGTTTTGAATAAAAGCTAAGAAATCTCTCATACTTTAGGTTATTTTCCTTATTCCCTTAAAATTTTTATCTAGCTTGGTTATGGCATTAAAATATCCTATGACCTTGAACCATGTTTCTTAGTATTTACTTTTCATAAAGGTTTCAATCCCACTCCACACTTATGATCTACCTAATTGAGTTATAGGTGCATAGACATTGAGAAGAATAAAACAAATATTTGCAAATTAGCATGTGACTAATGAGGCTATCCAATATCTATTTTTATGAATGGTTTTGGAGAGGCTTCTAACTGGATTCCAACATGTTAGAATTATTTTTTCTAACAAGTACCTTTCAAATTTTATTTTCATTAGATTTATCCTCTCTAGAGGTGGATATCACCATTCTTTTTTCTAACAAGTACCATACTAGCTACCTATGTAGAATACTTGATTGAGTAAATAATATTCACATTGAAAAATTTCAACTACTCTTGTTTCATCAAGGCTTCTATCTTGGGATTGACTATCCTTTACTATTTTCAAAATGGCTTAGCATTTGGTAGTAGTTCTATAGTGTGTTGGATAGTTTCCCTACTAGATCATCATAGTTCCATGCTATAATGTCATTGAAATATTTACACAATGTGATAAGATCTTGGATCTCTTTTTCCAAGCATTGCACACCAATCTTCATCATTTTACTAGGTTCAATTTTAATCTCTTTGAATTTTTGCTTATCAATTTTTATGAGTCTTCAAATTTTGATGATGCACATTCCTTAGGTTTAATCGGAATTTTCATCCCTAAATTGGGATCATACTAAGTAGAATCTTTTTAATATTATTTTTCTATTGTACCATATCCTCTAAGACCTTATCTATTTTTTTCTTCATAGGATAAATTCTTTAAAGAATTGGTATTTATTCTAGTATCCTTACCTATTAGTCTCCATTTTTTATTTACTTCCATATATTTGGACCTATATTTTGTATGTTAAAAACCATCCTTATCTATATCCATTTATAATTTTATCCTTTGATTTTATACATATGTTTCTGCTAGGGTATTCTTAGGGCATGATGTCTCAATATGCTCCACCTCATGACATATTCTACATATAAAAGATGTATTTTCATAATACATGGTTTGGGTAGTCAACTTACCCTCATACTTAAAAATGATTAATCTGGTAAAGGTTTATTGATATCAATCATGATCAATATCTTAGCATAATCAACCAAGACTCCATCTATTGTAGTTTCTAAAATATTAAGGAATTCTCCCAAAGTATTGCCTATTTCCTTAAAGGTATCCATTTTCGATAAATCAATGGGTTACCCATACATCCTAACCTAGACTAGTACTAGGAATAGATTTATGTTTGATTAGATTTATATGTTATATACATTATATTCTTAGGAATATATAAGTATAGAATACAATATATATAAATTAGAAAAAAAAAAATATGATATGACATCTAGATAAAAATTTAATAAATGTTATTGTAGTGAATTCTTACTACACTCAAACTTTTAAAAAATTAGAAAAAAAAAAGTTATGATCAAGGGTTGCCACTAGTGTATGAAAGTTCCAACCAAACAAGAAAGACAAAAGTTTTGATGGCCCATGGTTCTAAAAGTTGAAATTTTTAAAAGTTCCAACCAA
This sequence comes from Wollemia nobilis, assembly GCA_028583015.1. Classification (NCBI taxonomy): domain Eukaryota; kingdom Viridiplantae; phylum Streptophyta; class Pinopsida; order Araucariales; family Araucariaceae; genus Wollemia; species Wollemia nobilis. The sequence continues at coordinate 2,701,644 of JAQPPZ010017048.1, read as the reverse complement.
GAATAGAAGATAAAAGTTTTGACAACCTATGAAGCGTCTAATAGTCTCAGAGGTCGAAGGGCAATAGAACTTTTGAGGGTCAAAGGGTGATTAATGTTTTGAGGCTAGATGGTGTTAAAAGTCCTAAAGGTCAAAGAACAAAGAAATTTTTTTAGAGCTAAAACCACCTATGCTCTAATAATGTAGGAGATACCAAATCCTACACATTGTGCTAATGTGTATAGTCTTTTTCTTGAAAAAATTAAGTACTTATTCCAAAGATGGAAATTGATCTCATAAAGACAAAAATGGAAGAATGACCTCAAGTCTACCTACCTGCAACATTTAAACCCACTTGTCTAGAAAAGTGATTGGTACAATAAAGAAAAAAGTGATAGGAGATACAATAGAAACAACCTAAAATCTAATGCATTGATTGCAGAGATTTCCCATGCCTAGACTCTAGGAGTCGCCAAAAAGAGTAGATCGAAATAACAATGAAAATTGCACATGCAAAGGCCCAAAATATCTTAAATTAATTATTCTAGATCCAAATACCTTGAATGAACCAATGAATTGAAAGAAAGTGTGACCCAACACATAGAAGAGCAGTTAGTTTGAAGCTCCTATGTAAGTTTTGGAGGAAAAATCTTCCTATTTGAATCTATAAATAGTAGTTTTTTAGAATTTTAAAGGACCCACAAGTTGTATAATTTTCCCTTAATTTTCTTATGTATAACACCAACTAAATCCTAAGTGGTCTTGTAGGAAATATTTTGGGCCTCCAATTCTAGCATAATCTATAAATTTTATATTCATATATACATGCTTGAGATCATGACTATTTGTTTTTTCTATATCATTTCTTGTGTGTGTATACTAGAGGCCATGACTAACTAATTGCTATCTCATTTCCTTTATATAAAATTTGTGCTTTACATGGTAAGAGGAGGTAGTGTTCACCTTTAATTTGTTGGTGCCTTATACTCACATTTTTGTGTATCTTATTGTTATGTAGAATCTTATTCTGATCATCATGCATCACCCTTGTTAGCTTATGATATTTTTTTCTCTCTAATATATTTATTCTTTATAGTTTCCACACAACTCAAACCTTTTTCAAGCACTAAATATGTGTTGGATGTGTTGTATTCTTTGCAAGAAAATACTATACACCCTAGCATAAATTGTAGGGTCCAAGTTCACAACCTTGGATGGGAGGTATGGGGGGCTAACAAACCTCATGCAATGGTTTAGGGATCCTTAATTATCAAGTATGGGTGGTTTTATCGTATGGTTTTATGCCCATTGTATTCTAGTATCACTTTATTTTTAAGGGTTGTTTGATGGTGTAGAATACCTATATATTGCATTACAAATTAGTTTATTAAATATAATATATAGAACTCAGAAATGTAGATTTGAGTTTTTGTTGGTATTCTTAGTCAAGTGTTTCTATGGTAAATGTTCATGTTTATTATATATGTGTGTCATTGTTTCTTTCTCTTTTATAATTTTCTTTGCATTGTATTTTTGGAATAGGTTTATCAAACTCTTTATTTGGTATTCAATCAATATTATTGACATTAGTTGGATACCTTTTTTGCTAATATTTAGATTAATCGATGAATAGCAAGGGTATCTTGTGTTTATAATAAACCTATTATTGTGTGGGGGTTTTATGAAGGTGAATCTTATGCAAAGAAAAGTGACTAGGTATTAAAGGATTGATATAGAAAAGTTTAACTAGAGGTTTAAGATATGGAAGCTAAAGGTGGAATATATCCTTGTGGATAGAGATCAATGGATTATTGTGTTAGAAAAATAACACATAGATATGACACAAAAATATTAGGATAAGCTATATGGGAAGGCAAAGAGCACTATTTAGTTTTACCTTTTAGATTTAGTTTTCATTAATTTATTTGGAGAAAATAGTGCTAAGGAGCTATAGGAGAAGTTAGGGGTTTTATTTTAGTCAAAGTCCTTGGTAAATAAACTATTTAGGATGAATGATGGGAATTATATGACAAAACATATCAATGCATTTATCATTGCATTAAGTAAATTAGCCTCTATTGATCTTCAAATGTTTAAAGAAAATAAGTGTATTATTTTGTTATGTTCATTTTCAGATTCATGGATAATCTAGTTATGGCTATTGGTAGTACTATTGCAACTATAAATTTTGAGGATGAGGTTGCATATTTGTTATCAAAATAAATGAGGTGAAAATCTATAAAGCCTATCCAAGTATACCTTGTTTATAAAGGATCATTCCCAAGATAAAAATATGAATAATTCTAGGGATAGGTCAAATTCAAGAGGGAGTTCTATATCTCTTAGAAAATTTATAAGGAAATGTTGGATATGTAGTCAAGCTAATAATTTGAAGGATTATAAATTTAAAATTATTGATAAAATAAGGAATTTTATTATGCTTCTTCCCTAGAAGCAACAAACTCTAGATAAGGAGGGGATGTATACTTGGCATCTTTAAGTACACTCTTAGATCATAATGCAAAGTTGATTGACTTAGGGGATTATTTTCATATGACTCCTCATAGGGATTCATTTTGTGAATATGAAAAATATAATGGAGGTGATGTATTCCTAGGAGATGACTTTGATAGCTCGAAAATGATGCACCAATAAAGTTAATAATTATGTAAAGTTATAATGAACACACAAAATATGTCATCGTAACACAATGATAAAAAGCAATAACAGTAATGAGCTGGATCATTTTTATTAATGATAATTTTAAATTGTATTACAATCACATCCCCTTGAGGGAGTTCAATAATGTGATACAATTGATACAAATACGAGGGTTTTATCCCTCTTTGAATGGTCCTAATGCATTGAATGGTCTTCTTGCAATCATAAATTGTTTGGGGTGGGTTTTTCATGACCACCATGATGAGGATGATGTGAATATTGTACTCCTTTATCATTTGTTGTTCCTACACACAAAAAACTAGAAATGTATCAAAAGCATATGAAGATCCCATCAAAATCAAGCCCGTATTAAAGGTATCGAATGTGATAAATGAAGATAAAAAATAGATTGAAGCATGTAAAATATAAAATCTATTTAGATATAGAAATTATAATAATACTAATCTAAGCTATACTAAAATAAAATAGTAAAAAACATACTCTACCAGAGATCGTCTTAGATCAAGATGGCCTTTCTTGTAAGTCATCTCTAGTCGAGATGGTCGCTATCCTGGGACTGTGTTTATTCGATGGATTTTTGTGTTGTGAGAGTGACTTGGTTGGTCGAATTGGTCATCGAGGTAAGGATACTCAATTGCATGAAAGACAAAAGTGTAGCTTCCAAACATTTTTAGTAGTCTAACAACATGACTTTCAACAGCAAAATGTCTTAGAGGATAAAAAAGGGAAGCACTTCATTGCTTGAATAATTGACGATTGAATTTGGTAGCACTTCATTTCACAAATTCAAATATTGAGGACCATTAAATCTAAGGGGTGAGTGCCATTTTGTAGATTTTTGGATAAAAAGCTAGGGCACTTTGCATGAAAAAGCAAAGAAGCAGTTCACATTAAGAAAAGTGAATGTTTATCTCTAAAATATTATGTGATTGATAATTGCATGCATTTTTTCCTATTTTAGCCCATGCCAGGATTTTAATGTTTTCTTGTGATATCATGCATGGGGTTAACTAGTAGTTTCGGCTGCCAGTTACATGCCTTTTATTTTTAAACCTTTCTTTTGGTGGTTGTCTTAGGGTGATATGATCATGGTTTGGTGATTTTCTTGGGTAGAGACAACCATGGTTTTATGGGAAACTATACCCATTTAAGTGTTGAAAAACCCTAAATTAGCCTTAAATCTGCCCAAGGTGGGTTAGGTGGTCTAAAAGAAGTCCATTCAGGTAGTCTCCTCAAAATGACATATTTTAGGTATCTACATATGCCCCTTTTTGGGATGCTTTGTGTGACAACACAATGCGGAGCAAAAATAAAGAACCTAAAATGGTCGATTTGATGGTTAATGATATTCATTAAATAAATCAACACGAGATGCCCCAATCATGGAAAGAGCATGCACTTTTGAATCATTTCTTCCAACTCATTGATGGATTTGGTTTTAAGTAAACCTTTCATCCATGGATAGACATTAGAAGTGTGGGTTTTAGGTGTACTTGATCTTGGTAAACTTTCAACCGAGAATAAACATTAGGAGTCTAGGCTTTAGGTATACCAAATAGGTATTTTTGGTGGCCTGTTATTTGTTTGGTTTAAATTTTACTTGTTATTTACCCCAAAAATAAGGGCGTAGGATTGTCTTTGGCAATGATTATTGAACAAACATAATTTACATTATTGAGTGTTTGATTATTGATTTGATTATGAATTTTGTAATATATATGACTACCCCCTCAAGTGACGAGTTGATAAAGGAGATAAAAATTATGAAAGTGATGAGTTGCTTGACCAAGATAACAATTTTTGGGTTTCATAGGGTTATTATGAAAGTTAAATATATTTTGAACCCATGCTAACCTTGATTGTGACCCCGTTTGACTTTTTGTAATTTTTAATTTTTTATGATTTTTTTGCTCCTTTTTCTAATTTTTAGCATTTTTTTTTGTAAAATCACAGCCATATCACCCTGAGATGGTTGCATTTGCGCCACACGACCATCTGAGACACCCGCATATTTTAAAAAATATAAATAGCAATTTAGGATTTTATGACATCATTTTGACTATTTACGACAAGAGAAGAGAGATACGGGGAGGAGGAGAGTGACTTTTCAACGTGCGTGCTACCAAAAATTGTACCTAACCATGGAACACCATGAGACTTCTTTGAGCGAAGGAGACAGAGTGAGGAGGGTACACACCTCATTCTCACCTTTTGTTGATTCTAATGATAAAAATAACCTCATTAAATAAAATGGTTAAGGAACATCACCTTTTTGAATTATGGAAATGAACCTCATCTAGATTAGCTTAGATTAGAGATTTTATTTTGTCCTTTTATTTTTATTTAGCAATTGATTTGATTTGGTAAAAATTGCTTTTTGATTTTGAATTTGGAGGCCATATCAGGGTGAGACGATACCTCTTTTTGAATTTTAGTGATCGTTGGGCCCAAAAGTTAATTTTTTTGATCATTTTGGAGGCCATCTCAACCTGATATAGCCTCACCTAGGGGTCGTCTCAACCTGAGACAACCTCACAAAGTTAATTTTTTTTTTGTTGTTTTTTTTGTTTTGTTTTTGTTGTTTTGATTGATTATGACCTTTGCAATTTGTTTTCAGCTTTCTGAAGCATATCACAGGTTTACCTGTGTCTTTAAGAGAGCACATAATACTTTATTTAATGATGACTATGAGTGGATTAGGGACCTTAGCATCATGCATGTTATGTGTCTAGAGTTAGTGTGTGCAAACCAAGCCTATATAATAGCCTTGATAGACCGATGGGACAACCAGACTAATACCTCCCACCTTCTTACTGGTGAGATGACCATCACTCTAGAGGATGTCTATAAGATCCTCCACATTTTAATAGAGGGAGAGCCTATTGTGTCTTAACCTACTAGTTAGTAGGTGAGAGTATTGCAAAGAGTATATCATCAACACTAGTAGAGTGTAGAGCATGATTTGAAAAGTGGTGGAGCCACGGTAGAGGAGGGGTATGATGCCCAACTCCTAACCTGTAGGTATGTATTGCTTATGTCACTCATGTCTAACATTATTTTTCCTAATTTTTTAGGGGCAATGTTACCATGGAACCTAATTGATCTTGTTTAGGACTTGGTGAAGTGCACAGTAGCACAACCATGAATTATGGCTTAGGGGACTACCCTACTGGCATAGTTGTATAATGAGCTATTTGACATTAGATATTATGGTCAACTTAGATTAGGTTGTAGCTTCATTTTGTATATTTGGTGTTAGGAGAACATTCAAGTGGATATATTGAATGGGATACCATGGTAAATATTAAAGAAAATGGTGGGTAGAGAGATGGGATATGCTATCCTCTAAATATGGGATCAAAGTCACCGTTACTTAGGTATGATCAACCACTATACTGAATCTCTGGAAAGGTTGAGGCTAGAGCATGTGATATGGTGGCCATGGAGGAATTTTTTGACTTGTGTAGAGGTAGATCAGTAGATGAGGTGATTGAGACACAATCGATGGTTGATTGGTCATCACAATAGTGAGGGTGAGTACTTCTAGTATTCACGTGTGACCCACTAATTGGGGGTTCACTAGGATATACTAGATGATCCAGTGATTTATAGGTGGTATATGGATGAGATAGAGCTAGCTTAGCCCTAGGTCAAGCCATTATATGATGATGCATATGAGGCATTGATTGATCCCAGGATAAAGGACCCATGGACTACTCCATAGTATGATGATTTGTGGGTGACTCAGTTGTGGTAGGGAGGTAGAGTAGGTGGTGTTTAGGCTAGGGTAGCTAGTGAGATGGTGTACCCTGCATAGCGATGAGTGTGTCACCGTACTGAGTAGTGGGCTAAGACCTTTGAGAAAGGTCTAGAGATGAAGGAGGGTAGGGATGAGGAGAAATCTAAGGAGGAGGATCCTCAAGAGCATATTGTTGCACTCAATGAGCAGATCTACATCCTCCAAGTATAGTTGATTGATTGGGATATAGTGTAGGAATTAGTGTAAAGTTAGTTGGATAGTGAGAGGTAGAGGTGTTAGGGCTTTGGTGAGGAAAGGGACACCCTTCAAGCTTAGGTTGAGATCCTAAAGGATGAGGTTGGTAGGGTGATGATAGAGTGAGATGCTCTTCAAGTTCAAGTGGTTGGACTCACTGTAGAGTGATACACTCTACAGATGTGGTTGTTAGGTTTTACAATAAAGTGTGATGCTCTATAGCTATATTTTATAAGGATGGTAGCTGGATAGGGGTAGGGAGTGGCAAGGGTGACTATAGGGTAGGGTATAGGTAGGCAAGCCATGAGCAACATGGCCAGGATATAGGTATAGGTGATAGATCTACAGGGGATGCTATCCTATTATACATCTTGTCATCACTTAGATCAACACTCTATATCCATTTTGAATGATGATGTGGAGTGACTAGGTGGTAAGCTACCATTACGAGGTTCAGTAGGACCATCATAGTAGAGTCATCATAGAAATTATAGATAGCCATCAGTGAGACCATGGGTTCCTAGGTATTGATACCCTCCATAAATGTTAGGGGCTAGCATACCAAGGCAACCTTATTGAGATGAGGTCGAGGGTGGTGGTGAGACTAGTGGTGCAGGACCAACCTGATTTTGATGTATATGCTTATATTTTTGAGTGTGAGGTCATAGAACCCACTTCAATATAACCTATGGGTATTTTTGTACCTTACGTACTATTCCATGATATCTATATCTATATATATGATCCTTTTTGTTATGATTATCATGTTGTTTAATACTTATGTTATTTCATGTATGGATGCACTTATGGATGCAATGATGTATGCCTAGATATTGTAGATATGATTATGCATGTATGTTAGAGCTAGTATGTATGCATAGACCTAGGTATGTATGTGATGCATTAATGATATGATGATGCAAAATATGATTTGTATATAATGAATAAATCTAAGATGCAAAAACAGCCTAAGTGTAAGCACCACAAAATGTATAAAAGTCATGAATCAAAATGTTATCCTTTTCACAAAATTCATACATTTAAAATGAACCACGTGAAATGAAATGTACTATAATAAATTGTGAATGATGGATGTGAAAAAATGAGATGTCACAAGGGAAAAACAAGGTTTTTCATAAGACTCAAACACCCTAGTTGAATATTCAAAGGTTGTATACTGACTATACATGATTCTAAAAGATAAAAATATGCTAGAAAGACCTAGATATTCAATATCCCTATGTGTGCATAGTGAATTCATTAATGTGATGCATAATATTACCCCATTGCTAGGCTGTCTTTTAGAGCCCATTGTTGTAATGGATATCACCATATGGTTGACATACTTTGATTTTGTACTTGGTTGGACTCAACTATTATGTAATGAAAAACCTCAAAAGCTAGTGAGTCCTTATGTGCCATGTATGAGCATAGTCCAATGCTAGGGTCTTCAAGCTTTGGGGAGTTAGATTCTCAACCACTCGAATCGAGTCCTGATGAGAATGAAACCCTATTTTTACTACTTAAAGCCTCATTATTATTATGTATTTATAAAGAGAGTTAGAGCTTTGGGAAATTGGATTCTCAACCACTTGAATTGAGTCCTAATGAGAATTTAACCTTTATTCTTACTACTCATTTCATGATTGTTTTATTTTTATGACAAGAATTAAAGCTTTGTGGAATCATATTCTCAACCACTCAAATTGAGTCTTGATGATAATGCCACATTTATCCTTACTACATTTTCTATCATTTTTGTAATATTTTGCAAATATTTGAAGTGGTAAATTCCACTATTGTCATTGTTATTTTTTACTATGTGCATAATAGAATAGCAAGGGAAACGTTTCACTTAAGAGGCCATGACTACTTCATAGTTTCATATTTTCTTGTCCTAAATCATTTTTAATATGTGAAAATGTGTTTGGGATGTTTGAGATATATGAGGTATAATCAAAGCAAGATCCTACCTTTAAATATCAAGATAGCTTTCTACAAAATCTGAAAGTAAAACTAGGAATGGTTGAATAAATGAAAGACCCTATTGAACACCCTATAACAAATTATTAGTTGAGGGAAAATAACACAAAATCCTAGGATGAGGAATGTGCATGAAAATGATTTGTAGATGCATGTGTTTATCTTATGAACTTTTGAAAAATAAGATATGTGCATCAAATAGTCAGTGGTTGGATGCTCATCATTGTTGATGGTCATACGATATCGACCCTATATTACAAGAAACTCTTAATAATCAAAAGAAAAAGTACATATGATTACAATAGAAGAGGTTTGATTAAGACTCATGATAGTCATACAAGTATGGTGCTCTATGACATGCAAATAGTGATAATGATTGTGTGGTGTGTGTAAGCATTTTATGAACTTTTGAACATTAAGAGGTGTGCATAAAATAGTCAGTGGCCATATGAACATCATTTTTTATGGTCATCTGATATCTATCCTATCTTATGAAGACCCCCTAATGGGTGAAAGACCTCAAAGACAGGTTTAAGTGATAATAAGATGTAGAATAGAGTGATGCTAATGCAATGACTGATATACCTAATGCAATTAAAAAATGGAATTTAGAAATGTGAATGTATGATGATGTATACAATGCAATGTTTTTTTATGATTTTTGTTTTTGTAACATTTTTGTCATTTTTTTATGCATTGTGTGTTATGCATGAAATACCCACAGGTGAAGGATGTTAAGAGTTTCAGGTTCCTCAACACCCTCAATGAAATATAGATGATAAGTCCTTAGCCTGATCTTTTGTTTGATAATATACGGGCCTAACCAATTGTAGCTTCGATGATAGAGTATATCTCCTACCAAGACATAATTTTTCACATTTTTCTTGAATTTTCATTTTACCACATGCAACAATACCAAAAGAATGGTATCCAATTTTAGAGTTTCTTGGTGGTGAGAACCACCGCTAAGCAGATCTTCTCAACATAAGTGTACTTGAGCTCATAACTAACCAAGGTGCAGCTAAGGTAATAGATGGTCTATTATTTTTTACCTTATTCTTTTGGGCCAACATGGTCTTGAGGGTAAAGTCAGTGGCCACAATGTATAACACAAATTCTACACCTGGTCTGGGAGGAGCTAATACTAGCAAAGATGCCAAGTATTGTTTAATGTTATCAAAGGCTTTCTAGCACTCCTCATCCTCATCAAATATGCCCCCCTTTCATAATAATAAATTAAAAGACTTGCTACATCTTAAATTTACACTATGAAGCATCAGATAGATTGAATTTTGTCTTGCAAGCTACATAGTTGCTTAATATTAGTAGGGGGAAGCATCTCCATGATTGCTTTAACTTTGGCTGGATCGACTCCAATGCCTAATGTAGAGACTATGAAGCCTAATATTTTTTTGCATGTGACTCCAAAAATACACTTCTTGGGATTTACGAGAACGTTGTGATCTAAAAGGCACACAAAGATATTTTCTAACACATTGATGTGGTCATGATGTAGTGAAGATTTTTCTAAAATATAATCCATATAGTATTTCAAAATCTTGTGCATGTAATCATGAAAAATGTAAGTCATAGCCATATAATAAGTGGCACCAATGTTTTTAAGTCCGAAAGGCATGATTTTGTAATAGAAAATCCCCCATGGTATGGTAAATATTGTTTTGGATTGATCTTCAAGATTGACCTAAATTTGATTGTAACTTAAAAAACCATCCATGAGGGAAATCATTTCATGACCAACTATTATGTCGACAAGCGCATCGATGTTCAAGAGTGAGAACTCATCCTTAGGACTTGCTTTGTTTAGATAATGGAAATTAGTGCATATGCAAATCCCCCCATTTGGTTTCCCTACAAGGACCATATTGGAAACCCACTCAGGGTAATCAATAGGTTGGATGAATCATGCATCCAATAATTTTTGTAACTTATATTTTACCATTAAGGTGATTGTTGGGTGCATTTTATGGAGTTTTTGGTTGAATGATTTGATATTTGTATTGAGCATTAAGTTGTGAACAAGCAAGTTTGGATTAATATCCCACATATCTTTATAATACCAAGCAAAAAATTTCTTATATTTTGTTAAGAACATGTGAAGTCGACCCTTTCCATAGTTGATAACTTGAGGATTTTTAGTATCAATACTGATATCAACGTCAATCATTTCTTCCAGTAACATGTGGGATCCCTCCTCCAAATTATGAGGTGTAGGTATCAAATGAATATCGTAAATTGAGTTTATAGAATCAAATGCATCATTAGGCACAACCTCAACTTGACAAACATCTCCAAACAGACCCAAGGAAAAGTGAAATAGTTGTAATATATCCTCTCAAGGTAAGAACTCTTCCAGTGATGGTGGGAAAGTGATGTGATCAAAATAAATAACCTCAAGATTAAGGTTCAAAGGTTTCAAAGGGTGATATAGGTATAAAGTGGTATGATGAGGTCAATGGAGATCATATTGATAGTTGGAAAATAATCTTCATTCTCTAGTGGTAAAAGTCGATCGAAGATGGGTGGACATAGATGTACTGGGGGTGGTTGTGATGGTGGTGAAATGATAGGGTGTGGCCTAGGGGAAGTGAAAGCAGTGGAGTCCCTATGTGGGAGAAGTTGATGCATCAGGTAACTAGGGAAAATAAAAAGATAAAACTCATCTAGATCATCGAGGGGCTCGATGGATGTCGATTCATCCTTAGAGCTAGCTAAAGCAATAGAGATTACATCATACTCTTGGTCAGTTGAATTTATGGATATTGCATCCCAAAATTTATCAGATTCATCATTCTCTTCAATCGAGTTGTTTTCAGGGTCATTATTCAAACTCATCATCAAATATCCAACCACTTGTATGCTCCTAATTAAAGGAGTAAGAATGATAGGTGATGATCGTAGAAATTTGAACATGGTCACTGAGCAAATGATTATAATCCAAATTAGCATATTTTTTATGATCGATATACCTTCCACAACCTAGAGTTAGGCATTGAAGAGAATAGATAAGGAGGTTGTTGAGCATACATATGGAGTAGCCTAGTATGAACTTATCAGTAGGTAGCTGATATTGGGGTTCTAGAGGGGTCTGAAGACCTTGCTCATATTGATCTAAGATATTTTCTCACTAATGATGATGATGCAAATACTGTAGTGCAAAGGCTAGATTTGACATGTATTCGATGTTGGACTGAAAAGGTTCTTCATCCTCTTCCATCCTATGGGGCGTATCTAAGGGAAAATAAAATATACCATAGATAAAATAAATTTGGTTCAGTGGCCACCCTAAGGGAACTATCATACCAATGGGTAACAACATGATAGGAGGTCTACCTATGTCTTGATCTATCTTACTAAGGGGAGTGTATGTGACATCCTATACTATTTACTCCTTGAATCCTTGGCTAGACATATGTATCGTGACTTGGGAAGGGTTGGGTGTTGATTAGGGGGATGTGGGTTACAATGGGGCCAAGGTTAAATGTGGGGGTGCATCCCTTATCTGAGTGATGTAAATAGGAATTGTGGAAATGGATGATATCAAGGGCATGGGAGGTAACTCTAGTGACTAGGATGTGGATGCATGGGTTGGTGATAATGGTATTGATGGTATGGGTGCATTATTATGATTCTTGGTAAGAACTTATGATGCATGAGAAGGGTATTCTATGTCTATTGATGATGATGTTTTCTTTGATGAATACATAGAAGATATATATTGGAGGATTGGATGAATGGTGGGTGGATTGGGTTTAACCTCTAGATGTGTTGGTGGTAAAATAGACTCATTGGGATGTGAGACCATATTGTAAAATTTAAATGGTTTTGAGTTCACAGGGTTATAATGCACTTGACCATCATGTATGTATTTAAGCCATTTATGTAAGATTGAAGGTACACACCTCATGTCTTAGATCCAAGGTCAACCAAGTAGCAAATTATATTGCATGGCCTCTTTGAGAACATGGAAGAGTGTGTGAATTTTTTTCAGTCCAACCTGAACAGAAAGGAATACTATCCCAATAGTAGAACATAATGCATCATTGAATGACTGAAGGGTGAATGTGGATGTTATGATGTGGGATAGTGGAATTTTGAGGTACTGAAGGATGGATGTTATGATAATATTTATTGATGAGCCTGTGTCGATCAAGAGACGCTTATAAGGGATCCGGTCTATACTAGCCATGATATGGAGTGGAGGATCCAATATTTTAGTGAGTACAGTCTTGATATCATGGTCATAAAATGTGATTACAGGCTCGTTGTAATATTGTATTTGCCCCATAAAATTAGTAAAAGTATTAGGATCTTACAATTGTAACTCAATCACTTTCAAGATATCCATTAGAGCTTCTCTATGTGGCTTTGATTATTGTATTATCTCATATATGGAGAGCCTATACGATGTCATTCTTAGACTTTGGGTAAGTCTACTCCTTATTGTTAGCATCGATCAAGGTGGACTAGGTGTAATCGAATTAGGCTAAGGAGGTACCTATGATGTCAAAGGAATGTTATTAGGACCCAAATTAGGTGCGAGTTTATTAGGATATCATCAATTTATTATGAAAATACTAATCATCCCCACAAACTCTTGGTGAGGTGGATTGGAATGCACCTAATTCACCTAATTTGGTTATTCTACTTGGTTGGTAGGTGCTATGTTTGTTTCATGTGTGGGCAAAGGGTATTTGAAGACTCCTATGTTTTGATTATTTGGGGTAAGAGGATTGTCAATTTGAATCTCTTACCTCTAGATCATATATTTTACTATATTTTTAAAGGTGTAACATGTTTGGATGTCATGACCTCTTTGTCGATGGTAAGCATAGTATAGATCCTCCCTATGATACTTTGGTTTAGGTTTATTAGGGTCTAGTTGATGGACCTCAGGGATATTTATTGCATGTGCCTCACATAATCAATTAAAAATCAATGCTAATGATTTTGGCAAAGGAGTATATCTTTTAAGAAGCTTGTGTTGTTGATGGTACTAGGCTAGTGGAGCTTGAGCCTAGTAATTAGGCTTAGCTTGGTTTGAGGATCCAAGGATACTCAAAACAACTTTATTTACTAGGTTTTCCTTATATTGCATATTGCCTCCTTTAGCATTCTTGTTCATCCATTCCTTTTTATAGAGCTTAATATCACCTTCTTGGACCTTAATGTTCTCAATGACCTTAGTCTGTGCTAGGGGCTCCTCAAAGGTTTGATATTGTTGGATTTGTAATAGAAGTGAGATTCAATTTGGATAAATTCTAGTGAATAGTTTGGTAAGATTTGTTATAGGTATGGTGAAAGGAAACTTTGTTATTATTGCTCTCCATCGATTGTCGTAATCCATGACTAGATCATCTTTGAATTGCCTAAGATTGTGTAAATCAATGAATGTTGCCTTTTTCCTGATTCTAATGAAAAGCATTCTAAGAATGCATTTGCAAGTTGTTCAAAGGAATGGATGCTATATCATGGTAGATGATTATACCATTCTAAAGCAGGCCCTGCAAGAGTTATTGGAATGTTCTCAGCATGAGGGCAGCATAATTTTGAAGATGAAAGCATATATTCATGAAATGAGTGAAAGCATACATTCATGAAATGAGTGAGATGCTCTTGAGTGTCTTCCTCTCCTTTCAATTTATCTAATTATGGCATTTCAAAATGCTCAATATATGGGGGTGATGGCATGGATGGGTGTAATGGTTTATTGTGAAGCTGATGCAAAGTAGGCTTTTGGTAACCAACACCTAAAGTTTGCTTCTCTAAGGAATTAATGTGGTCTTTAGAAACATATAGGAATATAGTAAAATTATTTCATTTGTTCACCTTTACCCTCAAGGAGGATCCAGAGGCAATTGGATGTTGTCAACATGCATGTTCCTATAAGGTAATTCAATGTACATATTGATTGGTTCTTGATATTTTGATTGTGGTTCCTCATAGAGATCATACTCCCCTGGATAAGTGTATTATCTATTTTTTTCAAGTAATTGATACCTTTGAGGACATATGGGTGGCTGATTTGGTCACACATGAGGTGGAATATTTTCGTTTGGTTGTAGTGAAAGATCTTGATATTGCACAGGGTACCTTGTGTTATGTTGTAACCTTTGGGTATTAGGTGTAGGTACTATTTCATGCAATACATTTTGTAATTATTCTCATTGTATCCTTTGTTGATGCAACCTTTGTAAGTGTGACCATTTTTGGTCCACCTGTTGTTGATTTAATATTTGGTGATCTAACCATAGTTAGTCCAACTGTTGTTGTCGGTTAAGGTTTGGCCTAGGTTCCTGATGAGTGTGGTTTATTTTCTCAGATGTATGGGGTCTATTTACCCTTGTATGTAAAATATGGATGGGCTTGTCTTGTCTCTCGCACCTAGTGTGATCTACAACCTATTTTTATTGATCCCTAAATATTGCATTGACCTAGTATTTAGGTTTGTAAGTGAGCTTTGTATAATCAGGTAGCTTAAATATACATCATTCTTGAATGAATGATCTCTCTTGAAATATATTAGGATTTACATCACCCTTATCTATAATAAATGTGAGAGCCAACATGGGTTATCTATGAGAACGATGGTTAACACGCATATCCTCTTGGTCATGTTCTTAATGTATAGATAGATACTCAGTAGGGGTTTCTTGATAGTAGTCATCTTGGTACATGATATACTCTTGTGCTACTTCTAATGGTTCCCTAGGATGAGCTAATATGCGAATATGTGACATTGCTCTACTAGGCCCCTTAGTGGGCTAATGATTCTTTTTATAAAAATTAGTCAAAGTATATAGATCAGGAAAGTATCATTTTGATCGTATTTGGTACCTATAGATGCTTCCCAAATAGAGATTTCTTGAAAGTCATATTCCTTAAATGAGATAACCTAGGTACGATGTGTGCTAGGGTGCCAGTCAGGAATGGTAAGATCCTTTGGACTATGTTTGGAGATGTTCTATATCTCCTTGTGGATATTCAATAGCACTAGCTCTTGATTGAGTTTGATTGCATGTTGTGACCATTTTCTAAACTATGTAGATAGTAAATAAACAAACAATCAAGAAAACAATTTTTTTGTGTTTTTTATTTTTATAATTTTTTTTGTTGATGGTTTTTCATTTTTCTAATTTTTATTTTGGTTTTTGTGTGTTTTTTAATTAAAACCTATTCCTATGAAAACTAATAGGTAAATGAAATGAAAACTATGAAAGGTAGTTTGCACACACCCCCTATTGAGGAATGCAACACAAATGACAAAAATGTCTTCCTAGGATGTTGGATATGGCTGATGGGTATCCTAAGGAAATAATTTACCTCCTAAAGGATGTCATGTTCTTTGAGTCCTACTACTTGCTCAATCAAGTTTTTTCTTCACACTCAGGTGTGCTTGGACAATATCGATAATTGTGATCCACTAATTATTGAGCCCTATGGTTAAGAGGTGTCTAATACTATCCTACTTTAGGTGCACCCAAGAGTAGAAAACTTTTTGGTGATCAAGTATAGAAAGCCACTCAGGGGGACTACTATGGTTTGTAAAGGCGCCAATCTATGGTGGGATATGAATGCCCATATTGCATGATTATATTGCCTCATGTGTGTGTGAGGGTTCATTTTAAATTTTTATAGAAAAATAAATCAAAGAGCATATGATGATGTTCACTAATGCAAAAATTTATGTTTGATATTATGAGTAGGCAACAAAGCAAGCAAACAAAAAAATAGTAGATAAATGCCATCTAACACTGATACATTCATGAATAAAGGCCATCTAGACCTGAGATGGCCACAAATAGAGGTTGTCTTGACCTGAGATGACTGCTATCAGACTTATATAAAGCTAAAAAGTTTTGTAATTTTTCTTTTTGTAAAATGAAATTTTCTTATCTTTCTCTATAGAATAGGAACTAGTTTATCTTTATTTATATATAAGGAGAGACAAACTTACTTTGAAAGCTTAAGTTCGATGTGGATATCCCATTGTTGTTACTACTTTGCTTTTGCTCTAGGGTTCGTCCTAACCTAAGATGGCTATAGTATAGGGATTGTCTTGACCTAATATGGTGGTGAATGTGTACATATAAAAAGCAAAAATTTATTAGTAAGCAATAAAAAAGCTTAAAAAGGGACTAGGTCCCACCATGATCACCATATGATAGTTTGAAAACTACGCACCAATAAAGAGAATAATGATGTAAAGCAATAATGAACACACAAAGCATGTAATCGTAACACAATGATAAAAAGCAAGAGCAATAATGATTCAGGTCCTTTTTATTAATGATAATATCAAAGTGTATTACAATAACATCCCCTTTATGGAGTTAAATAATATGATAAAATTGATACAAATACAAGGGTTTTATCCCTCTTTGAATTTTACCGATGCACTGAATGGTCTTATTGTAATCACAAATAGTTTGTGGGTGGGTTTTCCATGATCGTTGTAGTGAGGATGATGTGAATCTTGTGCTCCTTTTTTTTTTGTTGTTCCTATTATCTACACACAAAGAAACTATAAACGTATCAAAATCATATGAAGAGCCCACCGAAATTGGGCTCGTATTAAAGATAACAAATGCGATAAATGAATATAAAAACCAGACTAAATTATGTAAAATTTGAAATCTATCTAAATGTAAAAATGATAAAAATATTGATCTAAGATATGCTAAAAGATAACCATAAAAACTAAATCTTTGCCAGAGGTCATCTCAGGTCAAGATGGCCTTACCTATGGGCTATCTCGGGTCAAGATGATTTCTATCCCAAGACTGTGTTTCTTTGTGGCTGAGTCAAGGTGGCATCTAAGATCAACCTAAGGTTTATTTTATTTATTGTTGCACTTTGAGAGTGACTTGGTGGGTTGGATCAGTCACCAAGGAAAGGGCACTTGATTGCATGAAATATGGGAGCATAGTTTCCAATACTTTTTAGTAGTATGGCAGCATGAATTTCAATAGCATAATGACTTAGAGGATTAAAAAGGGTTGCACTTCGTTGCTTGAAGAATTGAGGATAGAATTTGGTAGCACCTCATTGCACAAATTCAAATATTAAGGACCATTAAAATTGAGGGGTGAGTGCCATTTTATATATTTTGGGTAAAATCCTAGGGTGCTCTCTATGAAAAATTAAAGAGGTAGTTCACATTAAGAAAAGTGAATTCTTATCTCTAAAATATCATGCGATTGATAATTACATGTTTTTTTCCTATTTTGGCCCATGCAAGGTGCTTAATGTTTTCTTGCAAGATCATGCGTAGGGTTAACTGGTAGTTTTTGTTGCTATTTATGTGCCTTTTATTTTAAACCTTGCTTTTGGTGGCCATCTTAGGGTGATAAAACCATGGTTTGACATCCATATCGGGTAGAGATGACCGTGGTTTTTAAAAATTATACCCATTTAAGTGGTGAAAACCATTATTTATCCCTGAAGCTAACCAATTAGGTGTTATAAAAGGAGTCCATTCAGGTAGTCTCCTCAAAATGACATGTTTTAGGTGTCTACAGACTCAACAACCAAAATCATAGGACATGGAAGGGTCAAATAGTTGCTCAAATATTAAAGGGTTAAAACCCTCCTTGGTGTTCTACATATTTTAGAATCAACTAGAAACTTGATATCTATGAGTAAATTGAGTGAGGCACATGTGAAAATAGTATTTGAAAAGGATAGCTATAGGATTGTTCAAGGATAAATGATTTTGGCAAGAGGAATTTATATTGGAATACAATACAAGCTATTAGGAAGCACTATGACTGATGGGTGTAATAGTTCTATTATTTCTAAAAATAAAGCAGACAAAGCACCTGATATTCCTATAGAGAAGATATTTTTTGGCATCAAAGAAATGAATATTTTGGAGAAAAGAACCTTAATGGCCTATTTTACTTGGTGCAGTGACCTAGGGGATTATTATTTATTTCCTTCTGAATATTATCCTGGATTCCTTCATAGTTTACCTAAATGATATGGGAAAAACTCTTAATAAATGACACGAAATGGCACAAATGAAAACTTAATATTACATTAATCAAAAACATATGTATAGACATGTTTGCCTTTACAATTGGTATTTAATACACATGATCCATGTGAGTATATCTTGTTTTTGAGCTCGAATATGTTTCACCATATACCATGGTTCCTGTGATTCTTGCATATTTACATCCAAGGAGCTTCAATATCCTAATTTTGAACATTGATCCATTGCATACGGTTTTCACGTCATCATCCTTGGGGGTTGCACTTCATCACAACAATTGTTGTAGTCTTTTGACCTTGATTTATGTTCACCACTTTGTTGCTTCATGTTCACCATCCACAGCTACTGTCGTCGATGTCATTTTCTTCACAATTGATTTACCAACTCCTCCTGTGCGTCGCCACTATAGATCACGTGTTTCTAACAATCTCCATCTTGTCATTGTGCATCCTCTATTGAAGCTACCACCAGCATGGAATTTTCATCATCTCTCATGCCATTTTTATTTCCATCGTTCGATTTCGCCATGGCCTCTACCATTCCCTAAATTAAATTAAATTAATTTTTAATTTAATTTAATTTTTAAATACCCATTTTTAATTTTCCCACTTCCATCCTCCAATGGCCATAAATTAAATTATATTATTTTTTAATATAATTTAATTTTTCTCCACCCTTGCACCACTCCATTAAAACCCACATTCCATTTTCAACCATAAAATTAAATTATATTATTTTTTAATATAATTTAATTTTTCTCCACCCTTGACCCACTCCATTAAAACCCACATTCAATTTTCAACCATAAATTAAATTATATTATTTTTAATATAATTTAATTTTCCCACCTTCAGTCTTGATTGTTGTCTTGGTCACCAATAATTTAATGCAAGTTGAATATTGTCCACTTGACCATTGTCTTGGTCCACCAATAATTTAATGCAAGCGGCCCACAATTAACCACAAATTAATTAAATTAAATTATATATATATATATTTAATTTAATTTAATATTTTCCATAACCATTAATGCACGGCTCAGCCAATTCAATGCATGTTTGCTTGTCTTAAAGACTACAACAATTAAATTTTCCATTTGGCACGTGGTTTGAGGCATCTTCTGCTGCATCTTCTCTAACATTTCAGTTGCTACTTTCTTCTACCAATTTTTGGGACCCATTTCAACTATCCACCGACATATTAATGTTTACATTCATTAGAGAGCATTTTTCGAGTTTGACTCAGATCCAGTGTTAGATTTTGGTTTTATAAAGACATGTAAAACTTTGTTATTTTGGTCTTCATATTTTTGTAACAAGAGTACATTTTTGGTAGTACCCGACACTCTTCAGCTACCCATATTTCTCTTCCACACCTATACGCATTGGGGACCAATGCTTTCTCAGTGGGGAGGAATGATATGGGGAACGCTCTTAATAAATGGCACAAATGAAAACTTCATATTAAATTTATCAAAAATATATTTATAGGTATGTCTACCTTTACAATCGATATTTAATATGCACATTCCATGTGAGTATTAAATGCAATATAACATGATCCATGTGAGGAGGGGTAATATTATAGAATATAATATTAATCTCTATCACTAACAACCTCTAGGGCAGCTATTGATTTTATATAGTAAGATGTCAAGGCTTTGGAAGGCAATTTGGCCCCATACGTCATGATAAAGGTGTAGACACCAAATCCTAGCCACTTGTCCTCCATCCACATCATCCAATCACATCTGCCCATTATATATATATATATATATATATATATATATATATATATATATATATATATATATATATATATATATATATAAATATAAATATTTTATATTTATATTTATATATTTAATATAAATAAATATATGTATGAATAAATCACAACTGCTCATTAATATTTTAATCTCAACCATCCACTTGACTTGATCCATGTCACATTGCAAATATTACAATCTTAGCCATCCATTATGTTTTAATCATGATTGCACGTTGGTATCGTCAAAACCCTAGCATATGGAAGGCAAGTTATAAAAGGTCATTCTTTTTCATGAATTAAAGGTTAAGCAATTAAGTAATCAGTTAAGTTGTGACTTAATTTTAAGCTCTCATTTCCATCCCTTCCCAAAAACCTAGCATTTTGCTACCATCTACCTCATCATCGCTACTGAATCCTCTATTTCTAGTCATCTAAACCCTTGTGAACTAGATCTGGTTCTATATTATCCTTCGTAGAAACCCTCGAATACCTCCTAGCATCTTGTAAACATTACTGAGCATTCCAGGAACGTTGTTGGGTATTCATCACCATTGTTGAACACTTCTAAGCATTTTCTAGCGTTCCATTTTGCCGCCTCCATACCCTTGAACACTTTCAGATGTTCGTGCATCTTCAGATTGTAGACGCAGGTGTAGAGATAAAAATTAATCTAGTATTCTTAGCAAGGTATAATATTTTCATTGCATCTTACATTTTTTTGTTATTTGCTTTCATTTCATCATTGCAACATTTAGGTTTTTAATAGATCTATTTTTAACGAGGTCCTCACACTATGGAGCCCTCTCATATGCTATTGACCTTATCTGGTGTTTTTGATCTGATTTCAAGTTACAAGAGATATATTATTAAAGGTTGTTACAACTAGGGTGATCTCGTAGGGATACTCAAGCCCACCCCAAACTTGTTTGGAGTGAAAACAAGTGTTGAAGATACCTACTATTCTTTGTGAACAAGGGTTTTAAAACCCTTGTATTGTAACTATTGTATCAACATACACTATATTGTAACATTGGAGATCAAGGCTCCCCCCACATTAATACAATATATTTGTTCTTCATTGTGCAATCTATTTTGTGTGTTGATTTCATTATTGCTATATTGGTGTTGTCAATTTTTGCTTTACAAAATGTTGATCACGATGGGATACCCAAAGGGTTCTTCATTTTAATATACCTTGTTATTATTTTTATCTATGTTTTTCTATTTTATTATAGGTTTTTATAAATTTGATCGCATGAAAATCATGAAACTAGGGTTTCTAGGAGCAATAGATATTTGGTTTCACATATGTCCTCCAGCATTCAAGGGATGCCCTACTACATCCTGGAGATACCTCACCACATTCAAATGACTCTGCAATGCATCTAGAAATGTTGGGAAGAAATACATAGGCTTCTTGGTAAGTCTGCATCAAACCCCACATCCATTTTTCTTGCTTTTTAATAGAGAGATCAAAGAAAGGAAAATATTTATTTTCTGTTTAGAAAGTAATTCATTTTGTATTTTAGGTATTTACATTCCTTCATATAGACTACAAATAGGATAGATTTGAATTTTTACATACATCTTAGTTGCATTGAAATATTCATTATATTATATTTAGGTTTTTGTTGTTTGTGGTGTTTTACTTTTATATGGAATGTTGCTTACGATGAAATAAAAGAAAGCATAAATAGCCATATTTTTAGGCTAAAAACTCCCACCTTTACTTCTTTTAATTTGGAACTAGCCATTTATATTCGAGCATACTCCCATTGTTGGAATCACTTGATGATTTAGGGTGGAAGAACTAGGTGAATCCTCCACTGTTGGACTCACTTGATGATTTTAGGTGGATCTTAAGTGGTATACCCTAAGTTATTTTGAAGGAACTTGGTATTGATGTTCTTGGCCCTTGCTTAGCTAAGTAAAAGTGGGTTTCCTAGCACTATGTGAACACCATAGGCAACATAAAATTTTAAAAAGAATCACATACCTCTATACATTTCACATTAAACATCATTAAGTTGGACTTCATCATCAACTATTGATCAAGACTAGCGATGATGGGCTTCATCTCCATCCATTTTCTTGCCCCATAGACACCATAGCATATCATGAGAGATGTTTTTGGATTTTATCACTAGGAAAATCCTCATTTTCCATCCACATTAGGACTCCACCCTTCATAGTATCTAGGTTTAGGCATACATCAAAACACACCAACCACATTAAAAAAAAGAAACTATTGCAAGACATAGGATTTAATTGCTTGTTTGATTCTATCAATTTTTTATTATAAATTCATATTTTCACACACATTCCCCACATTCACTATCCCAATTGGCTCAATTGCTTATGGTTTCAAATCAAAGCCAATATACTTTATCTATGGAGTGCATCACCTATTTCCCAACCACTTTTATGGCTATCCCTGTGAGTGTGACATATTCCAGTTTTTTTATTGGACCTTTGCATTTTGTATGTACTTCAAATGCAGATGTGATGAAAAAGGCTATTCACACTTCCATCCCAAAGACAAAATATTTCCACACCTAATGACACTTGCATGACATACATAGACATGGATAAGGTTGGAACTTACTTAAGACCAACCAAATCGATCTTAGAACAAATCAACATCCCACATAGCCAAGTTCCTTCTTTTCAATAGGAATTTGTTTATTCACATCCATACAACTTCACTCAAACGTACACCAATCCTATTTTTAAGGTATCATATGCGCCTTTGCACCACATGTATCCACCACAACATAGCCAAATACCTTCCATTCCATCTGCCTAAAGAACACAAGCTTATACTGAGAGGGGGGTGAACAATATAAGACCACTTTTTACTTTTCTTTCCCAAACAATATTATGCAATGTATAGATAGCAATATCAACAATAGTAATCAAAGCAATGCACAAATCACCACACACAATAGAGACACCACAATTTACGTGGTTCACCCAATGTGGGCTACTCCACGGAGAAAATATTTCACTAAAATTTTCTCAATCAATCTCTTGGGAATCCTTTCCCTATTACAATGTTTATGGACCTCTGTCCAAAGGAGATACCAATCCCCTAAATCAAGTTCATGGATCTCTATCCATAGGAGAACTCCTTCTCCTCTACTCTGGTTGGTGATCCTCTAGAAGACTACTACCTCCACTACACTGGCTTGTGGATCTCTCTCCACTGAAGACTCTTATCCCCACTCAGAAGACCTATCCTCACTACCCTGGCTAATGGATCTCTATCCACTAGAGACTACTATCCTCTACTCTCTATCACCTCCAAAGCTCTATCTCAAATCTATACTAAACATTATCCTTCGATCTAGCATAAATCTGCTCAATATCTATCTCTAGTCTGGCACAAACCTATCCTCAAATCTGCACCAAAATCTATTCTCAAATCTGCACTAAACATAGTCCTTCGATCTAGCACAAATCTATCCTCAATCTCTATCCTCAAGCCTTAACTCAAAGCTTGACTCAATCTCAAATCAACTCTATTGGATCTACCCTAAACCTTAACTCAAGGTTTGAACAAATCAATCAATCAACTCTGCTCTCAAGCCTTCTCAAAGACTTGTCTTAAATCTACCTTGTAAGCTTCCTCAAAATCTCACACTAATCTATCCACAAGTCCTCTCTTAGAACTTGCTCAAATCTGCTCTACAAGTCCTCTCTAGAACTTGCTCAAAACTGCTCCACAAGTCCTCTCTAGAACTTGTCCAATCTGCTCAATAAGTCCTCTCAAGAACTTATCCAAATCTGCTCAATATCTGTATTGTAAGCTTCCACAAAATCTCACACCAAATCTGTCCACAAGTCTTCTCAAAGACTTACCTCAAATCTGCTCAACAAGTCCACACAGAACTTGTCCAATCTCATAGAAACATAAAGAGAATTGTTAGAGACTCAATATGTTCTACACTTATCACAATGCTCAATTACTTTCAATCACTCTCTTAGAAACATAAGGAGAATTGTTAGAGACTCAATATGCTTCAATTTCAACTCAATGCTCAATCACTTTCTCAAATCAGAATATAGAATAATTTGTTTTATGGAACTTGAACAATCACTTCACACACCCACTTGACTAGGCTCAACCAACTCTACTCATCCAAACACTCAATGAAACAACCCTTGCTCACAAACCCTAGTCCAAGCATATGATCACTTACTCAAAATATTTCCAACAATGCCCAACAACAAGTCTCACATAACAATGATACTCATGTTCTTTTCAAACTCTAGTTCAAGTTCTTTGCTCAACAACTCACTTCAACAACAATGCTTATAAAACAATCTTCACATAGCAATGATACTCAAACCCTAGTTCAAGTTCTTCACACAACCAATGACTTCAACAACAATGCTTATAAAACAATCTTCACATAGCAATGATACTCAAACCCTAGTTCAAGTTCTTCACACAACCAATGGCTTCAACAACAATGCTTATAAAACAAGGTTTTAACAACTCTTTATTCCATAAAACCTTGAAGCATTAACTCAACACATTCAATAGGAAACCCTAATCAAGTCCTTTTCACTCCAAACTTATTTTCTAGAAAACCAACCAATCAACTTAACTATGGAAGAATGTGCTCATACCTTTTTCTTGATGATGAAGGAATCTCATAAATCTACCACAACCATAAACACTTCTTTGCCAAGCTCAAAGAAATTATTAGATGATAAACTTCCTCAAAATACAATGTAAATATCAAGACACACATACACCTTATCACTCCATATTTAAGAAAACATTCATCAACATTTTACAAAAAATAATACACCACTTACACCTTATAATCTCCCAATTAAAATTATATTCAATGCACTCTTCTTTTCAAGATAACTCAATGCTAGAAGTTCCCTCTATCCTTTTAATACTTCAACAAATCAATGTGACAAAAGCACTTTATTAAAATAAACCTAACACCTTATTCCTCCAACTTATCAAAAATAATTTTCAACTAACAATCCTTTTAAGCAACCCTTTTAACTCCAAAATTTAGGCAACACACAAAAATAATAATCAAAATTTATTACCTTGCCTTGGAAGGGATTCGAACTCACAACGCAGCCTCAACCAGTGCCCTAGTCGTGGCTCCAACCACCATGTGAGCTAGGCGCTCGCTTGGGGACTAAGGAGCACCACGTGCTCCAAAAGACTCCCCGCCTTGCCTAGCACAAAAATGTGCACCTTTCCTTTGGCGCTTCCAACACTAATGCAACCACCAAAAATGTTGTCGTCACATTTCGAACGTAGGTCTCCTAGCACCCAAACACTCTAACCATTGTCCTCTTGCCACTAGGCCATGCTGCCCAGTTGGCGCTTGGTACTTTGGCGTTGTTCCCCTTAAACCTTATTCGTTGGCGCTAAAACACAAAATTCGCTTCTCTTATTCCGCACGAATTCAACACAATTGCACGCATTCATTAATCGAGCAAAAGGATAAGTTTTAATGCCTCTAAGGCATTGGTATATATATTGATTTCCCTCCTTCATGCATAACGTCGATGCTCGAATTTCCTCCAATATATTAGACGTCGACGCTTTTTATTTCCCTTTGAACTTATTAATTTATAAATTATTTAAATTCATTTGAATTTAAATTTTATAAATTAATTCTTTAAAACCCTTTGGTTTTATTAAGGCCATCTTTCATTGTACAACTTGGTATAAATAATATTTATTTATAAAATTTAAATTCACTTTGAATTTAAATATTTTATCAAATAAATATTAAACCTTCCTTTAGCTTTGCAATAATCTTCCTTGGGTTTTTATGAAAAACCTTTTAACTTATGCTTCCATATAATATTAAAAATATTATGAAGCCCTTTTGCCTTTAACCTCTGCATTGTTCCTCTTGACCTTTGACATCATCAGTGGCTTATTCCTGGATATCAATGACAACTTTGACAACTTTATTTCTTGACAAATTCCTTGACATTAATGATGACTTCATTCCTTGACATCAATGACAACTTGACTTAATGACTCAAAATGTCCAACAATCTCCCCCTTTGTCATTGATGGCAACCCAAATTATTTTTATTAAAAACTTGGCTTTTTCTTTGTTCTGCTCCCCTGGACATTGCTCCCCTTGGCTCAATGCTTTCTCCTTTTTACTCAAATACCAAATATCTCCCCTTACTCAAATCTCTCCCCTTTGACATCAATGGAAAAGGGTCACCTTTGGGGCTCGGGGCTAAGAATGAGCCTCTTAGCTTAGCCCCTCCCCCACCTTCTCTTGAGGTGGTTAATTTTGGGGTGGGAGTATTTCTACTCCTAGAAAGCATTATTCTTTACCTTTATCCTCTTTCCTTCTTATCTGATCCTTCTGATTCCTCTGACTATTTCTTTCCATGTCCATGTTCTTGTCCATGTCTACATTCCTATCCTTGTTCCTATTCTTGTTCTTGTTCATATTCATGTTCATGTTCCTGTTCATATCCATGTTCCTATTCCTGTTCCTGCTTGATTCTGGAATGTCTGCTCTACACCACTTTGTTGTGTGACCATCATTATTGCACTTATAACACTTAATGTTATTATTCCTTGGAGGTGCAAATGTCTTAGGATTTCTCCTAGTGAAGCCATATCCTCTTCTGTCATGAACCCTACAATTCATTGCCTTGTGACCAAACTGATTACATGAGTAGCAATACCCATGGAAAAGTTATTTGTTCCCATATTCATATCTTTCCTGTGTCCTGCATTATGAAGCCATGTGCCCAAACCTGTGACATGAAAAGCATCTTCCATTGAAGCCTCCTTGTCTTGACCTCATTGGTCTCCTAGTCTCTCTTGACCTATTCTTATTCCACTTATCTTCTTTTATTTTCCTTTCTTTTGAACATCTCTATTGTCCAACTCATCCTCAGATGTCTCACTCTCTTTTACACTATCTTCTTCTGAAGTATCTTCATCTGAAGTTTCTTCTCCTCCAAAACTTGAGGTTGACTTTCCTTCCCATTTCTTTTGAACCTTGTTCAAATCCAAGACCTATTTTGCTTGATGTAGGCTTTTGTATCTTGATGAACTTATCCAAGTTCTTTGAGCTATTTTTGAACCCTTTTAGCTTGAATTTGGAGTCTTCTAAATCTTCTCTTAGTAGTGCCACTTCTTGTGCTAACTTTTCACATTCTAAGATCTTTGCTTCTAACTTATCTTTGAACCTTTTTGCCTTAGCCTTTGATTTTTCTAAATCCTCTATAAGCAATCTTCTCTCTTCATCACATTCTTGAAACTGAATTTCAAGTTTAGAGTTTTGCTTTCTTACCTTCTTTACTATTTCAAGAGCATAAATAAGTTCTCCCTTGAGATCATATCCATATTTCTCTGAATATTCCTCTATTTGTTTACCTTTGTCCACATCTTTATTTTCTATTGGCTTGTCTTCTATAGGATCACCTACTTCTTCTTCTAATGCCATTAGAAGGTTTTCATCTGGTCCTTCAAGTGCATCCTCATATTCATCATCACTGAAACTATAACCATCCCTTGTACAATTATCTTCAAGATGTCCAAAGTTACCACATCTAAAACACTTGAGAATTACTAGAGTCCTTTTCTTAACTTGTTCTTTTTCTTCAATCATAAATAGGACTTCATCTCTATCATTATCTGAAAAACTAGCATCACTATCACTTGAGTACTTACTTGCCTTATCCGCATAGTAGCTCCTCTTTTGCCTTTGAAAGAACTTATTTCCTTGTCTGCTTTGTCCATCCTTGCTTTTCTTTTGGTGCCTGTATCTTTCTGATTCCCTGTTCTTGTGATCCTATTTTTCTTCATCATTGTTATTCTTAGCTTCTTGATAGTCAGTTGCATAATGACCATACCTTCCACAATTGAAACATTTAATAGATCTTGTATCTCTAGATCTTCTTGAATCCTTATTCCTTCTACCATAATTTGCTTCTTCATCATTGGATGACTCATTGCTTGATTCTGACTTCTTACCCTTTGTCTTCTTGATTGCTTTGAATGTTGCTTCTTTCTGAGGATTTGGTTCCTCTTTTGTTCTTATCTCAAATGTTGTAAGAATACCAAGCAACATATCTCTTGTCAAAGTATCACCATCCATTGACACTTCTATAGCAGAAACCTTTTCACTGAATATTTTTGGAAGAGTTCTTAAGACTTTATCACAAACATCTGATTCATCAATCTTCATTCCAAGTCCTTGCATATCATTAACAACCTCATCAATTCAAAGTAGATAAGTACTAATATTTTCCTCATCCTTCATTCTTAATTCTTCAAATTGTCCTTTGAGATTTTGCATCTTTGCTTTCTTGACACATTTATCTCCTTCATATATATTTTGCAATTTATCCCACATTTCTTTTGTAGTTTGACAATGCATAACTTTCATAGACTCTGTTCTATGCAAACCTCTCAAAAGTGCATTCATTGCTTTTGAATTGTAATGTTGTAGGAGCTTACCTTCCTTATCTGTAGGAGGATTAATTAAGGGATCATATCCAAATTCAACTACTTCCCAAATTTCATTTCCAAGTGCCATCAGGTAGATCTTCATTCTCATACTCCAATATATATAGTCACTTCCATCAAATACTGGTGTTGAATTATCTGAGGACACATTCTTAGAATCCATTGTGTTCTTGTTAGCTTTTCCTTCAAGTTGTTAAACTCTTCTGAAGGAACTCGCTCTGATACCAATTGAAGAACACAAGCTTATACTGAGAGGGGGGTGAATAGTATAAGACCACTTTTTACTTTTCTTTCCCAAATAATATTATGCAATGTATAGATAGCAATATCAATAATAGTAATCAAAGCAATGCATAAATCACCACACACAATAGAGACACCATAATTTACGTGGTTCACCCAATGTGGGCTACTCCATGGAGAAAATATTTCACTAAAATTTTCTCAATCAATATCTTGGGAATCCTCTCCCTATTACAATGTTTATGGACCTCTATCCAAAGGAGATACCAATCCCCTAAATCAAGTTCATGGATCTCTATCCATAGGAGAACTCCTTCTCCTCTGCTCTGGTTGGTGATCCTCTAGAAGACTACTACCTCCACTACACTGGCTTGTGGATCTCTCTCCACTGAAGACTCTTGTCCCCACTCAGAAGACCTATCCTCACTACCCTGGCTAATGGATCTCTATCCACTGGAGACTACTATCCTCTACTCTCTATCACCTCCAAAGCTCTATCTCAAATCTGTACTAAACATAGTCCTTCGATCTAGCACAAATCTGCTCAATATCTATCTCTGGTCTGGCACAAACCTATCCTCAAATCTATACCAAAATCTATTCTCAAATCTACACTAAACATAGTCCTTCGGTCTAGCACAAATATATCCTCAATATCTATCCTCAAGCCTTAACTCAAAGCTTGACTCAATCTCAAATCAACTCTATTGGATCTGCCCTAAACCTTAACTCAAGGTTTGAACAAATCAATCAATCAACTCTGCTCTCAAGCCTTCTCAAAGACTTGTCTTAAATCTGCCTTGTAAGCTTCCTCAAAATCTCACACTAATCTATCCACAAGTCCTCTCTAGAACTTGCTCAAATCTGCTCTAAAGTCCTCTCTAGAACTTTCAAATTCACAAGTCCTCTCTAGAACTTGCTCAAATCTCTACAAGTCCTCTCTAGAACTTGTTCAATATGCTCAATAAGTCCTCTCAAGAACTTATCCAAATCTGCTCAATATCTGTATTGTAAGCTTCCACAAAATCTCACACCAAATCTGTCCACAAGTCTTCTCAAAGACTTACCTCAAATCTTCTCAACAAGTCCACATAAAACTTGTCCAATCTCATAGAAACATAAAGAGAATTGTTAGAGACTCAATATGTTCTACACTTATCACAATGCTCAATTACTTTCAATCACTCTCTTAGAAACATAAGGAGAATTGTTAGAGACTCAATATGCTTCAATTTCAACTCAATGCTCAATCACTTTCTCAAATCAGAATATAGAATAATTTGTTTTATGGAACTTGAACAATCACTTCACACACCCACTTGACTAGGCTCAACCAACTCTACTCAACCAAACACTCAATGAAACAACCCTTGCTCACAAACCCTAGTCCAAGCATATGATCACTCACTCAAAATATTTCCAACAATGCCCAACAACAAGTCTCACATAACAATGATACTCATGTTCTTTTCAAACTCTAGTTCAAGTTCTTTGCTCAACAACTCACTTCAACAACAATGCTTATAAAATAATCTTCACATAGCAATGATACTCAAACCCTAGTTCAAGTTCTTCACACAACCAATGGCTTCAACAACAATGCTTATAAAACAATCTTCACATAGCAATGATACTCAAACCCTAGTTCAAGTTCTTCACACAACCAATGGCTTCAACAACAATGCTTATAAAACAAGGTTTTAACAACAACTCTTTATTCCAGAAAACCTTGAAGCATTAACTCAACACATTCAATAGGAAACCCTAATCAAGTCCTTTTCACTCCAAACTTATTTTCCATAAAACCAACCAATCAACTTAACTATGGAAGAATGTGCTCATACCTTTTTCTTGATGATGAAGGAATCTCATAAATCTGCCACAACCATAAACACTTCTTTTCCAAGCTCAAAGAAATTATTAGATGATAAACTTCCTCAAAATACAATGTAAATATCAAGACACACATACACCTTATCACTCCATCTTTAAGAAAACATTCATCAACATTTTACAAAAAATAATACACCACTTACACCTTATAATATCCCAATTAAAATAATATTCAATGCACTCTTCTTTTCAAAATAACTCAATGCTAGAAGTTCCCTCTATCCTTTTAATACTTCAACAAATCAATGTGACAAAAGCACTTTATTAAAATAAACCTAACACCTTATTCCTCCAACTTATCAAAAATAATTTTCAACAAACAATCCTTTTAAGCAACCCTTTTAACTCCAAACTTTAGGCAACACACAAAAATAATAATCAAAATTTATTACCTTGCCTTGGAAGGGATTCAAACTCATAGCGTAGCCTCAACCAATGCCCTAGCCATGGCTCCAACCACCGTGTGAGCTAGGCGCTCGCTTGGGGACTAAAGAGCACCACGTGCTCCAAAAGACTCCTCACCTTGCCTAGCACAAAAAATGTGCACCTTTCCTTTGGCGCTTCCAACACTAATGCAACCACCAAAAATGTTGCCACCGCATTTCGAACGTAGGTCTCCTAGCACCCAAACACTCTAACCATTGTCCTCTTGCCACTAGGCCATGCTGCCTAGTTGGCGCTTGGTACTTTGGCATTGTTCCCCTTAAACCTTATTCACTGGTGCTAAAACATAAAATTCACTTCTCTTATTCCACATGAATTCAACACAATTGCACGCATTCATTAATCGAGCAAAAGGATAAGTTTTAATGCCTCTAAGGCATTGGTATATATATTGATTTCCCTCCTTCATGCATAACGTCAGTGCTCGAATTTCCTCCAATATATTAGACGTCGACGCTTTTTATTTCCCTTTGAACTTATTAATTTATAAATTATTTAAATTCATTTGAATTTAAATTTTATAAATTAATTCTTTAAAACCCTTTGGTTTTATTAAGGCCATCTTTCATTGTACAACTTGGTATAAATAATATTTATTTATAAAATTTAAATTCACTTTGAATTTAAATATTTTATCAAATAAATATTAAACCTTCCTTTAGCTTTGCAATAATCTTCCTTGGGTTTTTATGAAAAACCTTTTAACTTATGCTTCCACATAATATTAAAAATATTATGAAGCCCTTTTGCCTTTAACCTCTGCATTGTTCCTCTTGACCTTTGACATCATCAGTGGCTTATTCCTGGATATCAATGACAACTTTGACAACTTTGTTTCTTGACAAATTCCTTGACATTAATGATGACTTCATTCCTTGACATCAATGACAACTTGACTTAATGACTCAAAATGTCCAACACTACCCACACTACCACTTACACCAATCCACTTTATGAAGCACATGTCAATGCAACTTCACATATTCCATCTACCATGTCATCCACTACTCCTCATTTAGTTGTGATTTCTTTCACAACTTATCCCCCACAAACTTCCACCAACATGGCCAACATTCACACCTCACTTCCATCCAATTCCATCACTCCATATGCTTCAAAAACCACCATACATAAATCATGGTAGCACCTTAACCAACTTCTCATGGGCTAGCAAGATGCTAGTTCTTGTTCCCAATAGCAAACACATGTAGCATATTAAACTTCATTCCACTCCTAGCCAACATAACTTCTTCACCTCAAACCCATCTAGGATATCACAATGTTCTACGGTCTCCATTCCCACACCTCCATTAATCCACATTCACCCCAATTCCATATCATAACATATTCACATTCCTCAGACCTAATACCCACTTCACCAACAATAATCATTTCATCATCATGCTCAACAACATGCCCTCCATCATAAAATACCCTTCAATTCATCAAGCCATCAACATCACATTCCTCCACAATAATTCACCAATTCGCATACCCACCTTCACATAATCAACAAGCAATTCAAGATTTACACACACATGAGGAAGACCCTAAAATCCTAGAAATGTAATACCATATTGATAGCTTGATGTTGCATGCCTTGGTATGATGTACCAGAATCCTACCTTAAGATAACTAATCAATCAACCCATCCATTTTTCGGTACCATCATCACCATATCTAACATACTTCATGGTACTAAAGTTTAACAAATTTAAGGGGATGGAGGACCCTAGAGAGCACATAAGAACATCTATTCACTCATGCTTTAGAATTCAAGACCAAGATACTTTGATACTCTAAATGTTTCCTCATACATTAGGGGGAGATGCTCAATATTGGTACAATCATCTGCCTCACTATAGCATTTTCACATTTGAATAATTGGTAGAATTTTTTTGGAGATATTTTCCCTCAATGTTCACAAAAAGACCACATTGACTAACTTATACAACCTTAGATAATTTTATGAAGAGTTAGTCTATGATTTTGGAAACAGTTGGAGGGCAGTCATCACTAAATTTCCATTCTCCCTACCAATGGAAGAACTAACTCGAATGTTCAGAAAGATTTGCTTAAAACAAATTTTATTTCTATTACAACTACAACAATACAGAACATTCGATAAGGCTCTCTCTCAAGCTTGTGTCATTGAAGAGATCAAAATTCAAAAAGGTGTGATCCAACCAAAGAAAAAAAATGGCAACATAAGGGCCAATCAAAATGAAATCACTTTGGCAAAACAAAGAAAAATCAAGTGGTCTTGAGTCAGTTGGTAATGACTCAACAACAATAACAAGTGCAACAACAACCACAAAAAATCAATTATCAAGTGGTTTCCCCAACCCACCAACCTAATGCCATAGCACCAATTGTGGAAAATCATCAAAGTTGATAATTTGTTTGACAAAACTATATTTTCACTCCTTTGTGTGAATCATGCGCCTCCATATTTCATAGGTTGTATGACACAAATCAACTTGCCTTACCTAAGGTTAAATATGATTATCCAACCAAACACATAAAGAGCTATAGGGAAATTTTTGTTTACCCTTATCATCAAAAAATGAGTATGACATTAATAATTGTTGGTCATTTAAACACATAGTGCAATATTTGATAGAGCTAAGGGCCATCAATCTTGATAGTCCCTTAGATCAATAAAACCAAAATATTGGTATATACCAAACACCACTTACTCATCATGAGGAACAATAATAGACAACGGGAGGTCAAACATTAAGACTCCTCCTAATCAGGTCAACCATGTAAAAAAATATAAAGGTTTTATGAGGGCTATTCACGTAGTTATCCATGGATAGAGAAGCACTAATAGATAGAATGTGAATAACACAAGCTTATACTGAGAGGGAGGTGAACAGTATAAGATAACCTTTTGCTTTTCTTTCCCAAAACAATATTATCCAATGTTATCAATTGTAATATCTTTCCAAAGTAGTGTTAACCAATATCATCAATAGTAGTAGCAAAGTAATGCACATATCATAACACAAATGAGAGACACATATTTAACGTGGTTCACCCAATGTGGGCTACGTCCACGAAGAAAATATTTCTTATAAATTTTCTCAACAAATCTCTTGGGAACCAAATCCCTATTACAATGTTTATGGACCTCTATCCAAAGGAGACACTAATCCCCTATGCTCAAGTTTGTGGATCTCTATCCATATGAGAACTCTATCCCCTCTACTCTAGTTCGTGGACCTCTATCCATAGGAGACCTATATCCCCACTGCTCTGGTTTGTGGAACTCTATACATAAGAGACCTTTGTCCCTAATGCTTTGGTTTATGGACCTCTATCCATAGGATACCTCTGTCCCCACTACTCTAGTTTGTGGATCTCTATCCATAGGAGACCTCT
Source organism: Wollemia nobilis (assembly GCA_028583015.1). NCBI lineage: Eukaryota > Viridiplantae > Streptophyta > Pinopsida > Araucariales > Araucariaceae > Wollemia > Wollemia nobilis. The sequence continues at coordinate 2,666,760 of JAQPPZ010017048.1, read as the reverse complement.
GTCCCCACTATTCTGGTTTGTGGACCTCTATCCACAGGAGAACTCTATCCCCACTACTCTAGTTTGTGGACCTCTATCCATAGGAGACCTCTATCCCCATTGCTCTGTCTTGTGGACCTCTATCCATAGGAGAACTCTATCCCCTCAACTCTAGTTTGTGGAACTCTATCCATAGGAGACATCTCTCCTCTCTACTCTGGTTCATGGAACTCTATCCATAAGAGACACCTCTCCTCTCAACTCTATTTTATGGATCTCTATCCACAGGAGACACCTCTCCTCTCAGCTCTAGTTTGCTCCAAATCCAGCTCAATACTCTACTCAAAAACTACTCCAAGCCTTCACACAAGGCTTGCTCAAATTTACAATAAAATCTACTCAACTCACTACTCTAATCTACACCAAGCCTACTCACAAGGCTTTCTCAAATCAACAACAAAACCTACTCACAAATCTACCCAAATCTACACCAAGCCTACTCACAAGGCTTGCTCAAATATTCTCTCAACCCTTGCCCAAACTTCTTCAATCTTCTCACAAGACTTGCTCAAATCTACCTCAAACCTGCTTCAAGTCTTCTCACAAGACTTGCTCAAATCTACCTCAAACCTACTTCAAGTCTTCTCACAAGACTTGCTCAAATTGCCTCTGCTTCGAGTCTTCTCACAAGACTTGCTCAAATCTACCTCAAACTTGCTTCAAGTCTTCTCACAAGACTTGCTCAAATCTGCCTCAAACCTACTCTAACACATGCTCAAAACTTTCTCATAACACATGCTCAAAATTGCTCATAACACATGCTCAAAACTTGCTCATAACAATGCTCAAAACTTTCTATACACATGCTTTGATCAAAGTACTTCAGACATATTCTACCTAGAATTCTTGTTCAAGAACATATAGAAAATGATATGCAATACAATTTCACAATATGTTCTTTCCAAATATCACTCAAGGCCAATGCACAAATTACTTCACAAAAATACTTTTTGACCTTTGCTAGTTTATCCCAATATCAATCAAGATTATGCACAAAACTTGCTCTCAACCCTAGCACATGTGTTTCCAATCTCATTTAACAATGAAGCACAATTTATTCACAAACCCTAGCACATATATTTCCAACAATGCACATATATAATCCTTATTTCTCCACCTTATGATTCAAAAATATTTGCTCAACCAAACACCTTAAAGAAGGAATGATATCACCATACCTCTTAACTTGCTTTGATGAAGATGTGCCCTCAAAACCTATCTCAAAAGAATTTCCCTTTCAAAGTGCCACTTCAAAAACTGGTTAGTAGATCTCTCTTTCAAATATTCCACATTAAATTTTTCTTCAAAAATATGCATAGAGATAATGGTTTACAACTCCTTTTAATTTCCCAAAATAAATCTTTTTAATCAAAGAACAAAACCCTTCAAACTTTCTTTCACCATGTAGGAATACACACAATAATTAAACCACAATAACACCTTATTACTCCTACTTGTAAAAGGCACAACTAATTTTCAATATCAATAATGTACCTTATAATCATCCAAAACCCTAAGTGCAAAATACAATTTTAATTCCACTTTCATACACCTTATACCTCCTATATCAAAAATTATTTCAACCTTATAAAGCCACACATAGAATATGAAATATCATTACTCACATAGTACTTTTGATTTCAATTTATCATGCAAACATTCAACCTTATGTCTCCCTAGATCAAGCACTATGCATACCCAATAATGCAAAAATTAAACCTTGTGTCTCCCTAGGTCAAGCGTTATGCATACCTTAATATTTTCAAATTTAATCAAAATTTGTGCCCTGCCAACGTGCTGCCATCGTGACTCAAAACTACCACCTCTTGCTGGCCCATATCCTAGTGTAAGCTAGGCTACCATGTGGGCTAGCTGCCCACACAAGACTTATAATGCATAAACTCTAATTTGATATCCTCTTTCATAGATAGTTTATTTTTCAATAAAACTCCAAGCAAAATGAACTCGTTGTGCCTCAAACCCATGACCTCTCACCTGCCATGACTTCGAAACCTGCCTACCACCTAGGCTAGCCGCCCAGTTGGAAACCTCGTGCGTTGCCTCCTTAAATCATATTAAATTTCACCTCTGCTTTGAAATGTGTGTGCTTTTTTTCTCTCTCTACCCTCAACGAATGGTGCGAATCATGCTTGATCAAAAACCTTGGCAAATGAATTATTTTTCTTCCTTTAATATGCAATTCGAACTTTATGAAGACGTCGACTCTCCTTTTTATTTCCATCATTTGAATTTGAATTTTGGTGCCCTTTAAAATTCAAATTTATTTTTATTATAATATTTAAACCTTGGTTTTAAATATTATAATATTTTTCTTGTGAACCTTTGTCAAATGATTTTCTTTTCAACCAAATAAAGTCTTGTCTTTTTCTTGCTAACATAACCATGGAAAATATTTTTCAATCAAATGAAACCTTGTCTTTTTCTTGCTAACATAACCATGGAAAATATTTTTCAATCAAATGAAACCTTGTCTTTTTCTTGCTAACATAACCATGAAAAATATTTTTTCCTTCAACTATTGTACCTTTGACATCAATATTTCTGCCTCATGAATCCTTTGATGATATTTGCCTTGCATTTTATTATTTCAACCTTGAAGATAAATCTCAACCATTTTGCCTTTGACATCAATGACAACCAATATACTTAATATTTCCAACAATCTCCCCCTTTGTCATTGATGGCAACCCTTCTAAAATATTTCCTTTTACTACCACTGGATTCCAAATCTGCTCCCCCTGAGAAGTTGTTCCCCCTTATTGAAACTCTCCCCCTTTGACATCAATGGCAAAAGGGCTCCTTTGGGGCTAAAAATAAGACTCTTAGCTCAGCCCCCTCACCACCTCCTCTCCTTGAGGTGATCAATTTTGGGGTGGGAGTAAATCTACTCCCAACTTACAATGCTCTTCTCCTTTCTCAACTTTCTTCCACATTTTTGTAGTCATACCTCTTTGAACCTTTTGGTCATTTATGTCCTTGCTTGTCTTTGAAGGTTCTGGAAACTTTGTTCTACACCACTTTGCTTTATGCCCAAAATTATTGCAATTGTAACACCTGATGTTGTAGTTTCTGAATGGTGCAAATGACCTAAAATTTCTTTTGGTGAAGCCATAATCATTTCTACCATGAATCCTGCAATGTATAGCTTTGTGACCAAAACGATTACATGAGAAACAATGCCCTTGGAAGAAATATTCATCTTGTCTTGAAAAATATGGTCTCTTGGTCCTTTCTTTGCCTTCTCTGTGATGATCCATGTTTCTTGTTTGTGCATTGTTTTCTTTCTCAATGATGCTTCCACTCCTCAACTTATCAACATAGGTCTTAGGTTCTTCTTCAATCTCTTCCTCTGAAACTTCCTTTTCTTTTGAGCTTGACTCCTCTTTTTGTACCTCTTGACCTTCTTCATAGCCTAGTCTTGTTTTGATAAATGAAGATCTTTGTGCTTTGATAATGTTATCCAAATATTTTGAACTTTTCCCAAACCTGTGCAGCTTATCCTTAGAATATTTCACTTCCATCCTTAGAGAAACCACTTCATGTTCTAATATTTCACATTCTAACTCTTTTACCTCTAACTTTTCAACCATAACTTCTTTAAATCTCCTTGCCTTAACTTTTAAGTTTTTGAGATCTTGTAGAAGCTTTTCCTTTATTTCCTCATCTTCTTGAACTTGAGCCTTCAGTCTTGAGTTCTTCTTTCTAACTCTTTTCAACTCTCTGAGAGCAACAATAAGTTCCTCTTCTAGGTCAACTGTGGCTTCTTCTTATTTTTCTGAACCTTCCTCTAGGTCTTCAATTATAGGAGCATCTTCTTTTTCTTCTACTTGGTCAGAAACATCTTCTACTTGATCTTCAATAGGAGTGTCCTCTTCCTCTTCTATTGCCAAAAATAGAATCTCTTCTTTTTCACTATTTGAGAAACTTTTATCACTGTCACTTGAAGCACTGCTTGCTTCTTCAACATAGAAACTCTTCTTGTGCCTTTGAAAAATATTCTTCTCATGCTTGCCTTGACCATACCTATTTTTCTTTTCATACCTAAATTTTCTTTCTTCCTTTTTCTTATAATCATGTTTCTCTTCACTGCTACTACTTCCAGCTTGTGGACAATTAGATGCATAGTGACCAAAGTTACCACAATTAAAATATTTCACTATCTTCATATCTTTGTGTTTTCTTGAGCCCTTCTTATTTCTTCTCACATAGTTAGCTTCTTCATCATTGCTTGACTCATCACTTGATTCTGGTTTCTTATATTTTGTCTTCTTTGAAACTTTGAATGTTGCCTCTTTCTTGGAATTTTGATATTTTTTTGTCCTCATATCATAAGCTATGAGAATTCCATGTAACTCATCCATTGTCAACTTATCAAGATCCTTCATCTCTTCTATTGTTGAAACCTTTGCATCATACCTCATAGGGAGTGATCTTAATACTTTTTGAGCAACACTAGAGTCCTCAATTTTGAATCCAAGTCCACGCATGGTATTAACAACTTCATCAACACGAAGTAAGTATTTAGCAATATCTTCCTCATATTTCATATTCAACTCTTCAAACCTCCTCCTGTGAGTTTGAAGTTTTGCCAACTTAACCTTGCTATCTCCTTCATATGTTTGCTTCAATTTATCCCATATTTATTTTGCTGATTTGCATTGCATAACTTTCACAAACTCTGATTCATGTAATCCACTTAAGATTCCATTCATAGCCTTGGCATTATTTACATATAGTTGCTTGCCATCCTTATCTGTGGGAGGAGTAGTTGTAGGTTTGAACCCATCCTCAACAGATTGCCATGTTTCATATCCTTGTGCCATCAAATAAGTCTTCATCCTCATACTCCAGAAAGCATAATTATTCCCATCAAATATTGGAGCCTTATTTGTTGAAGATCCATTCTGAGAAGCCATCTATGTTCCTGTAAGATCTTCCTTCAAGTTGTTAGACTTTTTTGAAGGAACCCACTCTGATACCAATTGAAGAACACAAGCTTATACTGAGAGGGGGGTGAACAGTATAAGATAACCTTTTTCTTTTCTTTCCCAAATTAATATTATCCAATGTTATCAATTGTAATATCTTTCCAAAGTAGTGTTAACCAATATCATCAATAGTAGTAGCAAAGCAATGCACATATCATCACACACATGAGAGACATAGATTTAATGTGGTTCACCCAATGTGGGCTACATCCATGGAGAAAATATTTCTTATAAATTTTCTCAACAAATCTCTTGGGAACCAAATCCCTATTACAATGTTTATGGACCTCTATCCAAAGGAGACCCCAATCCCCTATGCTCAAGTTCATGGACCTCTATCCATAGGAGACCTCTATCCCCTCAATTCTATGTTTATGGACCTCTATCCATAGGAGACCTCTATCCCCACTACTCTGGTTTATGGACCTCTATCCATAGGAGACCTCTATCCCCACTACTCTGGTTTATGGACCTCTATCCATAGGAGACCTCTATCCCCACTACTCTGGTTTATGGACCTCTATCCATAGGAGAACTCTATCCCCTCAACTCTGGTTCATGGACCTCTATCCATAAGAGACCTCTATCCCCTCTACTCTAGTTCGTGGAACTCTATCCATAAGAGACCTCTATCCCCTCTATTCGTGGACCTCTATCCATAGGAGAATCTATCCCTCAACTCGTGTGGAACTCTATCCATAGAGACACTTCTCTCTACTGTTGGGATCTCTATCCACAAGAGACACCTCTCATTAGTTCGTTCTCCAAATCTATCTCAATACTCTTCTCAAAAACTACTTCAAGCCTTCACACAAGGCTTGCTCAAATCTATAACAAAATTTGCTCAACTCATTGCTCCAATATACACCAAGCCTACTCACAAGGCTTTCTCAAATTAGCAATAAAACTTGCTCACAAATCTGCCCAAATCTACACCAAGTCTACTCACAAGGCTTACTCAAATCTGCTTCCACCTCTCCCAAACCTGCTTCAAGTCTTCTCACAAGACTTGCTCAAATCTACCTCAAACCTACTTCAAGTCTTCTCACAAGACTTGCTTAAATCTACCTCAAACCTGCTTTAAGTCTTCTCACAAGACTTGCTCAAATCTGCCTCTACTTCAAGTCTTCTTACAAGACTTGCTTTAACTCTCAAACCTACTTCAAGTCTTCTCATAAGACTTGCTCAAATCTACCTCAATACTCTAACACATGCTCAAAACTTGCTCATAACACATGCTCAAAATTCTCATAACACATGCTCAAAACTTGCTCATAACACATGCTTTGATCAAAGTACTTCAGACATATTCTACCCAGAATTCTTGTTCAAGAACACATAGAAAATGATATGCAATACAATTTCACAATATGTTCTTTCCAAATATCACTCAAGGCCAATGCACAAATTACTTCACAAATATGCTTTTTGACCTTTGCAAGTTTATCCCAATATCAATCAAGATTATGCACAAAACTTGCTCTCAACCCTAGCACATGTGTTTCCAATCTCATTCAACAATGAAGCACAATTTGTTCACAAACCCTAGCACATATATTTCCAATAATGCACATATATAATCCTTATTTCTCCACCTTATGATTCATAAATATTTTCTCAACCAAACACCTTAAATAAGGAATGATATCACCATACCTCTTAACTTGCTTTGATGAAGATGTGCCCTCAAAACTTGTCTCAAAAGAATTTCCCTTTCAAAGTGCCACTTCAAAAATTGGTTAGTAGATCTCTCTTTCAAATCTTCCACATTAAATTTTTCTTCAAAAATATGTATAGAGATAATGGTTTACAACTCCTTTTAATTTCCCAAAATAAATCTTTTTAATCAAGGAACAAAACCCTTCAAACTTTATTTCACCATGCAGGAATACACACAATAATTAAACCACAATAACACCTTATTACTCCTACTTGTAAAAGGCACAACTAATTTTCAATATCAATAATGTACCTTATAATCATCCAAAACCCTAAGTGCAAAATACAATTTTAATTCCACTTTCATACACCTTATACCTCCTATATCAAAAAATTATTTCAACCTTATAAAGCCACACACACAGAATCTAAAATATCATTACTCACATAGTACCTTTTGATTTTAATTTATCATGCAAAAATTCAACCTTATGTCTCCCTAGATCAAGCACTATGCATACCCAATAATGCAAAAATTAAACCTTGTGTCTCCCTAGGTCAAGTGTTATGCATACCTTAATATTTTCAAATTTAATCAAAATTTTGTGCCCTGCCAACATGTTGTCGTCGTGACTCAAAACTGCCACCTCTTGCTGGCCTGCATCCTAGCGCAAGCTAGGCTACCACGTGGGCTAGCTGCCCACACAAGACTTATAATGCGTAAACTCTAATTTGACATCCTCTTCCATAGATAGTTTATTTTTCAATAAAACTCCAAGAAAAATGAACCTATTGTACCTCAAACCTGTGACCTCTCACCTACCATGACTTGCGTAGGACCTTCCTATCACTTGGGCTAGTCACCCAGTGGAAAACATGGAAACCTCATGCACTACCTCCTTTTTAAATCACTGCCCCTACTTTGAAATGTGTGCACTTATCTTTTCCTCTCTCTACCCTCAATGAATGGCATGAATCATGCTTGATCTTCAACCTTGGCAAATGAATTATTTTTCTTCCTTTAATATGCAATTCAAACTTTATGAAGATGTCGACTCTCCTTTTTATTTCCATCATTTGAATTTGAATTTTGGCACCCTTTAAAATTCAAATTTATTTTTATTATAATATTTAAACCTTGGTTTTAAATATTATAATATTTTTCTTGTGAACCTTTGTCAAATGATTTTCTTTTCAACCAAATAAAGTCTTGTCTTTTTCTTGCTAACATAACCATGGAAAATATTTTTCAATCAAATGAAACCTTGTCTTTTTCTTACTAACATAACCATGAAAAATATCTTTCAATCAAATGAAACCTTGTCTTTTTCTTGCTAACATAACCATGGAAAATCATTTTTAATCAATTGTACCTTTGACATCAATATTTCTGCCTCATGAATCCTTTGATGATATTTGCCTTGCATTTTATTATTTCAACCTTGAAGATAAATCTCAACCATTTTGCCTTTGACATCAATGACAACCAATATACTTAATATTTCCAATAAAATGAACAACAGTAGGCGGTACAACCCCCTATAGCACCTCAAGCAAATGTACCTCAACAACCTACCAATCCAATATCACCCATCTAATTCTCCACATATTCATCCCAACCCATCCATATTTCAAGTTATTCATAACCACCAATTCATCCTCCAAACCATTCACAACAGCTCATCATCTCACTTAGTAGCTGACTTAAAACTAGCCTTAAAATGGCTTCAACCAAAATGTATATTTATGAGCTCATACAATAATCTTCCCCACATACTGAGGCATTAATGTAAATTCCAAAATTCATTGAATTCCAATCACAATACACTAATACCTTCAATAATTTTATGGGGAGTATTTGAACTTGCATGGAGCCTTCCATCACCTTCGATGACTTTGATGTTAAATCAATGTCATCAAAAGTGGTGGGCCCTCCATTACATATTATGTCTTATGTGGATACGAATATATTTAAATGAGTTTTGATTGACACTAGCTCTTCCATTAATATCATCACCACATCTTCCCTCCAACATCTCAATATTCCACCATCGCATATTACCAAATCCACATTCACCCTAAGAGCATTCAATGATGTTATTTATTCCATAGTTCTCATTGTAGTTCTACCCATAAAGGTGGGGGTAAAAATTTTGCACACCATGTTCCACATCTTGGAGGGATCCATGGCTTACAATGTACTCCTTGGATACCCTTGGATTAGGGAGATGAGATGTGTTCCCTCAATTCTGCATCAATATTTAAAATATGTACATGATGAACAAATACATTCCATACCAATGGACATCAAACCATTTAAGTATTGCAATTTCAGCTCAAATCCCTATGAACCTACACTTTGATCAACCCACCTATTCCTAACCCCATACATCACATCATCCACCACTTCTTCATCTAAAGCTCCCATTCCTGAGGAGCTATCCATCACCAAACCACATTAGGCTTCCACTTCTACACCGTCACCTTCATCACAGTTGGATACATATACATGTGGTTGATCCCAATCCACTACCATTCCATCCACATAATCAACATAAACATCCACTAGCATTCCATCTATATCAACATCATCAACCATTCAACTAAACCCTCAACGACACCCATCTTCATCCGCATCCAATGATGTCTCAAAAGTTGACTTAATAGATTGTGAGATGCTATTCCAACATACATCCCTCCCACTAACTGACCCACAAGCCTACCATGAGTCTTCCACATCCACATCATCCCAAGTTGCATTCCATATCACTAATCTTGGCATTGGTGAATATGTGATCCAACACATCCAAGTTACACCACTTAGTATCCAAACTTCTAGGGATTATGGTCACCCATGCGACCCATCCTTATTCGTAGGAGTGGTGTATGATATGGGTTTAGCACCCAATAGAATCAATTTTGTGTATGGAGGAGTTGATTCATTTTTTGATCCTCTTCCCCTAGAAGAATCCAAACAACCTTCCCTTACCAGTATTGAACACATGTCAAGTTTCCCATCATGGTACTTTTATCAAGTTAATTGGCAAGGCCATGGTTTATAACTGCATGAACAAGGCATGCATGATATTATCGAACTTCCATTTCAAGAAGTGCATGATCGGTATGGCTTAGGATTTAATCCACACATTTACTCTCTTGAGTAAGCTTTTCAACACTTCAAATTATAGCATGAAGAGGATAACAATAACTATGATGACTTTGAGGAGGAGTCTTATTAAGAATATGACATCATATCGATAGCTTCAGATGAATTCAAAGAGAAATCATTACCCATCATTCCATTCACTGAATAGAATGAGTATTACCTCAGAATGTTCCCCATCCACCATCCCATTCTCCATTTACTTCTCCCAAGAGATTAAGTTGAACCAACCAGATAACCACCACTTCGACTTCATTGATCCACATCATCAAAACATTTTGTAATATATGTACATAATTCAAAAACACACACAAAATAAAAACCTTGTGCATTGCATGTGCATAGTTTTTGGTCATTTGAATTTACAAGTGTTGCTTTCTGTTGTTTAGGTTCCCAAGGTTCCTTCACTGATTCTCAACTGACAAGACCAGCTTAACCTTCACATTTCTAACCACCATTACCACTAAGTCAACATGAATCCTATTGAATTATACACACCACTCCATAATAAATATGATTTGGCAAAGTCAATTTCAATTGAAATTAGACTTATTGATATGGAATGGATTCATACCCAGGTGTTGTAGGTGAGTTGGAGAGGATAGGGCAATCCTCCAAGGGAGGTCCTAGGTTCAAATCTCCACCCTACCAAAAAGCTGAATTGGGTATCTAAAATCCAATTAATAATGTTGGTGCGGGCAGGGTCGAGTGCGACCCCTGGGTGACGTTGACGGTGTAAAACCCACATGTTCGTGGTCTCTCAGACCAAGGCAGCTCCGCAAGGGTTTTTTCACTTTAAAAAAAAGTGGAATGGATTCATCACCACCATCCTTTGCAGAATTTTTTCTTTCTAAGGAATTGTTAATAGCTTCCACTACTTACATTCCTTTATCACCTTATTCTTCACCTCCACCCTCATCTTCACATTCATGCTTCAATCCTGAGGTTTTCCAGGTAGACATAGATGATATTGAGTCAGAAGATTTTTATAATATCATCGATGACATTCATCTAATCTCAACACTCCATCATCATGAGCAAGGTTCTCACAAATCCATTGAAGATATCATTGATGTGAATCATAGTTTAGATGTGGATAATCCACAAATTGTTAAACCTAGAAAAATTTTATCCATTGATGAACAAGAGCAATTGATAGCTCTCCTCAAGAGGAAGAAGGGTATATTTTCATGGTCCTACAAGGACATGCCTATCCTTGACCCCAACTTGGTTGTCCATAATTTAACCTTGCACCCCGATGCTAAGCTGATTAAACAAAAACTAAGAAAGATACATCCTACCGTTGCCCTCATGGTCAAAGAAGAGATTTAAAATCTATTATATGTGGGTTTCATTGTACCCATTGACTATCCTGAGTTTCTTTTAAACATAGTTCTTATTTGTAAGCCCAACAAGGTGATACACATTTACACTGACTTTCGAGACCTTAACAAAGTGTGTCCTAAGGATGACTTTCGTCTACCAAACATTGAATCTTTTCAATACTTGCACTGGCCATAAAATGCTTTCTTTAATGGATGATTTTTTACGATTCAACTAGAATCAAATTAATCTTTATGACCAACACAAACAATATTCACTACACCTTGGGGGATTTTTTTGTTACAAGGTGATGCCCTTTGGCCTTAAAATTGTAGGTACGACTTATCAGTGTGCCATGAAATATATATTGCATGACTACATGCATAATATCATTGAATATTATGTGGATGATCTCTTGGTAAAATATAAAACTCTACAAGAGCACATTGGTGTTTTGGAAAAAGTCTTTGATCAACTTCTAGAGCATAATGTAAGGTTGAATCCCAAGAAGTGTGTCTTTGGTGTTAACTTTGGTAAAATTTTAGGATTCATTATCTCCAAAAGAGTCATTTAAGTGGACCCAAACAAAGTCAAGGGCTACATGGAGATGCTTCCCCCAACAAACTTGAAATTTTTGCATAGTTTACAAGGAAATATCCAATCGATCGGTCGTTTCATTGCACAACTCTCAGATAAATATAGGCCATTCAACCGCTTCTTACAAAATGGGGTGACATTTTCATGGATAGATGAATGTCAGAAAGCCTTTGATGACATCAAGCAATACCTAGCTTCTCCACCAATTTTAACTCCTCGTTCAGGGATCCCTTCCCATATTTATATTTTAGAAAAGGACTTTACTTTAGGGACACTGCTTGCTCAAAATAATGAAAAAAACTGAGATAAATAAGTCTACTACATTAGTCGAACATTGGTAAGCTATGAAACTAGATATGCTTACATAGATAAATTATGCTTAGCAGTAGTTTTTACCACTAAGAAACTCATACATTACATGCTAAGCCACACAACCTATGCCATAGCTCATGAAAATCCTCTATGTTACATGATGTCTCGCACTTACAATAATACCAACACCACAAATGGATAATGTTCTTGACTAAGTTTGATCTTGAATTCATTAGCCAAAAATTCATTAAAGGTTAGGTAATAGCCGATCAACTCGTAGAAGCTCCACTTCCTAGTAATTAACCCTTGATTATTGAGATCCCATATGGCTCGATATTTACTATCATTGAATAAGAAGATGTAATTTATGAGGAAGATGTCGATATCACATCATTCTTTGATTATTCTAAGTGCGCAAATGGACAAGGTGTTGGATTCATATTTCATACACCATAGGGGGTGCCTATCCCTTTATCATTTGAATTTGATTTCCCATGCACAAAAATTAATGCAGAGTATGAAGCCTTAATCTTCAAGTAGCCATAGCTATAAGAATAAATTGTATCAAGATATTTGGTGATTCTCAAATTATCATTTGCCAAGTAATCGAAGAATATCAATGCAAAGAACTAGTCCTACAACTTTACCATGAAGTGGCAATGAAAATGCTTGCTAAATTTGATTGGTATGAGATCAATAGCTTACCTAGATTGACTAATATATTTACATATGTGATGGCCTCTCTAGGATCATTGATTCCAAATAACTTCGAAGGAGAGTGATGGCAAGCCGAGATTCACACAACACAACTTGAAATTATTTCTCTATAAATTGCTTAACACAGTCTTACAATACCGTCTACCTGCATAATTCTTCCCCCTCTCAATCTCAAACTCACCATCCCCTTCCCTTACAATTTTTGAGTTTTTATCGAGGTCTCGACCCTCTAGGCAATTAATGCCCCCACCTGAGAGAATTCATGAAACAAAATCTGAAAGTTCGCTTCCTCGGCCAAGTTTTCAAATTTCCTTCCATAAATGGGCAACTGCCCCGATCCGCTATGAAAGCTCGCATTAAAGACCCCCTTGACCTGCAACCGCCGTTTTGGTCAGACTGTTCTTCTGAACTGCTGTCTCATCCATAATGTCCATGGCCTGCAATTGTCGCCTTGTTAGAATATTTATCTGTGACCGTTGTCTCTTTTCCCGTGCATGTGGTCGTCCACGTGTTCATTTTTTTGATTTGCCTTCAATCGGTCGCGATATCGCGACATGTCGCGATATCGCGACATGTCGCGATATCGTGACCATGATATTGTGACCACTCCTTCTTCATGCCTTTTTCTTTGGTTTGTGTCGTGATATCACGACGTCGCGATACCACGACAACTCTTGCCCCCTACCTTGGTCTTCTTTCCATTGTCGCGATATCGTGACATCGTGATATTGCGACAAAAACCCTCGCTTTGCCTTAGTTTCCCTTCGGTCCAACTTTCGCCTGCGCCCTTGCCTTCACCTTTTGGTTCTGTCATGATATCACGACGTCGCGATATCACAATGAAACCCCTTCCTTTCCTTTGTTTCCAATTGTGGTCGTGATATCGCGACATCGCGATATCGCGACGAAACTCCCCCTTCGCCTTTGTTTCCAATTGTGGTCGTGATATCGCGACAAAACCTCTGACTTGCCTTGATTTCCTTTAGATGCCATGATTTTTGTGACAAAACTTCTGCCTTGGTGAAGAAAAGAAATAAAACAAAATACAAAATACTTAGAAAATTTGGTTGATGCAAGATTGCCTTGCTGTCACCGGATGCTCCTGCATCAGACACCCAGGGTAAATTGAGAAGTGCTCCTCACTTCGTTTTGTTAGGGGAAGACCCAGGCGGTCAACCTCTGTCTTCGACAACCAAGTTGCATCTTCTACAGGTCTGCCCTTCCACTTTATCAAATATTCTGAGTACTGTTTGTTCCTGGTGCTTCTGCCCTCACGAGCGTCTAATATTTCCTCGACCTCGTCTGTGGTTGGAGTAGATGTTGGAATTTGCCAAAACTCTGTACTTGGTGCCTCCGTACTCTCTCCCTCATGGTATTCTACTAAATCTAAAATGTTAAAAACAGGTGAAATGTCAAGCCAACTTGGCAATTCCACTTCATATGCATTGCCTGACTCCCGTTTTTCCAGTATTCTGCATGGCCCAAACTTCTTCATCTTTAATTTGTTATAAGTTTTGGCAGGAAATCTTTCTTTTCTGAGATGGACCATGACTTCATCTCCCACTTCGAATTCTTTGAACCGCCGCTTCTGGTCTGCTCTTGTCTTGTATTGAGTATTCATTTTTATAATTTGTTTCTTTACTTCTTCATGCAGACTTTTCATATGTTCCGCAAATTCCTCTGCCTCGGCACTGCGCCTTTCTCCTTTATCCAACTTTCTCAGTTCAGACACATTTCTCGGGCTGTTTCCATATATGATCTGGAATGGAGATTTATTTGTGCTCTTATTGACTGAATTGTTGTATGCAAATTCCGCCTGCGGTAAAACTAAATCCCATCCCTTGGGTTTGTCTATTATCAAGCATCTCAATAAATTACCCAGACTTCTATTTACCACCTCTGTCTATCCATCAGTCTGCGGGTGGTACGCATAACTGAATTTCAGATCTGTCTTTAACTTCTTCCACAAGGTTCTCCAGAAATAACCAACAAACTTTGTATCTCTGTCAGAAACAATGCTCTTTGGTAGACCGTGAAGTCGTACCACTTCTTTGAAAAACAACCCTGCAATGTGAACCGCGTCACTTGTCTTCTGGCAAGGAATAAAATGTGCCATCTTGGAAAATCTGTCAACCACTACAAATACAGAGTCATTTCCCCTCTGTGTTCTTGGCAATCCAAGGATGAAATCCATGCTGACGTCCTCCCATGGCCTCTCAGGTACAGGTAACGGCTGATATAATCCAGTGTTCTGTCTTTCGCCCTTTGCCATTTGGCATATTCTACAACTTTGCACAAACTTCTTCACATCTTGCTGAAGTTGCGGCCAGTAGTAATTTTCATTCACCAGGGCAATGGTCTTATCCCGACCAAAGTGTCCAGCCAGTCCCCCGCTGTGCTTTTCCTTGATTAAGTTCTCCCGCATGGAACTCCTTGGAATGCATAATTTACTTCCCCTGAATAACATTCCATCTTGGATTAGAAAATCCAACCATTTTGTCCTATCCACAGTAACAGGTGCCAAGCAAGCCGTCCAGGCTTCTGCAAAATCAGGATCTTCAGGATAAAGACCCTTCAGTTCTTCGAATCCTACCACTTCCACTGTCATTTCAATCAGCAGATTCTGCCTTCTACTTAAGGCATCTGCAACTCTATTTGATTTTCTGCTTCTGTGCTTCAACACAAAGGTATAGCTTTGGAGGAACTCAACCCACTTCAAGTGCCTTTGATTCAGTTTTGTTTGGCTGTTAATGTACTGTAATGCCTGATGATCAGTGAATAGAACAAACTCTTTTGGCAACAAATAATGCCTCCACTTCTTTAGAGCCCGAACTATAGCATAAAATTCCTGGTCATAAACTGAATACTTTTTTCGAGCATCATTTAGCTTCTCACTAAAATAAGCAACAGGTCTGCCTTCCTGACTCAGTATAGCCCCTATTGCACTGCCACTAGCATCACAGTCTACCTGAAATACTTTGTTAAAGTCTGGAAGTGCCAAAACAGGCTGTTCTGTGACCTTTTTCTTTAATGCATCAAAGCTCCTTTCAGCCCCTAAGGTCCACTTGAATTCTTTCTTATCCCCTCTCATTGTTTCTGTGAGGGGTGCACAAATGCTGCTGAAATTTTTAATGAATTTTCTGTAAAAGCTGGCTAGACCATGAAATGATCTTACCTCTGTTGTGCTTCTCGGGGTAGGCCATTCCATGATAGCTCTCACCTTCTCTGGGTCCATTTTTAGACCTTCTGCTGAGATTACAAATCCCAGGTACACTAACTCCTTCTTTACAAAATTACACTTTTTTAGATTTATTAATAACTGCTCCTCCCGTAGCTTCTCAAAAACCCTTCTGATATGCATCAGGTGTTCCTCCAGGGTTCTGCTAAATATTAATATGTCATCTAAATAGACAATGACAAATTTTCCTAAAAACTCTTTCAGTACCTCATTCATCAGCCGCATGAAGGTACTTGGTGCATTGGATAGCCCAAATGGCATGACCAACCACTCATACAAGCCCTCTCTCGGTCTTGAAGGTAGTCTTCCACTCATCTCCCTCTCTCGATACGGATCCGATGGTAACCACTCTTGAGATCAATCTTGGTGAAGTACTTGGCTCCACTTAAACAGTCCATTATGTCATCCATTCTTGGCAATGGAAATCTGTATTTTATTGTGATCTTGTTGATGGCTCGAGAATCTGTACACATTCTCCACTCTCCATATTTCTTTGGTGCTAGCACTGCAGGTACTGCGCATGGACTCAAACTTTCCCAAATCAGTCCCTTCTCCAGCAACTCCTGGACCTGCCTATTTAACTCAATTTCTACAGGCGTCATTCTGTGTGCAGCTTTATTTGGCAAGCTCGATCCTGGCACCAAATCTATATGGTGGCTGATTTTCCTTACTGGGGGTAAACCCTCGTGCACATTATCAGACACAATATCTGGAAATTCCTCCAACAGATCTAGGACTTCTGTTGGGGTATCTTTGCATTCTTTCTCCCTAACTCTAGGAATTATTGCATAACACAAATGTTCATGCTTCAAACCATCCAAAAATTTTCTCCCTTCAACTAAACAGATTCTGGAGCTGTTACACACCTTTTCATCCGCCTCCTTCATGGGCTTCAGCTTATGGCGCACGCCATTCTTCGTCAATGAGTAGGTGTTGGCACGGCCGTCATGCACTGCACTCCGATCGAACTGCCAGGGCCTTCCCAGCAACATATGGCAAGCATCCATAGGCAGGATGTCGCACAGGACCTCATCACAATAATTCCCAATATTAAATTTAATGGAGCATTGCTCACTGACCAAAGCCCTATGGTCCTTCTGTAACCACGCGACCCGATATGGATGCGGGTGCTTCTTCCTCTCTAACTGTAACTTGGTAACCATTTCTTCTGAAACCAGGTTATCCATGCTACCATTGTCAATAATAATATTGCAAATCTTACCCGCGCATTTACACCTTGTGCGGAATAAGCTTCTCCTCTGATCTGTGTCCTTCTCCTCATTCAACAGGACTCTCCTTACGATCATTGCTTCCCCTCTCTCTACTTCTTTAGAATGTTCAGATCCAGCATCTTCCTCTGCCATAGCAGCTCTGGCTGGACCCTCAGGCCTCTTGTTCGTCCTTTCTCGATGTTGTGGACACTCGAATGCTCGATGTCCTTCTTCACCACAATGGAAACAGGTCCCACGAAATACTCCTCTTCCAAACCCTCGTCCAGATCCACCCCGTCCTCTTGGGTAGCTGTTCTGATCACGGGGCTGATAAATATCCTCTTCCCTTTGATCCTCGGTTACTACCGGCTTCACCCGCCTTCTTCGGATCTTTGTATTTTTCTCCACTGGTTCTCCCACCAGTTCTTCCACCACGGCCCCTTCCTCTTTGCTTGCCTTCAAACCGCCTATTCAGCTTTTCTTCCACCTTTAGGGCAAACTGGTAAGCATCCTCAATGGTGCTTACCCGAACTAGGCTCAGCTCTTCTTGGATACCGAGTCTCAACCCATTGATATAACGGGCCACCTTCTCCTTGTTTGCCTCTAAATGTCTAGTTCTAATAGAGATCTTGTAAAATTCCTCGGTGTATTCTTGGATAGTTTTGTTTGTCTGTCTCAAACTCTGCATTTTCCTTAGCAGATCCAACTCGTAATCTATCGAAATAAACTGTCTTTTCAGCTTTTCCACCATTCTATCCCATCTTGTTATTCTTTCCTTCCCTCTTCTGTTCCTTTCCAGCTGTATTCCCTTCCACCAGATGCTGGCATGACCCTTCAACTTGGTCTTAGCAAATCTGACCCGATTAGGGTCTTCAACCTCCTCATATTCGAAATATTCTTCTAGGTCATTTATCCAATCAATCACCTCTTCTGGATTTAGGTTTCCGAATATGTAGAAACCTCCATTTTTGGTTGCTTTCCAATCTGAGAGATGGCTTTGTACAACCTGGCTTGTGCAGGATCCACAACCTCTTCTTCTTCCTCAAACTGGTCTTCTTCTTCATCAACTTCGTCTTCACTTCCCTCATCCCTTCCGGGCTCGTGCCTTCTACGTAGCTCTTCTTGCAGGGCCTGAACTTGCCTCTGCAAAGCTCGGAAGTCTTCTGTCGGCACCACATTTCTTACTCCACCATGGTTTCTTCATGGAGGCATTTTCTTCTTTCTTCCCTTACAAATCCTTCCACAGATCCTGGTGTAACTGCCTCTCTTTCGGCGATCTGTTACATGCTCAGGAGCTCCCGCTCTGATACCACTTGATGGCAAGCCGAGATTCACACAACACAACTTGAAATTATTTCTCTGTAAATTGCTTAACATAGTCTTACAATACCGTCTACCGGCATAATTCTTCCCCCTCTCAATCTCAAACTCACCATCCCCTTCCCTTACAATTTTCCAAGTTTTTATCGAGGTCTCGACCCTCTAGGCAATTAATGCCCCCACCTGAGAGAATTCATGAAATAAAATATGAAAGTTCGCTTCCTCGGCCAAGTTTTCAAATTTCCTTCCATCAATGGGCAACTACCCCGATCCGCTATGAAAGCTCGCATTAAAGACCCCCCTTGACCTGCAACCGCCGTTTTGGTCAGACTGTTCTTCTGAACCGCTGTCTCATCCATAATGTCCATGGCCTGCAACTGTCGCCTTGTCAAAATATTTATCTGTGACCGCTGTCTCTTTTCCCGCACGCGTGGCCGTCCACGTGTCCATTTCTGATTTGCCTTCAACTGGTCGCGATATCGTGACATGTCGCGATATCGCGACCACTCCTTCTTTGCGCCTTTTGCTTTGGTTTGTGTCACGATATCGTGATTTCATGATATCACGACGTCACGATACCATGATAGCTCTTGCCCCCCGCCTTGGTCTTCTTTTCGTATCGCGATGTCATGATATCGTGACAAAAACCCTCGCTTTGCCTTAGTTTCCCTTCGGTCCAACTTCTGCCTTCACCTTTTGGTTCTGTCATGATATCACGATGTCGCGATATCGCAACGAAACCCCTTCCTTGCCTTTGTTTCCAATTGCGGTCACGATATCGCAACGTTGCGATATCGCGACAAAACTCCCCCTTCGCCTTTGTTTCCAATTGCAGTCGCGATATCGCGACAGAACCTCTGACTTGCCTTGAGTTCCTTTAGATGCCACGATTTTTATGACAAAACTTCTGCCTTGGTAAAGAAAAGAATAAAACAAAATAAAAAAGAATACAAAATACTTAGAAAATTTGGTTGATGCAAGATTGCCTTGCTGTCGTCGGATGCTCCTGCATCAGAGAGGTACAATCACTCATTAGCACAATGATATCCAAATATATAATTTCTTGATCTAAGTCTAAATATGAGAAGGATGTATGCTTTATCCACATATAGTCATATGAGCCTTGTTCTAGCCAAATAAATTTCTTCCTCAAGTTTGTAACACTCCCATTATACATATCACATACTACTAAACACAATTTCAAGCAAAAGGTAGCTTGTTTTACTCTCTTGTGGGATGTGTTGTATAGACAAGGTTATGATGGAGTCCTCCTTCATTGTCTCGAGCATGCTGAGGCCCAAAGAATAATTTTAGAAGCTCATTATGGTACTTTTGGTGGTCAATTTAGTGGAATGGACATCGCAAAGCATATTTCATGCATGGGTTATTATTGGCCCACCATGGAACATGATTGTTACACCTACGTAAATAAATATCAACAATACCAACAACATGCTAATTTAACTCATGTACCATAACAATCATTGCAACCTATTCAGGGTATTTTATCCTTATCACAATGGGTTTTGGACTTTATTGGTAAAATACCACCTCCTTCCTTGGTACAACATACATTCATCATCACATCCATTGAATACTTCACTAAGTGGGTAGACGTAATTCCTCTAACCAGTACAACAGGACCTCAGATTGTGATGTTTATACTTCAACATATCATCTATCATTTTGGAATTCCCTCAAAAATCATCTCTAATAATGGAAAGTCTTTTAAGAACAAGTATGTTTGAGCACTTTGTAAAATATACAATATCCAACACATTTTCTCTACTCCTTACTACCCACAGGAAAATGGATAAGCTGAGGCAACCAATAAGACCTTGATTTCTATTCTCAAGAAACTAGTCAAATAAAATCATCAAGATTGGCACACTCAAATCCCCTTGGTATTATGGTCTTATCAAACAAGCATCCATACCCCTACTGGACCAAAACCATTCTCATTGGTCTATGGTGCCAAATTCATTACGTCTCTTGAGTTCGAGATCCTCTCATTACAAATTCTATTGTAAGAATTTATAGATGATGAAACTGATAAACAAGCACATCTTGAAAAAATTACACTCCTTGATCAAAGGAATATTAATGCCTTAGAATATTTACGAGTATACCAAGATTACCTCAAGTTTGCTTACAATGCCAAAGTCCATCTACGTGAATTTCAAGTAGGAGATCTTGTCCTTAAATATAATAAAAAAAACACCAATGTCTTGCCACATCTTCATGATAAAATCATGGCTAATTTGTTAGTTTCATACATTATCACTCAAAAAGTGGGTCAAGGAACATACAAACTTGCTAGTCTAGAGGGAGAAGAAGAGTCCAAACCACTTAACATCATTCACTTGAGATAATTCTATGCTTAATGAATTTATATATGTATATATATATATATATATATGGATAATACATAAAAATAACATTGCATTCCACACATTGCATTTCACACATTACATATTACACATTGCATGTCACATTGCATTTACACATTCACTTTGCATGGCCACTTTCACACATTCCATTCACCATATTAGGGATCATTTGTTAATATTAGAACATAATTGATCCAATAAAATCATGTTGCCTTAATCAGGGGTACCCTCAAGCCATATTCCATTTTCATTATGCCATTTCATATAGTCAAATTATCATTTTCCAACCACATTTGCATCATCCCTAGGTTTTTTATCACTCATCCACTCCTAGTGTTTTAAGAAAACTACAATACATGTCGAGTTTTCTCTAGGACCAAGTCACAATTTCACTAAGAAAATATTGAGTTTTGGGATTGAGTCTAACACTCTTGAAACAACCATATTTTACACATATTAAGAACATCTTGTGTCAAAGAGGGAAAACACCATGATTTTATTGAACCTCGAAGCAAAAAAGGTTATCTTTGCTTGTCCCATTATGCACATAGTCCAAAATAAAAAATAGTGGTCTTCACCACTACTCACATTGCTAAAACAAAAGAATGAGTAGTAAGGATAGGGTTAAATTCTCATCCTACCTTGATTGATAATCCGACTCCCCAAAGCTCTAATTCTTTTACACATCACACACCACTGGTCCTCAAGTTGTAAGGATAGCACTGCATTTCCATATAGATGGTTAGGTAGATCAAATACCCAAATATTAGAGGTCATATTATTGGACTATGTAGCTAACATCCATCAAGGCTATAGACTCTTTACTGGTAGTGGAGTATGCTCATGCATGGTGACATATCTCTCTTGAAGACACCTCTGACCACACATGAGGATAAGCTAGCTTCTTTGTCTTCTCCATGATAGGTTTCATCTCAATTTACTCAATATGAGTTAATGAACTCACTTGGACACACATTTGTTCTTAATTTCCATGATTCCTTAGTATGATCATGATTTGGTAAATGAACATCTCACTTGCACACACATTTGGTCTTAGATAAATTAGACAGAACTCAGGGAGTTTGGTTGAAATCACTAGTATTTCTAAGTCTCTACAAAATAATAAGTTATTCATAAGCCAAAAACATCCATATCAACATCCATATCATTACATAAGTTTTCCATTTCACTTATCACCATTTTTGGTGCCCCTGATTAAACAACAATGATCAACAATAGTCAAGCAAAATCTAGACTATGAATGATAATTAGTGCATTTATTCATTTGCATTATTTTCATTACACATACACATCATAATTACATTACCATCCATCACATATAAATGCATTCACACACACATACACATTGATTCATAACACAAAAGTAAAAGCCATGTATATATATATATATGTATATGAAATTGCATGTACAATGAATTCTCGAAGGCTACATACAATGGAGAACTAAATATCATATACAAAAAATACATCTAAGCACTAGATAATGCCTATAGGAGGACCCCTGTGACCCCGAAGGATCCCTAGACCTTGAGACACTATGCCTACCAGAATTTGCTATGGACGAAGAGGGTCGATCTGGCAGCCCAATGTGGTGTTGCATACATAGATCCTTTAAATCCTGGATATATGCTTCCTAAGATCATAGGCATAGTATATCATACCTCTATCAAGAATCCCTCTATCTCAGCTCTTCTTGGAGCATCACTATCATATCTACTCCTTCATATGTAACCCTCTATACCTTTAGCTCCTCCCATAGTCAAGCATTCTTGGCATCTTGAGAAGCTATCATCACATCCCAAGCCACTATCTCTGCATCTCGCTTTACCACCATCTACTGAAGCTGATCTCACTCAACCTCAAGCCTCGTCCACTCCTCCTCACTTTGATTTTGAGGTCTTTTAAAAACCTCCTCCATATCATCTTGGCCACCATCATCACCTCCAATCTCTAGAGGCTACTCTATTGCATCTCTAGCCTACCTCCCTTTGCTACATCGATGACATATTTGATGTTGGGGATCCTCCTCTACTACTATCCCCTCCTCATATCCACCATATTCCTCGACCACTAGACTCAGTACCCATGGAGGTTATGAGGTAAACCATATCTCATACTCTACCATGGTCTCAAAATCATTCACATCCATGAGGTCAATATCTTCATCCTCATATTGCACCCATCACTCCTTAATGCATGGTAGTATCAACTCATCTAATATATGCCTATATAGCATAGGCACATTTGGAACTCCCTATATTATCTAAAACTACCATAACACCCATAAGAACCATAAGAACTAGATCAACTTCATGTAACTACCATGACACCCAACCACCCATCTAGCCTATCGAGTCCTCTATAGTTGCTCTCCATCGCTTAGCCACCTAGCCTTTGATCATGGCCTCCAATATACTTGCTCTAGTATCAACCCAACCCATAGATCCCTACACTCTTAGCCACTCTAAATAGGATGACTAGGATGTACCTCCTCAATAACCCACCACCTCAAAGAATAAGGCTAATCCCTATCCCAATCCTCACAAGGCAAGCCCATAGGATGAGCTACACAAATGCTCCTAATCCTAACACTACAGTAGCACACTACATCCTATACCCTTCTACTTCTACCTCATCACCTCATAGATCTTTGTATACATCTAATCTAGTAGAGCAAGTTCCCATGCATCCACTTGAGGATTATTGATCATGTCATACACCAGCCTTATCATGTTCCATGGGAAATGATAGTTGATGTTGCTAGGAACCAATATGTTGGTTAGCAAGAATATGATCAAGGTGGGTAAGGCCTCCAACTTCTCCTCCACATACATAACCAAATACCTTATCCCTACACTATGGATATTCACATCCCTCCATCCATCCCCAAAATTTCTCCTAAGCTCATACTTCTTATCATGCCGAACTTGGACACGTAATCCCTCCACCAGCACTCGAAATATGTGGTATACATATTCCAGTATCATTGTCATCTCCTTGATCAGGAGTTGAAAATTCCCCTTATCTAGATACCATATCTTAGCCAAGACTGAGAGGTACCCCTCATCCACCCTCACCACATCAATTTGTGCCACCTCATACAAACCCATATCTACCAACTTATCCCACTTAGCCTTTTGCAAGGCCTTCCTCACCCCTAGTATAATCGGTGAGAATCAATGTCGAGCCTCCAAGATCAATAACTGCAACAACACAATTACAAATACATTAACATCACATTCATTGCATAATAATATATATATATATATATATATATATATATATATATATATATATATTTCAAAAAAAAAATCCAAACAAGAGTACCAAGGGCACTTACCTCATCCACCTACACCTCCATGCCTACTTCTGTATCCATAACCTCCATCACCATATTTCATCTCACACTCCTTCACACTCATTGAATCCTTAGAAGTTACTTCTAGAACTCGTGAACGTAAGAATAAATCCAATTTTACCTTTGTAGACCTTATATAGCTATTTTTGGTGCACTCAAATTCTATAGGGTATATACCACATGCACTAAAATACCTCACAATATTTGTAGGGTGGTGAATGCCCTCCTGCGTCTATGACTACCATGAATGTTGGTTGGTATTTGGCTTGAGAATGTTGTAGAAAGACCAACAGGGTCAAAAAATGTAGCTTACCCCCATAAAATCACTCCAAAATTCATCCATGTATCCATTCCATCATCACAACATGTTTTTTGAAGATAAGAAATGATTTGGATGCTTCATTTTTGTTTACGACCAAAAGTTGCAAAAATTCCAAAATCATGTACAAAAGCTTCAAAACAGCCCAAAACTTCATAAAAATACTATTTTCATCATCTTCATCATTCATCACATCTCTCCATCATATTTTGTGATAACATGGATTGCTTTGGGTGGTCCAATCTTGTTTGCAACCAAAAATTCATAAAATTGCCCAAAATTGCTTCAAAACTGCTCCAAAACAATTCCAAATTTCATAAAATAAAATAATTAACTCATCAATGCATTTCCATCCCCATTTCACATCATACATCATCATTCCACTTTTATATTTATCATCCACAATTACATACATCATCACTCAACATTTGCCAATTCCACTCATATTTTTCAAGTAAACCTCGTATCTAGTGGTTTACCCTATTCACTTGGTGATTGTAGTGATTGGCTATCCATGCAATTCAGTAGGATGGGTAGATCACCATAAGGAAACTTGCCCATCATCCAAAATCCTCTTGTTCAAAATCCAATTACATTTGGTCCCCCATTTTTGAGTGAAACTATGCTTAGACTAATTTGCTCAAAAAGCTATCATTGGTACCCTTTTTTGTGGGACTGGAAACACGAATAACTTTCACTACATTATTTTCTTCACATTGCAACAATGACCAGATCCTAGGGATATTAGTTCCTTTTATATTCTCATTCAATAATTACACCAATTACTTGGACATCCACTCCTAGAAATCACCCGACCTGAAGGTGATTGGTTCCTTCTGCATCTTCATCATTTTGTATTTTCAATGATGCCAAATGGCATGTTTGTCAATAGCACAAAATCACCCTAAAATTGGGGTAGTCAAATTTAATATGTATTTTCCACATTGGGATACATCTTTTACATCATCCACACTTCCAAAAATCCCCTTGCATCTATTGGGGTAAAAATAGAATACACCACATTTACATAACATATCATTGGTAAAACCCCTTTTCTATTGGGACAAAGAATAGAATCACTCATTGCATCATCATCTATGTCACTTTAATGACATTTACATCACATCTACATCCACATTTCCAACAACCCCCTTGCATTTATTGGGGCAAAAATAGAATACATTTACACCCACATTTGCACTTACATTTACATCCACATTTTTTTATCAATTGGCTCGTGAGATTCATTCTTCACTCATTTGCAAATTGAGGGGGTAAGCTACACCCACATTGTTTTGTCTTCAGGATCTTCATGCACTCCAAGGAAAGAAATTTGCTTCACTAAACCAAGTGTTTCTTATTTTTGCACTGCATTGTTTTTTACGCAACACGATACAAAAAGGGGTATTTGTAGACACTAAATCCTACCCACTTGTCCTCCATACACATCATCCAATCACATTCACCCATTATTTATATATTTAATATATATATATATATATATATATATATATATATATATATATATATATATATATATTCATGAATAAATCACAACTGCTCATTAACATTTTAATCTCAACCATCCACTTGACTTGATCCATGTCATATTGCAAATATTATAATATTAGCCATCCATTATATTTTAATCTTGATCACACGTTGGTGTTGTCAAAAACCTAGCATATGGAAGGCAAGTTATAAAAGTTCATTTATTTTCATGAATGAAATTTTAAGCGGTTAAGTAGTTAGTTAAGTGGTCATTTTATTTCAAGCTCTCATTTCCATCCCTTCCAAAATCCTAGCATTCTACTACCATTTCCATCACCATCGTCACAAAATCCTCCATTTCCAATCACCCAAAAACTTGTGAACTAGATCTACTTCAGTAGTATCCTCTATAGAAATACCTGAACACATCCTAGCATCCCACGAATGTTGTTGAGCATTCTAGGAATGTTGTTGGGAATTCATCGCCATTGTAAAATTCTTTCGAGCATTTCCTAGCCTTCTAGTTTTTTGCCACCATACCCTTGAACGCTTTTAGGTGTTCGTGCATCTTAAAATAACAAAAGTAGAAGTAGAGATCAGAAATAATCATGTATTCTTAGGAAGATATAATATTTTCATTACATCTTACATTTTTCTGTTATTTGCTTTCATTTCACCATTGCATCATGTAGGGTTTTAATAGATTTGTTTTTAATGAGGGTCTCACACTATGGAGCCCTCCCATATGCTATTGACCTTTTTTGGTGTTGTTGATCTAATTGTAGGTTATATGAGACATATTATTAAAGGTTGTTGTAGCTAGGGTGGTCCTATAGGGATACTCAAGCCCACCCCCAACTTATTTGGAGCAAAAACAAGCGTTGAAGACACCTACTATTCTTTGTGAACAAGGGTTTTAAAATCCTTGTATTGTAACTATTGTATCAACATACATTATATTGTAACATTGGATATCAAGGCTCCCCACACATCAATACAATACATTTTTTCTTCATTATGCAATCTATTATCGTGTGTCGATTTCCTATTGTTATATTGGTGTTCTCGATTTTTGCTTTACAAAAGGTGAAGTCTTTTTTTAGGATAAATATCTTGCTTTTTATCTTCTAAATATTTTACAATGCCTAGGCTCATCCTGGGGGGGTTATTCTCAGTAATCATATGATATTTTGCACTTAGAAACCTGCCATAAAATTTTGAGTAACTAGAGGATCCATCTTGAATGCTAGGTAACCTATCTTAAATTATTGCACTTGTACACCTCCCAATTGGGTAACTGACATTTCACTGAAATGTCCCACAATCAAGTGAATGAGCAAAGAGTAATGAGAGAAATGAGACATGATTTCTTGATATTTGTTTATTTATTTTTGTAATTCTTTGAATTCCCTATCCATTTTATCACAAATTAGTTTCTCCCACCCATATATTGGGAATTTCTAGGCCTTGTTACATTGTACTATCAAAAACATGACTTTCATCCCAACCCAATTTAGGTCCTCGACCCCCATCACTATGTAGATCATGTTGGCATAGTTATTCGTCCAATTGTATAGTGAGGATTTGTGAATGGGAAACTTTGTGGACACTAATTTTTTATAATCAAATAAATTTGCATAGAAGGTGGTGCCAATCATGATTTTGGCATGTGCAGAGACCACTCCTGCATCATAAATCAGTGTAGCTTTCTCCAGCCCAAACACTTGCCTTATATTTTATAGGCATTACCATTCCTTTGTACTCGATTACAAATTAAACGCTGATAGGACTTCTTCATCCCATACTTGCTCAAAAGCCTTTCTTGCTATTATTTTCTTAAACGACACATTTTCTTCTAGTATCTCAATTTTGGTTTTAGGGGCATGTGCACTTGAAGAAGCCATTTTTGAATTTTGAAGGCCCTGAATTCTTGTGACTGGTTTTCTTAGCTCTCTGTGTTTCAAGGAGGTTCTTAGCTCTGTGAGTCATTCACTACTGTTACCACATTTTTAAAGTCATTCCCACATGAAGCACCATTAATGTGATACCAACTATCGGTGTACTACTACTACACTTAGTTTACCACCTCACTCTCCATAATGGTTCGTCTATCTGAGTCATTACACTTTTAGTTGGTTTACATAATCGATCATCAGATTAAATATATTTTTAATTTTAAGTCATCTGATTAACTCATGTTGTATTAAAGCATATTCTTGGATGGATCTGAGAAAAGGTTCGTAGTTGGCCTATGTGCCTGCAACTCTCTGATTGGCTTCTAGTTGTGTCAGTAAGATAATTATCAATTGAAGTGCTCTGTTGGATTTCTTAGATGGATAACCCACTAGATCTCACTTTTAATATGGCACCACTCCAAGTGTATCATTGACCAGTTGATGTGTGTCATCGGTATAAGACCATCGATATTGTACCATGTGAGCATTTATGATCATTGATCATGGGTTGGCTGATAGAGCTTTAATTCATATTTACTTGTGAATATTTTTGGTCGATGGTCTCTTACTATTTGGCCAAAACCCTTTCGTTAATTTGTTAAAACTCGATCGATTAATCTACATCGTTTATTAGTTCTTAACCGAATGGCCTAGGGTATTCTTGCACTTTGTGTTTAGTATTAAGTTCATGGTAGTCTTTAGGGATTCCAACATAAGAGTATAGGTGTTAGTTAAATCAAAGCATATATATAAAAATCAACTTTATGCGTACCTTGAATTTCGCTTGGTTGACTTTACCTCGTCTGATAAATCTCGATTTTTTATCTCATTCGGCCGAAATACTTTAATGGCTCAGATCTAATCGATCGATTAATTCGTATCTTTATCTTCATTCAGCCGATTGATCTTTCTTTAATTGCATGGGCCTTTGGTCATGAATCCTCTTTCGACCAAAATCTTGTTAGCCACCTTTTACCAATATAGCTCAAAAACTTTGGTTAGACTTAGGAAAAGTAACCTAGGAAAAAGGACCAAACGTACTAATGACCCTTGCGATAGCAAGTTGCGGTTAGGCCTGATGCATTTGAGTCTTCCCTTATTCTCTTTTAGTCAATAAATTGTGACCACTTAATCTTCGTTAACTGGAAAGCATGGGCTACTTCTATGTTTCCACATCATTTTCTTGCTTGGTCGATTGGCCTTCACTTCATTAACTTGGTTGATCAATCATTATCGCTTTTTGGCCGAATGGTCTTACCTTGTATTTCTGTAAATTAAGACAAGGGACTTTAGGGACTTCCTAAAGAAATGGGGGCAACATATTCATGAACCTTATGATCGATTCCACCTAGAGAAATATTTTAAAATTTGGCTTGGACCCTAAGGTTTTAAGTCTTTAATGCACATGCAACCCTTTAATTATCCTTCAACCAAAAATCCAATTTGAAAAGAAATCATAAGGTTAAGATTTGAATTTAATTAGACCAAGGACCATGGTTTAGGCCAATTTATTTAGGAAATATTATTTCATAGCGAGGTTAACCTTACTACCAAAATTTGTAATAACCTTGAGTGATGTGCCAGCTTTGATCGAGAGATTTGATCAGTTTTTTTATCAGTATGCCTTGGGCCACATCATTTTTGGTCATTGATTTGAGTCTCAGCCAACCATTCTAAGCCTTTGATTTGGGTTCAGATGAATAGCTTCTTTCATGCCAAGCCAAGCCCGCCATCACTTCTGCCATTACTTCTATCATTAAATGTAGCCACCAGCAAATTTTTGCAAAAATTATAAAGGGGCAAAGGTTAAAACATTAGAAAAATAATTAATTTTATTAATTTTATTTTTTCTAAGGTTTGAACCTTTAATTTTTAATATTTAATTTTTATTATTTAATTTTTATTATTTTTCTAAGGTTTTGGGAAAAATATTTTTACTAGGATTATACATCATTCATTGCTAGGATTCACTTTAAGATTACTGGAAATTATTTCTAATTCCAGAGCTCCATTTCCATTTTCCAAAATTATTTCCAATTTTTGGGGCTTTATTTTTCCATTTTTCCATTTTTCAAAGCTTTATTTCCATGGGCGGAGCTTTCTTCCAATTTGCATGGTTGTAATTTTTGAGCAGAGCTTTGGGTTCCTAATTTTATTGCCAATGTCTCATTTCCTCTACCAAGTGTATGGGCGTCACTTTGGGATACTTACCTTTTCCAACAATATCCCATTTTATCGATAATGAGTATGGGTGGCACTTTAGGATGCTCATTTCCTCGGTGGAGTCTCATTTTTCTACCTAAGCTTCATCCTTAAGCAAATTTTCTATTTTTCTCAAACTGGGTGGAACTTCGGGACTCGACTTTCTTCAACAATATCCCATTTTACTTAGTTAAATTTTATTTTCCTTTGAAAATCATCGAGCGGGGTAGACTTTAGGGATACTTTGTTGGTGGAGTCCCATTTTTCTTCTCAAGAGAGTGGGCAGGGTTTCAAGTTTTACTTTTTCCAATAACTTCCCATATTTTTGGCAATGACAATTAGAAATTTTTTAGGTTTTATCGATATGCACTAAAATATCATTTCTCTAACCTTTTAAGATTTATTTCTTTGTTGAGAGTGAGTGAAACTTTGGGACTCCACTTACTCCACCAATGTTCCATTTCTCCACCCAAGCTTATTTCCTTAGAATTTTATTTCTTGACATCATTGAGCATGGTTTCGGGATGCGACCTCTTTCAAACAACTTATCATTTTACCACCCTTTTAGATTTTATTTCTTTTTTGAGAGTGGGCATAATTTTGGGACTCTACTTTCTCTACCAACGTCTGAAATATCCACCCAAGAGTATGGGCAACATTTTGGGATACTTACTTTCTCTACCATTATCTATTTTTTTCCCAATATTCTTATTTTTTGAGAGCGGGTGGAACTTTAGGACTTCACTTTTCCCTATAATGCTCTAGTTATCTGCTTGAGCTTCCTTCCTTTGTAAAGTGGGCAAGGATTTGGGATCTCTTAGAGTGTGGTGGCTACTCATTTTTTCGCCCTCTCTCAACACTTAGAAAATTTTATAAAAATTGCACATGGATTCTAATGACTCCACCCTTTCACATTTTGGTATGGATCCTCCCTACTCGAAAATGATTTCTCGATAACAAAAAATGAATTTAAATTACCCAAAATTTGCCCATTTCATGCGGTGTGAAAATATGATGGAAATTGAAAATGCCCAAAATTGAACAAAACTTCCATATGTCCAAATGAACCAAATGGGTATTCGAATCTACAAAAAAATTGTAAAAAATCATCTCGAATCAAAATATATAGCATTAATAAGTCCATTAGCTGCAATTAGAAACTGCTATTTTTGAAAAGCAAATCACTTCTAAAACCCTAAAAATTTGGTATCATTGGAAATGTGAGCTCGAGATATTTCATCCAAAATTTGAATCACCTCAAATGGATTCCTCTATCAAAAGATATGGTGATTGCAAATTTGAAGTAAACATTAGGGCAAGATGAAGATTTTTAAAGAACCTTAGAAATTGATTTTAATATTTCAGACCTTAGGAAAACCATTGAAAATTAAATTTTTGAAATATTTAATTTTGAATTAATACCAACTGACATTGCAAATATTAAAATAGAAATCAATTAAAATCAATGTTCTAGGCAAGCACTTTTGACACTTTGTTGCAAACAATTTTTAAAAATGGTGTGAGCAAAAGTTCTGGAATTAAAACAAAAAAACTTCAAGAGGGTCCCCTCAAAAATAAAAATAAATTATTTAAAAGTATCAAAAATTTTATTTTCACTGGTGGTGTGTTTCTTCTCAACAAATTGTGACATCTACGGGGAAGTAGTAGCACTATTTAGAACCCAAAAATCTAGTTCCAAAATAATTTAAATCATGCACAACACCCTACAACAAGGATATTCAAAATACTTTAATTATTATTTTTCAGTCTATCAAAATTTCCCAAGGACATACTAGGTTGAATCACTCAAAGAAAACTCTAGTGTATGATTGTAGTGTATAAATCCTTCCTCCAAAGAAACCATGGCTTAGAATTCTTACTAAGTATTAATGATATTGCTTGAATTGAATAGGGTTATTTGAGTAGAGCTATGCTACTAGGACATAGTTACTCTTAGCTTTCCAAGACCTTAGTTCAGCCATAGGGCGTCTATAGCCCTGGTGAACATGTCTAAAATTTATCTTTCAAAAATCTCATCTATTTCTTACAAAAATATCTCTCTTTTTGTAGAACTCTCTTTTCTTTTCCTTTTTTCTTTTTCTTTTCTTTCTTTTTTAGCAACATACAGATAGCCGAGAAGTCTTACTAGAGGTTCAGAAGTTGCATTTGCCCTGATGTTTTATTAACCAATAAACCAATAAAATAACCATTTCAGCTCAAGTACCAATAACCTCTTTGGAGTAGTTAAAGTATTTTTGTGAATCAAAGTTTTCCTCTCATGACCAACTTTTCTTGGATTTCCTAGGAGTTCTCTAGCTAAACAACATAACAGTTCTTTTATGATTAAAAAATTACGACAGGTAAGGTATAGAATCTAAACTATCTCTCTACTATCATTCTAAATAACAAGCATTACCACTATCTCCCTACTTAAAACATCCCTTCAAAATCACCCTTCTTTAAACTATGAAACCAAGAAAAAACCCAAAAGAGGAAAGAAAAGAAAAACAAAGAAAACCAGGAGAAACATAATGCTGATAAAAAATAAACAAATGCATTGATTCACTTCATTTCTATCACATATATATATATATATATATATATATATATATATATATATATATATATATATATATATATATATATATATATATATATATATATATATATATATATATATATATATATATATATATATATATATATATATATATATATATATATATATATATGCATATGTACAACGATCTCTCGCAATTACTCAAACAATGTAGCAGATGGAACATCCAAGAAATAATGCTTCAAATATTGACAATTCACAGGTAAGTTTACAAGATTACCTTCCAGGTCTTGTAGATTAAATGCTTTATTACCAAAATTTTCTATGATTTGGTATGGCCCCATTTAAAAATGACTTTATTACCTTTCTTATTGTGGGATTTGACCCACAGAAGCACCATGTCTACAAGTTTAAAGGCCTTTACTCTTGCTCTCTTGTCGAACCAATGTTTGACTATCTCCTGATGCTGACTGAATTGCTTGAAGGCCTAAATTATTTCATCCTACAAGTTAATCAAGTCCAACACACAAGCTCCTACATTTATGCTATTATTAAAATAATCCAAAGCAAATTGATAAGTGGGCAATTTTAAAGAAACAAGAACAATAGGCTGAGTACCATACAATAAAGCAAATGGAGAAGTTTTAAGAGCTTCTTTGTGTCTTATCTTGTTAGCCCAAAGTGCATACTTTAGTAATGTATGCCATTGTATGGATTTATCTTCAACATACTTCTAAATGGTATTTATCAAATTATTATTTGTGGATTCAACCAGTCCATTTCCTTAGGGATAATAGCTAGATGAAAATTTGAATACTATCGCCTTCTGGTATGACCACTTTGCAAATTCTAGTGACTAAAATTCTGGTCCATTATCAAAAACTAAATTTAAAGGGATCCCAAACCTGGTTATGACATTAGATTCCATAAATTCAATCACCTTGTGGGTTGTACTTCTCATTGTGGCTACTGGTTTAGCCCAATGCATACAATAATTAGTGTTTGTTAATACATAATTGTCCCTTGTTGATGAATTTGGGTTCATCACTCCCACAAAATTAGGTTCCCACTGTATTAAAGGTTTATCTATTATAATAGGCTACAATGGTAGAGCTCGGTTAGCTTGCTTAGCCATAAATATCTGACACTGGTGACAAGTTCTCACATGATGATGTGCATCTTTGAACAATATGGTCCAGTAGTAGCCTACTCTTAATATTCTATGCACAGTAGCTGAACTTGAAGGATTTCTTACTCCTAACTTCTTATGAAAACTAGACATTACTTCATTCACCTCATCCCGGGTAATGCATCTTAAGAATATGCCAGTGTAATTTTATCTATACAATTTACCCCCTTTGAGTAGAAAATGAGTATATTTTAACTTTAATGCTCTTCTCTAAGTCTTGTTTAAATGGGGTGCATAATTCCCACATCTTAACAAATGAATGATATCCCCATACCAATCATTCAACTTGGAATCCAACTGGTTAACTTTTGTCCTTGTAGATATCTCAGCAATATATTGGTATAAACCAAGCCCTCTAATTAATTTTGCAGGCCATATCTCTAAGTAAAATTCTTGCAATTTTATAACCAAATTGCCTCTCAACTCTCCTAGTTTATTTTGACTTAACAAATATTTGACAACTAGATCAAGAACTATGGCATGGACTTTGCTCCTCAAAATGCAATACCTAAAATATTTAACCAATTTCACTAAGGCATAGGCTTGCTTATCCAAATGAGAGTAATTCAACACAACATCCTTCATATTGGTACTTTTGAAGGCAATGAGGTGCTCTCTTGTTTCTCTCCACTAATTTAAAACTACAACAAGTGTATGGTCGAAAACAAAAGAGTAGAGGTAAAAATCTACAATAAAATTTGGACTTACAACTGAGGCCTATTTAATGGTAGACTTAATTTATTGAAATACCACTTTAGCTTCTATTGACCAGACAACTTGAGTAGTATCTTTTAACATGTCATTTAGTGGTTTGACTATTTTAGCAAATCCAAAAATTAATTTATGGATAAAATTAATTTTCCCAAAAAATGATTTTAACTCTTTCTTAGAGTTGGGAAAGGGTATCTTTGATATGGCTTCAGCTCTCTCGGGATCCACAAAAATACCATATTTGGTAATTAAGTGACCAAGGAGTTTGCCTTCAGTTACACCAAATATGCACTTCTTTGGATTCAAAGAAATGCCAAATTCTTTGCACTTGTTAAAAACAAACTCCAAATGTTTGATATGATCAAATCGATATTTGGAAAATACTGTTAAGTCATCCATGTATACAACTATACACTTAACCATGATACCTTTAAAGGTGTGATCCATTGCCCATTGGAATGTGGCTCTAGCATTTATCAACCCAAATGACATTCTCTTGCAAGCAAAGGTCCCCCATATGGTCATGAAGGTAGTTTTCATTTTGTCCTCTCTTTCCACCAATATTTGGTTGTACCCAAAAAATATATCTAAAAAATATATTTTCAAATCGTTTACTATTTGCAACACATCATCCATGGAAGGCAAAGGATAATTATCTATCTCAGAAGCCTTTTTTAGGTTTCTAAAATCCATGCAAAGGTAAATTTATCCATTTTTCTTTCTAACTAGTACTAAATTAGCTACCCATGTAGAATGTTTGATGGAAAAAATAATGGCAACACTCAATAGTTTCTCCACCTCATTTAGAATCATGGGATCCATTAAAGCATTAATATACCTCTCCTTTTTTAAGGGTTTACAAAAATATTTCAGGGGTATAGTATGTGTGTACACTTTTGGATAAAAAATCTTAAGGTCTTTATAAGACTAGGCCATAACATCCTTGAACCTATGTAGTAACTTAGTGAGATTTATTTTGATTACGGGGTCACAAGTTTGAGCCAATTGAACATAATTGGGGCTCTCTTCAGTCCCCACATTTAATTTCTTGGTTTCATTCGCTGTCATGTTAACAAAATTTCCAAAAAAAATTATGTGTTTAATTTGATCATTATCAAACAACCTCTCAAGTTCAACAATTCCCCTCGGAATTCTATTATTTTTCAATCTCATTATTCCCTCTCCATTATCAAAATATTCAAGTAGAGTATCTTTTTGACCGTCATCAATTATAGTTTTTCAAATTTTTTTTGTACTCTATAAAAAGTCTATAATTTTTTGATTATCAGTAAATACCTAAAAGTTATCTACGTTATCTTGAACAAAAGGGGAAGGGATTGATTCTATTAATTTTTTTTTCCATTTATATTCCTCTAAGGGTTTCAGATTTGCATCTTATGAAGATAAAATATCTACAATTGAATTTTTCTCCCTAGGAACATGTATTAGGTTGAAAGCATTAAAATCATCCATGAGATCCCAAGCTTGGTGTTTGTATCTTTTCAAGTAAGAGGCCTTGCATTATAACTTTCCTTTAACTTGATTAGTTACCAAATTTGAGTCCAAAAAAACTTGGATATTTTTCACATTTTTTATCTAAATAAAATTTCAACCCTAGTATGAGAGCCTCATATTCATTCAAATTATTTGTGCAAGGAAATTATAGGTGGTAAGACATGAAAAATATCTGATTTTGGGGACCTTTAAGAACTGCTCTTGTACTTGAACCTTGTTTGGATTTGTCTCCACAAACATGAAGCATCAAAATATCATTATTGTTATCAGTTAGGGATTTAACCACTTTCACCTTCTATGCAGTTGTTAAGTTATAAACCCCTAAATCTACATCAGTAAAATTAACAGTCTCATTCTCGATATTGTATTTTGTTATCATGAGTTTATACCGAGGCTCCCTATCAATTATTAAATAATTTGCTAAACATTTCTAGGGAAACCACAGGTGCAAAAAATTGGTGGCCAAATACCCATTCAGGGATTTTGACCAATCTCTACTCAGAAGAATTTCGCACCCCATAGGAAAATATACCACCTGAATGTCAATTATGTGTTGTGTTGTTAGCTCATATGCGAACTAGATGTGTATACTTTGAAGCTCACCTATTACTTTTACCTTAGTTTTATCTAGCCAAATGACTCTTCTATAGAACTTCACATGAGTTAACCCCAATTTTTGGTAGATGGCCAAAGGCATGACATTAGCTAAAACACCAAAGTCCACCAAACAGTTATGTAGATTTTTTCCAAATATGTGAACCATCAGTAGGAAATGTGGAACTTTAGTATTTTCTTTATAAATTACCATATCTACATTTGCCATCTTCTTCCCATTTTCTTGAGGTTTAGTAGAGGATTTAGAGTAATTCTTAATCAAGTTATCTCTCTATTTAGCAATATGTGCTAGCTCATGGAGGGTGATGTTAGCCTTAATTTTATTCATATCCTCCACTATATTGTATCCTTTGTTGAGTGAAGCAGTGAATTCACCCAAAAAATTTGGATCTCCCCCTCTAGGTGGAGGTGGATTATTATTCAAGGATGGATCAAGAGGAATACTGTAAGAGTTTTTGGGAGGTGTATATGTAGTGTTGGGCTTTGTAGTTTTGTTTATGATATTGTAATTGTAGGCCCAAAATGGCCACATCCTTAGAAAAATTTTAAAATATTTTCTAAGGCAAGAAGAGCATGTTCTACCCTATGCAAGCTCCAGTGTATTTCCTAGTGGTGTAGTGCAAGATGTTCTACCCCGTGGTCAAAGAGGTCAAATTTTGCACTTAGCAATTTTTGAATCATGGGCCACAACATATTTTTGGTTACATCTAAAGCTCAGTGGTATGCAACATGCTCCAGCCCACGTGACATAGAACATGGTTCCAGCCCATGGTCAACATTAGTCAAAGCTGACGTCATTGTTTTTTGAATCATGGCACAATGCATATTGTTCTAGCCCGCACAAGCTAAAGGCTATTTTAAGCTTGTTCTACCCTGCGTGAGTTCAAGTGTATTTTTTAGCGGCGTAACACATGTGCTCTAGCCCATGGTCAAAGTGGTCAACATTGCAAAGATGAAGAATGAAGTCATGGGCTAGCGCAAGCTTTTATATGACAAGTTTTATGTTATATCCCACATGGGCCAGAGCAATGCTCTACCCCATGGTCAGCCATAGTCAAACTTGGATGCACGAGTTTCAAGGTGTAGGCTACAACACATTTTAGATTTGGTTCTACGCCATGGACGCGAAGCAAGTTTTAAATAAATTGAAAGATAAGTCAAGTAGGCTAGCGCAATGTTCCATCCCATACATCTCGAAGTGTATTTTCATGTTAGAGTCTCATGTGCTCTAGCCCACGATCAAAATGGTCAAAGGATGTGATAAGTTGTTAAGAGGAGCGGGCTACGACATGTTCTACGCCATGGAGCTATCAATGACTTTCAAGCTTTAATCTTGGCCATTCATGAGCAGATCAATGGTTGGCTCATTTTGATGATCTCCAAGCATATAAAAGTAGAACCTCTGTGACATGAATTAGTTGATCAAAATAAACTAGCAGGTGAAGCATCAATGAGGCCAAGAACCAAGGATTATAGTCAGTTGTTGATCTATGGTTGGATGATGCCTACAAGAATGATGGATGGCCTGGATTGTAGTTTTGATAGCCTGGAGCTAAACCACCATGAAAGACCAGCAAGTTGCAGGGGTCGAGCTGCAAAGAAGTGCAAGATCATGCATTTTCTTCTGTTCTCAAATACAAATAAGAGGCTACCACCTCAGCATCTGGCTGATCTGGCATTTCATTTTCCTTGTAATGTTCCATTTCTTTTCATTTCTTTTCAAGCATGTAAAAACTATAAAAGGAGGTCGAACCCTCATTTTTTAGGGTCGACTCTAGAGTGTTTGCTTGCCCTACTATGTAATACTTTTCTACAAATCAATAGAAGGAACATTACTTGGATGTTTACCTCAGACTGGTGTCTTCTATAATATTTTGAGAGATTCAAGTTGTGAATTGCTTTTCTGCTACTACTACTATGGTTAGTCTATTCTACTGATATTGGATTGCTAGCTTAGAGCAATTGAAATATTTCATAATTGAATTTGTGCTTGCAAGAGGTTATTTTCTATTAAATCTTGATATTGATCTTATTCTTCTAATTTGGATTATTAGTATCTTTGATATTGAAATAGCTTTCTTGAAGTATATCTCTATTCTTTTTATAATGATGAAGATTACCTATTTTGAATATTGTTAATCTCAAGTGTGGGACACTGGAAATTGTTTTGTCAGATGGGTTTTCTTGTAGATGCCTATGTTGTTAGCTCTATCCAACCACTATTTGATTATAATTTCTTAACCCTAACTCATTTCTATCCCTATATTTTAAACATTTAACTAAGCTTAAATGAGTCAACACCTTATTAGTTGACAAGGAATACCAACCTACTCTAGAGGTTGGATTAGAGCAATATTTAATCCATCCAATGTTGAGGTCTGAACTGTGATTAGCGGGTGCATGCCTAATCATAGAATTGGAAGATAACAATCATAGTTTCAAGCTTTTTCTTGATGTCAATTTGGATCCCAATAGTTTTTGGCATGCTCGATGGGACCTATTAACAAGAACATTAGTTAACCCACCCTTTCTAATTTTACCTTTTCTCGAAGGAATCAATATTTGGTGAATTATCTTGACCTTATCAAGTGGTGATCAGTAAATTCACCTAGCGACTCCTTGAATGCAAGAATCTAGAAAAGCCTTTTTGATAGCTCATAGTTTTTCATGAATACTAGGTCATCTACAAAGAATAATCTAGAGTCTTTTATCTATTATGAGCTCCCTTTGAGAGGATCTACTATCTTAAGAAATTTGAACCCAAATTTCCAGTCAGATGAAACTCCTCTAAAAATTCACTTGAGGTGCCTCTAAGACCACCTCCAGCAAGAGCAATGACTAGAAATATGGCTAACAATGTAGCCAATAATACCAATGTGGCCCCAAATCAGCCCCTATAGAAGTATCCTAGTTGGAATACAATTGGTCCCTTGAGGCTTGCTCATATGCATGATATTCCCCAAGCTGTATCCAAAGCCATCCCTACCTATGATGGATCAAGAAAAATCGCTTATGAGCATTGCCAAGATATTCTAAATCTAGCAACAATTCATAACATAAAGAATGAAGATGTCATTGTCAGAATCCTGGCCCTATCCTTTAGAGGGAAAATCTTACACTGGTTTAGGACCTTAGAGGATAATAGCATTACTTCATGGGCCAAATTAGTAGAGCCCTTTGTAGAAGAATTCAATGAGTCTGTTGATCCCTTCTCTCTTCTAAATCAGTTTACATCCATGCAAAAACATCAGCAAGAATCAGTTTCAGACTTTAACTTGAGATTTAGTAGAACCTAGAAGAGGATTCCACCTGAAGCTAGGCTAGCTACAACCCTTGCTTTTATGTACTATATCAGAGCCCTTGGATCAAAATTGGGTTTACAAACTCAATAGTCAAGGATATATACCTTTCCCCAGGTTTATAATGTAGTCATCTAGGCTGAGAATATCCTTATCAATGTAGGGAGGTTACCCCCAAAGACTGTGATGCCTTACTGCTCTAAAATTCCTAATATCCAAGGTTAAGAAAATACATCTTCTTACATGGACCCTCCTCCTCTATCATCACCAATTCCTCAGATGACTCCAATTCCCCTCCCCAAATCATCATCTACTTCAGTTCCTTTCCCTCCTCTTCCATCTCAAGCACCTCAAGAATCTACTGTGCTTCTTGATATTCAGAACACCTTAAAAACTCTCAGTAACAAGATGAATTCAATGGAGAAAAGAGAGATAGAGAGATCACAACAAAGAATATTTCCCTATGTCAATAGAGATCAGAAGCCTAGTACCAACAATAGTGCTAGAATCAGAGTTAATGCGATTCAAGAAGATCTAAAATATTCCTCTAAAACTAGTCTTGTGAATGTTTGGTGTCTTGTGTGTAATGATCCTCATGATTCAGAGTCATGTGTTATGTATCAACATCATGTGCAACAAGCCATGGAAAAGGTAGAGAGGAATCATAAAGGTAGAGTTAATATGCTTTGGAAACCTGACCAGATCATGGTTGGGCAAGATCTTGATGAAGAGGGACCTATTTCTGTCATGACAAGATCTAGAAAGAAGACATTGTAGGTTGATCCACAGAAGATGGGTCAGTTTCAAGTCCCTTCTCAGAAGAAGAAAGATCCTCCTCTCCAAAATAATGACCAATTTCCTATTCCTCAAGCAACTGAAAAGAGAGACATGGTTCCTAAAGGCCAAGAAAAAGAGGTCAGTTTCCCTAGGAGATTTGACAAAGAAAATGATAAAGAAAGGATGAGATCCAAAAGTGAAGCACAAGAAAAGCTTAGATTTCCCTCCATAACTAAGAGACAAAGGATTGAAGCCACACAATAATACAAGAGGAAGTATGGTGAGCTAGAGAGAAAGTCTGAGAATTCCACTTCTAGGAAATTCAGAATATAACATTGTGGAAGAGATGAAAAGAATCCCCTCCAAGGCTAGCCTCTATGATACCCTCTTCATCCCTGGTCAAATAGATCTACTTAAAGCTTCTTTGAGTAAGAATCCTCAAGAAAAGTAGGCTACTACCATCCTTAGTGTGTCTTCTGGAAAATATAAGATGTCTCCTACTACTTTAAAGAATAAACCCCCTCCATTCTACATTTCTTTGTGGATGGAGGGTTGGATAGTTCACAACTGTATGATTGATTCAGGGGCCTCCACCATGGTTATGCCCAAGGTAGTCTATGAGGAGATGGGTATGGAGTATACCAAATCCTATCTTGGAGTTTTGTAGTTGCATGGAACACTAGTCAAGATAATTAAAGTAATAAAAGATGTACTAATGATATTGGATAGATCCCTAGAGGTGACCATTGTGCAAGAGATTGTGGTGGTAGACCTAGAGCCCTATTTTGGTCTATGCCTTTCTAGAGAGTTCACTACCAAATTGGGAGGATGTATGTACTTGGATTACTCTAGTATGGTGATTCCCTTCAAAGGAAAGAGAATAAGGATCACACCTAAGAAGCTTGTGTCTTATCACATTGAGAAGATTGAAGAAGACATGTGTAACCTCACACCTCTAGATGATTTTGAAATAGTAGAAAGTTTTGAAGAATTAGAGGTTG
Organism: Wollemia nobilis; assembly: GCA_028583015.1. Classification (NCBI taxonomy): domain Eukaryota; kingdom Viridiplantae; phylum Streptophyta; class Pinopsida; order Araucariales; family Araucariaceae; genus Wollemia; species Wollemia nobilis. The sequence goes on along the minus strand of JAQPPZ010017048.1, from coordinate 2,624,769 downwards.
AAGATGAATTGCCATTCAGAGAAGATTATAGTTAGTTTGGAATAGGAATGGGCACATATAACATTTCTTTAGAAGTAGAGAGAAAGGTCCCTACTATATCCAATCAGTCTTTGAGAGAAATAGAGACTTGGACCATGCACTTTGATGGTGCAAGATGCAAAAATGGGGTTGGTGCTAGTGTAGTTTTGTAGTCTCCATCAGAAGGTGTAAAGAGTTTTGCATACATATTGACATGGTCTTACACCAATAATGTTGTAGAGTATGAAGCTTTATGCTTAGGGCTAATGCAAGTTGAGAGCATGGGTATCAAGATACTAAATATATATGGTGACTCTGAGCTAATAGTAAATCAGGTAAGAGAGAGATGCAGTAGTAAGCACCATTACCTGAAGGTATATAGAAATAGGGTGTGGGATTTGATGGAATCCTTTGATGCCCTCAACATCCATTTTGTTCCTAGAAGGTAGAACACGTTGGCTGACTCTTTGGTAGTTAGGGGATCTAATTTCAACCCTTCTACAGATATAGGAGTTGCTAAAGACAAAAGAATCAAAATGGTTTTTAGGCTTGTAGTCCTAGATAAGTAGATTTTTTGGTAGGTATTTGAGAGTGATGAATATATCATCGATTTCTTGGTGAGAGAGGCTTGTTTATCTATTGTTCAAGAGGAAGTCCCAGATGAGATAGACCAACAAGATGTTATCCAACTAAAAAACAATCATATCCCAAGAGGGTTGGTCACACTTGAAAGCCTCTTTGATAATGAAGATAGGAGGAAGTCCAAAGCTATGGAGATCAATGAAAAAATCTATAAGGAGATCAAAATTGAGGAAGGAAAGAAGCTCAAAGTTGGTATCCATTGTTCTCCAGAAGAGGTAGAGGAGATTAAAGCCTTATGCCTAAAATACCAAGACATTATGGCTTGGTCATATGAAGATCTTAAGGTATATGACAAAAAGGTGATCCAACATACTATTGAGCTAGAACCAGATGCAAAGCCTTTCAGATAGAAGCAGAGGCCTATGAATCCTAGGATTGAATCCATAATGAGAGAAGAGCTACTCAAACTACTAAAGGCTAAAATTATATATCCAATTAAGCACTCCACATGGGTAGCTAACTTGGTTCCTGTGAGGAAGAAGAATGGAGACATCCGCCTATGTGTAGATTTTAGGAATCTCAACCAAGCATCATTGAAGGATCACTACCCTCTCCCTCAGATTGACCAGATTCTATAGATTGTTGTAGGAGCAGAAAGGTTCTCACTATTAGATGGCTTCTCTAGTTATAACCAGATCTGGGTGAAATATGAGGATCAATTCAAGACAACATTTACCACCAAATGGGGTACTTTTGCTTATCATAGGATGCCTTTCGGTCTATCCAATGTAGGGGCCACATTCTAGAGAGCTATGGATTATGCCTTTGGAGAACTTATTAATAAAGTCATTCTAATCTACTTGGATGATATGACTATGTTCTCTCATGAGAAACAAGATCACCTGACACATTTGAAGCAAGTATTTGAGAAATGCAGAGAATTTGGTATCTCTCTTAACCCAAAGAAGTCATTTTTTGTAGTTCATGAGGGGAAGTTTTTGGGCCATGTGGTCTCTAAAGAAGGGATGTCTATTGACCTAGATAGATTTAAATCAATTCTTTCCCTTCCCTTGCCCATGAACAAGAAATATTTGCAATCCTTCTTTGGGTAGATCAATTTTGTCAGGAAGTTCATCTCAGATTTTTCTCAAAAGGTGAAACCTATCTCAGAGTTGCTAAAGAAAAATGCAGATTTCAAGTGGATTGAAGTAAGAAAATAAGCTTTTGAGATCATTAAACAATCCATTGCCACTACTCCAGTTCTGGTGAATCTTAATTTTAACAAGAATTTCATTTTGTATGCTTATGGAGCTGAAGAGAGCTATGCATCTGTGCTTACTCAGAAGAATGATGATGGGGAAGAACATCCCATATTTTTTTGGAGCCAAACTCTCCATGAGTACCAGATCAAATACAACTTCATCGAAAGACAAGTCTTTGCAGTGATGAAGTCATTGAAGAAATTTAGGTAATACTTGGCTCAAAGTAAAACCTTGGTGTATGTAGTTCACCCAGATGTAAGAAGTTTCATTTTACAAGGTGATCTAGGAGACAAAAGAGCTAGTTGGATTACCAAGATCCAGGAGTATGACATGGAAATCCATCCTACCAAGCTGGTCAGAGGTAGAGCATTGTGCCAAGGGTTAATAGAAAATATGGTTACAGAACAAATGTCAGCTTGTCAATCATCAATAGAAGATCAGATCGAAGAGTCTCAATCAGGAGATTCAGACTGGGTTGATCAGATGACCAGATATTTCCAAATAGGGATTTGTCCTCAAGGTCTTAACCCATCACAATAGAGGAGATATAGGCTTCAAGCCTTGAAGTATGTCCTATTTCTAGAAGGATTATATAGAAGGAATCTCGATGGAGTCCTTCTAAGATGCTTGAAAGATGATCAGAAGCAAAAGGTCATTAAAGAATTCCATGGAGGATTATCTGGAGGACATTTCTTAGGAAGGGTCACAACTTTAAAAATCATTAGGGTAGGCTATTATTGGCCTACTATTTTTTCTGACACTTTCAAGGTAACAAGAGCCTGTGATGAATGTCAGAGGTATGTGGGAAGAACCAAAAATGCATCATTCCCCCTCAAGCCCATCTAGGTAGAAGAGTCATTTCAATAATGGGGGTTGGATTTCATTGGGACAATTAACCCAAATTCCTTAGTAGGACATAAATACATTTTGACTACCATATATTACCTTACCATATGGGTAGAAGCCATCCCCACAAAGAAATCATATCAGGAAGTGGTAATTGACTTCATGGAGAGCTTGATTGCAATATTTGGTATCCTTGAAGCTATAGTAAGTGATAATGGTCCAACCTTCATAGGAGCTAAGTACATTGAGTTTTCTAGCAAGTATGGCATCACCATAAAAAATTCCTCCAACTACTATCCTCAAGGGAATGGATTAGTAGAGTCAACTAATAAGAATCTACTTAGAATTTTGAAGAGATCATTAGAGGATAACAAAAGAAGTTGGCACCTATTGTTAGAGTAGGCTCTATGGGTAGATAGGATCACCATCAAGAAGTCTATTAAAACCTCTCCCTATGCTTTGGTGTATGGAAAAGAAGTAGTCCTACCTATTCACTTAGAAATACCGACTCTCAAGCTGGTAGACATAGAAGAAGAGTCTGATCAGGGTCCAGTTGAAACTAGATTGACACATCTACTTTAGTTAGAAGAGAAGAGGACTCAAGCATATGAGGATTTCTAAAAGCATTCATCTGATATTAAGGGATGGTTTGATAAGAAATCCAAATTCAAAAAATTCAAAGTAGGTGACTCTATTTTGAAGTGGAATGTGGAGAGAGCTAAGCTAGGACATCATCAAAAGTTTGACTCTTTCTGGGATGGCCCTTTCAAAGTAGCTGAGGTTAAAGAAAGCAACTCTTTCCAACTTGAAGACTTAGAGGGAAACATTCAATCGATCTTGGTTAATGGATTCCATCTGAAACTCTACTTTGATTAAGAGTAATATTTTCTTGTAACATATGTATATATTTGTATTATACTATTGTTTTTTGTTCTAAAATTTTTTGTACAGAAATAAAAAAAAGAGAAAAGTTATAAGGTAAGTAAGGTAATATTGTAAATAAGCTAAGGGTGGTAATGGGCTACAACATGTGCTCCATGTCATGCTCAATAAGCTAAAGGTGGTCATGGGCTACAACATGTGCTCCATGCCACTCTTAAAATGAAAGGGATAGAAAAGCATCATGAATTGAGAACATGCTCTATGTCATGACCAATCAATGAACAACATGATATCTCCCACCACCAAGTCACCCATATTTTGATTTGAGAAGTGTGCAATGGGTAGTTGTCCAATGTCCACATTAATGGTGGAAGGTATGCATGCGGGAGTATTTAAAACTCAAATATCAATTGCCATCCATTTTACAAGCAACACCTATCTATCAAGGAAAGCATAGCAAGTAGTAAGGTATAGTTTGCAAGAACATAAGAGAGTGAATACTTAGTGAATTTTTATAGAAAATGGCCTCCAAAGTAGCTCAAGAAGTTATATAGTCAAAAAATATTGAGTTGGAAAGCTATATAAACCAAATAATAGCATTAATAAATACTATAATGACACATATAAGAAGGACTAAGCTCAGAAGAAATATCAACTATAGGTACCTCGAAGGGTTACCAATTTATTTCCAAGGTATGATTGTTGTAAATTCCTTTCTATCATTTTACATCTGTGATTCAGTCCATCATTACCTTGAATTAGTTTTTGTAATTGTTAAGTTTTATGACCCTAGGATAAAAGTAGTTAAAATAGCTAATGGTAAAACCCTATTCAGTATCATAGCTAAAGCTTGTCATGATTTGTTTGCTATTGGTGTAGAACCCTCTGTAAGACCTAAATCCTTTGATATAGTAGAGCAAGCTAGATATTATTCCTCGCAAGTACATGCTCATGATGGAGAGCCTTTTTTAGGAAGTGGGTTTACAGTCAATTCAAATCTTTTAAGTCCAAGGAACCATTGCCCAAACCCTAATTGCCATTGAACATTTTGCTAACCTAAAGCTTTTCTCCATGTTGGCCTACCTTGAGGGTTTAGATTCTGATCGGTATGTGAGAGATTGGAAAATAGCTACCATCTATTGCATTTTGAATGAGAAAATGTATAGACCTAAAGTAGAAGAGGAGGGCATCAAGCCAATTTATTTTTATTGGCCAACCTTTCTTTCTAAAAGAATGCATGAGCAACTGGTTAAGATGAAGAAAGATTCAGAGAACCCTTCCTTCCGACATTGTTCAAACTTGATATGGATGTTCTATATTGCCATCAAGACACATGATGCCCTGGATTCTAGTAAAGGACAAGAATGATAATGGAGATCCTATCCCTATTTATTATTGGACCAATCATCTGAGAAGCACAGAATCATACTACAAGTTCAACTTGGAATTTCTAGGGCCAACCTTGAAAATCATGTATGGAAAATGCCCTAGGCTGCCATCTCTGGCTAAAGAATTGCTATGAGTAGAAGATGTCGAGGAAGGAGATTGGTATATCCTCATAGAGGGCACTATCATCAGACTCTATGGTTTTACTGGTAAACCCTTTCTGCTACCTCATTTTGTAACTAGTAGGTTGTTGGCCCTAGAGTACTTAAGGCAAGCAAACTTTATCAATGTCAATTTTGGCACTGGTAAAGGGAGGAAAGGACTATTGTTTTACTCTCATAATGTGGATGATATAACAATAACCATAAGGGCTCAAGGTGAGAAAATTACCCAATATTTGGAGAGATTAGGACTATTGTACATACCACAAATATGGAGGTATGATCTCGATGACAAGTTCTCGAAGAGGAATATTGCCCTAAATGGAGAAAGAGCTCTCAAGTTTGAAAAGACTTCAAGGCCTCATTTTGAAAAGGGTAGGAATAATAAATAAAATGCTCTATTGGAGTGGAATGTCATTAAAATGGAACAATTGCCTCCATGGAGAGACTTTTATGAGCAAATAGTTGATTTTGACCCCAAAAAGAACAAAGACCACTATTTGAAAGAGTCTAAAATTAAGGAAGTAGAGAGGAAAAAAGGGATGGGATGAAGGTAAAATTATAGATTGGTGGAATATGAGAGTGGAAATAGGTACAGACAAGGCTAGAGTGGGCCGATAGGCTGACACTGATTTTTCTGAGCTATATGAAAAATATATTAAGACCTGGAAGGCCAAGGATGCCAAGAATTTGGTATTGAGTTACAAGAGAGCTGAAACAAAGGAAAAAGAGAAAATTCAAGTAGCATCAGACTCTCCTTCCCCACCTTCCTAGGAAGAAATGTAGGAAGTGGAGACCAATGCTCCATTAATAGCTGAAGAAGCCCCAAAAGCATTTGAGCCCTCATAGGAGCAATTACAAAAATATTCTGTAGGGGCCCAAATTATGAGCAAAATGCATTACTCTAGTGATGAGGCAGTAAATACAAAAATCATTCAGGTAAATAAAATACCTAAATACCTAGCCCTGGGTGGAGAGCCTCCTATAACTGAGATAAATTGGAAGGAGAAAGATGATAGTTTTGTATTCACTCCTATAAGTTTCACCACTATTTCTATAGTAAAGTCGACCCCAACCTCTGAAGTTGCATTGCAGAAAGAACAATCTGAGGAGGATACAGAGAGTGATAAGCCTATAATATTTAAAGTTTTCAAGAGAAAAGCTAAATATTCAGTAGAGGAAGCCCAAAAAGAAGTCTGCAAGAAGCTGAAAATGGATCAAGGGTAGAGTGTTGAACAAGTCCCTATTCTAGTTGTAGAGCCATCAGTGCAATAGGCACAACACCAAAGTGCAGAGGAGATACACAAACACCCTACTTCTGTAGGTGAAGGTATGATTTCTATCCCTTCTTCTCCTTCTCCTTCCCCAAAGGAATCCCCTTCCCATTCTCAAGAAAATTTAGAACACAAAGTACCCTCTCCCCCTCATAACTCATCACCTACCTCATCAGCTACCATAGAGGGTCAAACCAATCCATCTCCTCCCCATTCATCTAAAATCCCAGTCACATCATCACCTATCATTTCATATTTACCCTCAAAATCATTACCTTCAGTAACATCAGAAGGGCAAGATCTTCCATCCCCTCTAGCTCATCCCATGATTTCAACTTCCATCCCTATGCCTTTCCCAATTGCAACTCCTACAATAAGTACATATTCAACTATTGTCACCACTACTCCAATTCCATCAGCCTCTGAGTCTATCCTCCCTTATCTTATAGCTTCTCCTCCCCCTACAAATCATCCCACACTAGCTTATTTGCAGAAAGGAAAGGAGGTTTCACAAAAAATTCAATATTTTTGGGCTGAGAAACTCTCTAAGCCTTCAAAGCAGATGGCTAAAAAGAGAAAGACAATGATTGTTGATCCAGTGACAAGGAAAAGGATCAATAGATCCATCACCCCTCTGGTGAGTAAACCTGAGGAAGATATGACTATAAAATATTATCATCTAGAGGAGTACATAGAAGATATTGAGCAATTATAGGTGGAGGATGAGTTGGTCATAGCAAAAGCCCACCTTGAAACTTTCTATGTCAAGATTGACATTTATAAGGAGCAATGTGGAAAGCTAGAAGAAAATATTGAGAAGCTAGAAAAGATAGTTAGCAATCAAAAAAATGTGGAGCAAGTTGTGAGGAATGAAGTTAAGAGTTGGTAAAACAAGTATCAAGAGGCTATAAAGCTCAAAGATCAAGTTGAAGAGCAGAAGAGAAAGAATGAAGTTCAAGCTAAAGAAATACAAGATTTGAAGCACCAGCTACAGATTGAGAAGGCCAAAGCCCTAGGCTTCTCAAAAGGAGTAAAGAAGGTTAGAAAGGAGCTATGGTCTGAAATCCTTGAGAAGTGTTTAGGAATCTAGCTTGTAATCGACTACATGGATGATGCCAACCATTTATTGCAAAATACCAAGGAAGACTTGGATAAATTCACTGAGGAGCTACAACCGATGGTAATACCAATAGAATAGATTTTCAAGCTATCTAAAAGTAGATTTAGTGAAGCTGCAAAGCCTATCCCCAATAAGGCATGGAGCACTTCTAGACTAGCTGCTAGAATTATGGTTGAGAAGAATAGGTTACTCTAGAAGGGCTGGTTATTATCAGATAAGATTGAAGGCACAATCCAAGACATTGTGGATATCAATAATGAAATGATACAGTATGGTTTTGGAGGACTATGGATTGAAAACAATACCTTGTTGTCAGAAGAAGAGATCAAAAAGAGTATAGCCTCAATCATCCAGGATGAATCTGAGATAGATGCTTGGGAGGATCCGATTGATCAAGAGTAGGTCTCTCAAATGATCAAAGACTTAACTAGGCTCAAGGATCTAATGGAGGACTTAGTGAATAAAGGTAGCTCTATGACTTATGAGGAGACCTCTAAGTTGGAGTATGTCCATAAGTGGCTCAAAGAAACAACCAATCCTATTGAGTCAGTCTGGAGCCAAGCATTGCAGACTTTAAAATAGATGGTCCAATTGTTTGGAGTAGATCTAGACCCTAAAGATAAGCAGGAGACTTCCCAAGGTGAAGAAGAACCTGAAGAAGATCAGGAAGAAGAACAATCAGAAAGGAATGTTGAGGACATCAAAGAGGTACATGATGAACAACTCAAGGAGCAAAATCAAGAAGAGAATGAAAAAGAGTGAAGCAACCTTGTGGTAGAAGCAGACTTTAACATTTTTGTATTCATGTATATATTTTGTATTTTGTTTTGGTTCTGACACTGTCAGAGAAACAGTAATAAAAGCATGAGGCCTATAGAAAACATGAAAATACCATGAAGATATTTTGTTCAAGCTAGATGGGGCATAAAAGGGAACATAGTTTCATATTTCCAGATTGAGGCTGCGCTCATGGGAAGAGTTTTGAAGTTTATTATTTCTAGCATGATCTCCATGTGAACTATTATTCTCTGAGTATCTTCACCAATATTCTAAAGAATGATGGTCACATAGAAATTATTCTTTGAAGCATAGTCTATGGATTTCATCTTTTTTGACTCTTGATGCCCAATGGATAAGACTCTGAGTTCTCAAGATTTGTGAGAAAAACCCCCCAGGAGGCACCAGAATGTAGGCCCAAAATGGCCACATCCTTAGAAAATTTTTGGAATATTTTCTAAGGCAAGAAAGGGATGTTCTAGCCTACGTGAGCTTTAGTGTATTTTCTAGTGGTGCAGTGCAAGATGTTCTACCCCATGGTCAAAGTGGTCAAAGTTTGCACTTGGCTATTTTTGAATCATGGGTCACAACATATTTTTAGTTTTACATCATGGATGTGAAGTAAGTTTTAAATAAATTGAAAGATAAGTCAAGCGAGCTAGCGCAATGTTCCATCCCATGCAGCTCAAAGTGTATTTTTGCATTAGAGTCTCATGTGCTCTAGCCCATGGTCAAAATGGTCAAAGGATGTGATAAGCTATTAAGAGAAGTGGGCTACGACATGTTCTACACCATGGAGCTATCAATGATTTTCAAGCTTTAATCTTGGTCGTTCATGAGCAGATCGATGGTTGGCTCATTTTGATGATCTCCAAGCATATAAAAGTAGAACCTCTATGACATGAATCAGTTGATCGAAACAAACCAGCAAGTGAAGCATCAATGAGGCCAAGAACCAAGAATTATAGTCAGTTGTTGATCTATGGTTGGATGATGCTTACAAGAATGATGGATGGTCTAGATTATAGTTTTGATAGCTTGGAGCTAAACCACCATGAAAGACCAGCAAGTTGCAGGGGTCGAGCTACAAAGAAGTGCAAGATCACGCATTTTCTTTTGGTCTCAAATACAAATAAGAGGCTACCACCTCAAAATCTAGCTGATCTAGCATTTCATTTTCCTTGTAATGTTCCATTTCTTTTCATTTATTTTCAAGCATGTAAAAACTATAAAAGGAGGTTGAACCCTCATTTTTTAGGGTCGACTCTAGAGTGTTTGCTTGCCCTGCTATGTAATATTTTTTTACAAATCAATAGAAGGAACATTGCTTGGATGTTTGCCTCAAATTGGTGTCTTCTATAATCTTTGAGAGATTCAAGTTGTGAATTGCTTTTTTGCTACTGTTGTTATGGTTAGTCTATTCTATTGATATTGGATTGCTAGCTTAGAGCATTTGAAATCTTTCATAATTGAATCTATGCTTGTGAGAGGTTATTTTCTATTAAATCTTGATACTGATCTTATTCTGCTAATTTGGATTATTAGTATCTTGATATTGAAATAGCTTCTTGAAGTATATCTCTGTTCTATTTATAATGATGAAGATTACCTGTTTCGAATGTTGTTAATCTCAAGTGTGGGACACTAGAAATTATTTTGTCAGAGGGGTTTTCTTGTAGATGCCTATGTTGTTAGCTCTATCCGACCACCCTAAACCCATTTCTATCCCTATATTTTAAACATTTAACTGAGCTTAAATGAGTCAACACCTTAATAGTTGACAAGGAATACCAACCTACTCTGGAGGTTGGATTAGAGCAATCTTTAATCCATCCAATGTTGAGGTCTGAACTGTGATTAGTGGGTGCATGCCTAATCAGAGAACTAGAAGATAACAGTCATAGTTTTGAGCTTTTTCTTGATGTCAATTTGGATCCCAATAGTAATTAGCTCTTCTAAACTATTGAAAAGCATGCACTTCATCCATAGGCATTCCCACAAAAAAATTTGACTCATATAGGAAAGTGGACAAATCTAGAACCATAGCAGCACTATGTTTGAATGAACTAGCACCATCAACATTTCTCTGATTCTCATGAAAACTCTATTCACTAAACAAATCCTCAAAAGCATTACAAAACTCTAAACATTCTAACTTCCCATGTTGGGATATTCCATGAATCCTACACCAATTAGGTAAATCCAAGCCACAAATGTTCACTTTAGGTCCCTTTCTTTTTTTGTAATGCTTATTAGCTTCATATGGAGGTCTGGAGAAGTTGTTATATTGGTAAGGAAACCTATTAGAACTTTCTCCTTCAGGTGCTTATCTATTTAAACTCAAAAAGCCATTTTCTAGTTTCTAGACCATACTTGAAACTTCTTCAACTCCTGATTTATAAGATTCTTTCTTTGTATTCTGCACAAGTTTAGTATGTGTCAAAGTTAATGAATTTACTTTAGGCAGATCTTAAAATTTTGGCATTATCATCTGATGTGGAATGGGATACAAAACAAGTGTATTATATCTAACAATATGTATTAAAGGATTATTCAAAGGTTGAGGTCCCAACAACTTTTCAAGAGTCAGAGCTTCCTTATAGGCTTCTGTTAGGTTTGTGATAGTAGTGTCTCTCTTAAGAAAAAAAGAGGTCATCGGATCCAAGATATTTTTGTAAATTTCCAGGGCTAGATTTGCACTTGGTACTTAATGACTAGTCATTCTACCGTAAGCCTTTTAAAACCTCATATTGAAAGACCTGATAGTTTCATTTGACTCTCCCTTAATGCTATAAATTTGTTGATATGGTACATTGGGATCAATCACTTGACTGAATTTGGACAAAAAAACTTTCTCTAAATCATGCCAACTAGTGATAGATTCTTTTATAATATTCAAAAACCAGTCATATGCTCCCTCCTAGAGAGTGAATGGGAATAATCTATAGGCCACATATTCATGCTACACATTTAATAGTTTTGGAGCATTCTTAAAGGCTACCAAGTGTTCTTCTTATATCATGATTCCATCATGCTTGTAGGTGGGAAGATATTTTTTAGGGTATATAGGTAAATCATGGGTTGCACTAGGTATATTTAAAGTAGTGGAACCCAACCAGTTGACCATGACTATCTGATTAATGGTAGGATTTTGAGTCACAGCTTGAGGAACCACTAGCGTAGATAAAAATATGTTGGATATATGTTTGGCTTTCCAGGTATAACTTCTCCTTGGGGTTTCTAAATTAGACACAAGGAGCTCTCTAGCTCTTGGGTGATATTTGGTTACTCTAAAAATAGAATCCAACTTAACCTGACCTTAAGTTTAATTTTGATAATAGTTCTGATGTTTAAAGATAAAGCATGGTAAAAATTGTATTCAAAAATTTAATAAAATGTACAAACACTAGATAAACTATGTTGGCCCTTCTTCTAGCACCAATTTAGATGTTGGCTCATATTTCATGCACACCTAGTAAAGAGCAAATAGAAAACATGATTAACACATTAACGGGAATAAATCCCTCACTTTAGGATATGAATGGATATCCAAGGTGTGAGTTACAAGGTTGCGTCAAATGCTCGCACTCTTTTTTGCTTCTAGAATAGTTTTCAAGTGATTGCCTGTTTTACCTCCAATGGGCTCAAACTGAATTTGTTGTTATATAGTGGTGTATTGTTTATTTATCAGATTTACATTTATAAATAGATCAAGCTCTTCAGGCTTCAAGAGGTTAAATTAGTAAAGAATTTGAAGAAACATAAAAATGAATCATTTCAAAATAAAAGTAGAGTAGGGTAGGGTAGAGAAGAGAGGATATCTAATCTAATAGAAAATTGCAACTACCAATTTCAATTAAACTACTCAGCTTCATAATAAGACATCAAATGAAGAAAGTATCCAAATTTCTAAGATCACTTTCCACATTAAGCATGGGACAAAACCACAGAGGGTAGAAGGAAAATTACAAACAAAAGGAAGGTCAACAATAATTGATGTTTCTCACCAGTAGTCTAGATCATGCAATGAGGATAGAGCAATTAGAACATAGACCCAATTTGAAAGCCTTTAATATCCTCGAGCATACAAAAATAGATGAAGCTCAATAGCCTGATATCTCAACAATCATAGGTTTTTAATCAAATTAAATAAATCATAAGTGAGACAAAAATAGAAGAAAGTGCACTTATCACGGTCTAAAAAAGATTAGGCTCCTGACCATGCTGCTTCAGAAGATGATGTCACACCAACCTCAGATCTAGAATGAAGAATAACCAACAAGATTTATCAAATATTCCAAGAAGTCTTCTATTCCAAGTTCTCATATTGTTCTATTATATTTAATGGGAGTATATATAGACTCAGGACATGTCCCGATATTTTTTAGAAATATCAAGCTCCCAAGGAATTAAACCATAATATAAAAAATCCCACCATTAGGGCATTACATAATAAAACATATAATAATAGAGTTCAAGCAACTCCAACCACCTCAAAAATATGCTTGGTATCTTGCCATAAATGGGGAAGGCACGATCTGATCTTATCTTCATCAAATGGAGATTGCATGCAGATGTTTTCACTTTCTAGCCATTTGTAGGTATGTTCATTCAATGCACATCACTTTGGCCATGCCTCAATAAAGTCTTCATTTGTGGTGAGACCTACAGAATCTGGGTGGATCATCAATTGTACATATTTTCTATCTCTGTACGACTACCTTTGCTTGGTTCACATTGAAATTCCAAGTCCGCTATCACTTGCACCATTACTTTTATCTTTAAATTCTACCACCAGCAAATTTTTGCAAAAATTAAAAAAGGGAAAAGGTTAAAACATTAGAAAAATAACTAATTTTATTTTTTCGAAGGTTTGAAACTTAAATTTTTGTTTTTAAATTAGTGAAAAACCCTTTGCATGGCCACCTTGCTCAAATAAACCATGACCAAGGGGTTCTACACCATCAAAATAACCTGGAGTCACACTCAGACCTGATCACACCAGAATTATCAACTAGATTTTGGGTACCCGATGTGCATTTGGTAGGGTGGATATTCGAACCAGGGACCTCCCTTGGAGGATTTCCCTACCCTCTCAAACTCACCTACAATACATGGGTTGAACCTTTAATTTTTATTATTTTTCTTAGGTTCCCAACAAAATATTTTTTCTAGGATTATACATCATTCAATGCTAGGCTTCACTTTGAAATTGTCGGGAATGATTTTCTAATGATAGAGCTCTATTTCTATTTGCCATAATTATTTCCAATTGTTGGGGATTTATTTTTCCATTTTTCAAAGCTTTATTTACATGGCTGGATCTTTATTCCAATTTGCATGGTTGTACTTCCTTAGAATAGCTTTGGGTTCCTCAATTTATTGCCAATGCCTCATTTTCCCTACCAAGTGCATGGGCATTACTTTGTGATACTTACCTTTTCAAAAAATATCCCATTTTACCAGTAGTGAGTGTGGGAGGCATTTTGGGATGCTATTTCTTCGGTGGAGTCTCATTTTTCTACCCAATCTTAATACTTAAGCAAATTTTCTATTTTATCAAAGTGGGTGAAACTTTGGGACTCGAATTTCTTTGATAATGTCATATTTATCCACCCTTGCTTTCTTACTTAGAAAAATTATATTTTCCTTTGAAAACCATCTGGTGGGGCAGACTTTAGGGATACTTACTTATTTGGTGGAGTCCCATTTTTTTGCCCAAGAGAGCAGGTAGGATTTCGGGTTTCACTTTTCCCAATAACTTCCCATATTTTCGTTTTTAAGCATGGGCGGTATATTAAGTTTTATCGAGATGTGGTATCATCTCATTTCTTTGCCCTTTTAGGTTTTATTTATTTGTTGAGAGTGGGTCAGATTTTGGGACTCCACTTTCTTTTCCAATGCTCTATTTCTTCGCCCAAGCTTCTTTCCTTAACATTTTATTTCTTGAAGATAGGGCAGGGTTTCGGGATACGAACTGTTTCAAACAACTTCTCATTTTATCACCCTTTTAGGTTTTATTTATTTGTTGAAAAAGGGTAAAACTTTGTGACTCCAATTTCTCCATCAACATCTGAAATATCTGCCCAAGAGTATGGGTGACATTTTGGAATACTTACTTTCTTTGTCATTATCCATTTTTTGGCCCAAGCATCTTCTTCATTGAGAATGGGTGAAACTTTGGGACTTCAATTTTCTTGATAATGCTCTATTTATTTGCCTAAGCTTCCTTCCTTTGTAAAGTGGGAAAGGATTCAAAATCTCTTGGAGTGTGGTGACTACTCACTTTTCCACCCTCTCTCAACACAGTAAATTTTTTGAAAATTGCACATGGATTCCAATGACTCTGCCCTTTCATATTTTGGAACTTCAAAGGTTTGTGAAGGATCCTCCCTACTCATAAATGATTTCTCAATACCAAAAATGAATTTGAATTACCCGAAAGTTTTCCCTTTCATGAGATGTGAAAACAAACTTTCTAGATGTCCAAATGAGTCAAATAGGTATATGAATATACAAAAAAATGTAAACAATCTTCTTGTATCAAGAGATATAGCATTAGTAAGTCTTTTAGCTAAAATTAGAAACTGCTATTTCCAAAAATTAAATCATGTCTGAAACCTTAAAAATTTGGTAACATTAGAAAGGTGAGCTTGAGATATTTCATCTAGAATTTGAATTACCTCGAACGGATTCCTCTGTCAAAAGATATGGTCATTACAAATTTTAAGTAGACATTAGGGTAAAATGAAGATTTTTAAAGAACCTTAGAAATTGATTCTAATATTTCAGACCTTAGGAAAACCATTAAAAATTAAATTTCTGAAATATTTAATTTTGAATTAATACCAACTAACATGCAAATATTTAGAAAAAAATTAACTAAAATCAATGTTCCAGGAAAGCATTTTTGACACTTTGATGCAAGCAATTTTAAAAAATGGTGCGAGCAAAATTTTTGGAATTAAAACAAAAAAACTTCAAGAGGGTTCCCTTGGAAATAAAAATTATTTATTTAAAAAAACCAAAAAAATTATTTTCAGTGGGAATGTGTTGCTTCTCAACAAGATTCAACACTAAAAAATGAAGATAATTTAGACTAAAAGCTTGTAAGTATGTCATCATTGAAGAAATCTTATATTGACACTCCTTTGAAGGTATAATTCTTAGATGTGTAAATACAGAAGAAGCCCATGATGGATCATGTAGTATATATTTTAGTGGATTAGCCATAGCCAAGAAAATCCTCAAAATGGGTTGTTATTGACTCTCCATGAAAAATGATGCTTATGATTATGTTAGGAACTGTGACAGGTGTCAATAACATGATAATGTTGTCCACGCTCCTTCTCAATAATTATAACTAATCACAATACCTTGGCCTTTCTCCTCTTGGGGATTAGACATCATAGGCAAAATCAACCCTCAATAATTTGATGGATACCAATTCATTATCACTACCACAAAATATTTCACTAAGTGGTTCGAGGCAATGCCCCTATCCACCACAACAGGAATGCAAGTATCTAAATTCATCCTTAACCAAATCATCAACCATTATGGAATACCTTCTACATTAGTCACTAATAATGACACTCCTTTCAAAAACAAGGAAGTTGCCAAATTATATGCTAAATACAAAATCCAACAAAATTGGTCAACACAATATTACCCACAAGGAAATGGATAAGCTAAATCATCCAACAAGACACTAATCAAAACCCTCAAGAAATTAGTAAAGAAAAAATGCCAATATTGACACTTACAAATTTATCCTATCTTGTGGGTATACCACACTAGTTTACGTACTTCCACAAAGGTAACACCTTATGCTTTGGTCTACGTTTATAAGCAAATTTTCCCTCCGAGTTAGAAATACCTTCTTTAAGGTCTTATTGTAATATTATTTTATAGGAGTTGAATACTATCTAGGTCATCTACAACAACTATATCTCTTAAATAAAAAGTGTATTAGTGTTCTCGAACACCTTAGAACACACCATAATAGTCTTTGATATGCTTATCATAAGAAAATGTATCCAAGATCCTTCAAAATTGGGGACTTAGTCCTCAAGAAGAACCAAAATAACACCAACATTGATAATGCGTTAAAAGAAAAATCAAACCTAATTGGTTAGGACCTTTCATCATCATAGCCAAATTTGGATCTAGAGCCTACTTCCCAGCCATATTGGATGATAAAAAATATAAATAACTGTTGGAACAAAATCTGCCTTCGGTTAATAGTGTTGCGCCTTAGACTTTGCCAACATTGAATAGACAGATCTTGCTTGAGATCATCTGTCTAGTCTCCAGAGAAGGCTGGTTCCTTTGAGTTTTTTAGAGAAAATGGGAACAAGAGATAAGGGAAATATAGCCTAAGCTAGAACTTTTCTCATGGTACAGATTGGACAACAACAAACATTGATGATGCAGATTACTACTTTCGGAGTTTTCTTTATATCTTCTTTATAGAAAACACGAATTCTTGAGTGTGACTTTTAGATGTTCGTCTAAAAGCATGTAAATATCTTTTAATGTTCAACTCTAGAAACAAGATTTATACGTGCACAGATCCAGATTTCAGAACAGATACATTATAAAACTTAGAATGAATAAAAGTTAAAACACCAGATACATACACTTGCACACGAAAGTTTCGGAAGCTAGAAGAAGAAATCTTTTATTGCTTGTAATCCAGGACATGTACATCAAGCTTGTAAACGTCCAAGAGCCGACCCTTTTTTTGGAGTCGCTCACCCCTATATATACCCTAAAAGAGTATCTTTTTCTAAGTACATCTTACTATTTTACAAGCAATCATCTGCAGTTTCTAATAATACAAAAGTCTTCTATGAATTAGATATCTTCTCTGCAGATTAGATTCTAGACGAGCCTGTCACATTTTCAATCATCTGGCAAGCCTGCTCTATCCTAGATTTCTGATAATCATGTCGGAAATCACTTCTTGGTGTCGGTGCATGCCTTTGATTGCCAAAAATACATTTTATTCCTTTACAGCTGGTGTGTCGCGAAATCGTGACATTCTTTCCTTGCTTTGCTCTTTTGCCGCCTCCAACCACGAAAATGAGACATGTCACGAAATCATGACATTCGTCTCTTGTTTTGCTCTTCTGCCGCTTCCAGCCGTGAAAATGAGACATGTCATGAAATCATGACATTCGTCTCTTACTTTGCTCTTTTGCTGCCTCCATGAAAATGAGACATGTCATGAAATCGTGACATTCGTCTCTTGCTTTGCTCTTCTACCGCTTCTAGACGTGAAAATGAGACATGTCACGAAATCGTGACATTCGTCTCTTACTTTGCTCTTCTCGCCTCCCCGGAAAATGAGACATGTCATGAAATCGTGACATTCGTCTCTTGCTTTGCTCTTCTCTTTCACCGTGAAAATGAGACATGTCATGAAATCGTGACATTCGTCTCTTACTTTGCTCTTCTGTCGCTTCCAGCTGCAAAAATGAGACATGTCATGAAATCGTGACATTCGTCTCTTACTTTGCTCTTCTCTTGCTTTAGCCATGAAAATGCAACATGTCGCGATATCGCGACACTTTTGCCTCTTTGTTCTCTTTTGTTGCTCTTAGCCATGAAAATGCAACATGTCGCGATATCGTGACACTTTTGCCTCCTTGCTCCCTTTTGTTGCTCTTAGCCATGAAAATGCAACATGTCGCGATATCGCGACACTTTTGCCTCCTTGCTCCCTTTTGTTGCTCTTAGCCGTGAAAATACAACATGTCACGATATCGCGACACTTTTGCCTCCTTGCTCCCTTTTGTTGCTCTTAGCCGTGAAAATACAACATGTCACGATATCGCGACACTTTTGCCTCCTTGCTCCCTTTTGTTGCTCTTAGCCATGAAAATGAAACATGTCGCGATATCGTGACACTTTTCCTCCTTGCTCCTTTTTGTTGCTCTTAGCCGCAAAATACAACATGTCGCGATATCGCGACACTTTTACCTCCTTGCTCCCTTTTGTTGCTCTTAGCCACGAAAATACAACATGTCGCGATATCGCGACACTTTTCCTCCTTGCTCCCTTTTGTTGCTCTTAGCCGTGAAAATGCAACATGTCGCGATATCGCGACACTTTTTCCTCCTTGCTCTTTCTCTTTGCTTTTGCCCATGAAAATGCAACATGTCGCGATATCGCGACACTTTTTCCTCCTTGCTCTTTCTCTTTGCTTTGGACCGTGAAAATGCAACATGTCGCGATATCGCGACACTTTTCCTTCTTGCGGTGTTTTGCTTTTTCTTTGATCTTTAGCATATGGGCCACTTCGGTCTTCTTGGAAAATATGCAAAAAGGTGCATCAGCTATTTTTCTGTAGTTAGTCACTTTTTGACTAACATTCTTGGCGCCTTCCGAGGGATTTTTTGCTTGCAAAAATTTTGAACTAGGCCTTCATCCATTGGGAAACGGAGTCAACAACGCAGTTGTAAAAAGAATCTTTCAGAGAAAGACAAAGAACATAGGAAAATGCACTTAGATTAAAAGTGAACATTACCTCATCAAAACTCCCTTTATACCTTAGTATCTCTATTCAAAAAAAATGTCGACTTCTGATTGGCTGCGACTGAAATTTTTTGTTAAGGCCAAAAAATGGTAATATTTACAAATATTGTCTGAATATACTTATATTATACTGTACATATAATTCCTTTTCTGCTTTCTCAATAGAAATATAACTTTAGGTGAAATGCATTCACCGTGATGGGAATAACCAATCCATCTTGATCTTTCAACTCGAAAGCATTGAACTGTTTCTCCGAAATAATTTCAAATGGTCCCTCCCAGAAATCATCGAATTTATCATGGTTACCTGGCTTAGCTTTCTTTACATTCCATTTCAAAACCAAGTCTCCCACTCTAAATTTTTTGGCAGTTGTCTTTTTGTTGAACCATCCTTCAGTATTCTGCCATATGCTTCTGATTGTGATTGTATGATTGCTCTCTTTGTTCTTCTAACTGTAAGAGTTGCATAACTCCTGCAACTGTGTGTAGAATTTGGTCAATCTGAGGTAGCGGGTAATGATCTTTG
Organism: Wollemia nobilis; assembly: GCA_028583015.1. NCBI lineage: Eukaryota > Viridiplantae > Streptophyta > Pinopsida > Araucariales > Araucariaceae > Wollemia > Wollemia nobilis. The sequence continues at coordinate 2,605,393 of JAQPPZ010017048.1, read as the reverse complement.
AGTGATGCTCTGTTCAGATTTCTGAAATCTACACACAATCTGATATCTCCATTTTTCTTCCTGATCGGTACCAAGTTTGCCACCCAGGTGGAGTGTTTAACAGGGTATACTATTTTAGCTCGATGGAGTTTTGGCAGCTTCTTGTTTCATCAAAGATTCTATCTTCGGATTCACTGGTCTTTGCTTTTGCCTAAAAGGCTTAGCTCCTTCTTCTGATTCTATGGTATGTTGAATAACATCTTTATTGTACACTTTTAGATCACTATACACCCAAGCTATGATGTCATGGAATTTTTTACACAATTCTCTGATCTGGTTCACTTCCTCTTCGTACAACTCGATTCCAACCTTAATCATTTTGCCTGGCTCCAACTCTACATCTTTGTATCTTCTTTTATCGACCTTGATTTTCTGGCCAATCGCTTCTATCATTGTTATCAAACAGGCTTTCAAGGGTGATGAGACCCTTAGGAATATGATTGTTTTTTAACTGAATAATATCCTCTTCCTCTTCATCCCGTAGATCCTAGTTGGTTGAGCAGTTCATTTCATGGATTAAGAAATCCAATATCTATTCATCATTTTCAAAAACTTGCCAGAAAATATTTTTATCGTGCACTCGAAGGCCCGTATATAAGTCTAACAGTTTTAGACTTCGAATAACATTACTTACAGGACAAAAATTAGCTCCCACTGAAGCTAACAAATCTGCATGGGTATTCTGTTCTCTAGGGATAAACTTTATATTTAGGGCCTCAAAGGCCTCTAAGAGATCCCACACTTTGTTCCTGTAAGCCTTCAAATAATGTTGTTTACTTATACATTTTTTGGTGACTTGATTCACAATAAGTTCTGAATCTCCATAGATGAGTAACTCGTTTGATTCCCAATTTCTCAGCCTTTCTTAACCCTAAGCACAGGGCCTCATATTCTGCTACGTTATTGGAGCAACTCCAAGTCAACCTGTAAGAGAAAACCTTTTCCTCTCCGGTGGGAGAAATCAAAACTATTCCGGCACCAGCTCCATTCTTGCACCTAGCCCCATCAAAGAAAAGCTTCCACAATTGATTCACAGAACCATCCTTTTCTAGGGAGGGTATCAATTTTCTTTTTGGTTTCTCAATAGAATAGTTTCCTATTTCTGTTTCTATCATGGCATTAAAATTCTTTAGAGAAAACTCATCCTCATCTTGGAGCTCTTCTAATGTTTCTTCCATTAGATCTTCTTCTATTGTTTCTTCAATCATCATATTTACACGGTCAGTTTCACCAATATTTTCTACATGAAACGTCGATGGTTTCTCATTAAAAATCTTGACCCTTCTACCTTTGAAAGGTATCTCCAAATGAGAATAATCTAAGGATAAGTATCCTCCTATATTTGTTGTGAACTCTCTGGATAGACACATACCAAAATAGGGCTCCAAGTCTACGACTACTACCTCTTGTATGACTGTCATTTGAGGCATTTTATGCAGTCGTATGGGAATATCCTTTATCACTCCTACAGTTTTTACTGGAGTACCATCTAACTGTAGGACGCCTGCGCTGCTCCTAGTGTACTCCATTCCCATAATATCACATACCGCTTTGGGTATCACAGTGGTAGCAGCGCCTGAATCTATCATGCAGTTGTGGACAACCCATCCTTCCATTTGAAGGGACAAATAAAAGGGTGGTGGCCTGTTCTTACCAGTGGCGGACGTCAAGTTCGTTAGAACCATTTTTGAAGATGATGCAGTCCCACCTCCATTTTTCATTGTTCTTAGGGATTCTTGTAGGAGATCGATTTGACCTGGGATTTGAAGAGCATCATACATACTTGCCTTAGAAGGAGTCTTTTTCATTTCCTCTACTATACTGAATGTAGGTGAATCAACTATCCTTTCTCTTTCTTTGGCAAAAGTTTCATATTTATTTTTGTATCCCTGGGTAGCTTCAGTTCTTTGCCTTTTTGTCAGTGAGGGGAAACTCAACCTTTCCCTAGCCTGTTCTTGGGTTTCATTTTCCCCCGAGGAATAAATTCTTTGTGTGTTTCTTGCCCTTGAATTTTGGCTGGAAACTGATATTTTCTTTCCTGAGGGAGACTTCCCTTAGGAGTTTCTTTGGGAACTTCCTTGGGAGCAGGGGAAACATTCAATGGTTGAAGCTCTTTAGGGTCTACTTGCAGTGGTTTCTTACCTGATCTTGTCAAAACTGAAACCTGTTCTACTGTAGGCATCATGAAGTTGTGGTCCTTCTCTCTAATTATATTTACATGGCCTTTCATTTTTTCTTTACTCTTTTCAACCGCTATACTTTGTACATAATGTTGGTGTATCATACACGAACTTTCCCCATGTGGATCGTTACATGTAGTACACCAAAAGTTAGAATCAGTGGGAGGCTCCTCGGCCTCCACTGTCTCATTTGTATATACCGTGCTCGGTCTCTCTTGTCCCCTATTGCTTGATTGTGCTGCATCTCTCGTTACCTGAGGGAACCTCCTTGGCAGAAAATTCCTTTCAGCCTCTCTCTTTTTCATGGATGCCATTTCATTTGACAATGTCTTCATTGTATCAATTATGGTCGTGTATTGATCATTGGGGGAGCTGATGCAAGGGGTGTAGCTGGTAATGCAAGGAATGTAGGAGGTGCGGCTATAGCTGGGAGGGCCTGCGTTGATGGGAGTACAGGTAGTTTAGAAATTGATGCTTGGGAAAGCTCTGGTAAAATTGGCAATAGACTTTTTGATGGATATCTTTTTGTAGCGATGAGATCAGCTTCGCCCTTTGCTGCCTCTAGATAGATCCCAGGAAAAGTGGTTACACGGGATTGCCTTATTATCATACTGAGATCTGAATCAAAAGCCCTTAAATAATAGCATATAGCTTGTTCTTCCATGGGTTTTAGGCCTTGCGGTACTCTATCACGAGTTCTGGTAAATCTGATGTTGAAATCTTGGATTTCTTCTTGTGGATGCCTCTCAATGATAGTGAATTGATTCAGCAATGTGAAAGGATCCGCATGTATATTAAATTCATCGACCAGACGGTCGACAAGTACTACCCAAGAAGTAATGGATCCAGCGGGAAGCGCTCTGTACCAATAGAGCATCTTTCCTTTCAAAGATATAATCAACAATCTGACCATTACATCTTCCTGAGTGATGTTGTAAATAGATGCTAGCGATGATACATCTAAACAGTGCTCATCTGCTGTTTTGCCTGTTCCGTCAAAGGTCGGTAATGCTTTTAGTGCAGCTTGTGGAATTTGGTGGTGTGTTCCCAAGTTCAAAGGGCCAGTTTGATTCCACACAAGATGCGTTGGGGCAGGGGTGGCTGCCATGATTGCTAAAGGAGTTACAACCGCTATGGGATTGCTTGCAGATGCTCCTACAATGGGTGTTAAAGAGGTGCTAATGGTGTCGGGCGGATTTGATCGTGCGGCTAGCACAGGGTGTGCTTTTAGGCTTCCGAGATGTAGTTCAAAGAACTCGATAGGTTCTTCAGAGTTTCTAGCTCGGGATCTGGTTATCATATGGCTATATAACCAGAAGGTTTTTAGACAAGGTCTTTCTTTTATGGTCTAAATTGCAACGGAGTCGCCAGGTGGTTTTTCTTGAGATTTTTAAACAAAAAGGCTCTTAAGGTAAAACACCAAAACTTATACAATACTGTGGGATTGTTGGTCCCACCGGGCGTGCCAAAAACTGTTGGAACAAAATCTGCCTTCGGTTAATAGTGTTGCGCCTTAGACTTTGCCAACATTGAATAGACAGATCTTGCTTGAGATCATCTGTCTAGTCTCCAGAGAAGGCTGGTTCCTTTGAGTTTTTTAGAGAAAATGGGAACAAGAGATAAGGGAAATATAGCCTAAGCTAGAACTTTTCTCATGGTACAGATTGGACAACAACAAACATTGATGATGCAGATTACTACTTTCGAGTTTTCTTTATATCTTCTTTATAGAAAACATGAATTCTCGAGTGTGACTTTTAGATGTTCGTCTAAAAGCATGTAAATATCTTTTAATGTTCAACTCTAGAAACAAGATTTATACGTGCACAGTCCAGATTTCAGAACAGATACATTATAAAACTTAGAATGAATAAAAGTTAAAACACCAGATACATACACTTGCACACAGAAGTTTCGAAAGCCAGAAGAAGAAATCTTTTATTGCTTGTAATCCAGTACATGTACATCAAGCTTGTAAACGTCCAAGAGCCGACCCTTTTTTTGGAGTCGCTCACCCCTATATATACCCTAAAAGAGTATCTTTTTCTAAGTACATCTTACTATTTTACAAGCAATCATCTGCAGTTTCTAATAATACACAAGTCTTCTATGAATTAGATATCTTCTCTATAGATTAGATTCTAGATGAGCCTATCACATTTTCAATCATCTGGCAAGCCTGCTCCATCCTAGATTTCTGATAATCATGTCGAAATCACTTCTTGGTGTCAGTGCATGCCTTTGATTGCCAAAAATACATTTTATTCCTTTACAACTGGCGTGTCACGAAATCGCGACATTCTTTCCTTGCTTTGCTCTTTTGCCGCCTCCAACCATGAAAATGAGACATGTCACGAAATCATGACATTCATCTCTTGTTTTGCTCTTCTGTCGCTTCCAGCCATGAAAATGAGACATGTCACGAAATCATGACATTCGTCTCTTACTTTGCTCTTTTTCCTCCCAGAAATGAGACATGTCAGAAATCAGACATTCGTCTCTTGCTTTGCTCTTCTCTTCCAAAATGAGACATGTCATGAAATCGTGACATTCGTCTCTTACTTTGCTCTTTTGCTCCATGAAAATGAGACATGTCACGAAATCGTGACATTCGTCTCTTGCTTTGCTCAGCTACGAAAATGAGACATGTCATGAAATCGTGACATTCGTCTCTTACTTTGCTCTTCTTCCACGGAAAATGAGACATGTCATGAAATCATGACATTCGTCTCTTCCTTGCTCTTTCTCTTTGCTTTTATCTGAAAATGCAACATGTCATGATATCACGACACTTCTGCCTCTTTGTTCTCTTTTGTTGCTCTTAGCCATGAAAATGCAACATGTCACGATATCGCGACACTTTTGCCTCCTTGCTTCCTTTTGTTGCTCTTAGCCATGAAAATGCAACATGTCGCGATATCGTGACACTTTTGCCTCCTTGCTCCCTTTTGTTGCTCTTAGCCACGAAAATACAACATGTCGCGATATCGCGACACTTTTGCCTCCTTGCTCCCTTTTGTTGCTCTTAGCCGTGAAAATACAACATGTCACGATATCGCGACACTTTTGCCTCCTTGCTCCCTTTTGTTGCTCTTAGCCGCGAAAATACAAATGTCGCGATATCGACACTTTTCCTCCTTGCTCTTTTGTTGCTTTGCCCATACAACATGTGATATCGTGACACTTTTCCTCCTTGCTCCCTTTTGTTGCTCTTAGCCAAGAAAAATCACAAATGTCGCGATATCGTGACACTTTTCCTCCTTGCTCCCTTTTGTTGCTCTTAGCCATGAAAATACATGTCGCGATATCGCGACACTTTTCCTCTTCTCCTTTTCTCTTGCCGTGAAAATGCAACAAATGTCGCGATATCGCGACACTTTTGCCTCCTTGCTCCCTTTTGTTGCTCTTAGCCACGAAAATACATGTCGCGATATCGCGACACTTTTACCTCCTTGCTCTTTCTCTTTGCTTTTGCCCGCGAAAATGCAACATGTCGCGATATCGCGACACTTTTCCCTCCTTGCTCTTTCTCTTTGCTTTGGACCGCGAAAATGCAACATGTCGCGATATCGCGACACTTTTTCCTTCTTGCGGTGTTTTGCTTTTTCTTTGATCTTTAGCATATGGGCCACTTCGGTCTTCTTGGAAAATATGCAAAAAGGTGCATCAGCTATTTTTCTGTAGTTAGTCACTTTTTGACTAACAATAACCTATCAATATCATGCATATTAAAAGATACTATTCATAAAACATTGTGTCACTTTCTTGCTCATATGATTGAATGTATGACTTGTCTAAATAAATATTAGAATAAACAATACACTATGCCCATTGCATGACTACCTAGATTTTCTGATCATACAATAGAGTTAGGAGGATTTGCTATGATGCAAAAATCCAATCCCTGTTATAAAACCTATTTGCATTGCATTCACATAAGAAAGCCTCATGTTGACTAATCATCTTAATCCAAAATCCCCCTTCTCTCAAATCTTCTTATGCATCCCACTTCTCTTCTATCATTTTTCTTCTCTTCTTCTCCCTCTCTTGGGTTAAGTGATATACTACACAATCATTCATGGCCCTGATGACCCATCCTCTTTGCTTTATTCTATCCCACACACCTTTGCATCACTATTATCAATATTTTTTCAAAAGAATAATATCAATATTACATATCTAAAATATCCTTCAACAAATAGCCTTTTACATCAACACTCATGATTATTTAATAGGCCCCTTTTGGAGTGCTACTCATTATCCTCTAATTCATTGCAATATTATAGTTCTTTCTAGGCATGTCGTGTAGTATAGGGTAAGTATAGCACTTTAGAATGCCATATAAAATGTATCATGATATTTATTCATCAATTTCATAAAATATAGCTCATGAAAAACTACCCATGGATGGGGAATCATATTCAACCAATATCTTGTAAATCCACATTTATGAATTTCACTTGACACTAGCTAAATGGGGTTCTCTTCCCTGATTGGTTTACCATGTGAGTTCACAAATCACACCTTAAATCAAAATATCATCACAAGTTTGCTTGCTTGGTAGGTTTGCATGGGCTAAGAAGCCCTATTTATCCATTCTCTTGTAGGTTTACAATTATTTGTGAATATTATAAAAACAAATAAATAGGGTCCTCTTTCCCATTCAATTTACTAGTTAAAGTTTAAAATAGAACATAAATCAAATTCTCACATATTGTCTCTGCAATAAATCATGAGGAGCATGAAGTTCTATTGATCCAATATCTTGTAGGTTTACAATTATTTGTGAATCTCACCAGGCACTATATCAATGGTATCTTTTCTTTCCCTTTGATTTATTGCATCAACAAGCCATCACACATAAATCAAATTTTATTGGTTACTTTTCAAATAAACCATGTGGATTAGTGAACTTTCATAGATTCAATACCTTGTAGGTCTACAATCATTTGTAAAAATTACTAGGCACTAGATTTATAAGGTCTTCCTAGCCACTTGGTTTAATACATTAGCATCCTATAAAACACCAATAAAAATATCACAATTTATTGTTTAAATCAACTTAAGGAACTCTATTGATCCAATGCCTTGTGGACCTACAATTATTTGTACATCTCATAAAACACTAGATTAATGAGGTATTCTTAGCCACTTGGTTTACCACAACAATAGACCATTCACAAATCATATTCTTACAACTAGCTACATGTCTAATAAATCAATTGGGTTTTAGGGTTTTTTTAATCCAATTTCTTGTAAACTTTACCAATCACTGGATTAACAGAGCTTTGTTTCTTGATTGATTTATTATGCAATTATGCAATAAAAAATATTAATCAAATATATGTTTCAAAAACACCTATTAAGATGACTAGATATTCTCTATTCATTTATACAAACATCAATATGTTAGTTAATGGATAGGAAACTTATTTCATCTTGATATGGTACGAAAAACCATCATTTCCTCACCAATTTCTTCTCAAAAATCACTATATCAAAAGCACAATTATCAACACATCATCATATGGACTCAAGTCCATCATTTCAATACTTTACATATGTACAAGACCTTTACATAAATTTTACGTAATGAAACTAGGGGTGATGAATCCAACTGTCGATATGAGTAGAGCTCATTGTAAGATTTCCAATGCGTCTATTTTGAGATCAATCAAAGTTCTAGATGAAAAGCTATGGTCTTTGGGGGATTACCTTTCAAAAAACAAAAAAAAATGAAAGTCCATTTGTGTAGAAAAATATGATGTAATAAATTACTATGGGTTTCAAATAGTCTTTGAGCATGATTTTGGAATTTTAGGATTTTGAGGTTTCGAGATTTGGTAAAAAACATCTCACCAAAAAAATCAAAATTTTAAAATTCGAAAGAAGTAACTTGTACAAGACTAAAGAAGACTCAAAACACGCCCAACCACTAGAAATTATTGTTTTTTCTCTAGTCTCTTTTAGGATGAACATAAAATTGAAATCCAAAAATCTGCAAAATCCAGATCCCACTACAAACACCAAAAATAAAAAATAAAACTTTTAATTTTATAAACATGAGCTCACTAATTTTCATAGCCTTAAATGTCCATGGAAAAATTATATAAAATTAACTCCAACACGCTAGAAAATGGGGGGCCTTTTTAGAGTACAAAACGGGGACGTGTTGTTTTGGGACAACATGTCCCTGGAGATTTGAAGCCTTTTTCCTTATGCAAATCTATTGAAACCAAAGGGTTAGCCTTTGTCCCTTCATACAAAAAGCATTACCACCTAATCAACCAAAAATATGCAAGGGGAAGAAGATACTAGAATAACCCCTCATAAATCTAGGGGACGATCCTCAGTCATCTTCTTCCAATGATCAAGTAAATTTAATCCATCAAAATTCATATCCCTTTGTAGAATTAGTAAGCATATTACTATATCCTCATTACATTGGCATGCAAAATAGGAAAGGGCTAAAATTTCAATTAGCAACTTGTGCTTTCATCTATAGAGGAACCACCTTTGATGAAAGTATTCAAGGGCAGCACTTCATGCCAAATGAGCAAACATATATTGTGTGTTATATGCCATCCTCATTATGTATAGTTAAGAAAATGGTAACCAGCATGGGGCACCAAGGTAAAGACCTAGGTAATTATGAACAAAGCATCAAGGAACCCCTAGAACCTAATTCTTGGTTAGGATAGTGTGGAATCAGATTCATCCCTAAAAAAAATAAATCCTCACCTCTATAAGAAGAAGATAATGATGATAACTATCCTAAATCACTACATGGCGTCAATAGGGTGATGAATATGAAGAAGAGATATGGTCACTTCTCAACAAAACACCCTATAAAACCATATGATTTGGTAACATTAACATGTTAAAAATTGTTCATCCAAAATCAACAACCTCAACAGAAGAAAACATTAAGGAATCTCCTAGAAACTACCCTATGGAAGAATCCCTTAAGAAAATTTTCAATTTAAACTCCATATAACTTCTCGAATCAGAACAAATATTTCTAGATATATACTAATTTAAATAGTTATGGGTTCTAACAACCCCTCCTCACTTTGAAGGTGAGTCGTAAGCCTTAATTGAAGTAACAATAGATATGAATATCAGAAAAAATCAAAATCCTTGCCTTATCAATCTTGGAAAAGTCCTAACTCAAGAGGAATGGATAGAATACACAATCCTATTAAAAAATATTTATGACATTTATTGCTTGGACATATGATGATATTCTAGGACTTGACCCCTCATTGGTAGTCCATCATTTGGTAGTGTGCCCAGATGCCAAACTTGTTAAACAAAAACTAAGAAAGATACATATAAAAGTTTCTATTTTGATAAAATATGAATTGCAAAAACTCCTAGATGTCGACTTCATAAAAGCCATAGATTACTCAGATTATATCTCTAACATTGTTCCTATCACTAATAAGGAAGGACCCATTAAAATTTGCATAGGCTTTAGAGACATAAACAATGCTTTCTCAAAATATGATTTCTATTTACAAAACATAGACATGATAGTAGACTTCATTGCATGATCTAATAATTTATATTTAATAAATGGATTTTAGTGACACAATAAAATTAAAATTACACCCAAAGATCAATCCAAAATGGTCTTCACTACCCCTTGGGGAACCTTTTTCTATCAGGTCATGCCATTTGGCCTTAAGAATGTAGAAGAAACATATCAAAGAGTTATGACATACATATTCCATGACCTTATGCATAAAACTATAGAAGACTATGTAGATGACCTCTTAGGTCACTCCAAGAAAAGAGAAAGTCATGTTCAATAACTTAGATGTGTTTTCAAAAGATTACGACATTACATAGTTAGGCTAAAATCCCAAAAATGAATCTTTGGGGTAACATCGAGAAAATTAATGGTGTTCATCATATCCTACCACAAGATTGAGGTTGATCCCTCCAAAATTGGAACAATAATAAACACGTCATCACCAACAAATCTAACTAAATTATATAGCCTCCAAGGAAATTATAAGGCATCTACAGATTCATCTCAAAACTCATAGATAATGCCAACCTTTCTCTAGATTACTAAAGAAAGGAACAAGATTCAAATAAGATGATGAGTGCCAAAAGGCCTTTGAATCCTTAAACTCTTATCTTTTGACACCACCATATTAGTACCACAAAATCTAAGGTAATAATTATTGCTATACATACCTACTGTTGAACATGCCCTTGGATATTAATTAGCCCAATATGATGAACAACATCGAGAAAGAGTAATACACTATATAATTAGAACTTTGGTGAACTATGAAACTTGCAACACACCATTAGAGAATATATGCTTCACCAAAATTCCTATGTCTTAGCAAGGGTAGATACATTATGTTATATTATATCAAAATCTTACCTATTAGGAAGGACTAAAAAATGGATCATATCCCTTAGTGAGTTTGATCTAAAATTCATCAATTAAAAATCACTAAAAGGACAAGTTATAGTTGATCAACTCATCATAGTCCCTTTAGAATCAAAGCAACCCCTATACATATTCTTACCTGATGAAACAATCCTTTTAATAGAATCTTAAGAATCCAAAACCTAGATATTATACTTTTATGGAGCCAAGTGCACTAATGGTGTAGGGGTAGGAATTATCTTAGTCACTCTATAACAATAACTCATAACATTATCCTTCAAACTTTGCTTCTCATGCACCAACAACAAAATAGGATATGAAGAATTAATCTTAGGCCTTAGGGTAATGTTGAAATGAAAGATAAAAAACCTAATAGTATATAGCAATTTATAATTGATGATCAACCAAGTAACTGACACTTATCAAACCAAGGACAAAAATCTAAAACCTTACAAGCTAAAAATCCACTTTGACAAAATCACCATAGAAGCCATCCCATGATCTAGCAATCACCATGTTGATGTGATGGCTACTGTTGCATCTCTTATCCCCTTAGATTTGTAATATGAAGAAGCTTCTATTGTTATAATATAGATCAATGAGTCATCTACACTAAAATCATGCCTGTGACCCATAAATATTTTCACCATAAAAATATATCTACCTTAAGAACCTTAGTACCAAGACATCTTTAGGATCCTCAAAGAAGGAATATTTTCTAAGGGATTCAAATCTAAAAAATGAAGATAATTTAGACTAAAATATTGTAAGTATGTCATCATTGGAGAAATATTATATCAACACTCCTTTGAAGGCATACTCCTTAGATGTGTAAATACAGAAGAAGCCCAAACTATCATAAAAGAAACCCATGATGGATCATGTGGTAGACATTTTAGTGGATTAGACATAGCCAAGAAACTCCCTAGAATGGTTTGTTATTAAACCTCCATGAAAAAGGATACTCATGACTATATTAGGAAGTGTGACAAGTATCAATGACATGACAACATTGTCCATGCTCCTTCTCAAGAATTACAATCAATCACATCACCTTGGCCTTTCTTCTCTTGGGGATTAGACATCATAGGAAAAATCAACCCTCAATCATCTAATGGACACAAATTCATTATCACTACCAAAAAATATTTAACTAACTTGGTTGAGGCAATGCCCGTATCCATAGCAATAGGAATGCAAGTATACAAATTCATCCTTAACCAAATCATCAGCCATTATGGAATGCCTTCTATCTTAGTTGTTTATAATTATACTCCTTTCAAAAAAAGGAAGTTTCCAAATTATGCGCTAAATACAAAATCCAAAAAAAGTGGTCAACACCATATTACCCACAAGGAACTGGACAAGGTGAATCATCCAACAAGACACTAATCAAAATCCTTAATAAACTAGTTAAAAAAAAAGGCCAAGATTGACACTTACAACTTTATACTGCCTTGTGGGCATACCAAACTATTGTACATACTTCCACAACTGAAAAACCTTTATCTATGGTACAAAAGTAGTTTTCCCTTTGAGTAAGAAATACCTTCTCTAAGGGTCTTATTGCACGATTATTTGATAGGAGCTGAATACTATATAGGTCATCTAAAACAACTAGATCTCTTAGAGGAAAAGTGTATTAATTATCTAGAACACCTTAGAACATATCATAACAAAATTCGATGTGCTTCTCAAAAGAAAATGTATACAATATCCTTCAATATTTGGGACTTAGTACTCAAGAAGCACCAAAATAAAATCAACACTAATAGTTACCTCAAAATAAAGTTCAAACCTAATTGGTTAGGAAATTTCATCATCATGGCCAAAATTAGATCTAGAGCCTATCGCTTAGCCACATTGGATGACAAAAAATATAAAGAACCTATCAACATCATGCATATTAAAATATACTATGAATAAAACATTGTATCACTTGTCTACTCATATAATTGAATGTATGACTTGTCTAAATAAACATTACAACAAGTAATACACTACACCCATTACATGACTATAAATATTGCTTGATCATACAATAGAGTTAGAACAATTTTCTATGATGCATAAATCCAATCCTTGTTACAAAACCCATTTGCATTGCATTCACATAGAAAAACCTCATGTTGACTAATCCTCTTAGTCAAAAATTCACCTTCTCTAAAATATTTTTTTGAATCCCACTTCCCTTATATCATATTTCGTCTCTTCTTCTCCTTCTCTTGGGTTAAATGATATATGACATGATCATTCATGGCCCTGATGACCCATCCTCTTCCCTTTCTTCTATCCCACACACATTTGCATCACTATTATCAACTATTTTTTCATAACAATAATATCAATGTTACATATCTATAATGTCCTTCAATAAATAGCCTTTTACACCAACACTCATGAATATTTAATAGGCCTCTTTTAGAGTGCTACTCATTCTCCTCTAATGTATTGTAATCTTATAGTTCTTTGTAGGCGTGTCGTACAATATAAGGTAAGTATAGCACTTTTGAATGGCCTATCAAATGTATCATTATATTTATTCATCACTTTCATAAAGCATAGCTCATCTGAAAAACCATCCATGGATTGGGAACCATGTTCAACCAATATCTTATAAATCCATATTTGTGAATTTTACTAGACACTAATTGAATGGGGTTTTCTTCCCTAATTGGTTTTCCATGTGAGTTTACAAATCACACCTTAAATAAAAATCTCATCACAAGTTCGCTTTCTTGGTATATTTACATGGGCTAAGAGGCCCTATTTATCCATTCTATTTTAGGTTTACAATTATTTATAAATTTTATAAATGAAATAATAAATAGGGTCCTAGATCAACCATAAATCAAACTCTCACATGTTGTCTTTGTAATAAATCATGAGGAGCGTGAAGTTCCATTGATACAATATCTTGTAGGCTTATAATTATTTGTAAACCTCACAAGGAACTAGATAAATGATATCTTAACTTTCCATTTGATTTATTGCATCAACATGCCATCACACATAAATCAAATCTCATTGGTTACTTTTAAAATAAACCACGTAGATTAAGAAAATTTCATAGATTCAATACATTGTAAGTCTACAACTGTTTGTAAAACTTACCAGGAACTAGATCTATGAGGTCTTCCTAGACATTTGGTTTATTAAATTAATATCCTATCAAACACCAATCAAAGTCTCACAAACTATTGTTTAAATATGCCACTAAACTTAAGGAACTCTATCAATCCAATGTCTTGTGGGCCTACAATCATTTATATGTCTCATCAAACACTAGATTAATGAGGTCTTATTAGTCACTTGGTTTACCACAACAATAGACCATCCAAAATTCATATTATTGCCACTAGCTACATGTCTAATAAATCATTTGGATTGTAGGGTTGTGTTAATAAACTTTACCAATCACTGGATTAATAGAACTCTATTTCTTGATTGATTTGTTATGCAATTATGCAATAAAATAAACTCTTAATAAAATGCATGGTTTCAAAAACACCTATTAATATTACTAGATATTATCTATTCATTTATACAAACATCAATATGTTAGTTAATGGATAGATAAATTATTCCATATTGATATGGTATGACAAACCGTCATTTCCTCACCAATTTCTTCTCAAAAAAACATAATTATCAACACATCATCATATGGACTCAAGTCCCTCATTAAAAAACTTTACATATATACAAAACCTTTGCATAAGTTCTTTGCAATGAAACCAAGGGTGATGAGTCCATCTATCTATATGAATAGAGCTCACTATAAGATTTCCAATGCATCCAGTTTGAGATCAATGGGGATTCTAGATGAAAATTTATGGTCTATGGAGGATTACCTATCAAAAAGAAAAAAAAAAAAGTCAATTTGTGTAGGAAAATATCATTTAATAAATTACTATGGGTTTCAAATAGTATTTGAATGGGATTTTGGAATTTTAGGATTTCAAGGTTTTAGGATTTGGTAAATGCATCTCACCAAAAACTTCAAACTTTTGAAATTTAGAAGAAGGAACTTGTCCAAGACTAAAGAAGACTCGAAACATGCCCAATCGTTAGAAAATTGTTTTTTTTTTCTCTGGGTTTTTATTTTTAGGATGAACATAAAATTGAAACCCAAAATTTTGCAAAATCTAGATCCCACTAAAAACACCAAAAACACTGAAAACAAAAAAATTGAAATGTTATAAATATGAACTCACTAATTTTCATAGCCTTAAAGATCCACAGAAATACTATATAAAATTAACTCCAACATAGAAGAAAAGGAGGACCCTTTTTATAGTGTAAAATAGGGACATCTTGTCCAAGGACAACGCATCCCTAGAGATCCAGAACCTTTTGCCTTATACAACTCTTTTAACATCCAAAGGGTTAACCTTTGTTCCTCCATACAACAAGCATTACCACCTAACCAACCCAAAATAGACAAGAGGAAGGATATACTAGAATAACCCCTCATAAATCTAGGGGATGATCCTCAATTATCTTCTTCCAATGATCAAGTTAATTTAATACATCAGAAATTAGATCCCTTCGTAGAATTAGTAAGCATGTTCCTATATCCTCGTGATATTGGCATGCAAAATATGAAAGGAATACAATTCCAAATAGGATCTTGTGCTTTCATCTATGAAGGAACCACCTTTGATGAAGAGATTCAAGGGCACGACTTCATGCCAAATGAGTGAACATATGTTATGTCTTATATGTCATCCTCATTATCTATAGTTAAGCAAATGATAACCAACATGGGGTACCAAGGTAAAGGCATAGGTAAATATTAACAAAGTATCAAGGAATCCCTAGAGCCTAAACCTTGGCTAGGACAATGTAGAATCAAATCCATCCCTAAAAAAAATGAACCCTCACCTCTATTAGAATACAATGACGATAGCTATCCTAAATCACTACATGGCTCTCAATAGGGTGATGAAGATGAATAAGAGCTATGATCACTTCTCAACCAAACACCCCACAAAACCATATGATTTGACAACATTAACATGTTAGAAATTATTCATCCAAAATCAACAATAACATCAATAGAAGAAAATATTAAGGAATTTCCTAGAAAATACTCTATGGAAGAATCCCTTAAGCAAATTTTTAATTTAAACTCTACCTAACTTCTCGAATAAAAAAAAATATCTCTAGATCCATATGAATTAAAGAGTTAGGGGTACTAAAACCCCTCCTCACTTTGAGGATGATTTGTAAGCCTTAATCGAAGAAACAATATATATCAATATAAAAAAAATCAAAATCCTTGCCTTATCAAGCTTGGAAAAGTCCTAACTCAAGAGTAATGGATAGAATACACAATAAAATAAAAAAAATTTCATGTCATTTTTTGCTTGGACATATGATGATATGCTAGGACTTGATAACTTGTTGGTATTCCATCATTTGGTAGTGTGCCCAGATTTCAAACCTATTAAACAAAAACCAAGAAAGATACATATAGAATTTGTTATTTTGATAAAATATGAATTGTAAAATCTCTAAGATGTTGACTTCATAAAAGCCATATATTACTCAGATTATATATCCAATATTTTTCCTATCGCTAAGAGTAAGGACCCATTGAACTTTGCATAGAATTTAGATACATAAACAACACTTGTTTGAAATATGATTTCCCTTTACCAAACATAGACATGATAGTAGACTTCAATGCAAAATTTGAGATGTTATATTTAATGAATGGATTCTTGAGAAATAATCAAATTAAAATTGCACCAAAAAATCAATACAAAATAGCTTCACTATCCCTTGGGGAACCTTTTGCTATCAGGTCATGCCATTTGGCTTTATGAATGCAGAAGCAAAATATCAAAGAGCTATGACATACATATTCCATGACCTTATCCATAAAACCATATAAGACGATGTAGATGACCTCTTAGGTCACTCTAAGAAAAGAGAGAGTCATGTTCAAGATCTTAGATGCATTTTCAAAATATTATGACATTACATAGTTAGGATAAAACCCCAAAAGTGCATCTTTGGGGTAACATAAAAAAAAACTATTGGGGTTCATCATATCCTACCACAAGATTGAGTTTTATCCCTCCAAAATTGTAGCAATAACAAACATGTCACCACCTACAAACTTAACTAAATTACAAATCCTCCAATAAATAAGCCATCTATAGATTCATCTCATAAATCATAGATAAATGCTAACCCTTCTCTAGATTACCAAATAAATGAACAAGATTAAAATGATATGATGAGTGCCAAAAGGTATTTGAAGCCTTAAATGCTTATCTCTTGATACAACCCATATTAGTACCACCAAATCCAATTTAATAATTACTAATATACATAGCTACTATTAAACATGCCCTTGGATATTTATTAGTCCAATATAATGAACAACATCGAGAAACGGTAATCTACTATATAAGTAGAAATTTGGTGAACTATGAAACTTACTACACACCATTAGAGAATATATTCTTAATCAAAAGACCTATGTCCTAGAAAGAATATATCCATTGTGTTATTTTATGTTAAAACCTTACCTATTAGGAAGGACTACAAAATGGATCATATCCCGTAGTGATTTTGATCTAAAATTAATCAATCAAAAATCACTAAAAGTGCAAGTTATAGTTGATCAGCTCATCACAACCCCTTTAGAATCAAAGAAACCCATAGACATATTCTTCTCTGATGAAACAATCATTTCAATATAAGCGTAATAACCTAAAACTTGGATCTTATACTTTAATGGAGCCAAGTGCACTAAAGGTGTAGGAGCAGTAATTATCTTAGTCACTTTGTAACAATAACTCATACCATTATCCTTCAAAATTTGCTTCTCATGCACCAACAACACAATAAAATATGAAGCATTGATCTTAGGCCTTACGGTCATGTTGAAATTAAAGGTCAAAAACCTAATAGTAAATGACAATTCATAATTGGTGATCAACCAAGTAATGACACTTATCAAACCAAGGACAAAAATTTAAAACCTTATAATGATATTATAGACAACATAAAAATCCAATTTGAAAAAATCACCATAGAATCCATCCCACGATATAGCAATCACCATGTTGATTATATGGCCACTATTGCATCTCTTATCTCCTTAGAATTGGAATATGAAGAAGCTTTTGTTGTGATAAGATTGATCAATGAATCATCTACTCTAAAATCATGCTTATGACCCCTAAACATTTACACCATAAAAGCATCTCCACCTCAATAACCTTGGTACCAAGACATCTTTAGGCTTCTCAAAAAAGGAATATTTCTTAAAGGATTCAACTCTAAAAAATGAAGACAATTTAGACTAAAAGTTTTTAAGCATGTCATCATTGGAGAAATCTTATATTGACACTCCTTTGAAGGTATACTCCTTAGATGTGTAAATACAGAAGAAGCCCAAACTATCATAAAAGAAGCCCATTATGGATCATCTAGTAGATATTTTAGTGGATTAGCTATAGCCAAGAAACTCCTCAAAATGGGTTGTTATTGACCCTCCATGAAAAAGGATACTCATGACTACGTTAGGAAGTGTGACAAGTGTTAGTGATATGACAATATTGTCCATGCTTCTTCTTAAGAATTACAACCCATCACATCACCTTGGCATTTCTCCTCTTGGGGATTAGACATCATAGGAAAAATCAACCCTTAATAATCTAATGGAAACAAATTCATTATCACTACCACAAAAAAAATTACTAAGTGGGTCGATGGAATGCTGCTATCCACCACAACAGGAATGCAAGTATCCAAATTCATCCTTAACCAAATCATCAACCATTATGGAATACCTTCTACCTTAGTTGTTGATAATGACACTCCTTTTAAAAATATGAAATTGCCAAATTATAGACTAAATACAAAGTCCAACAAAAATGGTCAACACCATATTACCCATAAGGAAATGGACAAGATAAATCATACAACAAGACACTAATTAAAACCCTCAAGAAAATAGTAAACAAAAAAGGTCAATATTGGCACTTACAACTTTATCCTACCTTGTGGGCATACCACACTAGTGTACATACTTCCACAAGGGCAAAACCTTACACCCTGGTCTACGATAAAGAAGTAGTTTTCCATTTTGAGGTAGAAATACCTTCTCTAAGGGTCTTATTTCAAGATTCTTTGATAAGATCTGAATACTTTCTAGGTCATATACAAATATTAGATCTCTTAGAGGAAAATCACATTAATTCTCTAGAACACCTTAGAACATACCATAACAAACTTTGATATGATTATCAAAAGAAAATGTATCCAAGATCCTTCAAAATTGGGGACTTAGTCCTCAAGAAGAACCAAAAAACACCAACACTGATAATGACCTCAAAGGAGATTTCAAACCTAATTATTATAAAATTTCGTCATCATGGCCAAATTTGGATCTAGAGCATACTGCTTAGCCACATTGGATGATAAAAATATAAATAACCTATCAACATCAAGCATATTAAAAGGATATTATGCATAAAATATTGTGTTGCTTGCTTTCTCATATGATTGAATGTATGTGTATAAATAAACATTACAAAAAAAAATACACTACACCCATTGGATGACTACCTAGATTGTCTGATCATACAATAGAGTTACGAGGATTTTCTATGATGCAAAAATGCAATCCCTATTACAGATTCCATTTGCATTGCATTCACATAGGAAAGCCTCATTTTGACTAATCCTCTTAGTCCAAAATCACCCTTCTCTAAAATCTTCTTCTTTATCCCAATTCTCTTCTTTAATATTTTTTCTCTTCTTCTCTCTCTCTTGGGTTAAGTGATATATGACATGATCATTCATGGCCTTGATGACCCGTCCTCTTCCCTTTCTTCTATCCCACACACCTTTGCATCACTATTATAAAAAAAAAAAATCATAACAATAATATCAATGTTACATATCTATAATGTCCTTCAACAAATAGCCTTTTACACAAACACTCGTGATTATTTAATAGGTCCCTTTTGGAGTGCTACTCATTCTCTAATTCATTGCAATATTATAGTTATTTATAGTCATTTCATGCAATATAAGGTAAGTATAGCACTTTAGAAAGTTATATCAAATGTATAATGACATTTATTCATCACTTTCATCAAGCATAACTCATATGAAAAACCAACCATGGATGGGAACCACATTCAACCAATATCTTGTAAATCCATATTTTTGAAACTCACTAGACACTAGTTGAATGGGGTTCTCTTTCCTGATTGGTTTGCCATGTGAGTTCACAAATCACACCTTAAATCAAAATATCATTACAAGTTTGCTTTCTTGGTAGATTTGCATGGGCTAAGAAGCCCTATTTATCCATTCTCTTGTAGGTTTACAATTATTTGTGAATTTTATAAAGGAACAAATAAATAGGGTCATATTTCCCATTCAATTTACTAGTTAAGGTTTGCAATCAACCATAAATTAAATCCTCACATGTTGTATTTGCAATAAATCATGAGGAGCGTGCAGTTCCATTGATTTAATATCTTATAGGTTTACAATTATTTGTGGACCTCACTAGGCACTAGATCAATGGTATATTTACTTTCCCTTTGATTTATTGCATCAACATGCCTTCACACATAAATAAAATCCACGCATATTAGGGAACTTTCATAGATTCAATACCTTGTAGGTCTACAATCATTTGTAAACCTTACTAGGCATTAGATCTATGAGGTCTTTCTAGCCACTTGATTTATTACATTAGTATCCTATCAAAAACCAATAAAAGTCTCATAAACTATTGTTTAAATATGCCACTAAACGTAAGGATGTCTATCAATCCAATTCCTTGTGGGTCTATAATTATTTGTACATCTCATCAGACACTATATCAATGAGGTCTTCTTAGCCGCTTGGTTTACCAAAATAACAGACCATCCATAAATCATATTCTTTCCACTAGCTACATGTCTAATAAATCTTTTGGTTTGTAGGGTTGTGTTTATCTAATTTCTTGTAAATCTACAATTACTTATAAACGTTACCAAGCAATTGATTTACAAAGCTCTATTTCTTGACTGATTTATTATGCAAGTATGCAATAAAAAAATATTAAGCAAATACATGGCTTAAAAAACACCTATTAAGATGACTAGATATTATCTATTCATTTATATAAACATAAATATGGCAATTAATGGATAGAGAACTTATTCCATCTTGATATGGTATGACAAATGATCATTTTATCACTAATTTATTCTCAAAACTCACTATATCAAAAGCACAATTATTAATACATCATCATATGGACTCAAGTCCCTCATTTCAATACTTTACATATATAAAATACCTTTGCATAAATGGTAGGAAACATAACTAGGGGTGATAAATCCATCTATCAGTATGAGTAGAGCTTGTCATAAGCTTTTCAATGCATCTAGTTTGAGCTCAATCAGAGTTTTGGATGAAAAATTATGGTCTTTGGAGGATTACCTATCAAAAATTAAATTAAAAAAATGTCAATTTGTGTAGGAAAATATCATTTAATAAATTATTTTAGGTTTTAAATAGTCTTTGAATAGGATTTTGGAATTTTAGGATTTCAAGTTTTTAGGATCTGGTAAAATGCATCTTGCCAAAAACTTCAAAATTTTGAATTTTGGAAGAAGGAACTTGTCTAAGACTAAGAAATTGTTTTTTTTTTTCTCTAGGTTTTTCTTTTTAGGATGAACATAAAATTGAAATCCAAAAATCTATAAAATCCAAATCCCACTAAAAACATCGAAAAAAAAAACTTGAAATTTTATAAACATGAACTCACTAATTTTCATAGCCTTAAAGGTTCATAGAAAAATTATATAAAATTAAGTCTAGCATGTAAGAAAAGGGGGCCCTGTTTAGAGTGCAAAATAGGGATGTGTTATCTGAGACAACACATCCCTAGAGATTTAGAGCCTTTTGCTTTATGCAACTCTATTGAAATCCAAAGAATTGTCCTTTGTCCCTCCATTTAATAAACATTACCACCTAATCAACCCAAAATAGACAAGGGAAAGAATATACTGGAATAACCCCTCATAAATCTAGGGGACGATCCTCAATCATCTTCTTTCAATGATTAAGTCAATTTAATTTATCAAAAACTAGATCCCTTCATATAATTAGTAAGCATGTTCCTATATCTTCGTGACATCAGCATGTCAAATAGGAAAGGACTAAAATTTTAAATAAGAACTTATGCTTTCATATATGGTGGAACCACCTTTGATAAAAATATTCAAGGGCACAACTTCATGCAAAATGAGTGAACATATGTCGCGTGTTAAATGTCATCCTCATTATCTATTTATAAGAAAATGGTAACCAACATGGGATACCAAGGTAAAGGCCTAGGTAATTATAAACAAAGCATCAAGGAACCCTTAGAGCCTAAACCTTGGCTAGGACAGTATGGAATCAAACTCATCCTTACCAAAAATGAACCCTCACTTCTATTACAATACAATGATGATAATTATCCTAAATCACTACATGGATCTCAGTAGGGTGATGAATATGAAGAGTATCTATGGTCACTTCTCAACCAAACTCCCCCAAAACCATATGATTTGGTAGCATTAACATGTTAGAAATTGTTCATCCAAAATCAACAACAACCTCAATAGAAGAAAACATTGATGAATCTCTTGACAACTACCCTATGGAAGAATCCCTTAAGAAAATTTTTAATTTAAACTCTACCTAACATCTCGAATCAGAACAAATATCTCTACATTTATAAGAATTTAAAGATTTATGGGTACTAATAGCCCCTTCTCACTTTGAGGATGAGTCGTAATCCTTAATCGAAGAAAAAATAGTTGTGAATATCAGAACAAATTAAAATCCTTGCCTTATCAATATTGGAATGGTCATAACTCAAGAGAAATGGATAGAATACACAATCCTATTAAAATAATTTAGTGATATTTTTTTCTTGGACATATGATGATATGTTAGGACATGATCCCTCGTTGGTAGTCCATCATTTGGTAGTGTGCCCAGACGTCAAACTTGTTAAAAAAACTAAGAAATATTCATTCAAAAGTTGCTCTTTTGATAAAATATGAATTGCAAAAGCTCCTAGATGTTGTATTCATAAAATCCATAGATTAATCAGATTAGATCTCCAGCATTATTCCTATATCTAAGAAGGAAGGACCCATTCAAATTTGCATAGACTTTAGAGACATAAACAACACTTGCACAAAATATGATTTCCCTTTACCAAACATAGACATGATAGTATATTTCACTGCAATATATGATATGCTATCCTTAATGAATGGATTCTTGAGATATAATCAAATTAAAATTGCACCAAAAGATCAATCTAAAATAGACTTCACTACACCCTAGGGAACATTTTACTATCAGGTCATGCCATTTGGTTTTAAGAATGCAAAAGCAAAATATCAAAGAGCTATGACATACATATTCCATGATCTTATGCATACAAACCATAGAATACTATGTATATGACCTCTTAGGTCACTCCAAGAAAATAGAGAGTCATGTTCAAGACCTTAGATGCATTTTAAAAATATTATGATATTACATAGTTAGGCTAAAACCCCAAAAGTGCATCTTTAGGGTAACATTAGGAAAACTATTGGGGTTCATTGTATCCTGCCACAGGATTGAGGTTGATCCCTCCAAAATTGCAACAATATCAAACATGCTAACACCTATAAACTTAGCTAAATTACATAGCCTCAAAGGCAAATTATAATACATCTATAGATCGATCTCATAACTCATAGATAAATACCAATCCTTATCTAGATTACTAAAGAAAGGAATAATATTCAAATGATATGATGAGTGCCAAAAGGCCTTTGAAGCCTTAAGACTTATATTTTGACACCACCCATATTAGTACAACCAAATCCAAGTCAATCATTACTGCTATAAATAGCTACTATTGAACATGCCCCTGGAGCTTTATTAGCTAAATATTGTGAACAACATCGAGAAAGGGTAATCTACTATATAAGTAGAAATTTGGTGAACTATGAAACTTGCTACACACTAGTAGAGAAGCTATGCTTATCCAAAATACCTAGCTTAGGAAGGGTAGATCCATTATGTTATCTTATATCAGAACCTTACCTATTAGGAAGGACTACAAAATGGGTCATATACCATAGTGAATTTGATCTAAAATTTGTCAATCAAAAATCACTAAAAGTGCAAGTTATAGATGATTAGCTCATCATGACCCCTTTATAATCAAAGCACCCCATAAACATATTCTTCCCTAATGAAACAATCCTTTCAATAGAAGCTTAAGAACCCAAAACATTGATCTTTTACTTTGATGGAGCTAAGTGCACTAAAGGTGTAGGGATAGGAATTATCTTAGTCACTCCGTAAAAAAAATTCATACCATTATCCTTCAAAATCTACTTCTCATGCACCAACAACACAACATAATACAAAGCATTAATCTTAGGCCTTAGGGTCATGTTGAAATTAATTATAAATAACCTAATAGTATATGATAATTTACAATTGGTGATCAACCAAGTAAATGACACTTATCAAACCAATGATAAAAAGCTAAAACTTTACAAAGATATTATAGACAAGCTAAAAATCCACTTTAACCAAATCACCATAAAATTCATCCCACAATCACCATGTTGATGCTATGGCTACTGCTGCATCTCTTATCCTCTTAGAATTGGAAGATGAAGAAACTTTTATTGTGATAAAATTGATCCATGAGTTGTCTACCCTAAAATCATACTTGTGACCCCTAAAAATTTGCACCATCAAAACATCTCCACCTCAATAAAATTGGTACCAAGACATATTTAGGCTATTGAGGGATTCAACTCTAAAAAATGAAGACAATTTATATTAAAATCTTGCAAGTATATCATTATTGGAGAAATATTATATCAACACTCCTTTGAAGGTATAATATTAGATGTATAAATAGAGAAGAAGCCCAAACTATCATAAAATAAGACCACGATGGATCATGTGGTAGACATTTTAGTGGATTATCCATAGCCAATAAAATCCTTATAATGGGTTGTTATTGGCCCTCCATGACAAAGGATACTCATGAATATGTTATAAAGTGTGGCAAGTATCAATGACATGACAATATTGTCCACGATCCTTCCAAGAATTACAACCCATCACATCACCTTGGTCTTTCTCCTCTTGGGTATTAGACATCATAGGTAAGATCAACCCTAAATCATCTGATGGACATAAATTTATTATCATTACCATAAAATATTTCACTAAGTGGGTCGAGGCAATGCCCCTATCCACCATAATAGAAATGCAAGTATCCAAATTCATCCTTAACCAAATCAACAGCCATTATGGAATACTTTCTACCTTAGTCGTTGATAACAACACTCCTTTCAAAAATAGAAAAGTTAAAAAATTATGCGCTAAATACAAAATCCAATAAAAGTGGTCAAGACCATATTACCCACAAGGAAATGGACAAGCTGAATCATCCAACAAGACACTAATCAAAACCCTCAAGAAACTAGTAAATAAATAAGGCTAAGGTTGACACTTAAAACTTTATCCCGCCTTGTGGGCATACCACACTAGTGTACGTACTTCCATTGGGGCAAAACCTTATGTGTTGATCTACGGTATAAAAGTAAATTTCTCCTTCGAGTTAGAAATAACTTCTCTAAGTATCTTGTTGCAATATTATTTGATAGGAGTTAAATACTGTCTAGGTCATATACAACTACTAGATCCCTTAGAGCTAAAGTGCATTAATGCTCTCTAACATCTTAGAACATAGCATTATATACTTTGATGTGCTTACCACAAGAAAATGTATCCAAGATCCTTTGAAATTGGGGACTTAGTCCTCAAGAAGAACCAAAAGAACACCAACGCTAACAATGATATCAAAGGAAAGTTCAAACCTAATTCGTTAGGAAATTTCATCATCATGGCCAAATTTGGATCTAGAGCCTATTGCCTAGCCACATTGGATGATAAAAATAATAAAGAACCTATCAACATAATGTATATTAAAAGATACTAGTTGGATTTCCTGATCATATAATAGAGTTAGGAGGATTTTCTATGATGTAAAAATCCAATCCCTGTTTCTATTGAGTGGTAAGTTTGCCCAATTGCAAAACCACAATCACAGTTATGATTTTGATTAGAAAACCCTCTCTTGCAAAGAAATTGAAATTTATCCAAGGTTCCTTTTACTTAATGTGTGCTTGTATGTTTATAAAAATGCATCAAATAAGTTCTAGAATACCTTAGTGATTTGCAAGCAACTGTTAACAAGGGATCTATGTTGGTATTATTTTATTGCTATGCTAGTGATTGTTCATGAAACTTAAAAAGAAAATAAAATGTAATTAGAACTCATATGACCATGATGTAAATTCTTTAGTTTCTTTTATCTTGAAGTATTTTAGGTAGATTCTTGGGATGGTCACAAGCCTTTGATAACTCAATTTCTTGATTAGATGTCTTGGATGGAGGAGCTTCACCGATCTAACTAGATAAAGGTGGCTAATTAATGTCGATACCATACTGGTAATTTAAAGGTTGGTAGATATTGGATCCCTATTAAGGACTGGCCTATTCAAATCCCAGAAATGCAAAGACAATATATCGAAGGCATCCTTGATATGAGATACCTCTCTTGGTACCATGAAAAATATTATTTTGGATGGAACAACACTACTAAGGGTGAGTATTCAGTTGCTCTAGGTTATTTGACCTTATGCCATAATAATCCCAACCATTCTTCTGAAATTTTTTCTCGATTGTGGGCTCAAAAGCTCTGGCCTAGGATGAGGGTCTTTAATTGGCTTTTATTGCATCATAGGGTGCTTACTGGTGAGCAACTTATGAAGCGTGGTTTTCATGGCCCTTTTAGATGTGAAATGTGTGAAGAGAATGTAGAAACTCTTAACCATATTTTTATTGAGTGTAATTTAGCCTCTGATATATGGAGGAGAATGGCCACTTTACTTGGCTTATAGTGGTCCAATTTTTTACTTTTGAACAGCTTTAGAGGGATTGACCTAATCAAGAGGGTGTTGATCATTTTATTAGGCAGTTAGTTTGGATGGGTTCTACCATTCTTCTTTGGAATATTTGGAACAAAATGAATAGCCAAATTTTTAATCAATATAGGAAGGATATTCACTATATTTGGCAAAATACCATAGCCAACTTAGTTGAATTAGTCCATCAACTCCTTAATCACCCCAAAATTTCCCACCAAATATGGGATCAAGTGATGCAAAGATTAAATATTAAATCTTCTAAGGGCAACCAACTTAAAGGGAATGTGAGTATTAGTAAGATGGATAGGACAAGAAATTGACAACCTCCTCCTAAGGATTTTTGAAAATTCAATACTAATGGAGCCTCTAGAGGGAACCTTGGAAAATCTAGTGTGGGAGGAATTTGTATACTTTCATATGGCTCCCTGGTTTTTACTTTTGCTGAGAATTTGGGTATTCTTTCCAATAACCTTGCTGAGGGGTATGGTATCCTCAGAGGCCTTCAAGTGGCTACTAAGGTTGTATGGGAAAAGGTGTTATTTGAGTCTGACTCTCAACTTATGATTAATCTCTTGAAGACTCCTTTTAAGAATCATAAGGTGGACTGGAGAATAAAAAGAATTATTGAGAAGATTCAATTAATCCAGATGGGGTATTTGAAAGTTGATTACAATCATGTGGTAAGATATCAAAACAAGAGTGTTGATGCTTTAGCTAATTGGGCTTTGGAAAAAGGTGATCTTACTTGTTATGGCCACCCTCCTAGATGGTGGGCTTATCAAATTAGGGAAGCTCTTATTTCTATCTTTTCTTTGGATGTGTCCAGTTCTGAAGGTACCTAGTTTCTTTCTTTCTTTTTTTGCTTCTTTTTGGTTCATTCAGTTTTTTTTAGTTCCCTAGCTCATTCTATTCTTTCTTTTGTTTCCTCTGTTGATTCTTGCCTTAATAGTCTTCTGGTCTAGATAGGTCATTGTTATGTTCAATTTTTATTTTCTTTTTTATTTTTTGTTTTTTTTTGTTTATTTTTTTAAGGTGGGTGGGTTCTTTTGTTTTGTTTTGTTTTTGTGTTCTTTGTGTTGTTTTTTGTTGTTTTGTATTTTTATTTTGTATTTATGTTTTTTGTTATTGTTATTGTGTTTTTTTCGTTCTTGTTCTTGTGTTTCTCTTTGTTTGTGTTAATTCATGTTTTTATGTGTGAGTGTTTTCTATGTTTTTTGTTTTCGTTTATTGTATGTTGTTGGTTGTTTTTTATTTTTATTTTTATTTTATTTTTTAATTTTTTAGGTTTTGGTTGTGTTTATTTTTCATGATTTTTTTTGGGTTATGTCTTTGTAGTGTTCTGTTGTTTTTGTCTTGTTTGTGTTTTGTTATGTGGTTCTTGTGTTTTTCTATTTGGTTTGTGTTGTGATTTCTTTTATCTTATTGTGCGTGTTTGGTTGTGATTTTATTTTTGACACACTCAAGGAGCATGTTTTTTATTTTGTTTTATTATTTTTGTTGTTATTTACTTATTTTTAAATTGGTTTTGTGTGTTTGTTTGCTCCTTGAGTATGTCAAAGGTAGTAGGCCAGGTCTGAGTCCTGGACGTTTTTGGTGGAATGGATACCTCTGCCTCCTTGGGTCTTACCCGAAAGTGGCATCCCTTTTGGGATGTTTTCCACAAATAAAATAAAAAAATTAGGTAGATTTTATCTTCTTTTGGTTAAGTAGATTTTAAACAACTTTTATCTTGCATTATTAAACCTTGCTTTGAGCATGAAACAAAAGATTAAAATCTATCTCTAAAATGTGAACCTTAAATGATGATTGGATTCATTTTAGCTTGCTTGGTGAATGAAAAGAAAATAAACTACATGAATAGCTTTAAAATGTAGAAGCCTTTGAAATGCTATATAAATTACCCCTCTTTAATGAAATTATAATTTTCATAAAGAGACATAAATTTATTGCTTTAAATACGATGGCCTGGAATGCCATATAAACTACCCACCTTTAATGAAATTGTATTTTTTCATAAAGGAAAGTTGATTTATCACTTGAAAAATGAAATGCAAGGCTTAAAGTGTGAAACATGTCAATTTGAAATTACAAAATCTCTTGAAAAAATATGAACTTTGAATAATTTTGTAATTTCATATTTACTTCAAAATGAAATTGAAATGGCCTAAAATGAAATGTTAAAGCTTAATCTTGACATCCATGCATCTATTTTTTAGATTTTAATTTTTTGATATATTTTTTACTTTATTTGATTGAGGTTAAAAAAATGAAAAAGGGCAAGGTTAGAGAAAAATAAAATAAAAATTGAAAATATGAAACAAAATTGCAGAAAATGACCAAAGAGAGCTACTATAAACTGGTTTTCCAATCCTACAGAAAATGTTAGATCCTGAACATAAAACAAAAACCAAGTTAGACCTGCATTCACACAATATAATTCTGGTTAGTTGCAAGCATCTAAGTAATAACTGCATGCATTAAAATTATCTAAATGATGCTACCACATTCGTGTATAAAACACCATTAAAACACATCCAATACATGCAGAGAAAAGAAAATATGCAATAAAATCCTCCTATTGTATTCAAAACCTGTTTTTTTCTGCATACAAAATTGAAGATAAATGTTGGCAGCAGCCAAAAGTCCTTCCAATACATTTCCTCCTTTTGTTCTAAAATATTTCCAACCCCTTTGCTCCTGAGTTTACATCTATATTTAAAATTTCCAACCTGAATTTTCATTCTTCTCCCTCCGTTTTGTTTTTCATTTATTTTGTTTGTCTACCCACGTGATTCCCTTCTCTCCTAAGTTTTCTAACATATTTTCTATTTTCTAATGTTTTAGCACATAATGACATATTTCATCATTCTTTATGGCATCATGTTATCAATGAAAATAACTATAGTATTATAAAAAAGAATCTCCTTTGTATACTTTTTCTTTTTTTAGAAAAAATGCCCCAAAAAATAAAATATTTTTCTATATCCATTGGTGCATCATCACATGGATGATTTCTATAACCAAAATACTCTTGTGGATCCGTTGTGTTGAATTTATTAATTTTAATTTTTACTAGTCAATAATTCTTCCAGCATCCATGTAACACCAATTTTCCTCTGCCTGCTCTCCTTCGACTCATTCGAAGTTTCCTACAACGTTATCTTATAAATATATCCTATTTTCTCCTTGGTTGAATGAGATTGCTTTTGAAATATACATCTATATCAATAAAAAAATGTAGTTATAGAATTCCATTCACTGATAGCATCTATGAATTTTTACGGTATAGCGGGCTCCTCTGTATCCAGCTTCTCTTTCTCAAGAATTTGTTTATCGTGATCTATGCTACTATCTTGCCACCCTTTCTCATGCTACGGGCAGTGAACG
Organism: Wollemia nobilis; assembly: GCA_028583015.1. Taxonomy (NCBI): domain Eukaryota; kingdom Viridiplantae; phylum Streptophyta; class Pinopsida; order Araucariales; family Araucariaceae; genus Wollemia; species Wollemia nobilis. The sequence goes on along the minus strand of JAQPPZ010017048.1, from coordinate 2,575,331 downwards.
ACATCTCCTTTAGCAATGATATCTACCAAATAGCTCTTTGAGACTGCTATATCTTCTTGTTAGGTTTTGTAACCACCCTTGACTTTGCATGCTCAAAATTAGACCATGTCCTTTCCTCAAATATGTCTACACTGTCCGTATTAATTTCAACTCCAAAATGAGAAGTTACTATTTATTATCCTTCACATATGTATTATTGTTTGATAAATTTGGTCTACTGCTAGTACACGATGCTTCATTGGATATAAATAAAAGGAGCCATGGTGAGATTACTTGACTAGTTTGTTGGGTCGTAATAAAAACTTCATCGAAAATCAAACGATGACATGTTTTCTTTGAGTAATTTGGTGATATGACACATTTCACGACACTGGTCGAATAGTGTATCATCCCTCTAAATATTTATAATGATGAACTTGATCACCATGTTATGGATTACAATATTTGCTATATCGGTTAAAAAATAATAATTTTTCATTAACCTTTAATGGGTACATGCTCTTGTCATCAGCCAAAAACATAATCGTCCATGAGAAATACGACTTCTTTGTGGTACAAAATCTACTTCCACACTATGTTTGTGAGTGACTTCAATGAATATGAGGATGTACAGTCAAACAATGAATGAAGATACCTACATAATATTATTCATGAGTGAGCTCTCCCTCTCATACGAGACAACATGTGCAATTGGTGAAGTTCATGTGATTTTTGTCTTCGAAAGCATAATAACAATATTCTCGGTGCCTATAGACACTAATCCATGACATAACCCTTGTCTTTATTCACCTGTGTCATCACCTGGTATTCTATATAGTCTAGCTATAATTTATTTAAATCATCCATGATATTCATTCTACCTTGCTTATATCTAGATCCCTGGTCAACATCACATCTACATTCTAAGTTTAGTCAATTTTTTCTATCCTATTCATCTTCTTACTAACTGTGCAATTAGATTAAAATGATCTAATTTATTTTGTGTTGAAATGCCTATTGTAATGAATGTAAACACTACACTCTTGTGTGAATTCATTGATACCTCATATTTAAAATAACAATCATAATCTTAGTCATCGTGGTTTGGGCATAGCCACTATTTTTATTTCTTTCGTGCACATTTTTCTTTTACAATTGTTGCATCGGATGATTCCTTGGGATGAAATTACCCCTACAAGGATACACCTGACCTTAGGATCTATCACCCATTCTTTTAGGTATCTCTTATATGAAACATCCATATCCAAATTAATATCATCGATCTTATTCACCATAGTCATCCAATCTACATATTCCAGTTTTGATGCCCAGGTTTTCTCATGCTGCTCATCGTTTGATTGCCACACTACATCCAACATGTCCAATCATACACCCACGTATATACTACCTTCATTCAAGTGTTAATTATCTAGCCATAGACCACATCAAAGCCACCATGTTATTGATCACCTACGAGTCAATCGCCCCACTATGTTTCCCTCTTTGACACCGTCCACATCATTGCGTAGAGTATTTTGAAACACGTTTGTAGTCAACAAGTCCATAGTCTACTGCATCATCACCAAGCCACCCCATGTCCACTAAGTCATACCTAGGTCTAGGTGGTCACTGTCATATCGATAGTATTTATCTTCATCATCACCTTTGGTCAACAACCTGCTGCATCATTGGTGCATTTACGCTTTTCGCGTTGTCCCTTCCCTATCCATACCGGTGTATATACTACAATAACCTACATTCGATCTTCAAACCTACCCTCTTCTAGGAAAATTCTCCCGTCATCACTAGGTCTACAACACCGCGTGTCATTGTCCATCAAAATCTTGAACATAATTCTCATGCAAAAGGAAATATTAGTTTAGTAACATTTTTTTATAAAGCCCCCACTAAAATATTAAATCAAAAGAAAAAAAAAGAGCTCATAACTTTATAAAACAACTCACTTAAACACATATGCACTTCCCTTTTCATTTTATTACATTTCAGTACTTTTATATTATATTATATATATATATATATATATATATATATATATATATATATATTGATATATCATTTTTTATGTTTATTTAATATTGAATTAATTTCAAATGTTTGCATTTAATTCAAACATTAAAATTAACCATAGCATGATAAACCTAACCACACAAACGAAGCCCTATGAAATAAAACAAGGATAAATTACCCAACCCCTAACCTTGGAAAATACTAGGCACGCCCATGGGTAGGGGCACATCAAAATCATCACTCAAAGATAATAAAATTTCAAAACACAATATTTTAAAGTGGGTCCCCAAATTTGGGGCTAGTTGTACAATGACCACAACAAATGGCGACTCTACTTGGAAATACTTCTGAGCATTTCATATGAAGAACCTAGTTCTGAAAATAAACAAACCAAATACCAAAAAGATGAACCATATAGCGACCTCCAAGAATGTGGGGTAGATAACTTCAAATGAAACACATGAACCATTTTCTTTAGCTTAAAGTGTGTGAAAGTGATTTCATTTTGCATCCTTGAAAACCATTTCAACTCCATCCCCTATTTGCATTAGGTTATAAAATATTGCTTATAAAAAGAGTTTTTATAGATAGAGTCTTATTGCCAGTCAGACATCTATAGCCCCGATAGAGTTTATCTAAATTACCCTTGTATTTAAATGATATTTCACAAAACCACTTTTATTATTATTATTGAATGAGCTTTGTCTAGACAAAGCCCTACTGCTTGTCAGGCATCCAAAACCCCGGTAGATTTTATCCAAACCTGGTGACTAATTTTAATGTGTTTTCCTTTTCTTACCTTTTTTTTAAATGGCTTTGCAAAATTTTATGCACCACATGGGTTAGAAGGTACAGAGCGTATTGGTTTTTTTCCATAATTTTCAAACCAAAATGACTTCATCCTTCAATATTCTAAGGAATGCCCTTTAGTATGATGTGTTCATGTGTAGCTTTAGAAATGATTCATCATTCCAAAATTCACTATCTTAGTCCCAAAATCTAGGAATGATTACTAAACAACTTCATCCCCTTTTCCTTGATCCACATGATTCCAAAATAGGAAATTCACCCTACATGACAAAGGAACACAAAAATAAAATATTTAGGAGGCCAAAATTAGAAACTACCACAAACAGCACCACAAAATAAGAGAACAAATCCAAAACATAAAACTCAAACACAAACCAAATTCTAACCTCTTAAGACTTACAAGACAACGAATACAGAATCTTGTAAACCAGAGACTATGCACAAAGACGCCATACAAAGAAAATGCAAAAAAATTAAAACCACAAATTATATACAATAATGTACAAGATGATGCATGAGTTTGGCTATCATTTCCCTAGATCTCAAACTCGATTACCACAATTTGAAATACATCTACCATGATATGCATGCCAAGATTTATAGAAATCCAACCAAAATAATATTAGGAAAAAGAAAATAATTTTACCTCTCTCTCCCCACAAATTTGATCTAATTTCGTTATTAATCCCATAGTGGAGCTTCATTTTATCAAACTAGTAAGACAATAACTGATTTTCAATTCTATCTTGTAGATTCCTTAACAAGTAGATTTCACAATTCAAGTAATGATTTAGAATTAGGTTTTCCTTTTCAAATATAAGATCTTGTAAGTAGGATCCCATTTCTAAGATTTTAAAGCCAAGTCATTTTCCAAGCTTTTAGGCCAATCAAACTTATGTAGCAATTTGCAAGCATCTAGGATATCTACTAGATGAGGATCATTATAAGTTTATATCCTAGATTCAATAATTAATTGTCGATGGACTTGATTCAAAACTTCAATCATGTTTTCTTTCATTTTATCCATGACAACAAATTTATGAGTTAGCACCAATTTTTTATTAATAACATTTGGTATTTCATCATTGATAACATTTGAATCCCACATACAACTAGGCCAAATTTTACCTGGAGCTTGAATGGTGGAACATAAAAGGTGAGATTCTACCTTTTGTACCTTTCCATTTACCAAACCTTGGTGAGGATTTGTAATTTCTTCTTTTTCTTCATGGGCTTCATCATCATCATCTTGTAGCCCTTCATATTCATCCATGACCTGTTTATCAAAAATACCAAAATTAGGCACCCAATCAAAAATATGCCCATATTTTTCAAACCATGAATCTTGTTGGTCAAGGGATGTGTTAAATAACACATCTCTCTGATCAACCATTTGAGTTATTTAAAATGAAGAAATAATTTTATCATTTGGATGAATAGGATTAGGTTCAAATTCCTTGTTAACCATCAATGGTATATCTTTGTTTAAATCTCCAAGACGATCATGTGAATTTGTATCTAATTTTTAGTAGTCAAGAATGAAGGAGAAGATTTTACCTCTTCCTCATACAAAACAAAAGAATCATAAGAAACCTTTACCATTTCTCCCTTTTCTCTTTTAGAAAGGTGTTCCATAAATTCATATTCAAAATAATCAAATTTTGGGACCTTCTCTAATTTTTCAATTGGCATGTCTTTCTTCCATTGTATCTCTGAATATGTTCCTCAGCTGATGCCACATCATGCCTAAATTGAGGTAAGTATTCTTCTACACATTCAGGGATTTGATGGGTAGGAATGTTCAAATGACCATAATAGTGATCTAACCAAGATGCAACTCCTACCTTTTTTGGAGTAACCGTTACCATTAGTAGATCTTAAAGAATACAAATTTGGTAGCAAATTTGTTAGTCAAATAAAAATATCTTGTAAAGAAGCATGAAATGACTAACAAATTTCACATGTTTAACATACAGATCAACAAGTTGGCATAAACCAAAATATATGCATCAATTAAACCATGATATTAAAGAAAATTTTAAATTTTCCAAATATTAGCATTAATGCATCATCAATTAGAGAATGTTTGAATTAATGAAAGTGATCACATGTCAACAAAATATCGTTAGTCAAGACCAATGCCTTCAAATAAACCTTTCAAGTAAACATGAACAACTTAGCATTTGAGTAACAAAAAAATAAACCAATTCAGGCCCTCCTTCTAGCGCAAAAATGTTGAGTGGTAATTTTTCCCAGTTGCAAAACCACACTCATAGTTAGGATTTTGATTAGAAAACCCTCTCTTGCAAATAAATTGAAATTTATCCAAAGGTTACTTTTACTTAATATGTGCTTGTGTGTTTGTGAAAATGCATCAAATAAGTGCTAGAATACCTTAGTGATTTGCAAGCAATTGTTAACAAGGGGCCTATGTTGGTATCTTTTTATTGCTATGCTAGTGATTGTTCATGAAACTTAAAAAGAAAAGAAAATTTGATTGGCCCTCATATAACCATGATGTAAATGACTTAGTTCCTTTTATCTTGAAGAATTTTGGGTAGATTTTATCTTCTTTTGGTTAAGAATATTTTAAACAAGTTTTATCTTGCATTATTAAACCTTGCTTTGAGCATGAAACAAAATATTAAAATCTCTCTAAGATGTGAACCTTAAATGATTATTGGATTCATTTTAGCTTGCTTGGTGAATGAAAAGGAAATAAACTACATGACTAGATTTAAAATGCAGAAGCCTTTGAAATGCTAACCCCTCTTTAATGAAATTATAATTTTCATAAAGAGACGTCAATTTATTGCTTTAAATATGATGGCCTATGGAATGCCATATAAATTACCCTCCTTTAATGAAATTATAATTTTTCATAAAGGAAGTTGATTTATCGCTTGAAAAATGAAATGCAAATATTAAAGTGTGAAACATGTAAACTTGAAATTACTAAATCTCTTAAAAAAGTGAACTTTGAATAATTTTGTAATTTCATATTTACTTCAAAATGAAATTAAAATGGCCTAAGATGAGACGTTAAAGCTTAATATTGAAACCCATGCATCTCTTTTTTAGATTTTAATTTTTATATATATATTTTTTATTTTATTTGATTGAGGTTAAAAAAATGAAAAAGGACATGGTTAGATAAAATAAAAATAAAAATCTGAAAACATGAAACAAAATTGCAAAAAATGACCAAAGAGAGCTACTGTAAACTGGTTTCCCAATCCTGCAAACAATGTTATATCCCGAACACAAAATAAAAGTTAGGTTAGACCTGCATTCACACAATCTAATTTTGGTTAATGGCGAGCATATAAGGAATAAATACATGCATTAAAAATATTTAAATGATGTTACCACATTCGTGCATAAAACACCATTAAAACACTTCCAATACATGCAAATAAAATAAAATATGCAATAAAATCCTCTTGTTGTATTCAAATTATGCTATTTCTATATACAAAAATTGAAGATAAATGTTGGCAAAAACCAAAAGTCCTTCTAATACATTTCCTCCTTTTCCAAAAAAGTTCTATCCCCTTTGCTCCTAAGTTTGCATATGTATTTAAAATTTTCAACTAGACTTTTTATTCATCTTCTTCCTCCATTTCGTTTTTTTTTTTCTTTCGTTTGGCTACCCACACGATTCCCTTATCTCATAGGTTTTCTAACGTCTTTTCTATTTTGTAATATTTTAGCATATAATGGCATATTTCATCATTATTTATGGTAGAATTTTATCAATGATAACAACTATAATCTTATAAGAAATAATGTCCTTTGTATGCTTTTTCTTTTTTTAGAAAGAACACCCACAAAAAACAAAACATTTTTTATATCCACGAGTGCACCACCACATGGATGATTTCTATAACAAAAATGCTCTTGTAGATCTGTTGTGTTGACTTTATTAATTTTAATGTTTATCAGTCAAGAATTCTTCCATCACCCATGTAACACAAATTTCCCTCTACTCGCTCTCCCTTGACTCATTTGAAGTGTCCTACGATGTTATCTTGGAAATATCCCTTGTTTGGTCTTCGGTTGGATGAGACTACTTCTAAAATATACATCTCTATCAACACAAACTTATTATCATAGAATTCCATTCGCTAACAGCCTATGAAATTTGGTGGTATAGTGGGCTCCTCTGTATCCAGCTTCCTTTCTTGGGAATTTGTTCATCGTGATCTATGCTACTATCTTGCCACCCTTTCTCATGTTGTGGGCAGCGAATGACATCTCCTTAAGCAACCATATCTACCAAATAGCTCTTTTTGACTACCATATCTTATTGTCAAGCTTTGTAACCACACTCAACTTTGCATACTCAAACTCAGACCATGGCCTTTCCTCGAATGCGTCTACATTGTCTGTATTAATTTCAACTCCAAAATGAGAAGTCACTGTTCATTATCCTTCACATATGTATTATTGTCTGATAAATTTGGTCTACTGCTGCTGCATGATGCTTCATTGGATATAAAAAAAAGAGCCATGGTGAGATTACTTGACTAATTTGTTGGGTTGTAACAAAAACTTCAACGAAAAGCAAACGATGACATATTTTCTTTGAGTCATTTGATGAGAAGACACATTTCATGATACTGGTCGAATAGTGCATCATCCCTTTGAATATTTACAATGATGAACTTGATCACCATGTTACAAATCGTAGAATTGGCTATATTGGTTAAAAAATAACAAATTTTCATTAACCTTTAATGGGGACATGCTCTCGCCATCTGCCAAAAACATAATCATCCATGAGAAATACAACTTCTTTATGTTGTAAACTCTGCTTCCACACTATGTTTACAAGCAACTTTGATGAATATGAGGATGTACAATTAGGAAATGACTGATGATGCCTACGTAATATTATTCATGAGGGAGCTCTCCCTCTCATACGAGACAACATGTGCAATCGGTGAAGTTCATGTGATTTTTGTCTTCAAAAGCACACTAAAAATATTTCCAGTGCCTGTAGACACTAATCCATCACATAACCCTTGTCTTTATTCACCTATGTCATCACATGGTATTCTATCTAGTCTAGTTTTTATTTATTTAAATCACCCACGATGTCCATTCTACCTTACTTATCTCTAGATCCCTGGTCCACATCACATTTGTGTTCTGATTTCAATCCATTTTATTTCTGCTCTATTCACCTTCTTACTAACCATGCAATTAAATTAAAATGGTCTAAATTATTTTATACTAAAATACCTACTGTAATCAATGTAAACACTACACCCCTGTGTGAATTCATCTATACCTCATATTTGAAATGGAAATCATAATATTAGTCACCACGGTTTGGGTATAACCATTGTTTTTATATCTTTCGTGCACATTTTATTTTTTTTATGATTGCTACATCAAAAAATTCCTTGGGATGAACTACCCCCTACAAGGATACACCTAACCTTAGGGTCTATCACCCATTCTTTCAAGTACCTCTTATACTGAACGTCCATATACAAATCTATGTTGTCGATCTTATTCATCGTAGTTGTCCAATCTACATCTTCCATTTTTGATGCCCACGTTTTCCCGTGCTACTCATAATTTGATTTCCCTGCTACACCCAACATTTCCAATCATATGCCCATGTCTCTGCTACCTTCGTTCGAGCATCCATCATCCAACCATAGATCACATCAAAGCCACCACGTCACCAACCACTTACGAGTCAATCACCCCACTATGCTTTCCTCTTCGATGTTATTCACGTCATCATGGGGAATGTTTTGAAACACATCCATAGTCAACAAGTCTGTAGTCTATTGCATCATTGCCAAGACACCCTACATATGTTGAGTCATGCCTAGGTCTAGGTGGTCGCTATCATGTCGACAGTGTTTATCCTCATCATCGCCTTTGCTCCACAACTCGTCGCATCATTGGTGCATTCATGCTTTCCACGTTGTCCCTTCCCAATCCTCGTTGGTGTATGTACTGCAACAACCTACATTCGATTTTCAAACCCTTTCTCTTCTCGGCAAATGCTCCCATCATCACTAGGTCTATGTCACCATGTGTCATCCTCTGTCGGAACCTTGAACATAATGCTCATGCAAAAGGAAATATTAGTTTAGTAACATTGTTTTATAAAGCCCCCACTAAAACATTAAATCGAAAGAAAAATAATGAGCTCCTAACTTTATAAAATGACTCACTTAAACACATACGAACATCCCTTTTCATTTTATTACATTTCTCTACTTTTTATATTATATATATATATATATATATATATATATATATATATATATATTTATTTATTTATTTATTTATTATTTTTATTAATATATATAAGTATATATATATATATATATATATATATATATATATATATATATATTAATATATCATTTTTTAGGTTTATTTAAGATTGAATTAATTTCAACTGTTTGCATTTAATTCAAACATTAAAATAAACCATATCATGATAAACCTAACCACACAAAAAAATCCCTATGAAATAAAATAAGGAGAAATTACCCAACCCCTAACCTTGGAAAATGCAAAGCACACCCATGGGTAGAGGCACATCAAAATCATCACTCAAAGACAACAAAATTGCAAAACATAAAATTTTAAAGTGGGTCCACAAATTTGGGGCTAGTTTTGGAATGACCACAATAGTTACAAAACCCATTTGCATTGCATTCACATAGGAAAGCCTCATGTTGATTAATCCTCTTAGTCCAAAATGCCCCTTCTCTCAAATCTTCTTCTGTATACCACTTCTTTGCTATCATATTTCTTCTCTTCTTCTCCCTCTCTTGGGTTAAGTGATATATGACATGATTATTCATGGACCTGATGATCCATCCTCCTCTATTTCTTCTATCCCACACACCTTTGCATCACTATTATCAATATTTTTTTCATAACAATAATATCAATGTTACATATCATTGCAATATTATAGTTCTTTGTAGGCATGTCATGTAGTATAGGGTAGATATAGAACTTTAGAATGGCCTATAAAATGTATCATGACGTTTATTTATCACTTTCATCAAGCATAGCTCATTTGAAAAACCATACATGGATGGTGAACCACATTCAACCAATATCTTGTATATCCACATTTGTAAATTTTAGTGGATACTAGTTGAATGGGATTATCTTCCCTGATTGGTTTGCCATGTGAGTTCACAAATCACAGCTTAAATCAAAATATCATCACAAGCTCACTTGCTTGGTAGATTTGCATGGGCTAAGAAGCCCTATTTATCCATTCTTTTGTATTTTTACAATTATTTGTGAATCTTATAAAGAAAAAAATAAATAGGGTCATCTTTCCCATTCAATTTACTTGTTAAAGTTTACAATCAGCCATAAAATAAATTTTCACACGTTGTCCTTACAATAAATCATGAGTGTCAAGTTCCATTGATCCATTATCTTAAAGGTTTACAACTATTTGTGAACCTCACCAAGCACTATATCAATGGTATATTTACTTTACCTTTGATTTATTGCATCAACATGCCATCACACATAAATCATAATATTATTGGTTACTTTTCAAATAAACCACATGGATTAAGAAACTTTCATAGATTCAATACCTTATAGGTCTATAATTATTTATAAACCTTATCGTACACTGAATCTATGAGGTCTTCCTAGCCACTTGGTTTATTACATTAGCATCCTATCAAACACCAATCAAATTTTCACAAACTATTGTTTAAATATGCCACTCAACTTGAGGAACTCTATCGATGCAATGCCTTATGGGCCTACAATTATGTGTAAGTCTCATCATACATTGGATCACTGAGGTCTTCTTAGCCACTTGGTTTACCAAAATAATAAACCATCAACAAATAATATTATTTCCACCAGCTACTTGTCTAATAAATAATTTGGGTTGTAGGGTTGTGTTAATACAATTTCTTATAAGTCTACAATTACTTGTAAACTTTACCAGTCACTGGATTAATAGAGCTCTATTTCTTGATTGATTTATTATGCAAGTATGCAATAAAATAAAATCTTAAACAAATACATGGTTTGAAAAACACATATTAATATGACTACATATTCTCTATTTTTTTATACAAATATCAATATATCAGTTAATGGATAAAGAAATTTTACATGTTGATATGGTATGAAAAACAATCATTTCCTAACCAATTTCTTCTCAAAATTCACTATATCAAAAGCACAATAATCAACACATCATAATATGGACTCATGTCCCTCATTCCAATACTTTTCATATATACAAGACCTTTGCATAAATGCTAGACAATGAAACCAAGGGCGATGAATCCATCTGTCAATATGATAGACACTTCCATTCTAAAACAACACATCAAATATCTATTCTTCCTATAAAATATATGGAAATCAATCTAATCTCATCAACACACAAAATATCTTTTCTAACTTATAAATCCTTAAGAAACATTGGGACTTGGTAATCAACACTTTGTGTATTAATAATATTTTATGACTATGCCAAGCAGTAGATAATCAAATCTTATGCTTCTCAGAGGTTTACAAGCCAACAAATATGTTATCATCACATCAATATAGAAAATATCTTGGCTAACTTATAGACTCTTAGGGAACATTGAGATCTAATGATCAACACTTTGCATATTCATAATAATTTATTACTGTGCCAAGTAGTCAAACATTAAATTCATGTGCTTCCTAATGTTCTATAAACTAGTAGGGATATTATATATACATCTATAACAAGATCCTTCAGACTAAGGTCCATGCTATCATATGGATGCCCTAGAAAAGACAATTTCTTTTTACCATGTTCTACACATAAAATTGTTTGTACATATGGTGAGAAAAGGAGAAGAGCTTCTTTTCTCTAATTATCCATATGAAAGTGTTACCCTTAGTCTAAAATATTTTGTTGTTTCACAAATTCATAATTTTTTTATACATCATATGTGCTCCAGGTACCAGCTCTATTCTTCACATGTCTATAAGTTTTTCATATGTGTTAGATAATGGACCTATGACCTTGGAGTCTCATCTTATGCATTCAAAATTTTAAGAAGCAAGCATCCATCAAAAAACTCTTCCCACTCAATCTAAACCTTACCTCTTAAGGAAAATTGTTTATTAGATCCACTCAAACCATAGACTCACAATTATATTGTAAATATATCGGTTGGAGGGGCATATGATCTTAAATGTAACCATTATTAACACTTTTTACAACATAGTCTCATTTGATTTATTTACCACATCAAAGGTGGCAACGAGCATTAAGTCCAATTCCTCACATACATATAAATATTTGCATATGCATTAGGTAATGAACTTATATACTCGTTTTACCCTCTCTCATATGTCAAGAAATCTAAGATACTATATCATTGTCTCCCAAGAAGTATTTTTTTCAAACCAAGGGAGCAACTTGCTTTGGAAACATAAATAAAAATATTTATTCCCATCATGAATATACAAATTTAGAAAGTAACTACTATTTATCATTACTTAAAAGTCCCTGTATGAGAAACACTTATTAGGGAAAAGCATAAACATCATTCATTACAAAATTACACCATAAATATTACATTACATATCTCTTTCAAAAGCATCACATTACTCTCAAAAAATTATATCACAAAGCAATGCAAAAGCATAAAATCCTTCAGGTACGTCTCACAAGCATGCATAATATCCTTCAGATACACCTTACAAGTGTGCATAAAAGCCTTGGGGTATGCCTCACAAGCATGCATAAAATACTTCGAGTACACCTCACTAGTGTGCATAAAACCCTTTGTGTACACCTCACAAGCGTGCATAAAATCCTTCAGGTACACCTCACAAGTGTGCATAAAAGTTTTTGAGTATGCCTCACAAGCATGCATAAAATCATTCAGGTACACCTCACAAGCATGCATAAAATACTTCAGGTACATCTCACAAGTGTGCATAAAATCCTTCGTGTATGCCTCACAAGCATGCATAAAATCCTTTGGGTACACCTCATAATCGTGCATAAAATCCTTTGGGTATGCCTCTCAAAGTGTGCAAAACTAACTGCTAACAACTACCTCTACTAATGATAAATACATACATCTCATACATATTACAGGTACCTTATCATGTCTTAAGTGCTTTTTTTTTATGCATAATTATCATGTTTCCATATATGAAAAAAATAAGGGATATCTAGGCTCAATTGATAACTCTTCACATATAAGTCACACATGAGAACTTGACATTTATTAGATCATAGGGACCATTTCTCATATAAATAATAACATGAGCGTTTGTATTTTATTAGGTCTAGAGATCACCACTCATAACATAAATTTGAGTGTTTATCTACATCAGACTTTAGATCACCACTTAGCAAAGGAACTACTCTCCCTTAGTGTCTAGATCATAATCAGACTCATAAGGTCGCTGCTAATAAATCAATCAATTTTTAGGTCCTACTATCAGTCATAAATACATGACATAAACAAATCAAATCATCAAATAATAAATACATAACATCATCACATAATCAAACCTCAAAATTAGATCATCACAAAGAATTTCAAATCCAAACATGATGTCATTACTATATATATGCCTCAAAAATCATACATGCCACTAAGGAATGTGTATCATAATAACAAAGTTGATACACTCAATCCATATGAAAGGAAGGTGTACCACATTTCAAAACTAGTACACTCACTCCTAAATACCTAATAGCTAGAGACAACCTACACTCCCCCAGCTCCTACAGAGGTGAAGGCAAATGGAAACCAATAGACCACTAAGAATACTCACTCATCGACTATGTCCTCAATCTGGTCTATGAGGGTGAAGATGCCTAATTCTCTATAGGAACATCATTGTGGTATAACTAATGGTAATATGAAGTCCTTTATCTCTCCCTCTTAGTATGAAGCTCTAAATGCTAATATCTCTCCCATTGGCTATCTAAATATACCCTTGCCTATCGAAGCTATTTCTACAAGCCATCCAAGTTTTCACTCACCTATCGAAGCTCTCACTCTAGTGGTCTAGTGATCATATACACCATCCCTACATCCATACTCTATTTAACTCTAGCAAGAGCCTCATATCTCTCATGAGTCAACTACCCAATAGTCAATTGAAGGCTAGCCATAACATCCCTTTCTAATGACCTCTCCTCACCAATATGCTCCAACTTCAACCATAGTCTAGCAATAATAGCCTAATATGTGGCCCAATCCTCACTAATCTAATCTAGGTTTTATTGAAGGTCCACAATATTCTCTCTATCTATAGTACTCCCCTTCATCACATGAGTTATCTCCTCTTTAACCCTCATTGCCTCATCCACTTGCAAAGTCTCAAAAGCTACCAACTATCTTCGAACATCCTCTAAGGTTTGGCATAGGGCCTCTAAATCTTTTTTTGCACCATTAGTCACTATCTTGCTAGACCCTCCTTGATCTGTAGCATTAGGGCTAAAATTGCTAATCCTCATCCCTAGTAATGGAATCATAGTCATTAGTGGTACATCTAAAGGAGCACCATCCACTATAGTCCCCTATACCACTTGACCTCCATCCTATACTACCTAGCTAGCTACCACTCTATCCCTCGACTTCTTATGGGTACATCTAAAGGAGCACCATCCACTATAGTCCCCTATACCACTTGAACTCCATCCTCTACTTCCTATCTAGCTACCACTCTATCCCTCCACTTCTTATCTAATTGACACCTAAATTTCCTCAAGATATTAGATATGTCATGGTAAGTTTGTGACATATCTCTTGATGATGATCTAGAAGAAACCCAAATAGGTCTAAATCTCTCATACAGTGTAATATACTCTATCATCTATCCTACATCATCCCTCGAATGAGTGAGCACTATAGGATCATCGATGTATACATCAATGAAGGTGAAAGGATCTATGGGATCCCACCACCTCTCCCAAGTAACCCATCATATATATACCTCTCCTATAATTGATAAGCCTTCTAGATCCCTATATTGGATAAGCACTCAATCATATCTATATAACTCGTAGGTCTCGCTCCCATAATCCAACCACTACATCCTCCTAATCCTTACCAACTCCTTGTGGTCATTAGACCACATGTATCGATCCCTCCATGGGTGACAAACAATGTGTGCTGGAAACAACTCATCAACAATCAACTATGCTTGATCCAACAAACCATGGGAAGAGAAAAAACATTTTCCCACCTATAAGCAATAGGTATCTTAGGGCTAAGTTCTCTCTCTACCATCGTTTAATATCGGATAGATATATGCTCCTAAGCCTAGATCTAAAGCAAAATGCAACAAACCAAACTCAGTATAACATATGGTATAACATATGTTATACCATGGTAGAGAGAGAACTTACCCTTACGATACATTGCTCAGTATAACATATGGTAGAGCCTCACCAATATTATTGGACCCCAAGAATAGATAGCCTGATCATCCCTCAGTCCTACAATTACCTTTTCCATCTCCACCATATAGACCATCTACTAGTATCACCCATCAAAATACTAACACTATGGAGACCAACAACAACATCAATTGGTCAATATGCCCACCTATAATTCTTCAAAAACTACCTATCATTAAGAACACTCTTTTCCTAGTAGCCTTGTCATCCCCATGATGGATAGACTCTCCCCATATGGGTACAAAATAAATGCACCATACATCCTCCAAATTCATAGTCATATCATCGATAACCTAAATGTGTTGGTTGAAGGATACCACATCTCCATTAATGTTACCAAAAATGGGTAATCAAACTCTAACTTGGGCATATATGCCACACAGTATAGCCCTATCACCACCAACACCCCTACCTCCTCCTCACTAAGCTCACCAGTCATAATGTTGTCAATACTCTTAGGATGATGCTCCTGACTCACCAAAACTCCCATCCCCTACCAAAACCACGCTCAAAATTTGATTAGATGCTTGGAATATCAAATTTTTATCTCAATGAAAAAACACCACTGGTGACAAAAAGGCCACTCACAAAAATGCCATTGATGACAAAAATACCACTAATGACAAAAACCTTAAAAAATGACTCAAAATTCAAAAATTTTGATTGGGGTTAGGGGCACACCATTTGATCTTGCTTTGGTACCCATGTTGTTCCTCGAATGATGTTTGCACGATGTGTCAATCCATTATTATACACTATTGTTCCCACCCTCGTTTTTTCTCTCTCTCCACTTTTATCAAAGTAGTAAGGTGAAAATGAATATCGTTTTCACCCTCTTACCCCTTTTAACCCACCCTTACCTGCTGCATTTTCACACAATTGAAATATTTTCTTTAAGAATTCTCTCCAACTCATCAATTTGGTGATAATTATCGAGGGGGAATCCATGGGGTAAATTTTTTAGACATTGACAAGGCATACATCATTAAATATGAGACATACATGTAGTAATGATATTAAGAAATGAAATACACACACAAATTATAAGTTTTTCTTCAAAAAAAACTACAACACAACAAAAAATCATCACAATGTCAAAATTAGAATTCCACTACTTACATTTGATGCAATTTCACAAACATCGCATCAAAACTAAGGTAAAATATAGACACCCAATTTTGACACACTAGACAAGAAAAAGATACCAAACAAGTCATCCAACATCAATAAACATCAAATCAATCCAAACCCAAAAAATTGGGCATCATTTTCAACATTTGATAAAAAGACCACTAGCATTTTTGTAATCAATTGGTTTTTTTTAAAAGTCTTCAAAAGTCAAATCTTGGAAAGTCAAATTGACCATTTATCAAAAATACCAATTCACAACAAAAACACCAATCACATTTTTATCACCAATTGGCATTTTTTTTTAAATGGCTAGAATCTCTCAACATGAGCTAGGGACATGCAGATTCCTTCATCTCACTCCCTACTCTAATATCGCATGCTCCAACAACAATCCAGGCCTACAAATTTTGAATTTTCCCTAACTAATTCTCCCTCTCAATCCCTCTCAATCCCTCCTAATTCTATTTAATAAGTTGTTGGGACAAGGATTTCATCAAGAAATTCATGCTAACTACAATCTACCAACATTATTCTAGCTTCTTCTTTCCTTTTGTATTCTTCTCCTTCAAGCATTTTGAAAGTATTTTTTCTTGGAGGTAAGCCAAGCAAGGCAAGGATACTTTGGGACAAGGAGGCCATCTTGGAGGTAAGGAAGAACTGTTGCTAGGTGATAGCTCTCCTAGAACCTCCCTTTTCTCCATTTTTATTTGCTTCATTCTACATTTCATCCTCTAGATAATAGCCTTGCTATCTTGAATACTCTACTTTATTTGTAATTCTACATTTTCATTTTTCTAATCCCTTTGTGGAAGGTTTTATCTTTATTTGCAGCCTCTAACATTATCTTTGTAGCTTTTTTTCAAGCATATCATCTTCATTTTAGCTTCTAACTTCTTGTAGGCCCATTTTGGCTTGTTTCAACTTGTTGTCCATATTTTTTATCATAACCATCCTTTTTGCAGGGTTTTATTGCACTTATTCACTATATTTACCTCACAATTCATCTTTATTTACAATCATATTATTTTACATTGGCAGCATACTAATACTTTTATTTCCTTCCATGCTCATCTAATCTCGTATTTCTTCCATTTCAAGCATAAATTTAGTGTTAAATATATTCTAGCACTCTCATTTCTCATACATTGCATGATATTTTACATTTTCAGTCATACATATTTGCTCTTTCAATTTCAATTTTTGTGTTGTGGATGCAAGGTCATTACTGCTTTGTAATCTCATCACTATAGCACTCAAGCATCTCCATTACAATCCCCTCCCCTATCTTATTTTCTACTGAAATTTTTAATATCTTAACAACATTTTACATTACTAGCATTTTCATTATCTTCTCGTCATTTGTCACTAATTTACTTTGATCAAAATTGAATTAGTTATTTTAAGTCATTCCTAATATCATTGCTTACATCTTGCATTGTTTTACATCTCCTATTTCTTAAGTTTTTAGTCCTCCTCAAGACTGTTCACTCCCATTGCATACACACTGGATTAGATTGTAAATTTATATAATTTAGTGGTCTAATCTTCAAATCTGCAAGTCTCAGACCTAGTAACCTCCCTAGCAATCATATCCCTCCATTACATAGCTAAAGTGATCAAAAACCCATCTATAACCAACTTCAAAATCTCATCAATATTATTTTGTAACAAAAACATCACTTCTTGTAGTCACTAGCATTTTTATCTCTCTGGAAACACAATTACAAAAATACATCTCAGTGACAACTGGTATTTTTATACAAAGCCTATTTCCACTCCTAGGAGGTAAGCATACTCAAAAATTTCATTAACAAGGGGTCTTATCAGCTGCCAAGACAATAAATTAATTTTTCTTACAAATTCATGTTCATAGTTTGTGAAAAAAATGCTAGTGGAATTTTTCTACTTAGTGGCATTTTGTAATAGGTACCAGAAGAGGTAAGTCTACCACTTGGCATCATCTTAAAACCCTTTTATTTCATATTCTTTATGTTCTGCTTTTATATGCTACCATTTTCTGCCCATAAGTCACATTTCATTTGGAAAATCAAGGAATCCTAGCTTAGCATTAACTCCTTTCACAAAACACATTTATTTTGGTCAATTAAGGAACCTTAAGTTAGGGAAAGTTCTTCTTTCAAATCACATTTCATTTTGAGAGTTAAGGAATCTAAAACTAAGTTCAAATCATTTCTTTTATAAGCATCTAGGCAAGAAATCAAAATCATATAGTTGCATCATAGGCTAGCTTGTCTTCTTGCATTATCCCTTGTTTGCCTTGAAAAGAAAATATCTCCTTAGTTAGCTCATCATCAAAACGAAAAATATATAGGTTAGTTCTTATTTTCTTGCATTTGTGTGATATAATCTTAGCATGCATTTTATGTGATCTTAGCCTTAAGTTTAAATAACCTTTTAAGGCTAAAAAAAGAGTCAATATTTAGTGATCCAAACCTTAGGTGTTTTGTTGAATAAACACATATAACATTGATACATAAGCATTTACATCAATACCTTGAAAAACTACATTGACTAGGGGTCTAATCACGTACAGGATATTCATGTCTTTAGGATCTCCTTCGGAACCATTAAACTCCATGTGAACCTAGGTTTTGTTTGAGCCAATTACTAGCAACAAATACATTTGAGAAGCTAGTCATAGTTGATGACATACACGGATGTAACCAAACCCAAAAATAGTGATGGTCTCTTTGTATTTAAAAATATTGCTATCAACAATGTGGGCATTACCAAAATACTTATCACATTGAACTAAATACTTCATGACCTATATTATAGGCACCAAATTACAACAATCTCATGTAAATAAAACTATGAATAACAATAATAAATTAATGACATAATCTCATATGAGAAAGGCATAAATATATTCTATTATGCAAATCAACCTTCATAACACTTCGAATGTCCTTTGTAAACTTTTCCTAGAATTCTCAACTGCTATATAAAATACAATTGCAATATAATAACAATACATTCAATTAGAAATACATATTTTTGTTTCACGTTCTGGTTACCTTATATCCTATGAAGCAAGAAAATGAAGAAGTAATAAGGTCACCATACTTATGATTTTAAGTTAATATTTTTTCGTTTCACTCTCGATATATCCATCTCCACGTATTTTTATTCATCAAATGTTAAACATATATGAATAAATTTCCTTAATATTATCATTATTTAAGTACTACTAAAGTAACCAACATTATATCCATTACCATATCAGACTTCATAGTGCAAAGGATCATCCAATTCAATACCAGCAATGCAAGCACCACTACATTTTAGAAAATAACCAAAGTTTATCTTCTAGCTTGGTAAAGTAAAGAATAGTATATTCATAGATTCAAATAGAACAGGCCCGGAAGCCAGGGTTTCAGTTGATTAGGAAAAAAACATTAAATATGATTTAGTAAATAATTTGGAAGTGACAAGAGATAACTAATATATTACTGCTCACTAATTATTCCATAATTTATGAAAGATTGGGTGTGGCCGATTTGTAGTCTGTTGTAGGTTCTAACCTCATTTCAGTTCAAGTGAATTTTACTCTATTTTATAGTTATAAAAACACATACCATTGTTAAATTGAATACAGGATGGTGCATGCAATTTGAAATTCATCCAAGATGATATTATAACTTGCATCAAATGAAAGTTCTTGGATTATAGATCTATGAGCCTCTGAAAGTGTTCAGCAATTGAAATTTAAGATTTTCTACCAGAGATGAATGATGTCTCTTTTTATTACCAAACACAACTCCAATTATGGAATGCTATGGGCATCTTTGCTAACTTAAAAAAGCAACCATCCTGCACCAAGAAACCGTAGAAAGCATATGCTTCAGGGTGTCTTTCTTCTGGCCCACGATGACTATCCTTCTCAGCAAATGTGCTGAAAGACTTCCGGTCGTACAGGAATCAAACCCATAACCTTGTATTTCATCTTCTGTCGCTAGTTGAGTTCTCTAGGATTCCTTTACGGTTGCTGTCACGCATTATTTTAACCAAGATTTGGACAAGCCAAGAGGTCGAGGCAAACCTAAGTAAAACTCTTTTACTCCAATCACGATAAATTATCATTGGTCTTTAAAGGTTAGGTGGATTGGTAATTGTTTATTTGGTCAAGCATTTAAAGAGAAGAGAATTAGGTTCAAACTTTAGGAGCACCTTTGTTTGCAAAGGTAATAATTTGATTTGAATCCTCTGAATGGACACCAAATCAACAGTAAATCCTCCTAATCAATGTACCTAACTCACTGTATATAAAAAAACATTCATATGATCTGATGTATTAATATTCTTATAAGGATGATTTAGGCAATGTAATGATGTAAAAGAGATGGTACAGGAAAAGGTCATTCAAGCATAAAACTAGTCATTAATGTAAAGCAATATACCGTCGTAAGATATAGTAAAGAGGACCGTACAGGTAAACAGAAAAACAAAGTAGAAAATAACAATTTACCCTAATGTGTTTGTGAAAGAAAAGATAAAAGAGAGAAATAAGGGATGTATTAACGTTTGAATGAACATATCTTGATATTTGATTGAGATTGGTGAAAATCAAGTTGAAGACCTTTAACTTTAACTGGGACTTCTCATCAATTTTGGATATCTTTCTTTGTTTTTGATGATGCATCTTAATGATATGTTTGTTTGTTTTGTTTTGTTTTTTTTTCTTGATTGTGTCTTTCAAAAAAAAGTATTAAGGTAAGATGTCCTTGAAAAATAATTTTTTTTTTTATTATTCAAGAAATAATAGTGAGTGGGATTTGTATTGCCTTCTTTAGTATTCTTAAGAAATTTTGGATAGATATAGAAAAGATGATAGAAGGATTTCAATAAAAATGAGGAAGACATTAATTATAAAATAAAAAGAAAAATCAAAGTGGTTTGTCTTTTGAGTAAATTTTTATAAAAACAATATCAAGATATTGAAAGTTTGGGTATTAAAGATGAGATTCCTCTAATTACCTCCCTTGTCATTCCAAATAATCTCAAGCCAGAAGTAGAATGGACAACATAAATATAGTCTATCCTTTCAAGGAGATGTTGAACTTAGTCTTTGTGAAACAAAGAAATGAGATGATAGAGCAATTTGATCAAATTCTTCAACAAATCCTTGTTGCAAATACTACAACCTCCTTTGCACAATCTCTCACTATATTAGCACCATTTAGTGTTCCCACATATTTTAAGGTGCAAGTGAATTTTGATATTCTTACTTTTAAAGGAAGAATTATTGTCAATTCTCTAGAAAATTGGTTGGATTGGTTATTTTCATACTTCTTTACAAATAAATTTATTAACAGTATGAAAATTACTTTTGGACTCTTAAAAAACTTAATTTCCTATTCAAAATTGGTGGGAAGCATATTGTAATAAGTTTAGGGAAGAGAACAAAGATGAAGTAGTGTTTGCATGTTAGAGTTAGAGTCTATTACATCTTTTGGATCATGTAAATGTTCCTTTCTAGGTACATACTTAGGACATTAGATTACTTTAGGGAGAAGTTATCTAGTTACTTTATGCAATGTAATAAATATGTAAGTGTCAATGTGTAGGTTGTAAATGTGCAAGGTACCCCTTGTACAACTAGGTAGTGTTGGCCAAGGAATCTATCTTCCATTATAAAAGGGCCTCATTGTAAGAGATTGATGATATAATAGGTAGTAGTAGAATTATTGTGTAACTCCATTAGTGATGGAGTACAATGTAGTCATGTAGCTTCTTGCATGGAGTGTCCATTTCCTCCATAGCAACATTGTATTTATTTTTTTCATTTCTATTTATAGCATATTTTTGTAATCTCATAAATTTACTTTCTCACATATTTATGCATCTTGTGATTGCCATATCTTATTGTGATCTATCTCAAAAGCTAACAGTGGTATCAAATCCATGGTAGATCTAGTCATAGTAGAAATAACTATTGTAGATTGAGAGGAGAACCACCATTATTATTGAGCCTAATTTTTTGTGAACCTAATTCGCCATAGTGCACAAGCTCTTGCAAAAATCTTTAGAAGAATCAAGGTGGTAGGGAGAGCTTTGAGAAAGTACTATTGTTAAAAATTGGGCCAATCACCATAGCTTCAATTTTTGCAAACTGGATGTTCCTTTGGACCCATTGCATGTAAATTTTGTTGCCTTAAGATTTTTGGTAGAACAGACTGGAAAGAGAGATTGTGAAATTCATTTGGCTCAGTCTTCCCAAAAATTTGTAGGCAAAACTCATGAATATAAGGACTCAACATTTGATACACTAGTTTGATGAATCAACTAGTGAAGCTCATCTAAGAGATATAGAATATTTACTATTGTATGAAGTTTTTTTTATTGTAGGGAACTAACTCTCAGATGATTGGGACACCTCCTACAATAGAAAGCTAGGATATTTCAACTTCATTGCCTAAAGGTCGGAGTACCTTCATAGTGTAGATATTAGTTGTTGCAAGAGAAGAATACTACATAAGAGACTCTAGGAGAAAGAGTCATGGTGAAGTCTGAAGATTAAAGATCTCCATCAATAAGAGTCAAATTAACAGTAGAAAAGGCTACAAAAGTATTGATCCTGAAAAATGCCATAAAAGCCTTGATATGAAGAAAGGCCACAAAAGCCTTGATTCTAAAGAAGACTCCAAAAGAGAGCACCTGATTAAGAAGTAAATTCAGTTTTTAGTACTAATAACTTATTCTAGGGAAATAATATTTGGTGAGTTGGGAAACTTCCTACAAGAAATTTAGGAAGAGTATCTTCTTCAAAATAAATCCAGCACTTGAATAAAACTTGAAGGTGAAGCGATCAGATGAAGATCTCATTGAAAAAACTTCCACTTTTGGAAGAACGAAAAGGACTAGGAGAGTCCTGTTTAAATCAAGAAGCAACAGAATCAAGAGATCCAAGAAGAAGATCTCAATTCCATAATTTGAATGAGATCTACTTCAAAATTGAAGACCTAGGAGAGGTATTAAGGAAAAAGTCTTGGAGAACCTTGTTTTTGAAACAATATCATCAAAAGAGTTCCTAGAAGAACTCATTGGAGAAATTCTCCATTAAGAAGAAATTTTTTGATAAGGGAAAGAATTGGGATAATTTTCACCATCTAAAAACAAGCCCAAAAAGGAGAAGAAGAATTGGCAAAGAGTGCCAAAGAAGATACAAAATATCTCAAGATATTCAAAGTCTTGAGAAGAATATCCTACTTGAAGCCAAAATTCGACAAGAAGACTTGAAGATAGAATAAGCTTATCAAATCCAAAATATTTAAAGATTGTCTTTCACAACAAGAAGGCATAAAAATTTCTTCAAATCTACAACAAAAAGGAGAAGATTACAAGAGAAGAACAAGCCACCAAATCCTAGGCTCATGAAATAAAGTTTGAGACCTCTTTTTGGTGAAGGAGGAGTTTTTTGAAAAGCTAATAAAAGTTGCAGAACTCTATCCAAAAACAACAAGCTTGATATACATCCTCTATAGAAAAGTTTTCAAAAAGGTAAGCAACTATTGGTGCAAGTAGATTCATTAATTGGATTAATTATAATATTTGTTAAGGCACCCTATATTGGATCAAAATTGCAAAGTCGCAAATTGAATTACAATCTTCAAAAGTGCAAAAGAGAAAAATTCCTTTTAAGGATCATTTGCACATTAGGAGTTGATTAGATTTTAAAGTTACAATTATCTATCAACTACCTATCTTAGAGAAAAAGAATACTAGATCCTACAACTATGTTTGTAGTAAAATTTGCAAGAGTACATTCCATATTATGCTTGAAAGGTTGTAGTGGAATTTTTAAGTGCATATTTGATAAATTAGTGGAGCAATAAGGTGAGATAATTGTTACCATTAAAAGTGCACTATTAAGCACTATACTAGTTGATTTGTTAACTAGTTATTCTCAATTAGTTTGTGTTGTTAAAAGCATAAAATATGTAGCATTTTCATGGCCAAAAGAAGCCACCATTACAACAAAAAAGAGTGGAGAAGAAATCCACCATTGAAGTCCTTGAAGGAATCCTCAAATCGAGACCTTGGAAGTCTCAAGATTCAAGGAGAAAGTAAGGGTTTCATTTCAGTATAGAGTGCAGGAATACTTATTCAAAAATTTCATTTCATTAGCTTGGATTGATTATCATCCAAAGAACAAGAATCAAGAAGAATTATGTAAAAATTCTTCATTTTGGTGCAATATCTATCTATTAAAAAAATACCTCTTTTGTTCCTTTGAAAGGACAAAAGTATTACTATTTACAAGGGGTAATAAGGACATTATATCCAATATATTTCTAGTAAGATGAAGGAGCCACCGAAGAAGCTCACATGATTTTTAGAATAAGAAGCCACCAAAGAGCTCACATGATTGTTATATCTAGTAGATTCCCGACAAAAGAAATGAGCCACCGAAGAGCTCACATGTCCAATAATTGAGGTGTTTAAAAATACCATTTTCCTCCATCAAATCCATCCCTATAAGAAGCACATCATATACAATAGTGAATCCATTGAAAGAAGGTATTATCCATTGTGTTTACATAGAAATAATGGCAGCATTTAGTGACAAATTATCTACATAAAATGCCATAAAAAAGGGGTGACATATTGGCTGTTATAGACATCACTATCTTTCAAACACTAAAGAAGGGCACAAATTGGTATTATAAAAATCTACAAAACCTGCAAATAGGTGAAGAGAAAGGAGCTACACCTAAGGCATCCATTGAAGCAAACATCCATGGAAAAAGGATCTCAAAAGTGTGCCATAGAATTGTGAAGCAATACAGCTATAGCCATCCATCATCCTCAACAAGCCAACGTGCAAAAGGAAGCTTGAATATTAAGAAACATAGAAAGCTCACGTATGATGCAAATATAGAGGAATAATTAGGGTTGCAAGCTCAGCTTTAAAGTGTTACATGCACAAGTATTGAGTGCCACTTGGCACCAATTATCTAAGTATCCCAACATTCATGAAGGCCCAAATGCTCACCTAAAAGGGAGTTACATACGTTTTAGATGGAGTTAAGAATCTTCGAAGGTTTCCACAAACCTCATCATTACCAAAGGTACATTGAAGACACCTACCTAGAAATGCTTCAAGTGACAGAATGAAGTTCATCCTATTTAAGGCATCTAACCTGGAAATGGAGATAGAGCGAATTCAAAAGAAGTCAAGCATTGAAGCTTACTTGAAGAAAAAAGTTAATTCAAGTCATACACCATTCAAAGGTGTAAGATAAACATTTAAGAAGTTGTCATAAAACCAGTGAACCAGTGCTTGCATTCTAAGAAGGAGCCTTGCAAAGCGTATTTTAGGGTATTTTTTGGCATCATTTACAATAGAGAAGGAGCAGCAACTAAGGAGGAAACCAACATCGGTCTAAGAGGGCTTTGACTGCCCATGAGCACTACACATCACAAAGCTAGCATATTTTAGGGTATTTTTTGGCATCATTTGCGGTAGAGAAAGAGCACCAACTAAGGAGGAAACCAACGTCGGTCTAAGAGGGCTTTGACTGCCCATGAGCACTACACATCACAAATCTACGAATCTTCCACCATAGAACATTGAAGAATTATTAAGGTGAAGGTTGATTTTATTATTATCTTATTTTAAACTTAAGGTATTTGGAGTTATAAGGGTACTTTATGTCTACTACTTTAATATTCAGCATTAGTGATTTATTAAGCAAGCATATTTCAGAATTTTTAATATTTGTAAAAAGTAACCAAGGAGGAATAAAGGTTATTACTGAAATTTAAAATTATTTGTAAATATTTTTTTCTATTTTTTTCCAAAATTGGGAGTTATAACGAATACAACATCAAATTAGAAATTATAAAACATTAAAAAATTAACCAAAAAGGGGTATTTAAAGAGGTTTATTAAATATTTTCAAATTCTAGAATTTTTATAATAGTGTTGTCTCAAAAATACTTAAAGGAGGTAAAATAAATCCAACATCAAAACCTCTTCAAAAATTGAAATAGTGCTTAGTTCAATAGGAGTAATAAGGAGATAAAAAAAGTTGATTTTGGTGTTTACAAAATTTTACAAAGTCAACCCAAAATTGAACTTCAATTTACAAAAAGTACTATAATGATCATATATCCTATCCAAAACTTCCTAGCGAATCATAAGGCATTCTAAAAAACTTGGTAATATTAGCATCCATAAAGAATTATCAAGTTCTAAATTCATTGGATAGATGTAAGCTTTCTACAAAACCTAAAATATTATTAGGTTTGTAAACTCTCGTCATTAGGGAGACATAAGGAATTCTACAAAATATAATAATTGTTAAATGGAATTCAATGGCATCCAACAAATTCTTCCTAGCTAAATCCCAATTACTCAAGGGCCCAAATTATTTCTCTTGGAAGAATAAAGTAAAAGCAATCTTGGTATATAAAAAACTTTGGGATATTATCCAAGGGAAAATAAATAAGCCTACCACAGGTGATACTGAGATTCTAAAATTTGAGAAAAGTGATTCAAAAGCCCTAATGATCATACCATTTGCTATCACTGATGAAATACAACCTTATATCAGTTCAGCAAAAATATCTACTAAATATTGGACAAGCATAGAGAAAATATTTGAAGGAATTAAGAAAGCCACCTTTCTTTATCTACAAACTCAACTACATTCCTTAAAAATGAGCAGTGGAGAAAGCATAAAACTATTTCTAAGGAAGGTAGCAGATATTAAGGGGAAATTATTAAACCTTGGACAAGAGCCTAAAGATGAAATTCTTACTCAAGTAACCATGAGATCACTTCCAGACAACTATAAGCATTTGATCACATATTTACAAATCCTAAGTAAAGATACTTCTTTTGATGACTTAGTCAATATCCCTTAGGAATATGAGGTGGAAAACACTATGAAAGATAAAATTACTAACATTGCATTGACATCAAAAGACAATTCACATGGAAATATTGCTTCATCAGTAAAAGGATGGAGAACATGGTATTGTCAGATATGTAGAAAGAAAGGTCATAGTACCAATTATTGTAGGTACAATCCCAAAAACTAGAATCAAGGAAATCAGATAAAAAATGGGAATCAATTTCAACCATAAAAATATCAAAGGAATTCTCGGTAGTAGCAATTTCAGAAACCAACCAACTATCCTCAATTGGAGTATCGAAAGGGGAATCATAAAGGAAACCTAGTTCAGAGAATAGAAGAAATTGAAGAACTAGAGGAATGCACAAAAAATTATGAGGATAAAGCTTTATCACCAAATGTAACACATTACATAGATACTAACCATTTTCTTGAATAGGTTACAAAGAATTCATAGGAAGAGTACAAAGTTCAAGATGAATAAGAAGATCCATATTGAAGACTAAAGTCTTCAATACCCAAATAATGTAATATAGAGTGTGTTAGAGTTAGAGTCTATTACATTATTTGGATCATGTAAATGTACCTTTATAGGTACATACTTAGGACATTAGATTACTTTAGGGGAAATTTATCTAGTTACTTTATGCAATGTAATAAATGCACAAGTTTCAATTTGCAAGTTGTAAATGTGCAAGGTGTCCCTTGTACAACTAGGTAGAGTGTTGGCCAAGGAATCTATCTTCCATTATAAAAGGGCCTCATTGTAAGAGATTGAAGAGATAGTAGGTAGTAGTAGAATTATTGTGTAACTCCATTAGTGATGGAGTACAATGTAGTCCTGTAGCTTCTTGCATGGAGTGTCCATTTCCTCCATAGCAACATTGTATTCATTTTCATCATTTCTATTTATAGCATATTTCTGTAATCTCGTAAATTTATTTTCTCATATATTTCTACATATTGTGATTGTCATATCCCATTTCAATCTACCTCAAAATATAAAATTGCATGGGATAATTTTTTGGAGGCTGTCAAGGAGTAATATTATCCTATGGGAGCCTTTGAAGATCAATACATGCAATGACAACAATTATGTTAAGGTAAATATCAGTCTATTCAAGACTAAAATAATGTTTTCCATTCAATGGTAGCAAAAATATGTATTCAAGACACTAAAATACATCAAATCCTCAAGTACTATAATGGGCTGTAATGGTACATTTTAAAGGAAATGGACTTCTTAAAATTCAAGATATTGGAAGAGGCATGCAAACTTGTCAAATTGGACAAGAAGCATAGAAAAAAATAGAAAAGGATAAGAAAATTAAAAAAATCAAAACACTAAGTACCAGCCAAAGAGGGGCAAGAGTGATGCTCCAAAAAATCAACACAAAGGGATCAACTTCAAAATTAGAAATGGAATCCAAAAAAGACTCTTAAGAAAAGAATCCCTCGAAGGCGAAGACTAGAAAATGGTATGATTATAATAAAAGCAACTAATATTGAATGGAGGAGTGTCCATCAATTCAATCATTGTTTGCTAGGTCACAACCCTCTACATTTAGTGCATCATTACCTCCACATACACAAGCTAAGGATAGAGGGAAACAAATCATGGAAATCAAATTAAATATCATCATTGCCACCACACATGCTACACTAGAGGAGTCACAATAGGAGGAACACCTATTTCACTCATAAATATGGGTCAAGGGTAATCCATTATAATTTATTCTTGCTAGTGGGATTCAAATAAATCTTATTTCTACTTAGATAATGAAGGATTTTGAATCTACCTATCATACTATACCCACAACTATATAATGTTGGATGGTTACAATAGGGGAGAGACATTCGCGTTACTTAATATTGTCTCCTCTCTTATGCCATTAGGTCCTTCATAGATATTTTTTGTGTGATGTTGTACCCTTGGATGTTTGTGATGTGATTTTAGACCAACCATTTATGTGGAGGAGCAATATATGATTCTACACCATAAAGTGTTATAATCATTGTTGGAGGTTAGTACTTCAAGCTACCATATGTCTCTTCTTCTACCTCTATGTCCTTAACCACTACCAAAAATACACAAATATAATAGCAAAAATCGGAAAAATCATTTTGTTAGTGATCAAGCCACAAAGTAAGAGGACCATTACTACATAAATCACATGCCCTACATAGCATAAGTAAATAAACTAGTTTGTGGTGGAATATTATATCTTATTTAAGTCACCAATTGAGTTTCCACTTCATTATGAGGTAAATATTTCCATTGATTTAGTTTCTAATTCTCCTTTACCTTCAATACCATCTATTTATTGTAGATTGAACCTTAAAAATGAAAAAATCAAAAGGTGGGTCCAAGAATTGATACAAAGGGGGTATATCAGATCAAGTACTTCACCATGTGATGGTCTAATTGTCTTATCTCCAAAGAAATATGGAACATGGAGACTCTATATTTATTATATATATATATGAATAAAATTATTATGAAGAAACATTATCCAATCCCTTGGATAGATGACTTTCTAGACCAAGTACAAAGTTTATCAAAATTGATTTCAAATCTAACTATGATCAAATACACACAGAGCTCATTGATGTATAGAAAAATACATTCAAATTCAATAAGGGTTTATTTTAGTAGTTGGTTAAAAATTTTGGCTTGACCAATACACCTAACATATTCATGAGGTTTATGGATGACATCTTGCATCTATACACCAAATCATTTGTGACAATCTACATAGATGATATTCTCACCTATAATAAGACATAGGTGGAACATTTGCAACATGTTCAATAGTAATTAAAACTCTTTAAATATATAATATATATGTTAATTTTGAGAAGTGTTCATTTGGCATAATGAAGATTTAGTACATTGGGCATATTGCTAACAAAGGACTCTAGGTTGATCTTGAGAATATTTAGTTAATTAGAAATTGGCCTACCCCAAACACTTTAACAAAGCTTCATAGTATTTTGGATCTTTCTAATTTTTATCAAATATTTGTATTGGGGTTCTCACACATTGCTTGGCCACTACAACAAGTGACCAAAGGAGGTGTCAAATCCAATTTTCATTAGGGAGATGCTTAATAAAAGGTATTTTAGAGGTTGACAAACCAATTGTATTTAGATCCTACATAGTCCCTACCTAATTTGTATAAAACTTTTGAGATAATCACTAATGTATTAGAGTATGCATTGGGAGCTATTTTCGCATAACATGGGTATCCAATTTCCTATTTTAGTGAAACATTCAATAAAGTTATTTGAAAATACCCCATATACGAAAAGGAGCTCTATGCCATTGTACAAGCATATAAATAGTGGAAGCACTACATATTGAACAAGGAAATCATAATTGATCTAGATTGTCGACAGTAAATAGATTATTTATTGTGTAAAAACATAAGCAAGAAAGGGAAAATAATATCAAATAAGAAATAATATTTATTAATCTAAAAATATGATTACAAAGGAGGCAATCTCTAAGGAGAGATTTTTGCTAGCTCTCATGGTCTTTAAGAAGATATGTTTTCTAAAACTCCAAAATGCAACTATGCAGTACCACCATGCAACCATGTCCTATCCCGAACCTCAATGATATTACCTTCTTAAATGAATTATAGGGAAGTTATGACTGTTTAAATTTTGAGATAACAATTATGATGGTTTGAAATTCAATATGATGGCTATGACGATTCTTTATGGTCCACACATGTTCCATAATTTACACTGTATAATCTATAATCATTCCATAATTTGCACTCTATGGTCCATTTCCATTCTACAATCCACATTATGTGGATTGCACATAGTCTGAGTCTGAGTTTATTTGTCAGAGATCCATAGTCTATCAGTTAGAAACCCACAGTCAATATGTTGGAGATCCATAATCTATTTATTAGAATCCATATTCAAAATTAGGTAATATACCTAATAAATCAATCCCCATTGAGAAGCAATGACCCCCATTGCATTATGTTTTGACATCAAGTGTGGAAGCTCCTTTTTTATCTAGTGAACCACTTGGATTAGTGACTGAATTGACCTACTCATACTACCCTGTAGATTTATGTGGACTATCTCCTAGTGGTTTTAGTCCATGTATCAACTATTTGATCCTCTTTTATTGGTGCAAGACTTTTAGGGTTAAGTTCCTCAATCACCAACTTCTTTGCTATTGTGGAAGTGTCTAGCAAAAGTGGGTAATATGGTCTTAGAAGAGCAACATTAAAAATAGGATGTAAAACAATGTAAGGTGGTATATCTAGCTCAAGAGCATTCTCTTCCACTTGCTTTGTGATGGTATAAGGATTGTAGGCTAGGGGTATAATTTTCCTATGGACCTATAAGATGCTCTTTATACAATTGTAGCCAAACCTTATCTCCCACTTTAAAAGAGTGTGGGGTGTGATGTTGGTCATGATGCTACTTGTGCAAAGAAATACAGGTTCCTTGTAGGTGGAAGAAAAGAACAACCACCGAGAACAGAATTCCTGGGAAAATGATATGATGGTTTATTGTCGAAATATTAGGAAGACAACATGGATGAATGCCTTTCCATGAAAATACATTTTGATAAATAACTCAATAAAAGGAATACAAATTTTTTAGTTGCTTTTGTTTATTGCTTGATAATATTTCCTTTTGATGAATTTTATTGGTAACTGAAGATGCAATAGGAATATTACATTGTGATGAATATTAAGGAAATTTTATTATGTGCTAAGTAAAGTTTTTGAAATATAAAACCTCATTTTCTATATGGTTATTCTTTTTCACAACTTACCTTAGTAACTCACTGTTGGGTCAGATTTAATTTGAGTTGGTTTTAGTTTGGTTGTGTTATATTCTCTTGAGTTTTGCTTTATCTTGAAATGGAGTGGGATATGCAAGGGAGAGAGTGAGTGTTTGCCGGTATATTTTTGAGAAGAAAGGAGAGTGGGAGTTCGATGGGAGTGCACTGAATAGCAGAAGGTAGAGTAGAGAAGGGGGACACATATTTTTAATGATCTTCTTAGAAAATGGAGGGAGATAGCAAAAAAAGGGAATCAAGACTTGTTAAGACTATGTAGAGCTTCACTTCTAGGTGGTTATTTAATGAGGACTTCATTTGATTGTAAGTAAAATAAAGACCCTCTTTTGATTGATATTATATGATAGAAATAAATTGACTATGTTGTGCTCAGTGGATGGTGTCACTGGTTGTTTTCCTAGACATTTATCATCTCCCTTGGTTATGTTTCCTTGTAGTTGGTTTTTTCTTAAGGAACCTACGTTGCTTGGAGTAGAGACGTCGAGCTCACAGAGTAAGAGATAGAATAGCTAGAAATGGTTGTAAGTCTATTATTTACTTAAGCTTGTATGATAATCCTACCAAACCGTTTTTGGTCTTTTAATCTTGGACTAAAATTTTAGACCTCTTTTTGTAATACGTTGGGGCGGGTTATTAAAGATGTTGAAGTCTTGTTGGCACTGGGTATGTGTAGAGCATGTGAGTTACATGGTTCTTGAAAGATCTATCTATTTTGAGAAAACTTACATTGATCCATAAGGACTAACCTTAATACCTATATGTAGAGGAGTGGATCACATTGTAGTGCAGGTCTGAACATTTTTAAGTTCAGGTTAAGTTTTAGTTGGTAACTAAAGTACCATGATGTGTGATGATGAGAAAAGAAAAGAAAATCTTGTATTTTTGGATTGCTGGAGTGTAGAAAAATAAATATTGTTGATATTCTTGTTTTCTAAAAGTAGAGATTTATTCATTTTGGCAAGTTAAGGAAAAGGAATGGAAATGAAATTGTTACATTAATGTATTTCTTGATCGTAGAAGCTTGCTTTATTGTACTGGGTTTTGAAGAAGTGATTTATATTTTAGCATGTTAGTGTAAACAAAATATAAAGAAAACTTTGGCTTATTGAGTGCTTGTTCCTTGATGGATGATATGATAGATTTATGTATGGATAGTGTGTTCATAAAAGAGAAATAAAAATTTGGGTTATCGATTATTATTTTACATGTTATGGATGATAAGTTATAAATTTGGATGGATATTGTGTTATGGTAGGCAATGAAATATAGGAGTTGTTGAATGCATGACTGTGTTTAATAGAGAATAAGGAAAATAAATAGATTTTTCCAAAATTTAATGTTGTAAACAACTAGGCTTGTGATGGGCAATAGATTGTCGGGTGTAAATGGTTAAACACTTGCATGCAAATAGATTTGTATCATCTATGTTGCAAATTGAATATGATCCCCACCCAAGGTATTCTTAGTCTTGGTGGTTCATTAGAGAAGCACAGTGATATATGTCATCAACTACATGTTTGGGTGCTAAAGAATATCTACCAAACTGGTAGTATGCTGCACCGAAAGGAAATTATTGAGTGTTGCTCTATAAGCCATTTGTTCAAGGTAAAGTGTTGTAATATTTTATACCATTGTAATGATAGCATCCTTATTCATTGAGTTTTTTGAGTGATTAAGAAACACAATTGTATTTATGTTCTATTTCTATTGTCATTGTTTATGTAAACTTTAATTGGAAGGGCAATCCTTCTATCAATATAAAATATATACATTATTACTAATGGAATGTCGAGTTGGTTAATCATGGTTGATTAAAATATATATGTATTACTTCTTGTAGACATATTGAATGATGTCAGCTCTATTTTATACTATTAAGCATGGGACCATAGTGTTAATCTATGCCAAACCAAACATTAAGGAAAATCTTGTTAGATGTATCTATATTTTGCAATAGAATGGCCGTGTAGAAAATTTTCTTCCGAAATTTCTATACTCGGTAGCATGCTTCCAAGGGGACCTTGAGAAGCAATGAACGTAAACTATATTTTACTTCATGAAGAAACACAGTAGGAATGTGGTGCTTCTTAGGCCATTAAGATAAACTAAATCTTCTTGGTAGAATAAAAAGTTATTAGATGACTAGTATAGGAGTGTGGCTATGGTTAGAATAGAGGTTTTGATGGGGTTGAAACCATACGTAAGGTTTAGAACTTGTGCTTAGATGCCAACAACCCCTATAGGGTTTGGATGTAACTTAATGAAACCTACACTAGGAAGTTGAGTAGAGGTACAAGGAGAAATCTGGCACCCTTTGTGATGATCGAACTTTACAAAGGAGATTCTTGCATGAACCAAAAGATGAGAATGACTAATCTCATCTAGGATATGAGAGAGATAGTCAAGCCACTAAGCGCCCACACTAAAGGATTTGTGTGGGGTGTGAAGATTAGCATTTACCTCTTTGATTAATTGAGGAGGAGGAGCTAGCCATAGTAAGTGGAAAGATAGTAATGAAGGAAGTCCCTAGCACTTGCATATAGAAAGAGTTATGTGAGAGGTAGCCATACCAAAAGTAGCTTCTAACACCATTATCAAGAAATAATTTGAGTAAGAGATGGAGATAGGTGTTTGTTGAGTTCTCTTCATGTTAGGTATATAGGTTTGGTTAATACATTCAGTTAATTAAAATCCTGAGAAGTATTCTACAACACAAGGGTTAGAACAGAACTTAGCCCTAAAATGAAAAAAAATACTTCTATTTTGGATGAGAATTTTGGGTTATGACATTTGGTATCAGAGCCTAGGTTCGTAGTGGAATAGGTTCACTGTGCAAGGCTATATGTGGTGTGTGATAAGGACATACCTAAGTAGGGATTTTAACTCAACTCTGCTATATAGAATGAATAAAATTTAGTTAATTAACTCCCAATGACTCTTCTATGTGTGGTTAGGAAACAATGTCACCAAATATAAGGAGAGGAAGTGCTACCCCAATGATGAGGTAGACACAATAGACCAATATAGAGAGTGAAACTCCAGATGTAGGTTTAGAGAATCCTAGTGATGAAAGAGAGGATCTCATGGCAACAGTGGCCCAAATTCGAGAATAGGTAGAAGCATAGAGACAAATTTTGGATATCGTGTTGAATCGAGAAATTTTGGCTAAAAACTCTAGAATAAAATAGGCAAATGAACCCCTCATAGAAGCACAACGGGCTAGGATTCATCTAGAAGCCAGATTGGGCAAAGATATGAAGTATCTAAAATATTCTAAATTTAATGGAGAAGAAGATGGTTACAAAGTCAAATCTTGGTTGAATAAAATAGATACATATTGTGTTCTAAAGAACAACTCTAGCACCCAAATGTCCTACACCACTCTACACTTGCAAGGTGATGGCACAAATTGGTGGGAGACCTATAGTCAAGGACTAGGACTTGTGACTATAGTTGATTTGAGTTGGGAAGCTTTTGTGAAGGCCTTTAAAGATAGATTCCTCATTAAAAAAAATTATTCCTAGAAATTTGAGGAGTTCACTAAGCTTTGACAAGGAATTAGGACAGTGGAGGTGTATCATCAATGATTTGTTAATCTCCTAAAATATGTTCCCGCATACAATGAGAAGATGAATATCCACAAGTTTATAATTGGAGCGGACCCAAGAATAGGTCGAGAGGTGGATATGCAAGAACCTGCTACACTACAAAAGGCTTATGATTTGGCTAGAAAGGCTAAAACCTATCTCAAACCCATATTTGATTATGAATGGGTGGATGAGCAGGGCAAAGAGGCACTAAGGAAAAGGAATAGTGTAGGGTTTGTAAAGTGGGAAGGAGAGCAGGTAAATAAATATCCTCCTAGATAGGATCAAAGGAATGATAGGAAGTAGGGGAGGTTCAAGAAGTGATTTTAAGGAAAGAATCAGAACTCCAACAATCACATCAATAAAAACAACAAATCATCTTAGGGATAGCCTAGTCCTCTTGTCACAGTAGAGAAATAAGTTGAGGGGCAGAAGCAAAAAATGTACCTAAGACATAAATCCATATGTTTTTATTATCGAAGAACACATTATGCTAGTAACTATCCACTCAGAGCAGGAATGGATTCAAAAGGAAAGGAACCAATGTACAAGGAACCTTCAAGCAGGGAACCGACTCACATGATTTATGTAACAACAAAAAAGCAATATCTTGATGGGCAAGATACTCCATTGCTAATAATGGATAAGGTCTTTGGTAAAAATATTAATATTTTGATACATAGTAGTGTTATGGATAGTTTTGTTTCCACTAATTTAATTAAAGACCTATCTGAAAGACCAAAAATCTTGGCACATGGATGGAAGGTGGAGTATGGTTCGGGATAAACCTACTATGTGAATCAGTGCTACCCTATGAAAAAAATTACCTTACATTATGGAATGATCCTAGGATATTTATATGTTGCACCATTGCATGCCTTCGATGTTATCCTAGGAATGGATTGGTTGCAAGTGCATAGGGTTGTGGTCAACTTTCAAGATAGATGGATAGAGTACATGGAAGATAGTGGGAAGGTGCAAAGGGTGTACAACCAACAAGGATATTTCCAACCCCAAATCCTTTCGATGATGCAACTCAAGAAAGCCATGAAGAAAGGGGGAATGGTATATGTTGTTAAGCTAAATGAGATAGATGCTGAAAATAAGGAAGAAGTGTTTGGAAGATACCCACTTTTGCAGGAGTTTAGGGATGTATTTCTAGAAGATTTACATGGATTGCCACCTAAACGAGAGTTTGACTTCATGATTGAGCTCCAACTGATAGCAGAAACCATACATAGAGCTCCCTATAAAATGAATTCCATATAAATGTAAGATCTAAAAGTGTAGCTATAAGGGTAACTGGAGAAAGGATTAATCAAACATAGTGTGTCACCTTGGGGTGCACCAGTTCTATTTGTTTATTGGCAATTTGAGTTATTTTATGTTGTCATTGATGTCACATGGATCATTGATGTCACATGGATCACATTGAGTTTTGGTGGCCAAAGCATTTCATAAATAAGCATTTATGATATTTTGGAGAGCATGGATATATACAGGGTTTTTGTGAAAACCAAGGCAGGAAAAATAAAAGGTTTTATTTAAAACCATGGATGGCAGATTTGAAATGGGTTTTTCTTAAAACCCAAGTTGGCTTTTTGTTTCATCGAAAAATGTGCCCCGGTGATGGAGATATTTATTTTTAAATATTTAGTTTAAATTTTAAATTATTTAAAATTTAAATTTAAATTTTAAAATTAAATATATTAATTATAGCGCCGACTAAAGAAAGGAGGAAAGGCTATATTAATTTATAGCACCGACGTCTAAATAAATAGGAAAGGCATATATATATATGCCAACAAAAGCTTAGACTTCATGATCCCCAACGCTTATTTTTCGAATGCCTTCGATTGGGGAACGAATTGCGAAAAGAGAGAGAAGTGTGACTTTGGTCTATTGAAAAATCATTCACGGAGTTTAATAAGACGCATAGGCATATTTGGCCTAGTGGTTCATGCATTGTGTGTTATGCAGGAGGTCCTGCGATCGAGTCCCGCCGTGGTTATTTGCTTTGTTGAAGCGCTCAAAGCGCTGTTAAGTTTTTCGAAGGGTGCAGAAGTTTATGATATAAGTTTTTGTTCGTGTCCCTTTGGACACGTGAGGGCGTGTGGCCCAATGGCAGGTTGGTTGTGGTTAAAGCACTGAGCAAGGAGACGTCACGAGATCGAATCCCGTCAGGGACAGAGGCAAGTTAATAATTTTTTTAATATATTTTATTTTTTCTAAAGTTGCCCTAGGAGGAATAAGGGTTGTGATGCATGTTTAGAAAAAGAGATATTTATGGTGTTTCTCCTTTTGAAAGTATATCATATTATATATCGTTGGAAAGCTTATTTCGAGGGCTATTTGATTAACTTGCTTAGAGGGAGAAATAAGGTGTATGTAAAGAGATATTTCTATTTTTGTAAAGGGTTTCAAAAGTGAAGGTTGTTTTGTTCTTTTTCAAAGGTGATTAATTCTTTCATGAGGGGACATGTTGTATCTTATTGAGTAGGAGTGATAAGGTGTTATTTGGATATTATTGTTGTGATATTAATCATGATCTCTAACCCTTGTTGAAAGTTGAAAAAGAAGTTTGTTGAGTGTGGCAGATTTAGTGGACATCCAATAAGGCATCAAAAGGTATGAGCAATATTCTCCATTGACTTTGTTTATGGTGGTTGATTTCTGAAATATCATTGGAGAGAAAAGGATTGATTGTGGTTTCCTTTTCGAAAGTGGTTGGTTGAATGCTTCAAGGTTTTTTGGTTTGAGAGTTGTGTTTAAACCTTGTTTTATAAGCATAGTTGTTGAAGCCCATTGGTTATGCAAAGAACTTGAGTTAGAAAAGAACATGAGTATCATTGTTATGTGAGATTTGTGGTTGAGCATTGTTGGAAACATTTGAGTTGGTTGATACATGCTTGGACTAGGGTTTTGTGAGAAAGAGTTATCCCTTGTGGTGATTGGTTGAGTTGAGTTGATTGAGCCTAGTCAAGTGATTGTGTGAGGTGATTGTTCAAGTCCCATGAAACAAACTATTCTATAATTCTGATTTGAGTTGAGATTGAGCTTTGAGATTAGAACATATTGAGTCTCTAACAATTCTCTTTATGCTTCTATAAGATTTGAGTTGAGTTGAGATTGATTTGAGTTGAGATCATTGTGGATCATTGTTGTCATCCATTGTAGAGTGCATTGCCATTCATTGTTGAATTCATCATTGAGCCTTGCCTTCATAGATTTGTGGATGAGATTTGAGTGCTACTTGAGCATGATTGGTTGAGCCTTTGAGAAGGCTTTTGGGACAGATTTGTGGCAGTTTTTGTGTATGATTGATTGAGCCTTTGAGAAGGCTTTTGGGATAGATTTGTGGATAGATTTGGGACAACATTTGAGCAAGTTCTTGGTGAGCTTGTTGAGCAGATTTTTGAGCAAGTTCTTGGTGAGCTTGTTGAGCAGATTTTGAGCAAGTTCTTAGTGAGCTTGTTGAGCAGATTTGAGCAAGTTCTTGGTGAGCTTGTTAAGCATATTTTGAGCAAGTTCTTAGTGAGCTTGTTGAGCAGATTTTGAGCAAGTTCTTGGTGAGCTTGTTGAGCATATTTTGGGCAAGTTCTTGGTGAGCTTGCTGAGCAATTTTGGGTAAGTTCTTAGTGAGCTTGTTGAAGCAGATCAGTGGATTGCCTACCTAAGTAGATCAATGTATTGCCTAGCTTTGAGCAGATCAAAGTAATCATTTGTATTGGGATAAGGATCCTTATTTCTATGTGAAATATTATAAGGATATTATCTTGTGGAGTACCCCACATTGGGGGAACCACGTTAAATCTTGTGTCTCAATTGTGTGTGGTGATTTGTGCACTTGTTTACTATTGCTATCTATGTCATTAATGCACACTGCTATATTTGGTTATTGCAATTAAGGACACTAATTGATATTGGTTTGGAAAGAAAGTAAAAAGTGGGCGCTATACTGTTCACCCCCCTCTCAGTATAAGCTTGTGTTCTTCAATTGGTATCAGAGCGGGTTCCTTCGAAAAGGCTAACAACTTGAAGGTAGATTCTACTAGGTTATAGGATGGACAAATGGTATATTGATAGTGGGTGCTCTAGCCATATGACTGGGTATAAGAATAAGTTCATTTCTTTAAAAGGGAACAACAATGGATCTATGAGATTTGGTGATAATGCTTCAGCTAAAATCAAAGGGAGAGGAACTTTAAGTTTGGATGATGGAAAGACTACTACATAGGGTGTACTCTATGTTGAGGGTCTAAAACACAATCTACTGAGTGTAAGTCAGCTTTGTGATCGAGGGTACACAGTTACTTTTTCCTCTACAAGATGCAAAATCAGGGAAACAAAAATAGGGAAGCTTGTTGCAAATGCAGAAAGAACCAATAACAATCTCTACATGCTCAGTGAAATAAAAAGGGAAAAATGTCTTCTATCTCAAGAAGAAGAAATTTGGTTATGGCATAAAAGGTTGTGTCACTTGAACTTCGATAACATAGTAAGGATAAGCAACAAACAAATTGTCAGAGATCTACCAAAGATAAAAAGACCTTCAAATACAATTTGTGCACAGTGTCAGTATGGAAAGCAGACAAGATCAAGTTTCAAGGCAAAAGAATATTCCTCTTCCAAGGTATTAGAATTGATTCATACTGATTTATGTGGTCCTATGAGAACCAAAAGCCTGCAAGGTGAAAGCTACTTTATGTTGTTCATAGATGATTATTCTAGAATGACCTGGGTTGTTTTTCTGAAAGAGAAATCAGAGGCATTTGAGCATTTCAAAGTATTCAAAGAAATGGTAGAAAATGAAATAGGAAAGAAGATCAAGTGTTTGCGATCAGATAGAGGAGGGGAATTCATCTCTATAGAATTCATTGAGTTTTATGCAGAACATGGAATCAAAAAAGAATACTCAGCAGCCATGACTCCTCAACAAAATGGAGTAGTAGAAAGAAAGAATAGAACTCTTGAGAATATGGCCAGAGCAATGCTAAATGAATCAAGAATCTCATATGGGTTTTGGAAGGAAGCAATCAGTACAACAATCTATGTTATGAATAGAGCTCAAGTTAGAACAAAGCAACATAAGACTCCATATGAGTTTTGGAAAGGAAGACCTCCCACGGTAAACTACTTCAAAATTTTTGGAAGTAAGTGTTATATCAAAAGAGAGGATAAGGACTTGGGCAAGTTTGATCCTAGATGCGATGAAGGTATTTTTCTTGGATACTCTACAAAGAGTAAGGCCTACAGATGCTACAATAAAAGAACACATACCATGGTGGAAAGTATAAATGTCAAAGTTGATGAAAGAACAGGAATAAATGAGCCATCTCAGGAAGATATTCTTGAAGAAGAAGAAAGTTGTCAGGAAGAAATGGGTGAAGATTCAGATGAAGAAGATTTGCAGAATATACCCTCCAAAACTTCATCAAGATATATTCAGAAAAATCATCCAGAGGACTTGATCATTGGCAACCCTGATGTAAGATGGACAAGAAGAGGAATCATAGGCTCAATAGAACAAGCAAATGTTTCACTACTATCCAAGCTAGAACCAAAGGATTTCAGAGAGGCAAAAAGTGATGAATGTTGGATTAAAGCAATGAAGGAAGAACTAGATCAGATTGAAAAAAGTAAGACTTGGGAATTAGTTCCAAGACCAAAAGGAAAAAATGTAATTGGTACTAAATGGGTCTACAGGAACAAACTGAATGAAGATGGTCAAGTCATCAGGAACAAGGCAATATTGGTGTGTAAAGGATATGCACAAGTAGAAGGAATTGATTTTGATGAGACCTTTGCACCAATTGCAAGATTGGAAGCTATACGGATGTTTTTGGCACTTTCAAGCTACAGGAATTTCAAAGTATATCAGATGGATGTCAAATCAGCATTTTTGAATGGTCATTTAGAAGAAGAAGTTTACATTGAACAACCAGATGGGTTTAATCAAGCAGATAAGCCAGATTATGTATGCAGATTGAAGAAGGCTCTTTATGGCTTAAAGCAAGCTCCTAGAGCATGGTATTCAAGACTGGATAAATATCTTCGAGAGCAAGGTTTCAGAAAGGGAACAGTTGATAGCAATTTGTATATTAAAAATAAGGGAAATGATTTGATGATTGTGGAAGTTTATGTGGATGATATTATTTTTGGGGGTAGCAATGACAGAATGTGTCAAGAATTTGCAAGAAACATGACTAATGAGTTTGAAATGTCTATGCTTGGTGAATTAACCTTTTTCCTCGGATTACAGATTTCACAATTAGAAAAAGGGATATTTCTTTCACAAACAAAGTATATAAAGGAGATGTTGAAGAAATTCAAAATGGAAGATAGTAAGACAATTAGTACTCCAATGGTTACAGGGTGCAAATTAAGCAAAGATGATGAATCACCTGATGCAAATCAAACTCTATATAGATCTATGATTGGTAGCCTATTATATGTTACAGCCACAAGACCAGATATAATATAGGCAAGTTGGTTTAGTGGGAAGATTTCAAGCAGCTCCAAAAGAATCACATGTGACAATAGTGAAAAGAATACTCAGATATCTCAAAGGAACAATGGAGTATGGTCTATGGTATCCTAGAAGCAGTAAGTTCACTCTCACAGCATACACAGATGCAGATTGGGTAGGAAATATTGATGATAGAAAAAGCACAAGCGGAGGAGCATTCTTTCTTGGTGATTGCCTAGTTTCTTGGCTGAGCAAGAAACAACCATCAGTGTCACTTTCCACAATAGAGGCAGAATATATTGCAGCAAC
This sequence comes from Wollemia nobilis, assembly GCA_028583015.1. Classification (NCBI taxonomy): domain Eukaryota; kingdom Viridiplantae; phylum Streptophyta; class Pinopsida; order Araucariales; family Araucariaceae; genus Wollemia; species Wollemia nobilis. The sequence goes on along the minus strand of JAQPPZ010017048.1, from coordinate 2,532,859 downwards.
AACATGTTGTTCACAGGTATTATGGATGAAATAGACTCTCAAATATTTTAGTATAGAACATGATCATCCCATTCCTATTCTATGTGATAATACTAGTGCTATAAGTATCTCGAAGAATCCAGTAATGCATGCCAGAACAAAGCACATTCCAATCAAGTATCACTTTTTAAGAGAGCAGGTTACAGAGCAACAAGTAAGATTGGAATATGTTCCTACAAAAGATCAGATTGCAGACATATTTACAAAACCATTACCAAGAGAAACGTTTGAGCATTTGAGAGAACAGTTGGGAGTAAAAGTACTCCCACCCCAAAATTAATCACCTCAAGAGAGAAGGTGGTGAGGGGGCTAAGCTTAAGAGTCATATATTTTAGCCCCATAGGTGTCCCTTTTGCCATTGATGTCAAAGGGGGAGAGATTTGAGTAAGGGGGAGAGCATTGAGTTAGGGGGAGTAGCCCCCAAAGAGAGCATTGAGTTAGGGGAGCAACCTCCATAGAGAGTATTGAGTCAGGGGAGCAGCTTTGATTCTCAGAGATGGTTTTTGCAGTGATTGTGGTTTTTGCATTAGAGGTGTTGCCATCAATGACAAAGGGGGAGATTGTTGGCAATTTGAGTTATTTTATGTTGTCATTGATGTCACATGGATCATTGATGTCACATGGATCACATTGAGTTTTTGTGGCAAATCATAAATAAGCATTTATGATATTTTGGAGAGCATGGATATATACAGGGTTTTTGTGAAAACCAAGGCAGGAAAAATAAAAGGTTTTATTTAAAACCATGGATGGCAGATTTGAAATGGGTTTTTCTTAAAACCCATATTGGCTTTTCGTTTCATCGAAAAAGGTGCCCCAGTGATGGAGATATTTATTTTTAAATATTTAGTTTAAATTTTAAATTATTTAAAATTTAAATTTAAATTTTAAAATTAAATATATTAATTTTAGCACCGACTAAAGAAAGGAGGAAAGGCTATATTAATTTATAGTGCCGACGTCTAAAGAAAGAGGAAAGGCATATATATATGCCAACAAAAGCTTAGACTTCATGATCCCAGTGCTTATTTTTTGAATGCCTTCGATTGGGGAACGAATTGCGAAAAGAGAGAGAAGTGTGACTTTGGTCTATTGAAAAATCATTCGTGGAGTTTAATAAGATGCATAGGAATATTTGGCCTAGCGGTTCATGCATTGTGTGTTATGCAGGAGGTCCTACGATCGAGTCCCGCCATGGTTATTTGCTTTGTTGAAGCGCTCGAAGCGTTGTTAAGTTTTTCGAAGGGTGCATAAGTTTATGATATAAGTTTTTGTTCGTGTCCCTTTGGACACGTGAGGGCATGTGGCCCAATGGTAGGTTGGCTGTGGTTAAAGTGCTGAGCAAGGAGACATCACGAGATCGAATCCCGTCAGGGACAGAGGCAAGTTAATAATTTTTTAATATATTTTATTTTTTCTAAAGTTGCCCTAGGAGGAATAAGGGTTGTGATGCATGTTTAGAAAAAGAGAGATTTTTGGTGTTTCTCCTTTTGAAAGTATATCATATTATATATCGTTGGAAAGATTATTTCGAGGGCTATTTGATTAACTTGCTTAGAGGGAGAAATAAGGTGTATGTAAAGAGATATTTCTATTTTTGTAAAGGGTTTCAAAAGTGAAGGTTGTTTTGTTCTTTTTCAAAGGTGATTAATTCTTTCATGAGGGGACATGTTGTATCTTATTGAGTAGGAGTGATAAGGTGTTATTTGGATATTATTGTTGTGATATTAATCATGATCTCTAACCCTTGTTGAAAGTTGAAAAAGAAGTTTGTTGAGTGTGGCAGATTTAGTGGACATCCAATAAGGCATCAAAAGGTATGAGCAATATTCTCCATTGACTTTGTTTATGGTGGTTGATTTCTGAAATATCATTGGAGAGAAAATGATTGATTGTGGTTTCCTTTTCGAAAGTGGTTGGTTGAATGCTTCAAGGTTTTCTGGTTTGAGAGTTGTGTTTAAACCTTGTTTTATAAGCATAGTTGTTGAAGCCCATTGGTTATGCAAAGAACTTGAGTTAGAAAAGAACATGAGTATCATTGTTATGTGAGATTTGTGGTTGAGCATTGTTGGAAACATTTGAGTTGGTTGATACATGCTTGGACTAGGGTTTTGTGAGAAAGAGTTGTCCCTTGTGGTGATTGGTTGAGTTGAGTTGATTGAGCCTAGTCAAGTGATTGTGTGAGGTGATTGTTCAAGTCCCATGAAACAAACTATTCTATAATTCTGATTTGAGTTGAGATTGAGCTTTGAGATTAGAACATATTGAGTCTCTAACAATTCTCTTTATGCTTCTATAAGATTTGAGTTGAGTTGAGATCATTGTGGATCATTGTTGTCATCCATTGTAGAGTGCATTGCCATTCATTATTGAATTCATCATTGAGCCTTGCCTTCATAGATTTGTGGATGAGATTTGAGTGCTACTTGAGCATGATTGGTTGAGCCTTTGAGAAGGCTTTTGGGATAGATTTGTGGATAGATTTGGGACAGCATTTTGAGCAAGTTCTTGGTGAGCTTGTTGAGCAGATTTTGAGCAAGTTCTTGGTGAGCTTGTTGAGCATATTTTGAGCAAGTTCTTAGTGAGCTTGTTGAGCATATTTGAGCAAGTTCTTGGTGAGCTTGTTGAGCATATTTTGAGCAAGTTCTTAGTGAGCTTGTTGAGCAGATTTTGAGCAAGTTCTTGGTGAGCTTGCTAGAGCAGATTTTGGGCAAGTTCTTGGTGAGCTTGTTAGAGCATATTTTGGGCAAGTTCTTAGTGAGCTTGCTAGAGCAGTTTTGGGCAAGTTCTTGGTGAGCTTGCTGAAGCAGATCAGTGGATTGCCTACCTAAGCAGATCAGTGTATTGCCTAGCTTTGAGCGAGATCAAAGTAATCATTTGTATTGGGATAAGGATCCTTATTTTTGTGTGAAATATTATAAGGAGATTATCTTGTGGAGTACCCCACATTGGGGGAACCACGTTAAATCTTGTGTCTCAATTGTGTGTGGTGATTTGTGCACTTGTTTACTATTGCTATCTATGTCATTAATGCACACTGCTATATTTGGTTATTGCAATTAAGGACACTAATTGATATTGGTTTGGAAAGAAAGTAAAAAGTGGGTGCTATACTGTTCACACCCCCTCTCAGTATAAGCTTGTGTTCTTCATTGTTAATAAAATGGATGGTTCCTTAAGGTTATGTATATATTATAGGATGTTAAACAAGGCAAATTTCAAGAATAGATATCCTCTACCCAGGATCAAATATCTCTTCGATTAGCTAAAGGATGCCATAATATTTTCAAATATTGATTTAAAATTTGGATACCACAAACTGAGGATCCGAGAGGGGGATACTCACAAAACAACCTTTAAAAATTGCTACGGACATTACAAGTTGATGGTTTTACCTTTTGGTTTAACAAATGCTTCAGTTGCATTTATGAATTTGATGAATAGTATATTTAGGAAGCATTTGGAAAGTTTGTATTGGTATTCCTAGATGATATCTTGATTTACTTCCAAAATAAGGTAGAGCATGATGAGCACCTTAGGGTTGTGTTGGAATTGCTAAGGAAAAATTAGCTATATGGAAATTTATCCAAGTGTGAGTTTTATGTGTCGAAAGTGTATTATCTAAGACACATTATTTCAGCAGAAGGGATCATGGTAGATCCTAAGAAAGTAGAGGTTATTTTGAATTGGCCACTGCCCACCAGTGTGACATAATTCTAGAGCTTCTTAGGGTTGACTGGTTACTATAGGTGTTATGTGAAAGACTATGCCAAGATCACTTCACCAATGACCAACCTACAAAGGAAAGGGAAGGAATTCAAGTGGTCAAATAAGTGTGAGATAACTTTTGAACTACTTAAGTGAAAGCTTACCACACCTCCTATTCTTAAGGTACACGATACCCAAGGGAGTTTTTATGTGTGTATAAATGCATCCTTGGGAGGTTTGGGTGGAATGCTCTCCCAATAAGAAGCGGTAATAGCCTTAGGTTCAAGGAAATTGAAGTTACATGAGGTCAATTATACGACTCATGATTTAGAGCTAGCAACAGTTTTTGTTTGCTCTTAATATTTGGCAACACTATTTGGTAGGGAGACCCTTTTAGCTAAACATAGACCATCAGAGTATACAATACATATTTACCCAACCTCTACTCAATGCTAGGCAAAGAAGGTGGATGGAATTCCTCGTAGAATATGATTTTGGCATTGAGTATATTAAAGGAAAGGAGAATAAAGTTGTTGATACACTGAGTAGGAGGAGATACATAACTACCTTTTCTCGCATCCATGTAGACTTGATAGAACAAGTCAAGATTATGCAAAAACTAGATGCTTGCTACAACCATATTTTTTTGAAAATATGGGAGGAAATCTAGATGATAGCAAGGATTTTAGTTTCAAGGATGGTTTTATATGCTTCAAGGATAGGGTAGTTACACCCGAAGTTGGATATTTAAGGAATATAGTCTTCAATGAAGTGCACAAATCATCATATTCTGCTCATCCGGGAGGGGTAAATATGAGAGAATATAAATAAAACTTTCTTTTGGCTTGGAATGAAGAACGATATGATTGAATTTATCACTTGATGCCTTGAATACCAAAATGTTAAGGTGGAACTCAAATATTCTATAATTTTGTTATACCCACACGATGTACCTATGCAAAAATGATAAGTTATAGCAATGGATTTTATCGTAGGGTTGCCTAAAAACTGGTTCTAGCATAACACAATCCTGGTAATGGTTGACAAATTGACCAAGGTTGTGCATTTTATACTTATAAGCACTAAATATGATGTCATTATTGTGGTTGATAGATTTTACGAAGAAATATTTCAGCTTCATGATTTTATAGAAGTAATTATATCAGATAGGGACTTGAAATTTATATCTGAGTTTTGGTAAGCTTTACATTATGCCATTAGTACCAGATTGAATATAAGTTATGCCTATCACCCAAAAACTGATGGAAAGATTGAAATAGTGAACCAAGTATTAGAAGATATGCTTCACATGTATTGTATAGACTAGAAGACCTGTTGGAAGGATTACTTACACCTGATAGAATTTTCCTACAATAATGGGCATCATTCTTCTTTAGGCATGGCACCTTTTGAGGCATTATATGGCAAGAAATGTAGGACACCATTGTTGTGGGAAAATCCATAGGATCAGATTGTGCTTGGTTCAAACATGGTCATAGAAATGGAGCAGCAATTGAGGATGACCAAGGAAAGGCTAAAGGAATTCATAGATTGACAAAAGAGTTATGTCAATTTGAAGAGATCACCACATGATTTTTTTGTTGGTGACAAAGTTTTTCTCAGGGTGAGGCCATTGAAGAGCGCCATTAAATCCAAAAAACTAGACCCCCATTTTGTATGCCCCTTTCAAATCTCAAGGAAGATTAGTCCTATGGCTTATTGACTTGCTCTACCACCTAGTTTGTCCAAGATTCATGACACATTCCACATTTATTTGCATAGAAATTATGTTGCTAACCCTAAACAAGTGTGGGACTTTTCAAATCTATAGATGACAAACCCAAAGGCCATCGAGGTTTGACCAGTAAGGATCCTTGAGTGTCGATCCAAATCGATGTGAAAAGGATCTTTGGAATAGTGCAAGGTCCAGTGGGATCAGTTCTCAAAACAAAATGCTACCTGGGAGACAGTAGATGACATGTGAAAACATTTTTCTTTTCTATTTGATAATGCAATGTAATTGATTATAATTTCTAAAAACTTTATGAAACACAAAGGGTTGTGTTAAGCCTATGAGGAGGAGGATGTCATGACCCTCCCTTGGGTAGACTTTCATTTTGTTGAATTCACATTTTGATATGTTTTTGTTTGGACGAAATGATTTGGCTATTTTGGTTTTGGTTATGTAAAAGCACTTATCTTATGAAGAATGATATGCAAATATTATTACTTGGATGTAAGATAATTATATGCTTAGTTTTGTGAATATGCATTTAATATGAGAATAAGATGCTACTAACAAAGTGCACTTATGCAGAGAAATACAAGTTCCTTGTAGGTGGAAGAAAAGAACAACCATAGAGAATAAAATGTTTGGGGAAATGATGTGATGGTTTATTATCAAAATATTAGGAAGACAACATGGATGAATGCCTTTCCATGAAAATGTATTTTATAAATAACTCAATAAAAGGAATACATAAGGTTTTAGTTTTTTTTTTATTGCTTGATAATATTTCATTTTGATGAATTTTATTGGTAACTAAAGATGCAATAGGAATATTACATTGTGATGAATATTAAGGAAATTTTATTATGTGCTAAGTGAAGTTTTTGAAAATAAAAACCTCATTTTCTATGTTTTTATTCTTGTTCACAACTTACTTTAGTAACTCACTGTTGGGTCAGATTTAATTTGAGTTGGTTTTAGTCTTGTTTTGTTATATTCTCTTGAGTTTTAATTTACCTTGAAATGGAGTTGGGGATGCAATGGAGAGAATGAGTGATTACCGGTATCATACTGATAATAAAGGAGAGTGGGATTTCAAAGGGAGTGCTCTGAAGAGAAAAAGGTAGAGTGGATAAGGGGGACACACATTTTTAATGATCTTCTTGGAAAAATGGGGGGGATAGAAAAAAATAAGGGGAATCAAGACTTGTTGTGATTGCATGGAGCTTCACTTCTAGGTGGTATTTTAACTAGGACTTTGTTTTCTTGTAAGTAAAATAAATACCCTCTCTTGATTGATATTATATGCTGGAAAGAAACCAACTGTGTTGTGCTCAATGGACGGTGTCACTCATTTTTCTAGATGTTTATCATCTCCCTTGGTTAGGTTTCCTTGTAGTCATTTTTTGCTTAAGGAACCTATGTTGATTGGAGTAGAGACGTCAAGCTCACAGAGTAAGAGATAGAACAACTAGAAATGATTGTAAGCCTATTGTTTACTTAAGCTTGTATGGGAATCTTGTCAAACCACTGTTGGTATTTTAATCTTGGACTACAATTTTTTACCCTTTTTTGTAAGATGTTGGGGTGAGTTATTAAATATGTTGAAGTCTTGTTGGCATCAGGTATGTGTAGAGCATGTGAGTTGCATGGTTCTTGAAATATCCATATATATTGAGAAAACTTATGTCGATCCGTAAGAACTAACCTTAATACCCATTTGTAGAAGAGTGGACCATAGTGTAGTGTGGGTTTGAACGTTGGTAAGTTCGGGTTAAGTTTTAGTTGGTAACTAACATCCCATGATGTGTGAAAATGAGAAAAGAAAAGGAAATCTCATATTTTTGGATTGCTAGAATGTAGAAAATAAAGATTGTTGATATTCTTGTTTTCTAAAAGTAGAGATTTATTCATTTTAATAAATTAAGGAAAAGGAATGGAAATGAAATTGTTACATTAATGTATTGCTTGGTCATAGAAGCTTGATTTATCATATTGGATTCTGAAGAAGTGATTTACATTTTAGCATGGTAATGTAAATAAAAGAGAAAGAAAACTTTGGCTTATCGAGTGCTTGTTCCTTGATGGATGATAAGATAGATTTATGTATGGATATTGTGTTAATAAAAGATAAAGAAAACTTTGGCTTATCGATTGTTGTTTCCATGTTATGGATGATAAGTTAGGGATTTGGATGGATATTGTGTTATGGTAGGCAATGAAAGGAAGGAGTTGTTAAATGCACTATTGTGTTTACTAGAGAATAAGGAAAATAAATAGATTTTTTCAGAATTTAATGTAGTGAACAACTAGGCTTGTGATGAGCAATAGATTTCCAGGTGTGAATAGTTAAACACTCGCATGCAAATGGATTTATATCATATGTTTTTGGAGCTAACTTTGATCCCCATCCAAGGCATTATAAGTATCGATGGTTCATGAGAGAAGCACGATGATATATGGCGTCAACTGCAGGTTTGGGCGCTAAAGAATATCTGCCAAACTAGTAGTATGCTACATCGAAAGGAAACTATTGAGTGTTGCTCTGTGATCCATTTTTTCAATAAAAAGCATTGTAATATTTTATACCATTGTAATGATAGCCTCATTATTCATTGAGGTTTTTGAGTGATTAAGAAACACAATTGTATTTTTGTTCTATGTCGATTGGAATTATTTATGTAAACTTTGGTTGGAAGGGCAATCCTTATGTCAATACAAAATATATACATTATTTCTAATGGAATTCTGAGTTGGTTAATCATGGTTGATTAAACTATATATGTATTACTTCTTGTAGACGTATTGAATTATGTTAGCTCTATTTTCTTCTATTAAGTGTGGAACCATAGTGTTAATCTATTCCAAATCAAACATTAAGAAAATTCTTGTTAGATGTATCCATGTTTTGTAATAGAATGGCCATGTAGAAACTTTCCTTTTGAAAGTATTATACTCAACAACATGCTTCCAAGGGGGCCTTGAGAAGAAATGAATGTAAACTATATTTTACTTCATGAAGGAACACATCAGGAACATGGTGCTTCTTAGGCCATTAAGATAAATCAAATCTACTTGGTAGATTAAAGAGTTATTAGATTAATGGTATAGGAGTATGGCTATGGTTGGAATAGAGGTTTTTGTGGGGCTTAAACCATATGTAAGGTTTAGAACTTGTGTTGAGATTCCAACGACCCCTATAGGGTTTGGATGTAGCTTATTGAAACCTACACTAGGAAGTCGAGTAGAGGTACAAGAAGAAATCTAGCACCCTTTGTGATGATCGAAATTTATAGAGGGTATTCTTACATGAACCAAGAGATGAGAATGACTAATATCATCTAGGATATGAGATATATAGTCAACCCGCAAAGCGCATCCACACTAAAGAATTTGTGTGGGGTGCGAATATTAGCATTTACCTCTTCGATTGATTGAGGAGTGGAGCTAGCCATAGTAAGTGGAAAGATAGCACCAAAGGAAGTCCCTAGCACTCACACATAGAAAGAGTTATGTGAGAGGTAGCCAGACTAAAAGTAGCTTCTAACACCCTTACCAAGAAGGAAATTGAGTAAGTGGTGGAGATAGGGGTTTTCTGAGTTCTCTTCATGTAAGGTAGATAGGTTTGGTTAATACATTTAGTTAACTAAAATCTTGAGAAGTATTCTGCAACACAAGGGTTAGAACAGAACTTAGCCCTAAAAAGAAAAAAGCTATACTTATGTTTTGGTTGAGGATATTGGGTTATGACATATATGCTAAATATGCTTGAAAAAATTCACTACCTTTTTTTATTTATTTTTCCTTGTGTGATGTGAAGTTCATGGGTGAGATTGGAAGAGCCACATCCATGGGCTCCAAAGGTTGGAAACCAAAACACACATAAAATAGGTTGTGTTTGGTAGAGTTGTGCAAAACCCTATTATACTTGTGCTAGAAGTATGTAGGCTCTCATCCCATGTTTGAGGATGCTTTTAATTATACATATGCAATATATGTATAATAAACCTATTCATAACTTCTATTTATCCAACAATCTATAGATGGAATATTGTTGATTAGGTGATATTTGTGTCCACCATATCCCATAGAGTGTTTCAAAATATACTTAAAAAAAATGTGTCTAAGATATTGGATTTTGGCACACCAAAATGAAGCCATACATGGATGATATATAGTTTTATAGTTTCTTTAGTTGTAACATTTTTCTTGCAAGCAATCATGATAGCCATTTTGAAAAGAGATAATTTCCATGCTTGAAAATTGAAAAACCTAAGAGGAAATCCATGGAGATAAATTTCCAATGCTTGGTAGGTACTGGCAAGGGTGTGTACAAGCCTAGTTTTGTGTTGGTTGGCTTTGTAATTGTGTAGGGTGTACAATAATTGATGTATTTTTCTACAATATTCTTCATATTTAGTTAAAAGAAATATTTTTGAAGAATAGCTAGAGTCTTCTCCACATCAAAGTGACCAGCTACCCTATTTAAGTGTGCTTCCCATATCATCTTTGGTCATTGCTCAAAAGGCACACACGTGTCCCATGTGATAGAGTATATGTCCCTATAGATAAAAATAAAAAAATTGCTTACCTGACTAAAGGGCTTGGTATATTTTAGTGAAGTTAGGGTCAACACCATCCAAGGTGGACCAATTTAATGTCTTATACCTATAAGAATAAAGAATGATAGTGAGTGTTGCAATGGGTAATTACCTTAAGAAATCTACAACTGAGTTAGTGCTTCTCTTCTTATGCCATAGGATTAGATAAAACCACTACAAATATATGGTCCATTTTTTATTCTTATCATTCATAAGATTCCTTTATGTTTGTATGAATTCTAGAGTTTTGTGATCAGTGTATATTATCATTTATTTATCCAAGATACAATGTTTTCATTGTTTGCATGCCTAAACAATGGCATATAGTTCTTTGTTATATGTTGCATACTTTAAAATAGTCTCATTAAAATTTTCACTATGGTTTCCAATAGGATGACCTTTCTACATAAGGATAGATCCCATTGCATAGTCTAATGCATTCTTCATCAACTCAAAAGGTTACCTCAAGTCTGGTAGGGCAATAACAAGTGTTGAGCATGGTTGAGCTTTCAACTTTTGAAAGACACAATGTTGTACTTCTACCCATTGAAATTTGGCTTTAGCTAACCCTTTTGTCATCAGGTGCAATGACCATGTAATGTACAAAAACCCCAAAATAAATCTATGGTATGAATTGGAAAGACCCAAAAAATTGTAAAGCTCTATGAGAGTCTTTAGAGTTGGCCAATTTTGGATAACCTAAATAATTTTAGGGTCAACATGAACACTTTCCTCATTAACAAATTACCTAGGGTACTAGGCTTTCCTTATGCCAAATATTCATTTCTCTAGGTTTGCATATAATTTTTGCTTTCAAAGAGTTTGGAGCACTTCCTACACATGTTGCAAGTGTTTTTTCCGTGTCTTGTTGTAGATAAGAATACCATCTAAATATAGAACTATGAATGAGTTGGTGAAGGGTTGAATAATATCATCCATCACTCTCACAAAATTTGTTGGTGTGTTAATCAAGACAAAAGGTATAACCAACCATTTGAATAGACCCTCTTTGGATTTAACTATTGTTTTCCACACATTTGTGGGCTCAATGGAAATTTTATGGTACCCAAATTTGAGGTCAATATTGGTGAAGAACTTTATACCATGTATATGATCCAACAAATCATCAATCTAAGGTAATGGGTATTAATTATTCATTGTGATCTTATTTAGAGCTTAGTAGTCAATGTAGAGTATCTACGTTCCATATTTATTTCATTCTAAGATAATTTGACTTCTGCAACGAGAAGAGTTTTGACTAATATGGCTATTTTTTATCAATTCTTGAATCTGCCTCTTAGTCTCATCATTTTTAAGAATTGACCAACAATAAATAAGGGTATTAGATAAAGGAGAACTAGGAATCAAATTGATAGAATGTTTTAACTCACGATGGAGTGTTACACTAATAGGTGATTTGAAGATATCAACATATTTTGTTATGATCTGGTCCATTTGTATTATTATTGTGATAATTGTGTACTCATATTAGTAGAAACCATCATCTTGGAAAATTAATTTTTGATCATCAAGAGAACAAACTAATTTAATTTTCAATCATCCTTTTGTATTGCTTGGCACTGATGAGGGAGATAGAGATGGAAGGAGTTACCTCTAGTATCCTATATTGTTGGTTTGCAAGGTTGATGATGACTGTGTGGGTTCTTGACCCATACATACCATGTATTTACCACATGCATGACTAGTCAAGGAGCACATCACATAAAACTTCATCTTTGAATGATTTTATTTCATAAGAGAGAATTCATTTTAAGTGATATGTATATGTCTCCCTTGAGTTAGCCATCCAATATTTTATGGTTGTATGTGAGACTTCAAATGCAGATTTAGAGCCTTCATAGTATTAATAGAGATTAAATTATTTTGAATTCCACTATAAACAATGAAATATAAGGGTTTGCCATCTACCCAAAATTGTGAGTGGAATAAATGCTCCTCCTTAGGTAAACCCTCTATTTTGATTTGTGCAGTAGTGGTAGCAATGGACATGTATGGTTTAGCCTTCATGATCTTCTTACATTTATCCTTGGTTAGGGGATGTGTTGGTGTTTTGGATGTAGAGGGTTGTGTCACAACAAATAGAGACAAAATTGTTTAACACGTTTCTTTGGAATATAGGTTGCTCGTAAGGTAGTCACACCATTTCATATTCTTGTTCTTCTAGGGGTTTTTGTCTTGTAACTCTTTATTCTACTTATACTTTTGATTTTATTGCTGACCTCCTTTATCTTGTTGTTTTTGAAAATCACCTTTGACTTTCTTGGGTTGATCCTTGGTATTTTGGTTCTTGTCATTTGAACCATATCCTTTTTTTTTTTTTTTGCATGTGTACTTCTACGTAATCTTTATGGAAAATTTATACTCTTCACCCAAGGTATTAAACTCAAAGAAGTCAATGTCCTCCTTTACGTACCAATGTATTCCACTATGACACTTGAGAAATCAATTCATATTGGTGTCTTGAATACCAATTTTTATAGATAATGAATGAAAAGAATTTATATATTATCTAATAGACTATTCTTTACCTTTATGGAGTTGTTGTCATTGCATGTATAGATCTTCATAGGTGCCTGTTGCGTAGAATTTATTCTTGACTTCTTCCATGAAGGTATCCTATGTAGGGTCTTCTACATGTTCTTGGTTTTGCTTATATGCTTCCCACAAATTCTAGACTACTATTGAAGCTTTTCTTATGATAAAAGTTATCTTCTCTTTATCGTAGAAGTGATTGATATAAAAGTATATGGATATTTGATCCATCCAATTCTTTATCACTTCTACATTAATTCTTCCTTCAAAGATAGAAATATCAAAGTTCATCTAAAATTTGAATGGTTTTAGGTCATGGAATGGTTATGCCATAGTGCTACAATATGGAAATCATTGAATAATATAGGCCAATTGATCTAGCATATAATTTTTCTATCTTTCAAGGGCTTCATCCACCATCTGTTTGAAAGGATTTGTTATCTTGACGTTGTCTTCCATTTGAGATTGTTTGAAATGTCTAGGTAGGTAATTAGAGGGGTTGTATGCCTTCCACCCAACTTTTGATAGTTTGATATCATATTTGACATCATACACCTATAAAAAAACTTCTCTAATACCATTGATCTAGAATGTTCAGGGAAAATGGATTTTTTATTGTGTAAAAATAAAAGCATAAAAGAGAAAAAAATGTAAAATAGCAAATAATATCTTATTAGTCTGAAAATGTGAATACAAAGAACATAATATCTAAGGAAATATATTTGCTATATCCCATAGTATCTGAGAAGATATGTTTGCTAAAATCCAAAAATGCAACTATGTAATACCACCATGCAACCATGTCTATCCTGAACCTCAATGCCACTGTCTTAATGAATTATAGGGTGGTTATGATGGTTCAACTTCTAAGATAATTATTATGATGGTTTGACTTTCGATATGGAAACTATAATGGTTCTCAATGGTTTACACCTCTTCCAGAATCCACACTCCATGGTCTATATCCATTATTTAATCCATATTTTATGGCACGTACCCATTCTAGAATCTACACTCTATGGACCACACCCTAGACCTATCCAAAGCATATAGTAGAGTTAACTCGCACTTCTTCCTAAGGGTGATGAGACAAATTAGATTCTCTAGGGATTGGGTAAAATGGTTCAAGGGGTGTATTTCCTTAGTATCCTACTCAATTCTACTAAATGGATCTCCTACCTACCTATTTACAATTTCTAGAGGTGTCAGGAAGGGAGACCTCTTACCCCCATAATTGTTCATCATATTGGTTGAATGCCTGGGTAGAACATTAGATAAGGATAGGGAAACTAGAGCTTTGGAGGGAATAATAATAGTAATTGGAGCTAAACCAATTAGTCACCTATAATTTGTTGATGACTACAATATTAGGAAAAGCAATAGCAAGGGAGACCTCTAGAATTAAAATGATTCTAGGTCGATCTACAAAAATGACTGGACAACTTATAAATGAATAAAATTCCAAGGTCATCTTTCTTTATTTCTCACTAGGGTAGGAGATAATGTTGCTAGATAAATTGAGATAAAAAAAACATCTCTTCCAATCACCTACCTAGGAATTCCACTTACATTTGGGAGAAAAAAAGAGGAATGGACTTGATTATTAGAGAGAGTGAAAGCCAAATTAGAAAAATGGACTAATAGGTGGCTTTATATAGAAGGTTGAATGACACTAATAAAAGTAATCCTCAATTCCATACCTATTTATATCCAGGGTTTTTCTTAGTGGCGAATTTTACAATTTAGCGTGAATTTTCAGATTTCCAAAATGTCAATTTTGCGATTTTTGGGACCATAGAGGTCGGCCCGTTCGCCCAAAAATTTTGGGATCTAATTTTTTTTAGGGTAAATTCGCCCCGTTGTCATAAGGTTTTTTTGCCCTAATTTATTTAAAATAATAAATATCCCACCCAAATCGCCCCTTGTACCCCATTATATATAGCTAACCCTGACAACGACTCCCATACAATTACAACATTTTTTTCGGATAGCAAGCGATACAAAGTAGAGTACTGACAAAACCAGAGTCCACGACTGGCAGAAGGTGACTGGAAGAAGGAAACTGGTAGAAGACGACTGAGAAGGCGACTGACAGAAGGCGACTGATAGAAGGTGACTGGCGAAAGGTGACTGATAGAAGGCGACTGACAAAAGGTGACTGATAAAAGGTGATTTGCAGAAGGCGACCGGAGAAGGCGACTGACAAAAGGTGACTGGTAGAAGGTGACTGATAGAAGGCAACTTGTAGAAGGTGACTGACAGAAGGCGACTGGCAAAAGGTGACTGGGAGAAGGTGACTGACTGAAGGTGACTAATATAAGGTGACTGGCATAAGGTGATTGCTAGAAGATGACTAACAGAAGGCGATTGACTAAAGGTGACTAATAAAATGCGACTGGAAGAAGGAAATTGACAGAAGGTGACTGACAGAAGATGACTGACAAAAGGCAACTGGTAGAAGGTGACTGACAGAATGTGACTGATAGTAGGCGACTACAATAAGGTGACTGGAAGAAGGTGACTAGCAGAAGGCGACCGATAGAAGGCGACTAGCAGAAGGCAACGGACAGAAGGTGACTCAATTTATCCGTATGCTTCTTTTACCATTAAATTTCATTTTTCATTTTATTAATGGACACTCAATAAGGAGGTTTATTCTGCCTGCGAACAATATTCATGGGACAGTCACAGATTCTGTTGTCTCTAGCAGTAGTTCTCTTTTATACCTATTATTTTCATATTTAAAAATGATGTTCTTTGTTCATGTTATTCTTCTGTTCATACAGGTAAAAATGTCAACTACAAGCAGTGGAAAGAAGGGAGGAGAGTCTTCCAATAAAAGGAGTATCCTCAAATACTTTCCTAATATTTCAAAACCCAATCTGCCATCAACATCTACACAAACTGAAGGTATGAACACCTTTACTCACCAGTTAATTTTTTTACTTTGTTAATTTTAAATATAATGTCCTCAATTCATAAAGAAGTGTGTTTTTTGGTTGATGGCTTTGTTCACTTTTATCTGTAGAAAACACTAGTATGCTTTTAAATGCCATAGTGATAATGAATCTACTATTGACACTAGAATTATCTCTATAGAAAACACTGTTAACCCTGGTATTCCTCCACTTCCACATATCCACGATAATCAACAATCCACACATGAAGATAATCTCAATCAAATCGAACAACAACATGAAGATATTCCTGAATCTAACACGCCAAGTGGAAAAGAAACTAATAGTTCTTATGCAGTCCCTACTTTCAGAGAATCTTCATCTAAAAAAAATAAACGTGCAAGGTTATCTAGGTGGACAATTAACAGATCATTTCAGCCTGATTGGATATCAAAATTTCCATTTATTGAGCCAGTGCTGCCAGAGAATAGTAGTGATGATATAACAAAATTAAGATGCGTAATTTGCAGTTGGAAACACGAAAAGGAGCATAGATTGCAACTTAAGAAAGATACAGTAGAAAAACATTGTGGAAAGGTTTATATCAAAACAAAAGAAGGTGATCGAGCAACACAAAAAACTTATAGGTGGAAGGATGCATCGAGTGCGCACATATGAGATATGCGGAAGAATATGATAAATAAATGAAACAAAAGCAAACATTGGTTGAGAAAGGTGCAACGATTCAAGCCCAATTTCAAAAAATGAATAAGTTAACTTTAGCTTCAAAAAGTTTGCAGTTTGCTGTTGTATTTTCTATTCTTAAGAAGGGTAGACCTATGTCTGATTTCATAGATTATAAATCTCTATTTCGACTAGCTAATGTGCAGAACTTACCCAACGCTCATTGGTCAGATCGAAGTGGTTGGGAAATGGCAAAATGTCTGTCATTGGTTGAGCGAGAATGACCTCAGAGAGAAAGTAAAAAAGGCAAAATTCATTTCACTTTCAATTGATGAGGTGACTGCAGTTGACAATACATCTTGGATTTGCATGCATGTTTACACATTGGAAAATCATTCAAGGCAACCTCATTTACTAGGAATACGCAAAATGGTGGAAAATTGTAATGCAGAAAAACATTTACAATGTTGTTGTAACTAGTTTAAAAGAAGAAGTAGGAATGAATGAAATTGAAATAGCCACTAAGTTAATATGTGTAGGATTTGATGGTGCTACTACAATGCAAGGACACAGGAATGGTCTTTGTGTTAGACTACAAACATCGGTTGCCCCATATTTGATCCCTATTCATTGCATGGCTCACAGAATGAATCTTGCATACAAAATTGTGGATACATTTACAAATGTTGCCAGAGTGGAAGAGCTTGTCAGTGAAATTCATGAATATTTTTCACGTAGTCCAAAAATATTTTTAGAGTTTCAACAGTTTGCACTAGGAGTTACCGAAGGTAAAAAATTGTTGAAAGATGTGGATACTAGGTGGATTTCGATGTATCTACCGACATTAAGAGTTTTCAAAGAATATCAATCCTTGATAGGGTTTATGTATGCAAATCGTAGGGCGGTTGATAAGGCTAAAGATTTACTTTTTCGAATGAGTGACTTTGAAACTCTTCTCACATTGTGTGGAATTCTTCCAATGTTGGAAAAAATGAATACTTTGATCAAAATTGCACAAGAAAGATCGATTTATATTGTGGATTTCATCAGGGTGAGAATACAAATTTGCATGCATATTGATATGATGTATGCATCTGGTCAAAATTTTATGGATCCCTTGTTTGAGAGTTGGAGAGCATTAACAAGTGTGAATAGTCCTCGGAGCTTTTTGAAGTTCAATATTAACGATCATCTATGTATTAATGTCCATGAAAATGAAATACCTTTATATTGTTATGGTGTGCGATTGGATATAGCTACAAATGAAGTTGAGAAAATGCCCATAACCTACAATAGATTTCATGTGGTTGTGGACGATACAAAACTTAAACTAAAACAAATAGCGAGAATCATTGACAAAAGAAATCGGAGACCGTTTTCAAAGAGATGAATTGCTAGAGGCTATGGGTGTGGTAAATCCAATGTTTTGGGATCCTTGTAATGAATACCAAATTATAAATTCTTTGTTCCTCAAATACATGGGCAGACTTGTTGGCCATTTTAGTCAAAGTGTTGTAGTCAATGGCATTGAAATCAATGGCATTCTAAACAAAGATCTTTTGACAAAACAATCCAACTGTTTTGGAACAACAATGTCTGCTCAAGTTTCACAGCTCTCTAACCATCATGAAGCAGGTTCTATTTCACGTTTGTGGAGAATATTACAACCAAGTACTATCTTAAAACATACTATGAGTGAATATTTTCATTTATATGAATTATGTCAAACGATGATTTTGGGATCCGTGGAAGATGAAAGGGTGTTGAGTGCACTTTCATATATAAAATCTAAAGTTCGAAATAGGTTGGACAAAAATTTGGAGAATTGCTTGAGAGTATATGTGTCGGCCTATGAGGTGGAGGAGTTTCCTTACGAAAGAGCATTGTCACATTGGAGTTCTTTGGCAGAGAGAAGAGGTGTAACAAATATTGATAATGATGAGGATGATGGTAACACTGGTCAAATTGTGACGACAGAAATTTTGGGAATGAGTGCAGAACATTTTGTACAATCTGAAAAGAGTTTGTTCCAGCTTCCAACATTATGATGCAAGGATGCATTCATTTGATTTTATTTCACATATTATCATTTGATTTGATTTCACATATCAGAATGAGAGGAAGCTATCATTTGATTTGATTTCACATATCAGAATGAAAGGATGTTTTCATTTGATTTAATTTGAGTTCACATGTTATTATTTGATTTGATTTCACATATCTGAATGAAAGGATGCTATCATTTGATTTGATTTCACATATCAGAATGAAAGGATGCTATCATTTGTTTTGATTTCACATATCAAAATGAAAGGATGTTATCATTTGTTTTGATTTGAGTTCACATGTTATTATTTGATTTGATTTCACATATTATCATTTGATTTGATTTCACATATCATAATGAAAGGATGTTTTCATTTGATTTAATTTGAGTTCACATGTTATTATTTGATTTGATTTCACATATCTGAATGAAAGGATGCTATCATTTGATTTGATTTCATTTGATTTGATTCACATGTTACATTATTTTTCTTGTAATATTTGTTATTCATGAAAGTAATTGCCTATGCTGTATTTTCTTGACATTTCAAATTAATTCATATAACATAAAAGAACATCTTACTGCATTCACATAATTCAATATTACTTAATATATCAACACAAACAATCAAAACATAACAACATTCAAAACAAAGTTTTAAAAAGATAACACATATCAAACATTATTTCTTCCACTTCAAATTAAGAACAACAAACTTTTACATCATCATAAATAATCAAAACATACTCTCTTTCATTGAATTCAATATTTAAAGAAGATACCATTCATTCGTTATTTACAATACATATCAAACATTATTTCTTCCACTTAAAATTTCCAATAGATAACATATTTTTCGGAAATAGTCATTCATTGTTTCAATTCTCAAAAAGGATACCATTCATTTACAATTTACAATATATATCAAACATATCAAATATTATTTATTCCGCTTCAAATTAAAATATAACAATAATTAAAATAAAAACTTCAAAATGATAATATGAATTTTTCAGAAATTGCCTCTAACATTGTTTCAATTTTCAAAAAAGATACCAGTCTTTAAATATTTATAAAAATATAAAGATATAAAGAGTTTTTGTTTCACTTGAAACCCAACACAACAAAGATCTATTGTTTTTCAATGTTTCCTAAAGGTCCACCCACATCTACCTCAATATCTTTTTCTTCTAATGCCCTAACCCTAACCAAACTTTTCTGTTGTAGTGTTGATCCCCGATAACAAGGCACTCTCTTCCTTCACTGGATCTTCTTTGAAAGGTGCATTCAGCTCCTTCTCCTTTTCTTTCAGTTTAGCCTCGACATCCAGGCCCCCATATTTGATAACCTTCTTTAGGTAATTATTTTCTCTAACCGTCTGTTGTAACCTCTTCTTCAATTCAATAGCATTATTAATGCTAATTTTGGCAATCTTGATCAAAAATTTCATGGCACTGACTTGTTGCTTTAGGTGCTAGAAATTAGACTACAAAACAAAAATAAAAAAAGGTTAATATTTATAAACAAAACATATTTAACAAAAAAAATATTTTTTAGTTAGATGTAGAACTTACATCAGTTGTAAGTCGTGTTGTTTCTGCAACTGCTACTTTGTTCTGATCAAGTGCCCATTCATTGAAATATGCTTGGGCTTCTGCATTGAGGTTTTCCAAACGATTCATAACAACGACAAGAATTTCATCTCTGTATGTAGACTCGGCCTCCATAGTGCCAGATTCAGCTTTATGTAGCAAGGCATCGAGCTTTTGGGGCTCATTCTCCATCTTGAGAAACAACTCTTTTCTTTTTGAAAAATTCTTATATCGGCCATTGATGGCTTTAATCAAAACCTTGGCCCGATATTCCCATTCCTTCAATTTATCAATATCCGAAAGAAGAGTATTATGAACTACAACTTTACATGCATCGGCTAATAACACATTTTTAGAAACGTTTAGGATATCATCTTCTGTAATAGTACGGGCGACGACTTGTTGTGGGGTGGAGGGGGAAACTTTGGCGGCATCTACATTGACATCATCTTCTTCTCCATCAATGCCCTCTTCATCCTCAAGAATATCACTTGCCTTTAAAGGGAAATTTTTAGGATTCATACCCTGATAAAGAAAGTCACAATCAAGAGTTCCCGAGGGCATTTGAGATGCACTCTCAACATTTGAAAAATTCTCCAAGGTTAATATCGGTACAACAAAAATATTAGATGATGACACATTTTGTGTCTCTGTAGCACTTCTTGCATTGTGAGGTGGCGGTGTGAGGAACGTTTTACCATGCATGCGTGATTGGTTCCTCGTAGGTGGAACCTGAAGTGGATGGACCTAAACTTGCTTTGGGTGGACCTAAACCTGCTTGTGGCTATGGTTGTGGTTGTGGTTGTGGCTATGGTTGTGGTTGTGGCTGTGGTCATGGAGGGTCATATGGTGGAGCCATCCTTTTTTTTAGCCTTTTGAATCTACGAGGTCCCTCTGTTAAATTTCACACAAGAACATAAAATAAATCATTTGTAAATAACAATAGCATTAAAAAATATTTATTCAAAATATACATACCTGACTCAGACTCTACAACCATTGATGTTTCAACCATTTGCCCTTTGTCTGAAAAATACGTAAAACACATTAAAAAAACATAATTTTAAGTCAAAAAAATAAATCATTTAAAAAAGCATTTTTGAACAATGCAGAGTAAGGTTACCTTGTGGGTTGGAGGTAACCTCTTCTACGTCGACTGTAATTGTTTCTCCAGTAAAAGGTGTCGCAGGTGTATGTTGAATCCGACCATCATCAGACCTCACACGTTTGTTGGGAGTCATTGGTGATGACTGCGATTACGTGTCAGAATCAACAGATACTTCTAGAATCCTAAATGTGGCATCCCTCTTACTTGAATACTGAGATGCTCTTTTCTATTTTCAAAACAAAATTAGAGAATAAAAAGATAAAATTAAAAAAAGAAAATAAAGATATTTCAACAAATATTTTTACCTGTATCTCACCATCAGACATGCCAATAGACAACAAACTAGGGTGCAATGCAGTGGGAGGACTGCTCTGTTGAAGGTTGAAATAAGCTTCCTAAAATAAACAAAGAATAAAATTGTTGGTAGTCACTGTGTAAGCAGATGCTTGAATTTTCTGGGCACTCAAAAGGTCGTGCTTCAGGCGGTTGGAAATGTGCGTGCACCAGTCAAATTTACCACCATCAATACAACGAAGCAATAAATAAAGTGCCCAAAAAGGCATTTTTGTAGGTCGCCCCTACAGAATAAGCCTTGCCTGAAAAAATTCAATGCAAGCATATAGAAATTTGTCTCCAACATTCGAAATGTTTAAGCCCCTTTTGGACTTAGAAGAATTGACTAAAAAAAGAGAACATTATTAGAAAAAAAAAAATAAAACAAGGAGAACATTTTTAGAGAAATGAAACTATAGCAGAACAATATTTAATGTTAAATAAAAAATAAATTTTCAAATTATACCTTTCAGATTGTCAGGATGAACAACGTAAAGGTTTCCTAGGGTGGATTTATCATCGTCGGTTAAGGCGTACTGGTTGTTCACCAGTACACCATCCGAAAATGGTAGCCCTGTTAGTCACTGCACATCGGAGGGTTTAACCGAAAAAATAATTTCGTTGTTATCCACACGGATCAAAATAGTGCACACGTCATGGTTGTAACAAGAAACGATCCGTTGCATCAACTGAACGTTAATGTTCAACTGAGGCATCTTCAACACACCAGCAAGTCCAACGATGTAAATCCACTGGGAATCTCTATCAGGAGTGTTGAAAATGCTCTTGAGATTGGGGCAGAAGGTGTACTTGAAATGAACTTTGGATGGAAGAGGGGAGGAACAACTAGCCATCTCTGAAAAGCAAGAAAACGTTGGCAAAACCTTATAAAAATGATGCCAAAACACTCTAAAAATGCTGCCAAAATGCACTAAAATTGCTTGGAAATGCTCTAAAAATGCTCTAAAACCACTATGGAAAATGCCCTAAAAATGCTGGAAAAAGGTTTTAAAGTTGCTCTGGGAAAAGCTGCAAATGACCCTACAAATGAATTTATAGATTTTCTGCATGGCAAGAGTTAACGCATGAACGACACGTGGCAGAAGGGAGGACACGTGGCACCATATTATTTATGGTTATGGCGGTCGCCTTGTTCCACTCGCCATCTGCCAGTCGCCTTGTGCCACTCACCATCTATCAGTCGCCTTGCACCACTCGCCATCTATCAGTCGCCTTGCACCACTCGCCATCTATCAGTCACCATGTGCCACTCGCCTTCTGCCAGTCACCTAGTGCCACTCACCTTTTGCCACTCGCCATCTACTAGTCGCCATGTGCCACTCGCCATTTGTCAGTCGCCATGTGCCAGTCGCCTTCTGCTAGTCGCCTTCTGCCAGTCGCCTTCTGCTAGACGCCTTGTGTCAGTCACCTTCTACTAGTCACCTTCTGCCAATCGCCTTCTTCCAATCACCTTGTGGTAGTCCCCTTGTGTCAAACGCCTTCTACTAGTCGCATTTTTGCTAGTCGCCTTGTGACAGTCACCTTGTGTCAGTCGCCTTCTACCAGTCACCTTATGTCAGTCGCCTTCTGCAAGTCACCTTCTACCAGTCACCTTCTATTAGTCGCCTTGTGTTAGTCGCCTTATGCCAGTCGCCTTCTGCCAGTCACCTTATGTCAGTCGCCTTCTTCCAGTCGCCTTGTGTCAGTCGCCTTCTACTAGTCGCCTTGTGTCAGTCGCCTTCTGCCAGCCGCCTTCTATCAGTCGCCTTACGTCGAGTCGCCTTACGCGGTCGCCTTCATCAATCGCCTTTTTTCATCGCCTTCTGTCAATCGCCTTCTGATAATTTTGTTGATACTTGTAGTTGAAAAAAAAATCGCCATGTTTTGAAAAAAATTCTTCAAAATTTTGAAAAATTTGCCCCATAGTTTATACAGTTTTCACGTTGATTCACCCCGATTTGATAAATACTTTTTTGGTACTACCCCTTATGCATAACCATGTTTATATCTCCTCAATGCTAGCCATCCCCAAGGCAGTTCTTAAAGAATTGAATCAAATAAGCTATAGATTCATTTGGAGTGGAGTCAAGAAAAAATAAAAATGGGCATTGGTGAAATAGAATACTTTATGCCTACGGAGTAAGGAGGAAGGACTAGAAATCAGATCATTTATCAATAATAACAAGGCATTGGTGGCTAAGTTATATTGGAGATTGCTAAAATCTCCTAAGAAATTGTAGGCTAAAACTTTGAGGGCCAAATATGCAAATTATAAAACCTTGACAAAACTTATATGGTTTTCATTTCCTAGTAAAGGATCTCCCATGGGACTCAAATAGGAGATAATATGATCAAGGAAAGATTATTCTGGATTATCCATAATGGAAAAAATGCTAACTTTTGGATAGATATATGGGATGATCATTCTCTTCTAATAAATCAATTCTCAAGTCGAAGGCCATTGATGGAGAATCTACATAGGAACACTTAGGTTAAGGTAGCTAAATACTACAAGCCTTAAAGTAGTAGTTGGGTGGTAGGAAAGAAATGGATCCCAATAGAGGAGTGGCCAATCCAAATCTTGGAGGATCAGAGAAAATAAATCTATAGGATCATCTAGACGAGATCACTCTCATGGTACCAAGAGGAGGATACTCCTTGATGGGGTAAGAAAATAAAAGTGAATATATAGTTGTCTCTGGTTACTTAGCCCTCTACCAGAGTACTTCGAGCCCATTAAGTGATATATTCACACAATTATGGGCATAGAACCTTTGGAAAGTAAGATTATTTATTTGACTTCTACTTCATAAACAGTGTTGATAGGGGAACAATTGATGAAAAGAGGGATGCATGGGCCTTTTAGATGTGAGATGTGTTGGGATAATGAGAAAACAATCTCTCACCTTTTTATAGAATACCCCATCACAATCAAACTATAGAAACAAATGGTAACTTTGCTAGGCATTCATTAGTCTAAGATATCTTCTATACAACAACTTTAGAGGGAGTGACCTAAATAAGAGGAAATAGACCAACCCACTCAAAATTGTTTTTGGGTGGGGATGACTCTCCTTCCATGGAATTTGTGGAAGGAGAGAAATAATTGTATCTTGAACCAAGAGTACATAAACAACCACTTTGTCTGGTGAAGGATCATAACCAATATGAGGGAGTCAATCTAATACATGTTAAAGGAGCCCCAAAATCCTAACCAAAAGTGAATTTAGTTAACATCTATATTACAAGTGTCTCCAACGGTGGTCACATTAAAAAGGATAACTCCAAATCATGCAAAAGTAATTTGAATTGGGAATTGGAAACCTCCTCTAGAGGGATTGGGTAAAATTAATACAGATGGAGCCTCAAGGGGAAATCTAGAAAGAGCGAGGAATATACTGCCTCTCAAATGGTACCCCTTATTTTATCTTTGCAAAAAATCTAGGTATCTTATCCAATAACCTGGTAGAGGGATATGCCATCTTAAGGGGATTACAAGAGGCTCTAAAGATGGGGTGGAGGAAAATTTAGGTGGAATCAAACTCCCAAATTATGATTAACCACTTAAAAGGACTAGGCAAGCAAAAGAATATAGATTAGAGAATATATAGAATACTTGAGCAAATATAGATGACCCAACAATGCTTTGAGACAGTGGAGTTCATACAGATCTTTAGAGATCATAATAGGGTGGCAAATGTGATGGTTAACTAGGCTCGTGATCGAGGAAATCTCACTTGCTATGGATATCCTCCTAAACGGTGGCCTTAGTAGACCAATGAAACTCTTTTTTTTTTTTTACCATTAATAATAGTATGCTTGTTGTATCTAAATTTATATATCCTTGTTCTATATAATTACTCTTTTTTTTGCATAAATAATTGTAATATATTAAATGTAAGAGAGAATAGTCATACATCCTTCTTTAACCCTTGACTTAAAAACTTTCAATCCTGAAAAAACAAAAAATATAATCTAATTTTCAACTAATTTAATTTATTAATTTTTTTATTTAAAAAAAAAATAAATTAGGTGGCATATATGTTGTACAAGCACTTAAGACTTTGCCTAATATTTATTCACTGTGACATAATGTGTGCTTAATAATTATTCACCAAAATATTCTCTTGGGCCAGCAAGCTTTTGAAATGCGTGAATGACTTCCATTCCACCATTTTTTTTCTTTTTCGAAGATTTTAAAACTGATTCAAAGTTTCAATTCTAAAATTATATATTAGATTTATATAAGAGTTGAAGAGCAAGTGGGCAGTAAAAGTTTTCGAGTGGCTCCAAGTTCAAATCTCTCCCCCTTACATGATATAGATAGACTCCTATAACTTTGACGGAAAAAAACCCAAACACAAAATCTAATTCCAAAGTTTTGCTCTTTCAAAAAAAATTTATAAATTTATTATATATTACTATAATTAAATAAACACACAAACACCATCCTTCACAGACCATGGTTCGAGCTTTGTAAAGGGGGCTGTGGACGAGATTAATTTTATTACTTCAGCCCAAACTCAACTAGATATCTAAGATTTTATATATATATCCTCCCTTAAATTGTCAGATAAGAAAATGTACGACGCTTTCAAACATTTAAGGAAGTTTTCATGATAATTTTAATCTCAAGTCATCTGTCTTTTCCATCCCAATTAAATGTGTGAATCATCTCTCTTTTCCATCCCAATTAAATGTGTGAATGTGATAATTTTGCCAAATCTAAAACCAAACAAATTAAGACAACATTTTCAGACTGAACACAGATATCTATCTATGCAACAGGCAATCTGATCAGAAGAGTTGCGAAATCTGATACACATCAAACTCAAAAACTTTTCTTCTGTGTGGCACTATCTTCTTTCGACCAAATACATTTTATCCCAACACTCCCAAAACGTCAAGATCCATCCATTCCATAGAAGAACTCTCCATTGCCGTCAAACCTTCTAATAAATCATTCCCATCCATATCAGACCCACAAAACGGAGACCCAGAGATCAACTCATGATGTTCATCAGAGAACAGAAATTCAAATTTCCCATCCTCCTCTTCCTCTTCACCTTCCCTGACACAAGTACATTTGGTCCCCAGATTCAAATGACAGGGGTCCGAAAGCGTGGAACTGCTGAGAGACATCGAAACCGCAGAATCGCTCTGCAGACAGCAGGAATTATAATTAACACTCTGCCATAGCAAACATCTGGGCAACGCAATCTCCATTTCCAAGCTCTTCATCAACTTGGTAATCATCTCTTCCATTCCTACAATTCCTTTCAAATCCTCCTCCTCAGCATCAGCATCGGAGCTCTCCACATGCTGCTCTAACAACGCCATCAATTCTCCGTGAGCACTCATATCAATCTCAACCTTGTTATCTAAACCCAAGTCACTCTCATCAACACAGGTTCTGGAGCGCTTCGGTTGCCTTCTATTACCCTCCATAATGTAATCAAATTAGAGAACCCACTTACCAAACCACACAAAGCGAGTAATTAACTGATCCTTATATAATAGCATAAAAAATTATTATACTCCATTATATTTTTTGTTTGGTTACAATCATACTAATTTTAGTAACTGAAATTACAAAAGTTATTTTTATCAAATCTATTGTGTTTCGTTGTTGACTCAATCAAACCTATTATGCTTCGTTAGTGTTGACTCAACTGTCAGGCACTCAGAGGATTCACTTATACAAACAGGCTGTCCGTCGGTGTCAGGTGTCTTCTTGGTAAATATCTGGCTAGACAAAAACTTACCAATCCACTAGCTTTTCGAAGGTTTTATGATTTATGAAAGCGATATGGAGGGGAGGGTGAGCGTGAAGCTGCCATGGCGGTCGTTATCATGGCACGGGTTTTTCAGGGGATTTCATGGCGGATGGGATCGGGGGTCGCTTCGGTCGGGGCGGCACCGACAGAGCGGAGCTTCCTGTTTGGCTTTTGCACCGTCTGGGACAAAGATCCCATTAATAAAGCAGAAGTAGATGAAGATGAAAAATCAGGATGTGGACACTGCCAACTAACCACCCTTTTTTTCCTGTGGATGCCCACCTGCTCTATTAATTGAACCCACCCATGGATGTGATTTCTGACAGGTGCCCTCCAATTTCGCATCTCTCGCCACCAATTCGGCATCTTGGAGGTTGGCCATACATGGAGATGAGTTGTGTGTACCACCCGCCACAAATGCCTACGACCGACATGTCATGAATATTGCTGTCTTTCATTGCGTAAGGAATCTCCCAAGTTTTGCTGCTTTCCGTCTGCTTTACTTTAAGTATGAAGACAAGGACAAGGACGGACAGAGAAAGAAGAAAAAGCAAATAGAAAAAAGAGTTTTTCGTACTGTGATAGAAGTTGGATTGCATTTTGCAAGGTGGAAAGCTCCCTCTAATATTTAGTAGTAGTTTTTTTTTTTTAATAGGGTTGAATGTGAAAAGTATTCAAATGTTTGATCTCTGTATAATAAATTTGCATAACCACTCTACCTAGAAGTCGAGGCCTTTGATAACAGTTTCATGTGAAGGCTTGTTGGGCTCGAGAGAATGGTGTTCAGGAGCAGGTAAATAGAGGGTTGTTAGGCTTATAACAATTCTTGTTTGTTTCATTGACATTGGACTGATAGGTTAAGATCGGCAGTTTTACGCTTCTGTTCAACTTGAGGTGATAGGTTAAGATGGGTCCATTCAAGTTGGGTAGTTTCGAGTTAATTCGACTGACTTGAGTTGATGGGTGAAGATGGTCATCTTAAATTTTGATGAAAGATACAGTTGTAAGTGATTCGTAAAGAGAAATTATTTTAAATTATGTTCAAAAGTTTAAAAGAAATAAAATTATTAATAAATTAATTGTGAATTATCCATGGGTTAGGCAGATTGGTAAGTGTATGTGTGGCTTAGCATATATTAAGAAGAGACCTAGGTTCAAACTTTAAGGGGGAAGACAACCCTTTGCAAAGGTAGTAGTTTGCTCCGAATCCCTTTGAGTATGCACCTTACCACGATGACGATACGAACCCCAAGTGACCGGAGGTCCCCATCTCACATCAGGTCAACAAGAACGAGACAGATAGGTTTGTTGGGAGCAGTCCTGTGGTTTTACCAAGAAGAGACCTAGGTTCAAACCTTGGGGGCGAAGACAACCCTTTGCAAAGGTAGTAGTCTGCTCTGAATCCTCTGAGTATGCACCAGACCGCGATGGTCCCCATCTCACGTCAGGTCAACAAGAACAAGACATATAGGTTTGTTGGGAGCAGTCATGTAGTTTTACCAAGAAGAGACCTAGGTTCAAACCTTGGGGGGAAGACAACCCTTTGCAAAGGTAGTAGTCTGCTCTAAATCCTCTGAGTACGCGCCAGACCAACAACGACAATACGAACCCCAAGCGACAAGTGGTCCCCATCTCACGCTGAGTTAACAAGAACGAGACAAATAGGTTTGTTGGGAGCAGTCCTGTGGTTGTAACAAACTTTCTTATGTAATAATAAAAAATAGTTAATTGTGAATTTACTGAAAAATAAGTTATATGTGGTTTTAATTGGAGGTTATTTTTATCAAAATACTAAAATATTATATTAGTCGTCAGATTAGTTAAATAATATCCATCATCCTTTTTTATCATATTTTTTTAATTTTTGTTCTACTAAATATTTTCTTTAACTTCCTCGAAATGTTATGTTTTCACAATCAGCTCTTTAACATCATTTTGATTAAGAGATAAATTTTCACATACTAGTTACTTTTTAAAATATAAATTTCACCAAGATGAAGATCAACACTAAGATTGACTAAATTATATGCTACCCAATTTGTTTTTTATAAATATGCTCACCATTCCAAGAGGTTGTCTCCAATAATAGGTGATGAACATCAACGATAATATTATTTTTTATCCAATCGTCACATTTTTTTTTTTGATAGCATTAATGATAATTTGTGAATCCCTCTCATTTGAAATATATTTCTATCCTTTTCCTATTGCAATTTTAATCCGTGTAAGAAATGCCCTAGCCTTTGCATAGTTTTTAGGTGAAGTTCCATATGATTGTGAGTGAGGAGAATTTTGTCTTCATTATTTCTAAAAAAACCACCTCCACCAAATTTTCCTAGATTTTCTTTAGAAGTGCCATCAAAATTAATTTTGATAAACACAATTTCTAGACATTTTCATTTTACCCTAGATCAAAGTAGATCCTTTGATTTAATTATATTATTGCAAATAAGTCTTTCATGCATGTTCAAATCCTGTAACCAAGTTGTTACCACCTCTTTTTCTATACTTAACACATCTTATAATGAGCACCATATTTATAGACATTATGCAAGAAAGGAAATGCTATAGTTCCAAAACTGGGCATGATTTTGAGATTTATTTTTGAAATTTTATTATTCCTTTCAAGCTATAATTTCCAACACATAATGTCAAGGCCAATCCTCCACAAAATATATAATACTTTAGATTTGAAATAATTAATCCAATATTTCTTCAATATTTTCAATGTTGATAGAGCTACTCAATATATTTTCATATTTTGAAAAAAGTAACCTTAAATGGTGTGAGCAAAGGGACACTAAAGAAGTAAATGGTCTGATATTTCTAAATCTTTCTCATACAAGACACATTTAAAAAGCCTATGATATCCCCTTCTTTGTAGACTCTCTACTATAAGAATCTTACTTTGAATTACTAACCAAAGGAATGTTGAGGCCTTAGAAAGAGACTCTAGTGAACAATTATTCTTCCAAGGAAAATCTTAAGGAGTAGGAAATTTTGATTGCTCTAAATTCTTATATCCCAACTTGATCGAGTATATACCATCCTTTGATAGATCCCAAACGAACTCATTTTTTCATGTAAAAATAGGCTAATAAACACTTGAAGCATCTTTTGAAGTTCATCTATAATTTATTTGAGTTCCTCTTCTTCAACCAATTTACTATAAAATATTAATAATGTTGATAGAGCTCATATTAATATAGTCTTTGACTTTTGGACAATTACAAGCTAGGTATGCTTGATCCAATGGTTTCCATTTTGAATCAAGAGATAAGAGGATAAGGATTCAACCAAGAATTAAATAAAATTTTGCATAATTCCCCTCATTGAATGACCATCTAATATATTTTTTATTAATTACAAACTATTTGGTATGAAGTTCCATGTTGATGACCTAGGTGTTGTAGGTGAGTTGGAGAGGAGAGGGCAATCCTCCAAAGGAGGTCCCAGGTTCAAATCTCCACCCTACCAAAAAGTTGAATTGGGTATCCAAAATCCAAATGATAATGTTGGTGCGGGTAGGGTCGGGTGTGACTCCCAAGTGACTTTCACGGTGTAGAACCCCCTATTCGTCGTCTCTTAGACCAAGGCGGCCCCACAAGGGGTTTTTCACTTTTAAAAGAACCCAGGTGTTGTAGGTGAGTTGGAGAGGAGAGGGCAATCCTCCAAGGGAGGTCCCAAGTTCAAATCTCCACCCTACCAAAAAGATGAATTGGGTATCCAAAATCCAATTGATAATGTTGGTGCGAGCAGGGTCGGGTGCGACTCCCGGATGACTTGGTCTTGGATGACTCCAGACCAAGGCGGCTCCATAAGGGGTTTTTCGCTTTAAAAAAAAAAAAAGTTCCATGTTGATGATAATTTGGGTAGGGTTCTTTTCCTAAATAATTTCATTGCATCAAGAGAACCTATATATTTTTGAAGTAATATTTTTGCTCAATTCTTTCCTTGATCTCTAAATAATCTCCACCCAATATTTACCTATAATTCCAAACTCAAACTCATAAGTCTATATTTTCACGAGCTTGCTCTTCTAATATTCTTTCCTTTGCAAACCCTATCCTACTTACAAAGAGGAAACCTAAATTTTCCCTCAACCTTCCAAAAAAAAGTATCTATGATTTTTATCAAATTTTGATGCCAAACCTATATGAAATCTTGAAAGTGAAATCATATAAATAGGGATGAATTGCAATGTAGTACTTGTGAGTTGTAGCCTTCCCACCATGGTTAAGAACTTACCTTTCCAACCTGCCAAACAAGATTTCATTCTATCCAACAAAAAAGAGCCAAAGATCCTTTTTTGTTCCTTTGTGAGATAAAGGAATACTCAAGTAGGTTGATGAAATTTTTTCTAAACCCTAAAATATTCACAATAATTTATTGTACATCTATGGAATTGTTAATAAAAAAATCCTAGATTTTGCAGTACTAACCAAATGCCGAATAACCTGCTCATAGCATGGTAATATTGATTTAAACTCTAGGACATCATAGACTGAGGGATGGTCCAAAATAAAAGTATCATCAACAAATTGAAGATGAGATTGGAAGGGACCATTTTTTGCAACTTGAATACCTTTAATTTTTTCTTTCATTTTTTCCTTTAAGAAATCTATCTCTAATGCCTTTGCATAAATAATGAATAGATAAAGAGATAAGGAATCACCTTGATAGAGTCCACAAGATGTCTTTAAGTAACCAATAGGAGAACCATTGATCAAAATAGAATATTTCACAATGTTATAACAACATTTAATCCATTCACACCAACTATAATCAAAACCAAACTTTTTTAGAACATAATATAGAAAATTGTAGGAAACCCTATTATATACTTTGTTCATATCTAATTTCATAAGCATGTCTAGTTTTTTCATCGAATGTAGAGAATGCATGGCCTCTTATGCAATTATTATACCATTAATAATTTGCTTACTATAAACAAAACATATTGTTTCTCTAAGATAACATAATCTAAAATGAGTTTCAACTTGTTTGACATAATATTTGAAACAATATTATAAATTATATAAAAAAGGCTTATTAGATGAAAACTATCAAAATATTTTGTCTCACCTTTCTTAGGAACCAATGTAATAAAAATGACAATGATCTCACTTATTATAGCCTTCCTTTTATAGGCCTCTTCAACCACAACTAACATATCACTCTTCAATAAATCCCAAAATTATTGAATAAAAATTGTAGGAAATCCATTGGGGCCAAGTGCCTTGTTACGATTGAAAGATAAAATTGCTTCATGTAGCTCCTCCATAGATTTCTTCTTCATAAAGATTTCATTTTTTTCCTATGTGAATTTCATGGAATATTTTACAAAATCTTATCTTGTGCTTCCTTATCTTGTCCAATATCTAACAAAATATTTTTGAAATAATTAATTTATTTCTTTTTTATATCTTCTTCATCCTCGATACTTCTTCCATCTAGAGATAAAATACTTTTTATGTGATGAAGAAAATTTTATTTTATTATATCATGAACTTTTTTTTTCATTTCCATCTCCTTCCTTGAGATATGACTCCTTTTTCAATGCATTATGATAATAAAAAAGATTTTTTTTTCTTTCACATAAGAATCCTAATCGTTTCCATTAGTTTCTACCATCTCTTGTAAATGTTATAGCTTGGATTCCATTTATTTATTTCTTTTAAAATGTTACAAAATATTTGGCATTCCAAATCTTCATTTGCTTCTTTGAATATTTTATATTTTTAACAAACCTATACATATATGATATTTCACATTTTGATTCATCCCACCATAACATAACAATCTGGAATAAATTAGGGTCTTGAAGCCATACAAAAATGGATTTGGATGATCATTTGGGTAAATCACAAGTCAAAAGAATGGATTTATGATATGATCCTACTCTCAATAAACTATTTGAAGAGATTATATAATATTTTTGTAACCATTTATTAAATAATGTGAATCTATCTGATCTTTCTACTATATGAGTTTACTCAACGCATCTATTATTGTATGTATATTGAAAACTTGAAGGTCTAACATCCCAAAGGTCATTTATATTGAAAAATGAAGCAAAATATTGGATTTATTTAGACCATCATAAAATACCATCCTTCTTTTCTAGAGGAGATAGAATAATGTTGATATCACCCCAAAGAATCCATAGATCACATTGAGTCATCATTGTATTTGAAAAAAATATTGTAATGTCCTTCCAACATATTTATTGAGGAGTAACTATAGTTAGAAAATATACATTTATAACCCCATAAAATCTAGCTATATGTTTAGAATGCTTAGGATATTTGGAATGCAATAAAGTAAAACAAGTAAAGAAAAATAGTAAGAAATAAATAATTTTACTAAACTCGTAGAAATGTCTCACCTTGATGATTTCTTGCCTTGAAACTTTAACTTGATGGTCTTTACTCCTTGATGATTTGATGATGCTTGTTTAGATGTTTAGTTTTGTGCTCCACCTTGATCTTGAGACAAGAAGGAAACTAGTGGAAGGAAGGTATAGAAGAGCTAAGTGGATTTTTTAGAAGACTCTAAGTAATGATGATTGTCTCAACTGGAAGTCAATATTGACACATAGATGAAAGGAGGATTTATAGAAAAAAAGACTTTTGCTAAATGTTATTTGACTAGTTCATTGAGATAGGACAAATATGTAAGTGATGAATTGATGTCTAAATAACCTAACTTGGTGTTGTATTTTATACATTTTTATAATTTGAATCCACCTTGACAATAATTGACTATTTCTAAATCCTCTAGTCGATTTAAGTGGTAGATGATAAATTAAGGAGTGATATATATCTATATATGTCTATCTATCTATCTATCTATCTATGTATATATAGGTAGATATTATATATTTATATAGATAGATAGAAATATATAGATATATCACTCCTTGAATTATTATCAACCACTTAAAATCTATCTATCTATATATGTGTGTGTGTGTGTTTGTAACCAAGAAGTGATATAATTAACCCTAATAAACCTAATTATAAAGTATTATATAGTTTTAACTTTATTTCAACAAGAGTTCCTAAAATTGGGTCCGAGGTGTAGACCAATTGGTTCATCCAAACCCCATAAGGGGACGGAGGTCCGAGGTTCAAATCTCGGGCCTCGTCGGACTGAACGCTTGTCCCTTTCCTGGTGCTTTCAGTTGCGTAAAATGTTTAAAATGATTGTGGCATGGTGGTTATAGGGGTGGACTGTGCGAAGATCTGTGTGGCGGCTTCTGGGGTGGACAACGCAGAATACTGTGGCGGCCATAAAAAGCTAGACATCCTGCCCGGATTCGTGGCGGCTACCGATTCCACCATGTAAATTCAAAAAAAAAAAAAACAAGAGTTCCTACAATTGGCACTTCAACCTAAAATAAAACTATTTTATTGAACTTTAAGGTATTGTAGTATATAATGGAATGCTACCAAAATATAAAGGTTCTCTAGACAATGTTGATAGACACTATACTTGGTAAAGGTAGAAAGAAAAAAAGAAGAAAAGAAAATGGAAATTAAGGATAAATTAGGATAGGAAAGGACTATTAAAGGCTTCTAAGGATAACTTGCCTCGTTTTTTATCCATCCACATCTATGGTATTTATTTGCAAAGCAAAATAAAAAAAAATAACTCCATACCTTTCATTATCCAAATCCTTAGTATACGTAGATGAATGGGTTGTGCAAAAATGTACTTTATTTTTGAAATCCTTTGACAATTTGCTTAAAACCTACATTGAATGCTTGTACATTATGGCTAAATTTATTTTTAATCAAGAAATCAAAAGCCATATCTTATTTCGAAGAATCAATAAGCATTATGATAGTTTTGAGCTTAATTAAGTGGTTTCTAATTAGATTCATGAATGAAGCTTAAGAAATAATAAATATATTGGGAGAAATATTTAACCATTTTTTTCAATGGATTATTTGAGATTGAAATGGGACCCACCCATATTACATCCTCACCACATAATGGTAT
The DNA here is from genome assembly GCA_028583015.1 of Wollemia nobilis. Classification (NCBI taxonomy): domain Eukaryota; kingdom Viridiplantae; phylum Streptophyta; class Pinopsida; order Araucariales; family Araucariaceae; genus Wollemia; species Wollemia nobilis. Next base: position 2,497,784 of record JAQPPZ010017048.1, on the reverse strand, counting down.
TACAACAAATCTTGGATATTATTCATGTATCATTTGGCAAGATTCAAACCTGGATCTCCACCTTGAAATGTTGAGGAATCTAACCGGTTGAGCTAATGCCAGAAAAGCTTTAACCTTAATCAAAATATTACCAATGGTTAAACAAACAAAATCTATATGGTGTTATGCTTATATTTATGTAAAGCAAGTGATAAACTCTATAGCAAAATGGATCAATCCTTGTGTATTAGTATAAGATCCAAATTTTAAATGTGTGACTACTAGAAAAAGAATTTTATCTCTATTCAATGTGCATCCAAGTATCTAACATATTTTCTTGACTGAAAAAACTATTTAAAATACTACTAGTATGAACTCAATATTTTTTTACAATGAGTTGTTATTTTGGTAAAACAAAATCATGATGGTGGGTCTTAGAAGTGGTTTGCATTGTGAGAGGTATATGTCATACTTTATTAAGGTCATAATTCTTGGACTCTATGCATGATATGTTTGATTAAAATTTATATACCATATAATGGAAATATATATTTTTTGTTATAAAATTGCTAGTTTCATTATGATTGATTTCATAGTCGAGGAGTGACCCCTATTCTTAGTTAAAAAAATAACTATTGTTCCTTTCTTAAGATTGTGTTGAATTAACTTATGTTTCTTTCTTGAAACTATATATTTATATGGTATACCCTTTTGGTCATAATTTTATCACTATACCTTGATTATAATTAAGGGATTGTATAACAAATTTGACCACTATACATTGTTCGTGATTGAGCGTCCAATGAAAGATTTGATCTTGGAAGAACTTTGTAAGTAGGAATGAATATATATACATATATTTTAATTCCTTTAAACATGGATGCATATATAATTATTATTGTTATTATTTCTTTGTTATGTGGATTATTAAATTTATCTTGAAATCTTGCTATGGCTAGTAATAATATAAGATCATATTTAGATTTAAATTTGATGTTATTTTTATAAACATAAAAATTATAGTCATGTGACACCTTTAGATCTTAAAAAGGAAGAATTATATTTTTAGGTTGAATTTTATAGTAGTTGTTAGAAACAAATATAATTAATCATATTACAAAAAATGGTAAAAATAACTAACAATAGGTAATGCATGTCATATATAAGGATGCTTGTGGAAACCAAATTATCTTACTAAAGGAAAAAATAAGAAACTCTAACCAATAACAAAATGGTTGGTACGGGGGGGTATTTATACCCAAGTATAAGAGATCTTTAGGTCAATGTTAAGGAATTGACCTTTAGGATGATTAATAAATTATTACAAAATATTCACCCATACAAGGTGTACAAGGTCCCAAAGGCCATATACAAAGAGTATAATGCAAAGTAATCCATAGAATCAAATCAAATTTAGCCACAAAATATTTCAACATCCCTACTTAAGTTAAATGAGAGACATAAAAAGAGACCCTTCTATGCATGAAGAAATTCCCATATGCACACAAAAGGTACCTTGGGCATGAACTTGGTAAAAATACCTATTATCTACTCTACTAATGCCACAAAAACAAGGTCAAGCATCATAAATTCATTGCACATAGTACATAAAAGTCTCATTGTTCTTATTTCACTAACGAAACATTAGATCATGGATAAGTTAGGTGGTACTTTGATTGTCACAATGAAGAGTGAATGGGTGGGACTAAGAAATTCTCACTTTCTCCAAGATCATAAACAGTCAATGAAGGTCTTTCATGGCCTCATTGGTAGGACAATATTTAGCTTCCATAGAAGACTATGAATTAGTGAAATACTATCTAGAACACTAAGAAATAAGGTTAGAACCAAGGTAGAAAATAAAACCTATAGTGGAGCATCCTTGATCTAAATGACCAACCCAATATACATCTAACAATCCTATCAATATTAGAGGTGCACCAAGTGAATAATGAATACACCTATGATATTTAACTATAATGTACCAAAAAATCCTCTTGGTCATGGTCTACTGATTTTCATGAGGTTCTTATGTATACCTAAATTAGTAGCCAACTACAAATGCAATGTTCGGTTGAGTGTGGGTGAGGTAAAAGAAACCTCCCACAAGGGACTAGTAGAGAGCGGAATCAACCAAGGGATTTATGCAATCTAACTGATGCTTCAATCCATAAGAAAAATAGTCCTATTAGATTTACAATCATTCATCCTATAATATTGAAGATATCCAAGGTATATATAGGTTGCAAGATAGTGATCCTCGAGGAATTCTAGTCAATTTGAATACCCAAAAAGTAATGTAAAAGCCCTAAATATATCATCTTAATGACAAAATAATCAAAGTATCCCCATCATTATATTTTATGTAAACATCATGTTTTAACTCACATTGTCAAAACCCACAAATAATAAATAAGAAGAAGATCTTTGCATATAAAGCACATGATGTTTGCTTAAGCCCATATAAGGACTTAGTTAAATGACATCAAATTAATGGGACCTTTAAGTTTAGAACCAGATGACTACTACCTATAAATATCCTTCTAAATATCACCATTAAGGAAGACACTCTTCACATTAATTTGATGTTCCTTCTAACCATAAGAAGCAACTATGGATAAGATCATCCAAATAGAATCCATTTGAGAAAATAGGGAAAATATATTTGACAAATTTATTCCCTCCTCCTAAGAGATTATCTTAGAAAAAAGGTGTACCTTGTGCTTCTTTGCATGACTATCCAAAGTGAATATCATCTTATGGACCCATTTACACCCAACAAAATTATTCCCTTATAGAAGAGGAGCAAGATCCCATGTCTGATTCTTCATCAAATATTCATACTTAATAATCATAACATCTTCACATTATAATGAGAGGATCTTCAAAACAACCTTTAAGATCAAGGTCCAAGAAGGGGCCTTTCAATGTTACTTCATAGAAATAATTGGATGAGTAACCTAAAGGAGATTTTGAACCCAGTTGTATGTTGAACAAGCCAAGGAATAGCTAATAACATGCTAAGAAGGAGCAATATTAGAATCCAAAACTTGAGCATCCAAATCATAGTCACCACCTACCTCAACATATATCATTGTGGCACATGGAACTGTTGTGGCCATTGCACAACTACCCCCAAGACTTGGGGACCCACCTTTTCATTTTGAAGTTTTGAGTATTTTTGTGGTTTGTTTCGAGTGATGATTTTGATAGGCCCATGTCAAGGAAGTTATTGTGTAGGTTTGTAGGTGCTTTGGTTTAGTCTTTCAATTTTTTTTAGTTGGTTTTCGTTTGAGTGTAAATGTTTGATTAATTTCAATCATCTGGATTAACTTAATGAAAGTGGTGAAATTAATTAAATTAAATTTAAAATAAAAATAAAACAAGAAAAAATAAAAAATAAAATAAACAAACAAAAGAAACAAAATAAATATTTAATAAATAAAACATTTAAAATGATATATTAATATATATACATATATATTAATAAATAAATCAAAATAAAAAATAAAGAATTTTTTTTATATATACTTACTTTTCCACAACAATGAAAAAGTTCTTTTAGAGCTTTTAAAGTGTATAACTTTAAAGTTTTAGAATTAAATAGTGTATGGTTTGTTATTATTATTATTATTTTAATTTTAATGTTAGTTTTTAAAAGGCTAATTCATGTGTTTTTTTATATGCAGGCAAGGTAACGCCCAAGCGGATTAAAAAAAAGAACGGCCCAAAATCTATTATTAATGGGCCACGAAATGAGTGTTGGTGGTAAAGTAAAACAAACAGACCATTCGAAATCCGCATGCAAGAAAATGAATAATTAGAAAACAGAAGAGAGGCCATTTGAAAGAGATGAAACGGAAGGATTGTTATACTAAAAACAGAGAAGGTGAAAACCAAACAAAGGGTAAGCGGGAAATGAAACGAAGAGACCTGTTGATTGAAACCTATGTTTGGAAGCTAGATGGGAAAGGACGTACTCAGAAATGTTAAATATCCATTAAATCCATTGAAACAGGGGCTGGATCTTTGGAGAGGAGAGCCACACCATTGGACTGAGTTCACCACATGATGCCAATTTTGGGCATGGTTTTCTGCACTTGTAGTTGAATATTGAAAATATTTTTGCTGCAATATATTGGAGATACTTCAGGTTTTAATGCATGTTAATGGTTGACTTGTTTTCATTTTTGGTATATTGCACCATTTCCTTAGAAGATTGCACCGCGTTAGTTGTTTGATTGCGTTAATTTGGGTCACACTAATGCTGGTTTTGTGCAGAATACTAATGCTTGCAGGGTCTGTGGAGGAACTTCTGGGTTGCAACACTTTGTTTGATTTCTTTTATTTCATTTTATTTTATTTTTCTAACCCTTCTTTTTGTAATTTTTTTTTAATTTTCGGCGATTAAAATAAAAATAAAAAATCAAACTCCAAAAATAAATACATGGGTGTGAAGAATGAGCTTCAATATTTCATCCGAAACAACTTCGAACTCATTCCGAAGCCATTTTGATTTTATAAAAATTATTAAAAATTGTTGTTTTATGAGGGTTTTATAATTTCGAAATTTTCATATTTTTGCATTTTTGAAGGTAAATCAATTCTGCAGCTTTGCATTTATGTTCACAAGCAATAAATGAACTTCCCTTTATGAAAATTTCAATTTCATTAAAGGGGGGTAATTTTTATGGCATTCCATAGGCCATCATTTTTAGAGCAATAAATTGCCTTTTCTTTATGAAAATTCTGATTTCATTAAAGAGAGGTAATTTATTATTATATCAAAGGCTATTGTTTTCAAAGCATTAAATTATTTCTTCTTTATGAAAATTATTTCATTAAAGAGGGATAATTATAATGACATTTTAAGGCCCTTACATTTCATGGTTATTCATGCATATTTATTTCCTTTTATTTTATTCATCAAGGCAAATTAAAAGGAATCCAATCTTCATTTCACATTCATATTTAGAGAGATTTTAATCTTCTATTTTAATATTCAAAGTAGGGTTTAAAGAAGCTAAAAACTTGTTTAAATCTACTTAATAAAGGAAGATAAAATCTACCTAAAATCCTCCAAGATAAAATGAACTAAGGCTTACATCATGGTCATATGAGGGCCAATTCACATTTTCATTTCTTTTAAGTTTCATGAACAATTATTAGCATAGCATAATAAAATAAACCAACATAGACCCCTTGTTAACAGTTACTTGCAAATCACTAAGGTATTCCTAGCACTCACTTGATATATCTTCACAAGATTACAAGCACACATAAGTAAAAGGAACCTTGGAGAAGTTGTTTTTATTTTAACTTCTTTGCAAGAGAGGGTTTTGTGATCAAAATCCTAAGTGTGAGTGTGGTTTTGCAATTGGGTAAAATTACCACTCAACATTTTGGTGCTAGAAGGAGGGCATGAATTGGTTTACTTTATTTCTATTTAGATGCTAAATTGTTCATGTTTACTTGAAAGATTTATTTGAAGGCATTGGTCTTGACTAACGAGGTTTTGTTGATGTATGATCACTTTCATTGATTCAAACATTCTCTAATTGATGATGCATTGATGCTAACCTTTTTGCAAATTTGAGAATGTTCCTTAATGTCATGGTTTAATTGATGCATATCTTTTGGTTGATGCTAACTTGATGATCTATATGTTAAACATTTGAAAATTGTTAGTCATTTCATGCTTCTTTGCAAGATATCTTTATTTGACTAACAAAATTGGTACTAAAGTTATTCTTTGAGTTTCACTAATGACAATATTTGATCAAATAAGAGCAAGAATGGCATCTTTGTTAGGTGACCATTACAATTGTTTAAACATGCATGGAATAACTCATCAGATTCCTAAATATGTATTGGAATTTGCCTCTAGTTTAGGCATGATGTGGCATTAGGACACATATAAGATTTAGATACAAGGACATGTTAATTCATTTGCAAATTATCCATGAGGATGTTGCTTGTAGGATGTTCTCATACACATTGGATGAGGTTGCATTGAACTGGTACATCCACTTACCTCTAGATTCTAGCATGTCTTGGGTACAACTAGAAGCAATATTTCTTGACCATTTTGGAAATCAAGTTGACCCAGTTGTGATAAATAATTAGTTTATCTCTATTTGTAAGGAAACTAATGAGTCCATGAGTCAATTCAATGAAAGGTTCCATAGGGCATATATCAAAATGGATACCCATTACATTATCAAAAGAAGAAGCCATTCAAGTATACATGGAAGCCTTAGACCCTTCAATTGCTAAACTTCTAGAGGTAGGTCTTGAAGAGTTGTCCTTGCCTAGAGCCTACAATGCCGCAATAGTATTGGATCAATGGTGGATGGTGCTCACTAAGAAACTACCCATGAGTCATACTGAGGATCAACCTCCTCCTATGATGAACTATTCTTTAGGAGGTATGGATTCCAACCAATGCCAACCATCCAATGTAGCACCCTTGAATCAAATGATGCCTAAGGTGAACAATCAATGGGATGAGGTTGAATGTCCAAATTTCACAACCACCCTAGATATCATCCAAGAGGAAGAGCAAGTGTCAAAACCAACATCCACCAAGGAGGATGGTGATGAGCAAACCCATCAAGACTTAGAGATTGACCCAATGTTGAAAATATATGAGCCTTTAGAGATAAAGGGCTTGGAATCATTATTTACACAAGAGGATTGGGATAATCTCAAAAAGAGTGAAATGGAATTTGAAAAGGAGTCAATGGATGAAAATGGTATAGAAAGCATGATAGAATTTCACCACTTGTTTTTGAAAAACACTTTGGATGAGATTGTTGAAACTAATGGTCAAGAAAACCCACACCTTCCAAATTGTGATAAAATTGAATTTTGGGTTACAAATGTGGATTGTGATCTTGCAAGCTTGAATACAAAGAGTAGCCCACTTTTGGAAATAATTGAACCATCTAAGGAAGGTGAAGGTGAATTTGATGAGAAACACATTGATGAATTGGAAGATGTTGAAGAAGTAGTTGAGCGTCACCACGTGATTTTGGAAGATGATTACTATGATTCTTGGAAGAAGTGGGAAGAATACGCTCACTCCAAACCTTCTAATGAAACTTTTGTGTCAATTGATATGCAGGATAATACTATTGCTTTCTCGCATGAGGATATTACAAGTCCTGTACAATATGAGAATGTTTTGGAAGAAGGGTTGGAATCTCATCAAGTGTTGGAAAATGATAATGACCCTATTACCATGGATAAAGGAGAAAAAGAATTGATAGATGAAGATGAAGATCATGCCAAAGATACAATAGAGTTTCATCCCATGGACTTAGATGACAATTTTTATAATGGTTGGGGTAGATATGAAGAATCATTGATTGTTCACACCCCTATTGATGAAATTTCTATTGATATGCAGGATGCCAAAAATGCTATCTCACACGAAGATCTTGTAATTCTTGTACAATCAAAAAATGGCATGCCACTTACAAAAATGGAAAATATTCATAAGTTCGATCATGTTGAATATGAGTTTGTTGAAGACATTTTTGAAATAGAAGAGGAAGAAAGGATAAATGTTTCCTATGATTCAATTGTTTGGGATCAGGAAGAATTAAAGCCTCCTCTTTCATATTGGAATACTGAAAACTTGGGTACAAATTCACATGATTGTCTTGAAGATTTTGAGGAAGAAATACCATGGATGGTTAACAAGGAATTGGAATTTTCTACTCATCCAAAAGAAAACATTGCTCTATTTGATCAACAAAAGTTATGTTTTGAAAAGGATGGACATGCTTTTGATTGGGTTTCTAATTTTGACATTTTTGATGAACAGGTAATCAATGAATATGAAAGACTACAAGAGGATGATGAAGGTAAATACCAAGAGGAAATCACAAAGGTTCATCAAGTCTTGGTAAATGAAAGTGCACAAAAGGTAGAATCTCACCTTTTATGTTCAACCATGCGAACTCCAGGTGAAAGCTTACCTAATCATTCATTGGATTCAAATGTTATGTATGATGAAATACCATTAGAGGTGAATGAAGAACTAGAGTTGATTTCTACTCACACCTCTAATAATATTGCTTTGTTGAATGAAAGAGAAATTGATATGCTTGAATTATTGAATCAAATTCATCAACAATTGATAATGGAATCTAGGATAAAAACCTATAATGATATTCATTTAATAGATATCCTAGATGCTTGCAAATTGTTGTATAAGTTTGATTGGCCTAAAAACATGCAAAATGATGTGGCTTCAAAATTTTTAGAAATAGGCTCCTACTTGAAAGATCTCATATTTGAAAAGGAAAGCCTAATTCTAGATAATGAATTGAATTGTGAAATCTACATGTTAAGGAATAGACAAGAAGTAATTGAAAATCAATTATTGTCTAATCAATTTAATGATTTGAAGCTCCACTATGGGATTACTAATGGACCCTCGAATCAAATTGGTGGGGTGAGAGAGGCAAGATGAAAATTGTTGCATTGTTTGGCCTAATCTTGTTTTCATTGGATTCCTATAAAACTTGGCTTGCATATCATGTTATATGTCTTTTGAAATGTGCTAATCATGTTTGGGATCTAGGGAAGTGATGGCTCAAAATTTGCATCCTTTTGTACCATATGTATATTTTTGTATATAGTTTTGGTTTTCATGTGCTTTTGGTTTGACAAGTTGTGTTTTGCTTTCTTGTTAGTTTGCATTAGGTTAGAGTTTGGTTTGTGTTTTTAGTTCTTGTGTTTTGGGTTGTTCCCTTGTTTTGAGGTGATGTTTTGTGGTTGCTAACTAATGGCCTCTTGATCATTTTTGTGTTCCTTTGTTAAGTAGGTTGGAACACCTAATCTGAAAGCAGGTGAACCTAAGAAAAGGGGGATGAATTATTTTGTGATCATGCTCATATTTTGGGACTAAAATGGTGGAGAGTAGAACAATGAAATATTTTGCTAAAGCTCCACATGTAACTCACATATTAAAGGGTATTTTTGGAAGTCTTGAAGGATGAAGTTATCTTGATTTGCAAATTAAGGTAAAAATTCAACATGCTCAAATCTCTATGCTTCCGTGATACATAGAGGATTGCAAAGTTATCTATAAAAGAAAAAAAACAAGCATTGAAAAGATTGATCAAATCAGTCATCAAGTTTAGATAAACTCTACCGGGGCTATGGACGCCTGATTGGTAGTGGGGCTCTGTCTAGACATAGCTCGATATATAAAAAAAGAGCTTTGAAAAGCTTGATCAAATTAGTTACCTAGTTTAGAAAATCTCCATCGGGGCTATGGATGCCTGACTGGCAATGGGGCTCTATCTGCTTATGTTCAAAGGTTAAACTATTATTCAAAATGAAATATTATGAGCCATGCTTCATAGCCTAAATGCAAGTCGAGATGATGGAATCCAGATGGTTTTCAAGGATACAAAATAAATCACTTTTTCACACACTAAGCAAAGGCAGATGGATTAGTTGTTTTTATTTGAAGTTTTTACCCCCACCTTCTTGGGACATCACTAAATAATTTTTATTTCGCTGATATTTTATGTTCTCATTTCATATTTGGTTCTTCATCTGAAATGCTCAAGAGCATTTCCCAATAGAGTCACCATTTGTTGTGGCCATTGCACAACTCACCCCAAGACTTGGGGACCCACCTTTTCATTTTGAAGTTTTGAGTATTTTTGTGGTTTGTTTCGAGTGATGATTTTGATAGGCCCATGCCAAGGAAGTCATTGTGTAGGTTTGTAGGTGCTTTGGTTTAGTCTTTCAATTTCTTTTAGTTGGTCTTCATTTGAGTGTAAATGTTTGATTAATTTCAATCCTCTGGATTAACTTAATTCAAGTGGTGAAATTAATTAAATCAAATTTAAAATAAAAATAAAACAAGAAAAAAGAAAAAAAGAAAAAAAAATAAATAAACAAAAGAAAACAAACAAATATTTAATAAATAAACATTTAAAATGATATATATATATATATATATCAAAAAAAAAAAATAAAGAAAAAGAAAAAAAAAAAAATATATATATATATATACTTTTCCACAACCGTGGAAAAGTTCTTTTAGAGCTTTTAAAGTGTTTAACTTTAAAGTTTTAGAATTTAATAGCGTGTGGTTTGTAATTTTTTTTTTAATGTTAGTTTTTAAAAGGCTAATTCACATGTTTTTTAATATGCAAGTAAGGTAACGCCCAAGTAGATAAAAAAAGAACGGACCAAAATCTATTATAAATGGGCCACGAAATGAGTGTTGGTGGTGAAGTAAGACAAACAGACCATTCGAAATCCACGTGCAAAAAAATGAATAATTGGAAAATGGAAGTGAGGTTGTTTGAAAGAAATGAAACGGAAGGACTACCATACCAAAAACAGATAAGGCAAATATCAAACAAAAGGTAAGCGGGAAATGAAATGAAGAGACCTATTGATTGAAACCTACGTTTGGAAGCTATATGGGAAAGGACGGATTCAGAAATGTTAAATATCCATCGAAGCCATTGAAACAAAGTTGGACCTTTGGAGAGGAGAGCCACACTGTTGGACTGGTTTTCACCACTTGATACCAATTTTGGGTATGGATTCTGCACTGTAGTTGAACATTGAATATCTTTCTGCAATTTATTGGAGATGTTTCAAGTTTTAATGCATTTTTATGGTTGACTTGATTTTGTTTTCAGTATATTGCACCATTTCCTTAGAAGATTGCATCGTGTTAGTTGTTTGATTGTGTTAAGTCAGGTCACACTAATATTGGTTTTTGTGCAAAATACTAATACTTGTAGGGTTTGTGGTGAACTTCTAGGTTGCAGCAATTTGTTTAATTTCGTTTATTTCCTTTTTTTATTTTATTTTTCTAACCCTTCTTTTTGTAGTTTTTTCTTATTTTCGACGATTAAAATTAAAAATCAAAAAAATCAAATTCCAAAAATAAATACATGAGTGTGAATAATGAGCTTCAATATTTCATCCGAAATAACTTCAAATTCATTCTTGAAGCCATTTTGATTTTATAAAAATTATTAAAAATTGTTTTTTTTATGAGAGTTTTATAATTTCATAATTTTCATATTTTTGTATTTTGAAGGTAAATCGATTTTGCAGCTTTACATTTATGTTCACAAGCAAGAAATGAATTTTTTTTTATAAAAATTTCAATTTCATCAAAGGGGGGTTAATTTTTATGGCATTCCATAAGCCATTATTTTTAGAGCAATAAATTACCTTTTCTTTACGAAAATTATGATTTCATTAAATAGAGGTAATCTATTATTATATCAAAGGCTATTGTTTTCAAAGCATTAAATTATTTCTTCTTTATGAAAATTATTTCATTAAATAGGGATGGTTATTCATGCATATTTTTTTCCTTTTATTTTATTCATTAAGGCAAATTAAAAGGAATCCAATATTTATTTCACATTCATATTTAGATATTTTAATCTTCTATTTTAATATTCAAAAAGGATTAAAGAAGCCAAAAACTTGTTTAAATCTACTTAATAAAGGAAGATAAAATCTACCTAAAATCCTCCAAGATAAAATGAACTAAGGCTTACATTGTGGTCATATGAGGGCCAATTCATATTTGTATTTCTTTTAATTTTCATGAACAATTAATAGCATAGCACAATAAAATAAACCAACACAGACCCCTTGTTAACAGTTACTTGCAATCACTAAGGTATTCCTAGCACTCACTTGATATATCTTCAAAATATTACAAGCACACATAAGTAAAAGGAACCTTGGAGAAGTTTTTGTTTTACTTCTTTGCAAGAGAGGATTTTGTTGATCAAATTCCTAAGTGTGAGTGTGGTTTTGTAATTGGGTAAAATTACCACTCAACAGGAACTAGTGTATCATTCTCATTGTCATCCGAATTTAAAACTAATGGTGTTGAAGATGGTACTACCTAATATGGGGTAAAGTATATAGTGATAGGGGTTTCACTATAAGGTGAATAAGAGGACCAAATGGAAATATTTCTTAGAAAAATATTTGAAGGATCTATTGGAGTAGTCAAATAAATAGGAGGATCTTTAGCCAAAATCTCAAGAGGAAAACCTAATGGAGCTACTAGAAGAACCTTATAAAAGATTACATCTCTTCAAATAATAACATCATTCCTATGAGGATCATTAGAAAATATTCCTTAGGGGTATCTTAATACCCCACAATAATGCATTTGTGTTTTTTTAGTTTCTACATCTTTTGAATATCTTTGTATAAGTGAGCCCATATTGAAGACTAAAAGATACAAAATCAAGACATATTAAGATTATTACCTATAAATATATTAAGGGTTGTCATGCATTGAATTACTCTAGTAGAGACTCTATTGATGATGAATATTTTATGGGTGATGAATTTACCCTAGAATCTATGCTTCATCCCTAATCATACAACGGTCCATATTCATAATTACCATATTCATCCTCTTGTCTATCCCATTTTGATCTAGATTATAATGAATAATACTTTTAATGGAAATTCCATGAAGAGTCAAGAAATTAAAAAAAACAAGCATTTCTCATGTATTCACCTTCCCTATATATCCTAAGACACTTGATATTTGTTTCTAGTTTATTAGTGCTTTGAACACCTTAAATTTCTCAAAAGACTCATCTTTAGTATGAAAATTGTACAATCATACATATTGAGATAATCTTAAATGAAAAGAATAAAATACCTTTTCCTAGAAATAGTGGTGTGTCCATGGGTTAACACATATAAATATGAAAGAGCTCCAAGGGGTGTCTAGAATATCTCATTGTCCCTTTTGGAAAGGAATCTCTATTATGATTCCCTAAAATGCAACCCTCACGTGAATCGCTAAGAGGAGAAATATGAATAAGTACAATAGCTAATTTATGATAGCTTATGTACTTCAGTGACCCATACCTAAGATTCCCAAGTCTATGATGCCATCATTGACTCTCGTCGTCTGATTGTGCCACTATGGGCACAAAATCTCTCTTATGAGAGGAAGAATTATTCCATAACCTAGTTTTTATATTTTATTTGATTCATCATATACCTAAAGGTAATTTTATTGAATCCATCAACAATATATTTAATCGTCCATAGATTAGGCCAAAATTCTATATTTTTTTGTATGGGTGATGCAATAAATAGATAAAATATTGACGCTTACTCTAGGAACATGAACAACCTCATCAAATCAAAAATATTAAATACTAAAATCACCATAACTTGCCACTTGTAAGAAATAATTATATCAAAGTACAATATGCTCTCTTAAATGTAGTGTGTTGTATTCATGTAGAAAATGTTGGTGCTTGGTCATGTGCCTTATTTCCCCTAAATCTACAATCCAATCACAAAAAGAAGTGGATGTTAAACATACTAAATGATCAACTACATAATCTTGTGAGGTTTCACCATCATGGTTGTCCTTACCCTATGCATAAAGAGATTAGCATTATTGGGCAAAACATTGGTTAGTTTTCTATAGTTCAATTAATTACCTCCATTTAATTGTCAACCCAGGGTAGCTCGTAGACTTGTGAGCATCACGCACAGTATATGCCTGTAGTGCGAGGAATGAGTCCCTATGTGCCTATTGGTTTGGGGGGTGTTTGATGTTCATTGAAGTTTTGATTCTAAATTCCAAACCAATAATCTATCCTACGTCTATGAAAATAGGACTGAATGCATACAAAAATTAAAATGGTACTTTGCTGGAAATGACAGAAAATAGGAAAAATAATAGGGAAATAAATAATCTAAAAAAAATAGTAAATAAATTAACTACAAAAAGCAAGGTAAAAGGGGAGGAGTACTGTTTAGAGTGGGCCCAAGCTCCAATAGTCTTCCGCCCGATCAATTCATTCACTAGATGCTAGTTTGAGATTAATAAAAACACTCAAATGAATATATTGCAGCTTCAAAAAATTATAGAATAATTCTCATGTCCAGGATATCTTTATCAGGGGTGGCCTGCATATTTATAAGATATGCAGCCATGCCCTATTACATTTGAGAGAAAATAAATTCCTGATTTTTTGGTTACAACAACACACATGAATAATGGAGATAAAGCAAAAATATTTAATTTTAGACTGATTTAACGTATTCTATTTTTATCAAAACATAATACGTTTAATATTATGCTTTATCTATTTACATTGTTGTTTACGTATTGCTAAAAAATAGATAACACATGGTCTTTGATATTGTCCTTCATCTTCATCTTTGCTGAAATATCATCCGCATCCATCGCTGAAATATCTGTTCTGTTCTACCGACAATAGGAGTCGCGCTGTAATTTTACGTCAACGGAAGTCGGGCTGTAATTCTGCGTCAATGGGAAGTAGGTTCCTAATGGGAAGTATGGGAAGGGATAAGAAGTAGAGGGAAGAGGCTAATGGGAAGTAGGCGCCTAGGAAACAAGTGCCTAATGGGAAGCAGGCACCTAACGGGAAGCAAGCGCCCATCAGTTAAGCACCAAACGAAAGTCGGGCGCTTCAAAGGGAATCGGGTGCCTGACTTAGCACTTCATATTGGTGTACTGTAGATGTTTTACCTTCATCAAATTGAAAGTGCTAGGTCCAAGTGGGACCTTGACGTAAACATGCTAAAATACCATAAAAACCACTAAATCTGCACACAATTCACTTAAAAATAAATATTAGATAATATACATAATTTACTATTAAATATATATAAAACTTTCATAAAACATACATTCTATAATAATAATGTCGCATAATATGTTAGAAATCCATGTATAAATATGAGCATTTTTGGTGCTCATCATCCCCCCATGCTTAAAAGAGTGGCACGTCCTCGTGACACCCCCCATGCTTAAAGAGTGGCACGCCCTTGTGACACTCGGTGCTTATAATTTCCATTTTTAGCAATGATTGTCCAATAGGCTCTATTTTTCTTTCTCCTCTTTCTATCTGTGCAACTCATTCTTTTTCAACAAATGACTTGTGGATTTCCCCCATGGTAAATCTCTGTGTTTTTTCCACTTTCTGATTTTTTTTTTAATCCGACAACTCTGTTATTCTGCATAGATTCTTGCTAACTTATAGTTTTTCTAAACCAACTACATCCATGAATGTAGGCAGTCATTTACCATAATTAGAAATAATTAAAGTTATCTGTGCAAGATATCTTTAAAGCATGTGCCAAATTTTAAGTGGATGATGACCATGAGTGTTCTCCCAATAGAATATTTGCATGTGGATAAAATACCAAATGGGGCTAAATGGTTGGATGAACAATTTAATGAGGATCATGCTAGCACTATTTTATAAAAATATATTTCTATGAAAACTATATATATACAAAACAAAAAATTAAGTACACACCTATATTATGTTTTGTGCATGTATAATGCACAAACGTTCATGGTGTACTTGTATTAGCTGTTTGATGATGACCATGTGTACCGGAACAAAGAACAACATGCTTATTTCCCATGTGGAAAATTTTTCTCCATATGACTGGTTCTTGATTACTACAATTTATTCATTTGAGGTTTCTTGCACAAATTCAAGAAAATATTAGAAAAAAACATGTCTTCATGGGATGACACACATCCCTTCCTCGAAAGTTGTTCATTGATGACCTTGGAATGTGCATAAATCTCTAATGGAAAAATTAAGATAATTTTATCCATGAGAGGTTTTGACTTTATGCACGTGGATGAGTTGTTGACGTGGCATGGGCCACTTCCCAATGCTGAAGATTATTCATACTAGGCACAAACACCCATTAGAATAGAAAGTAGGTACCTTTCATATGGGAATCGAGCACCTTCTTTTGATTTATGAAATGTAGGTGCTTGCTAAAACAGGATGCATGCACCTTTTGCTTACAATCGAGCATTGAACTTAACAATGGAAATTGGGTGCTTCTTGCTTGCAATTGGGTGCCTTACGTAAAGCAAACTTTATACAAACTATTTTTTTTAATATGTTCAGAAGATTTGGTGTCGGTTTCCCAAAAAATGGAAGTCGAGTGCCCTCCTGGAGAAACCAGGAATCAGGCATTGGTCTACCAGAAGATGGGATGCAGGTACCATCTCCTTAACATACTGGGAGTCAAGTGCCTTGTACCATGTAATGGGAGTCATGTGCTTCTCTTTATTCAATGGGTGCTGACTTTTCCTTGTATATGCATTGTAAGGTTGATCAGGCCCTTCAATGCTTCTGCTTGAAGAACATGAACAAAATCAGCATCCACCCTTGAACCAATAGTTGAGTGTTTTATTATCCATAAAGACCAATCCAAACACTCTTGTGCAGATTCAGGTTTAGTATTCCCCTTCTGAGTGGGGATGAGCTACTCCTACTCCTAGAAAGTTGGAAATGCGTAGGTTCATGGATCATGTGCCCGTTAGGCCTAGGTTTCCCAAGCTGCCTAACGATTGCACTCAGGGCATCGTTCTTGCAAAATAAAACTTTAAAGTAGTAAAACATAGGCTCATGGAGTCTATGCCTGATAGGCCTAGGTTTCCTAGGCTACCTATAGATTGCATTTAGAGTATGATACCTACAAAATAAAAACACAAATAAAAGAAAATTTATGTTAAGCAAAATAGGTTCCATGTCATCTTTTTTTTTTTTATATGATGAATACGTGAACATTCGTCAAATGGCTGGTATGGATTTAAAAATATGGAGTCTCCCCCATGCTTGCATTTGATTCAATCTCACAAATGTGAGGTGCATGGCAAGGCTTGTAAATGGAGCCCATTGACTATTACTCATATTGTTTCATCATGTGTTGTTATGGACTCCCTATAAAAATCCCTCACTTTGTGAAATCTTCATAGCCAATTTTTTTTCATGTTTTTTATGAGCAGAGATGTGTTGCTCAATAGAGTTTTGTGAACCATCTGAGCTCATATTTTGTCTACCACAGTTGGTGTTGCCATGGTTGAGTGTTGCACATCTTCCCATGGTGCCAAACCATATGCAACATATGTGTTTTATTGAGCGTCTAGTAGCAGATCCCATAAAAACTCTAAAGTTAAGCATTATGGCATGGAGTAGAACTAGGATGGGTGACCACCTGGGAAGTCCCATGGATTGCACCTTTTTTTTTTTTAGGAAAATAGAATGGAGCGACACATGTTGGTAGGTCTGATTGCCTTGGATGCCTACGATCTACACTGAGCCTCTTGTTGTCTACAAAACATAACAAAATAAAAAGAAAAACCTAAACTAATGGCGTTAAAGAAAACTCTAATTATATTTTTTTATTGAACGTTGTAATAGCGTTCATCGTGTTGTGGGTGATAACATTGAAGGTGGGGTCTCCCCCATGCTTGCAATCGAGCAAGCCTCTAGAATTTGGGGCTTGTGATAAGATCTTAATTTGTGTCTAAAATTTGATACAATTAAGACTTCATTTGTCCCATCCCCTTCTTTATCCAGTTTTATGATACATTGCAACATGGGAAGAGAATCTTCTTGGTTGACCTCAAAACCAGATTCGTCCAACTCATTGGCAGATTGTGTAGGTAGGTGGATGACTATTGTTTTTACAATTTTTTCATTAACTATCATTTTTCTTACTCTGCATCTAATATCAGCATTAAATTTTACCAAAGTGTTGGGAAATGTTAAGCCTAAAATTTTTATCATTAAAGTTGGGCTTTTGAGATAGGTTTTGTCTAATATTAGATCAACATGTTGACCTATCACCTTCATTGTTTTTTACTGTGGTTCCCATCTTGGTCTCTTGAGGCAAAAATCCCTAATGGCTTCAGTGTAAATAGGCACATTGATAGTTTGAGGAATGATATCAGTAAGATTTCTCAACTGTTCCATAATATCAAACTTAGGTGGTGTCATTTCTCTGGTTTTCCATAACCTTTCGAGATACGGTGGAAGTCCTTCATTACTTGATTGTTCAACAACATGATTTATTTCTACACTATTATGGCACATTGGGTTTATTCCTATAACTCCCTGATCAGCTAGTGAATTTAAATAGTTGTTGTTAGGATTCGACTCTGGTGGTGCCAACAACTGTTTTGGCCTGGTAGAAGGTGAAACTAGTAAGCTAGGATTTTTTGATAGTTGTGTCTATGGAGGTAGATCCATGAAGTAAGTTTCTACTTCTTCTAGATTTTCTTTTATAATTTTTGGACACAACCTGGTCTGATGATCCAGGTGACAGTTTTCATAAACTTCTACTGTATTCTTCGGATATTTATTTTTTTCATGATTTTCTCTACACCTTGAATAGAAAAAGATAGACATTGCTTTAGATTCTTGCTTCTTCTTCGGGAATGTGTTTGACTGTAAAGCAAGAGATAAAATTTCACTCTTCACACCATTAAACAATGTTCCTATTTCTATTTTAATTGTGGAGGCTATTCCTCGTATTGGTAATTTTTCCTTTTTGTTGGAATACTTCTGAAATAATTGTTGAATTTTCCCCATCTTGGTCACTAAAATATTTTGTATAATAAGTTTTTATGATAAGATGACTCAAATGGATGGGATTTTCTCTTTAATAAATATTTCCAGAATATTCTAAGCTTGAGGTGTTTTCTATTTTTTCAATAAATGATCCGTTGGATTTTTTTAGGCTCTTGGTGGACTCATGCTTCGCAGGTAGATGATCTATAGGCAAGGAAATCTGAAATTAATTTTCAAACTAACTGACCTATGGATCATACACTACAGTTGTGACACTCCTCGACAATGGTGCCAAAATGTTGGGTAAAATATTGGTTAGTTTTCTACAGTTCAATTAATTACCTCCATTTAATTGTCAACCCGGGGTAGCTCGTAGACTTGTGAGCATCACGCATAGTATATGCCTGTAGTGCGAGGAATGAGTCCCTCTATGCCTATTGGTTTGGGGGGTGTTTGATGTTCGTTGAAGTTTTTATTCTAAATTCCAAACCAATAATCTATCCTACGTCTATGAAAATAGGATTGAATGCATACAGAAATTAAAATGGTACTTTGTTGGAAATGATAGAAAATAGGAAAAATAATAAGGAAATAAATAATCTAAAAAAATAGTAAATAAATTAACTATAGAAAGCAAGGTAAAAGGGGAGGAGTACTATTTAGAGTGGGCCTAAGCTCCAATAGTCTTCCACCTAATCAATTCATTCACCGGATGCTAGTTTGAGATTAATAAAAACACTCAAATGAATATATTGCAGTTTCAAAAATTTACAGAATAATTCTCATGTCTAGGATATCTTTATCAGGGGTGGCTTACATATTTATAAGATATGCAGCCATGCCCTATTACATTTGAGAGTAAATAAATTCTTGATTTTCTGGTTACAACAACATGTATGAATAATGGAGATAAAGCAAAAATATTTAATTTTAGATTGATTTAACGTATTATATTTTTATCAAAATAGAATACGTTTAATATTATGCTTTATCTATTTACATTGTTGTTTACGTATTGTTGAAAAATAGATAACACATGGTCTTTGATATTGTCCTTCATCTTCATCTTTGCTAAAATATCATCTGCATCCATCGTTGAAATATTTGTTCTGTTCTATTGACAATAGGAGTCACGTTGTAATTTTACATCAATGGGAGTCGAGCTGTAATTCTACATCAACGAGAAGTAGGTACCATAATGGGAAGTAGGTACCTAATGGGAAGTAGGTGCCTAATGGGAAGCATGCACATATGGGAAGTAGGTGCCTAATGGGAAGAAGGTGCCTACGGGAAGTAGGCACCTAATGGGAAGCATGTGCCCATCAGTTAAGCGCCAAATGGAAGTCAGGTGCTTCAAAGGGAATCGGGCACCTAACTTAGTGCTTCATACTGGTGTACTATAGATGTTTTACCTTCATCAAATTGAAAGTGCCAGGTCCAAGTGGGACCTTGATGTAAACATGCTAAAATACCGTAAAAACCACTAAATCTGCACACAATTCACTTAAAAATAAATATTAGATAATATACATAATTTACTATTAAATATATATAAAACTTTCATAAAACATACATTCTATAATAATAATGCCGCATAATATGTTAGAAATCCATGTATAAATATGAGCATTTTTGGTGCTCATCAAGCATCAACAACACCATTTTGGGCTACTTAAGGTTCTTCATATGAATTTAGAAAAAATCTACTTTGTCTCCTTGCAGAGCTCACGCGTTGGATATTTGAAGGGTTGTTTAATCTTCTTCTTATTTTTCTTTTGTTTTTTTCTAGTCTCAACCTTAATCACTTTATTTGTATCAGCCTATTTGATGGCAAGCCGGGATTCACACAAACACATTCACAGTAATTTCATTTAAATTTCATAAAAAAAAACAAATACGGTTACAGTAGCCACTCCAGTCTACCACTTCTCCCCCAATCCCGAACTTCACCATCCTCCTCCCATACAAATTTTCCCCGTTTTTAATGTGGTCTCGGCCTTCCCTGAAATTAATGCTCCCGCCCGAAGACCCCATTCGAATTTCATCTTCCCTCCGTTGAAATTTTAAAATTTTCCCTTCCTTTTATTTTCTGCCATTAATGGCAACTGTCTGATCCGTCCAGAGCCTGCATTCATGGCTTCCCATACCCTGCACCCGCCGTTTTAATCTGATTGTCTTTAAGTACCGTTGTCTCTGCCATTAAGTCTTTCACCTGTAACTACGGTTTCTCCAGAAACAATATTCCCAGATAATTAAACTTGGTCGACATCTAAATCCTTCTCCTCCGATTACGTGGCCCTCATCCGCAAGATCTGTTACAAGCATGCCTCCACGTGTCAAATTTGACTCTATTCCCCAATGGTAGTGTTGCCTTTAAGGCACGTGGCAACCACGTGTCAATTTTCCCCTGTCCGGCCATCCGTGTGTTTAAATCCGTTTGACTTTTCTCGGGCCGCGATATTGCGACATGTAGCGATATCGCGACATGTCGCGATATCGCTACCCAACTGACGTTCGCCCTCAGCTTTGAAACCACGTCGCGATATCGCGACAAAAATACGTCCTGCAATGTTTTTGCCCTTGACGTCACAAAATCACGACGCGTCACGATCTCGTGACTCCATCCCCCCACTCCTTGCAACAGCTTCAACCCCCTTCATACCAACCCTACCTGTCGCGATATCGTGACGAAACTTGCTCCATCCACCTGGCCATCCTAACCTGTCGCGATATCGCGACGTCGCGATATCGCGACGTCGCGATATCGCGATGAAACTTGCCCCGTCCCTGCAACAGCAAATGAGGTCGCGATTTTGCGACCTCACACCAACTTTTGCCTTAGTCCCCTTATCAACTTCCTTTTCTGTCTTACGTCATCTCCTTCCCCGGAAAAGAACCAAATTGCTTCAAAAATCTCTAAAGAAAAATAAAAGATGCACGATTGCTCATACTTTCACCGGATGCTCCTGCATCAGACACCCGGGGTAGATTAGAAGTGACCCTCACTTCTGTTTTGTTGGGAGAAGACCCAATCGGTCAACCTCCACCTCCGATACCCAAGTTGCATCTTCAATAGGCCTGCCTTTCCACTTGATCAAGTACTCAGTATACTGCTGTTTCGGGTGCTCCGGCCTTCACGGGTATCTAATATTTCCTCGGCCTCATCTGTGCTTGGAGTAGAGGCTAGAAATTGCCATGGTTCTAGACTTTGCATGTCTGTACTTTCTCCCTCATGATATTCCATGAGATCTAAAATATTAAAAATAGGTGAAATATCAAGCCAACTCGGCAATTTCACTTCATATGCATTTCCTGACTCCCGCTTTCCCAGTATTTTGCATGGCCCAAACTTTTTCATCTTCAATTTATTGTAAGTCTTGGCAGGAAATCTCTCCTTCCCGAGATACACCATAACCTCATCTCCAATCTCGAACTCCTTGAACCGCCGCTTCCGGTCTGCCCTTGTCTTATATTGGTTGTTCATTTTTGTAATCTGTCTTTTTACTTCCTCATGCAGACTTTTTATATGCTCTGCAAATTCTTCTACCTCGGCACTACATTTTTCTCTTCTGTCCAACTTTCTTAGCTCAGACACATTCCTTGGGCTGTTTCCATATATTATCTGGAACGGTGATTTATTTGTGCTTTTATTAACTGAACTGTTATATGCAAACTCTGCTCGTGGTAAGACTAAATCCCATCCCTTGGGCTGATCCACTATCAAACACCGCGATAAATTGCCCGGGCTTCTATTGACCACCTCCGTCTATCCATCTGTCTGTGGATGGTATGCTTGAACTGAATTTCAAGTCTGTCTTCAATTTCTTCCACAGAGTTCTCCAGAAATACCCAACAAACTTTGTATCTCTGTACGAAACTATACTTCTCGGCAAACCGTGAAGTCGTACCACTTCTTTGAAGAACAACCCGACAATGTGAACTGCATCACTTGTCTTTTGGCAGGGAATAAAATGTGCCATTTTGGAGAACCGGTCCACCACCACAAATATTGAATCATTTCCTCTATGTGTTCTCGGCAATCCAAGAATAAAATCCATGCTTATGTCCTCCCATGATCTCTCAGGCATAGGTAATGGCTGGTACAGTCCTGTATTTTGTTTCACACCCTTTGCCATCTGGCATATTCTGCAAATTTGCACAAACTTTCGTACATCTTGCCGAAGTTGTGGCCAGTAGTAATTTTCCTCAACCAAGGCAATGGTCTTATCCCTACCAAAATGCCCAGCCAATCCTCCGCTGTGCTTTTATTTGATTAAATTCTCCCGCATGGAACTTCTGGGAATGCACAACTTACTGCCCTTGAACAACATCCCGTCTTGGATTAAGAAATCCAACCATTTTGTTCTATCTATGGTAAGAGGTATTGAGCAAGCCTTCCAGGCTTCTGCAAAATCCGGATCTGCAGGGTATAGATCCTTCAGTTCTTCAAACCCCACTACTTCCACTGTCAATCTGGTCAGTGAGTCGCATACTGCTTAAGGCATCTGCAACCCTGTTTGACTTCCCACTTCTGTGCTTTAGTACAAAGGTATAACTTTGGAGGAACTCCACCCATTTCATGTGCCTTTGGTTCAATTTTGTCTGACTGTTAATGTATTGCAAAGCCTGATGGTCAGTAAACAACACAAACTCCTTTGGTAATAAATAATGTCTCCACTTTTTTAGGGCCTGAACTATAGCATAAAATTCTTGATCATAGATAGAATACTTCTTCCGAGCATCATTTAACTTTTCACTAAAATAAGCAACTGGCTTGCCTCCTTGACTCAGTACCGCCCCTATTGCACTGCCACTGGCATCACAGTCCACCTGAAATACCTTGTTGAAGTCTGGAAGTGCCAAAACAGGCTGTTCTGTAACTTTTCTCTTCAATGTGTCAAAGCTCCTTTCAGCCCCTGATGTCCATTTGAACTCCTTTTTATCTCCCCTCATTGTCTCGGTGAGAGGTGCACAAATACTGCTGAAGTTCTTTATGAACTTCCTATAAAAACTGGCCAGACCATGGAATGACCTCACTTATGTTGTGCTCCTTGGAGTAGGCCATTCAATGATGGCTCTCACCTTTTCGGGGTCCATCTTCAGGCCTTCTACTGAGATTACAAACCCCAAGTATACCAATTCCTTCTTGACAAAATTACACTTTTTCAAATTTATTAATAACTGTTCTTCTTGCAGATTTTCAAAGACTCTCCTGATATGCATCAGGTGTTCCTCCAGGGTCCGGCTAAATATCAATATATCATCTAAATAAACAATAACAAACTTTCCCAAAAATTCTTTCAGTACTTCATTCATCAGCCGCATGAAGGTACTTGGTGCATTGGACAGTCCAAAGGGCATGACTAACCACTCAAACAGGCCTTCTCTTGTCTTGAAGGTTGTCTTCCATTCATCCCCCTCTCGGATACGGATATGATGATACCCACTTTTTAGGTCAATCTTTGTGAAGTACTCAGCTCCACTTAAACAGTCCATGATATCATCCATTCTTGGTAACGGGAATCTGTACTTAATAGTAATTTTGTTGATGGCCCGTGAATCCGTACACATCCTCCATTCTCCATCCTTCTTTGGCGCCAACACTTGCAGTGCTTGCGCATGGACTCAAACTTTCCCGAATTAATCCCTTTTCTAATAATTCTTGGACCTGTCTATTTAACTCCTCAGTCTCTACAGGTGTCATCCTATGTGCAACTTTATTTGGCAGGCTTGATCCTGGTACTAAGTCTATATGGTGGCTAATTTTTCTCACAGGGGGTAAGCCCTCAGGCACATTGTCAGACACAATGTCTGGAAATTCCTCCAGTAGATTTAGAACTTCTGTTGGGGTATCCCGACATTCCTTCCCCCTAACTCTTGGAATTATTGCATAACATAAATGTTCATGCTTTAACCCATTCGAAACTCTCTCCCCTCAACTAAACAGACTTTGGAAATATTACACACCTTTTCATCTTTATCCTTCAAGGGCTTTAGCTTATGGCGTACACCATTCTTTGTCAATGAGTAGGTGTTGGCACGGCCATCATGTACTGCACTCCGTCAAACTGCCAGGGTCTCCCCAGCAACATGTGGCAAACATCCATGGGTAAGATGTCACACAGGACCTCATCACAATACTTCCCAACGTTAAATTTAACAGAACACTGCTCATTGACCAAGGCTTCGTGGTCCTTTTGTAACCATGCGACCCGGTATGGGTGTGGGTGTTTCTTCCTCTCTAACTGTAACTTTGTAACCATTTCCTCTGAAACCAGGTTATCCGTGCTACCATTATCAATAATGATATTGCAAACCTTGCCCGCACATTTACATCTAGTGCGGAATAAAATTTTCCTCTGGTCTGTGTCCTCCTCGTTCAACAGGACTCTTCTTACAACCATTGTTTCTCCTCTCTCCGCTTCTTCGGAATGCTCAGATTCAGCATCCTCCTCTGCCACAACAGCTCTGGCCGGGCCCTCAGGCCTCTTGTTTGTTCTTTCTCGGTGTTGTGGACATTCAAATGCCCTGTGTCCTTCTTCACCACAGTGGAAACATGTTCCACGAAATACTCCCCTTCCAAACCCTCGTCCAGATCCACCCCGTCCTCTTGGGTAGCTGTTCTGATCTCGGGGCTGATAAACATCTTTGTATTTTTGGTCCTGGTTACTACTGGCTTCCCCAGTCTTCTTCGGATCCTTGTACTTTTCTCCACTAGTCCTCCCACCAGTCCTTCCACCTTGGCCTCTTCCTCTTTGCTTGCCTTCAAACCGCCTATTTAACTTTTCTTCTACCTTCAAGGCAAATTGATAGGCATCCTCAATGGTGTTTACTCGAACCAGGATCAGTTCTTCCTGGATACCAAGCCTCAACCCATTAATGTAATGGGCTACTTTCTCTTTATTTGCCTCTAAATGCCCCTGTTCTAATAGAAATTTTGTAAAATTCTTCGAGTGTACTCTTGGACAGTTTGTTTGTCTGTCTCAAGCTCTGCATTTTTCTTAGCAGATCCAACTCGTAATCTGTCGGGATGAACTGTCTTTTAAGCTTCTCCACCATTTTATACCATCTTGTTATTCTTTCTTTCCCCCTTCTGTTTCTCTCCAATCGCGTTCCCCTCCACCAAATGCTGGCATGACCCTTTAACTTGGTCTTAGCAAATCTGACCCGGTTAGGGTCTTCAATCTCCTCATACTCGAAATATTCCTCTAAATCATTTATCCAGTCAATCACTTCTTCTGGATTCAGATTTCTCGAGTAGGTAGACACCTCCATTTTTGGCTATTTTCCAATCTGAGAGATGGCCTTATACAACCGGGCCTGAGCAGGATCCACAGCTTCTGCTTCTTCCTCAGACTATTCTTCCTCTTCAACTTCATCTTCGCTTTCCTCTTCCCCTCCGGGTTCGCGCCTTCTGCGTAACTTTGCTTGCAAGGCTTGAACTTGTCTTTGCAAGGCCCGAAAGTCTTCGGCCGACACCACATTTCCTGCTCCGCCACGGTTCCTTCGTGGAGGCATGATATATATATATATATATATATATTTTTCTCTGTATTATTTATTATTTTTTTTTTCAAGAATTCTTCCACAGATCCTGGTGCAACTGCCTCTCTCCGGCGATCTGTTACACGCTCAGGAGCTCCTGCTCTGATACCACTTGATGGCAAGCCGGGATTCACACAAACACATTCACAGTAATTTCATTTAAATTTCATAAAAAAAAACAAATACGGTTACAGTAGCCACTCCAGTCTACCACTTCTTCCCCAATCCCGAACTTCACCATCCTCCTCCCATACAAATTTTCCCCGTTTTTAATGTGGTCTCGGCCTTCCCTGAAATCCCGCTCGAAGACCCCATTCGAATTTCATCTTCCCTCCGTTGAAATTTTAAAATTTTCCCTTCCTTTTGTTTTTTGCCATTAATGGCAACTGTCCGATCCGTCCAGAGTCTGCATTCATGGCTTCCCATACCCTGCACCCGCCGTTTTAATCTGACTGTCTTTAAGTACCGTTGTCTCCGCCATTAAGTCTTTCACCTGTAACTACGGTTTCTCCAAAAACAATATTCCCAGATAATTAAACTTGGTCGACATCTAAATCCTTCTCCTCCGATTACGTGGCCCTCATCCGCAAGATCTGTTACAAGCATGCCTCCACGTGTCAAATTTGACTCTATTCCCCAATGGTAGTGTTGCCTTTAAGGCACGTGGCAACCACGTGTCAATTTTCCCCTGTCCGGCCGTCCGCGTGTTTAAATCTATTTGAATTTTCTCGGGCCGCGATATCGCGACATGTCGCGATATTGCTACCCAACTGACGTCCGCCCTTAGCTTTGAAACCACGTCTCGATATCGCGACGTCGCGATATCGTGACAAAAATACGTCCTGCAATGTTTCTGCCCTTGACGTCGCGAAATCGCGACGCGTCGCGAAATCGCGACTCCATCCCCCCACTCCTTGCAACAGCTTCAACCCCCTTCGTACCAACCCTACCTATCGTGATATCATGACGAAACTTGCTCCGTCCACCTGGCCATCCTAACCTGTCGTGATATCGCGACGAAACTTGCCCCGTCCCTGCAACAGCAAATGAGGTCGCGATTTCGTGACATGTCGCGAAATCACGACATGTCACGATTTTGCGACCTCACACCAACTTTTGCCTTAGTCCCCTTATCAACTTCCTTTTCTGTCTTACGTCATCTCCTTCCCCGAAAAAGAACCAAATTGCTTCAAAAATCTCTAAAGAAAAATAAAAGATGCACGATTGCTCATACTTTCACCGGATGCTCCTGCATCACTATTTTGTGAGTGAATGACCCTTATCTCATTATCTTTAATTCTAATGGTGAATATTATATTTTAACACATCATCATTTGGAGGATGTGGATAAGTTGTTAAGTAAATATGAAGTATATCAAATAAAATAACAACTATCTCATATATATTCTATATATTGTTAAACACAATATTGAGAAGCTCATTGTTCTCATTATTTGTAGCTTATTGTTCATATCCATACCCTTTGGAATACTTCTAGCATCCCAAATATCATATTACATATTATTGAACTAAATGATATACTCATTAACAATATTCAAATAAATAAATAATAAAGATAACACTGTTTGGATCTACTTTGCTAATTTATGTGGACCTAATCTAATCACTTACCCCCTAAAATTTGTTAAGCAATTATTTGGGATCCATTGTGTTGCTAATATGGATGTCATAGATATTATCAATATGAAGATCAATCAAACCAAGATCCTCATTGTTATTATCACTAAATAACTATTTGATCTCCTTACAATCAATCACTAGAGGCTTCTCATTCACATATTTAAGCAACCCCTTACTTTGAAGTAGAGATTCAATCATGAATTTCCAAGTGGCATAGTTTACACTGTTCAATAAGAGCCATGTTGATCCATAACTTTAATATCAAAATACAAAATTATGTATGTAGTAGTAATAAAAACAAAACTACCAATAGAGATATCTCAAAAATTATATGATTTGAAAAAAATGTGTTCAAAATGCTTTTGTATGCAAAAATTATGGTCCCCAAAATTTTGGCCCTAAAATCACAAAAAATGTCTCAAAACCTTTGAAAATTTAGAATTTTTTTGGTATCTGTAATAAATGAGAGGCCACCATAGTCACTATCTAATTGGTTAAGGGGGTACCAACTAGATTCTAACTATATTACATACTAATGGTTTATGTGATTCCATATGTCACTATCTCGTATAGGGGGCTACCTATTGGGTGTTAATATGTAGGCCATTGGGGAGTGTTCTAGTAAATTAGGTTGTTCCACTTCTCATGTGTTTATTTTATATATAACCGATAAACCAAATTGTGCTACTTGTTTCTCTCTAATTTACTCTAAAATGTATACTTTATCAAGTCAATTATTAACTATGCAATTGTACAATCAATGGGTTTGATAATTTTATAGAATGTGATTGGTCAAACTCATTTTTACACCTATCATATGGTATTTTTCCTTCCACATTGCCCTCTAAAATATTGATCCTTGCCATGTCACTACCCAATATGTCATCATGTTCAATGTCAATGATTGCCACATCACCTACCATTCCATCATAGAGTATGCTATCGGGCGCCACATCATCATACACCGTATCATCATTAGGTGTTATGTTAACTCCATTTACCACATCATTAGGGGGTTCCAAGTCACCATGTGCATATGAAAAGGGGATTACATCATCACATAGTTCCACATCATAAAAGTATGTCATATCATCTATATATATCACCATATTGGATTTGCTGAGAACATAAATTTAGGTGTTGATCTCATCAATGTCATTCAAAAAAATGGGATGGTGGGGTTTGGACTTTAGACCTCGTCGACCCAATGGTTTAAGGAAGGCTCTGTTAGCCCCATTGGAATGGGTTCCTTTTGAAATAATAAGGGCCATAACTATGTAATAAAAGATGGTTCCCCCTCTACCCTCTCTTGGTTGTCTTCTCTTATGTGCCCATTCATAGTTGCATGGACCTACACCATGCTAAAGACATAAACTTTTTACCATACATTTTCCACCATGTTGGAAATATTTTACGAAATATTAACACCTTCTAAATTTAAAAATTTTAAATATGGAAGGAAAGAGAAAATGGTTTCAACATGAAAAAATAGGTACCCAAAGGTAAAATGGAGAAAAGTGGTAAATTGAGACCCATCTAAAATTTCATAGACAATCTAAAAAAAATTATTATTTTTTAGTATCTATCTTGGTTTTCCCAAAAAAAACATTTTATTAATCAAGTTATCCTCTCATGCCAATTCAAGAGACAAGTTTCTAGACTATTTTAACAACTTTGTCAAATGTGTTAGAGGTATTTTCCATGCATAATATCTACCCATGAATTTACTGGCATCTAAGGTCTATCAAATAATGTTTATATTCTCATTTTCTACTTTCATTATACCCATGTTGAATGTCCTCTCATATCTACTACTATTAGACATAAAATTATAGAAGAGAAAAGGAAATATATTTTTTTCTTAAAATCTATAAATGTCAAATGAGGTTTTCAAGGAACCATAAAAAACACAATTCTAAAACTAGGGATTTTTTTTGGTTAGAAATAAAAAATAAGATATTAGATTGAGTTTCAAGAGCAGAATAAGGAACCTATCAGTGAATATTTATCCTAGAGTAAATTTGACAAATCTAGTGAGATTATCTTGTCCTAGGTCCACCTATGATTTTTTAAACAAAAAACCTCTTCACAAACTATTGATGACTTGTAAATTTTCTCCTAGTTGGTCCAAAAAATTTTGCACATAGGAGATTTCATAGAGGCTAATTTATCAAAGAAAAACAATTAAGTAATGGAGATTCACACTCACTCTAATACCATGTTGTATTTTATATTAATTTATAAAAATGAATGTAATCAATACATTACCAAAAATGCTCAAAATAACTCCTAGAAATAAATGCATATGATATAAGAGGGTTCCCATGGACACCAATTTATCTCACTAAATAAAAATAGAACACACTCCAACCAATGAACAATGATTTGGTATGAAGGGTGATTTATAACAATCACAATAGATATTTAGGTCAAGGTTAAGAAATCAACCATTGGTTTAAATAGTAAAATATCATAGAATATTCACCTGTACAAGGTGTATAAGGACCCAAAGAATATATATAGATAATATAATACAAATTTGATCATGGACTCAGGTGAAGCATAAAAACCACATAAAAAAACATTTTATTGTTGGAAGGATTTGAGATTGCATTTTTCTTTGTTGTAATTACATTAGGAAAGGATACTTTATGATATTTAGTGCTTGATAATAGTAGTGTTCACTATCTATATATAATAACATTGCCTTAAATGGGCAAGAGTTATTAGAGAGAACTATAATATCTACATAAAATATGGAGTTACAACATACTTTGTATCCTTTTGTATGCTTTTGTATTGGTGTTAAAAATTATTGTAACTTATTCCATAAATGTAATCTATCATATAGCTAGTATTACTCAAGTAATCATTTATTGAGGCTACTATTCTTTTTCAAATTATAAGAAAATTTGAGTACTATAAGGCTTTAAGGATGCCTTGTAATATAATGGTTATGATAAATGAATAATGTTGGTATCTTTAATTATAGTTATTGTATTATTTTATACCATTAAGGGTTGAATTGAAATTTTAATACTAAAATTTCCTCTGGATTTCTAACATGCTTAATGTTTGATTTTGTATATTATCTATTTTTTCCTCATAAAAGTCATAGTTTTATATTAATTAAATATGAAATTACATTCTTTAGATGCCTCTTCAACATTTTCTCAAAATTTTGATAGTGACCTAAAAATCAGGTCACTTATACATCATAGTCAGCTATCTCCAATAGGCTAATTTTTATCCTTAGATATTTTTCCATATTGTTAATTGATATCATTTAAGACATTGACTTCTGATTTTTTATATTGTTGCTTTAACTATCCTTGTTAATAAATCTATGAGCATGCCAAACTGAAAACTAATATTTCATTATTTGCATCATTGTTATTTAATATGTAGTATGGAACTTGGATCTACATGTTTTGCCTAGAGTGGATTAATCCCCCTAGGTTGAAATATAAACTATATACCATGAATAGCCCTACCTGGTTCAATTAGTATACCCTCCTTTGAGATTTCATCTACTTACCTATTTAGTTCTTGATAAATATTCTTGAATGTAACATCTTCACTTTGGTCCATACAGTATTTTATTTGGAAGAATATGGATTGTAGATCCATATTTTCCATCCTAAAAATACCAAGCATCTATTTTATCACCACCTTTGAGTCTTTGTAAATTTGAATTTTTGGTTTCCTTTTGATTCTGCTAGCTGAACCAACATTTTAAGTGTCATTATTTCTGCATAATTATTGGAACCCTCTCCTATTCTAGCCTTGTACTTGAATTAATGTAAGCCAATAATATGTAGTAATCCTATCACTCCACAAACATAAGGTACCCCTTGATTAGCCCCATTAACAAATGCCTAGACCCTTGATTTATCAAATTTTTGAGATATGATTTATCTGATTACCTTTGTTGCTACCAAAACCTTATAATTACTAAAACTTCTAGTGATTTGGGAAGAGACCTACTAGGTAGGATTATCTTGATTCTAAAATATTCATGTGTTCCTTGATATACATACTCCTCATGATATGAACAACACAATAGTTATAGAACCTTTGTATGAATAATAAATTATTAAAAAATATTCATCCATACAAGGTGTACAAGGTCCCAGAGGCCATATACAAAGAATATAATACAAAGTAATCCATGGAATCAAATCAAATTTAGTTACTAAATATTTCAACATCCTCCCGTAAGTTAAATGATAGACATAAAAAGATACCCTTCTTAGCCATGACCCCTTAAGGACACTCTTATGCATAAAGACATTCTCATATGCACACAAAAGGTACCTTGGGCATGAAATTTGTAAAAATACCTATTATCTACTCTACTAATGACACAAAAACAAGGTCAAGCATCATAAATTCATTGCACATAGTTCATCAAAGTCTCATTGTTTTTATTTCACTAATGAAACATTAGATCATGTATAATTTAGGTGGTACTCTGATTGTCACAATGAAGAGTGAATGGGTGGGACTAAGAAATTCTCACTTTCTCTAATTGAAGGTCTTTCATGGCCTCATTGGTAGTACAATATTTAGCTTCCATAGAATACTATGAATTAGTGGAATACTATCTAGAGCACTAAGAAATAAGGTTAGAACCAAGGTAGAAGATAAAACCTATAGTGGAGCATCCTTTATCTAAATCACCAACCCAATCTACATCTAACAATCCTATCAATATTAGAGGTGCACCAAGTGAATAATGAATACACCTATGATATTTAACTATAATGTACCAAATAATACTCTTGGTCATGGTCAAATGCAATGTTTGGTTGAGTGTAGGCGAGGTAAAAGAAACCTCCCACAAGGGACTTGTAGAGAGTGGCATCCACCAAGGGATTTATGTAATCTAACTGAATCTTCAATCCATAATAAAACTGAGTTCTAGTAGATTTACAATCATTCATCCTATAATGTTGAAGATATCCAAGGTATATTTAGGTTGCAAGATAGTGATCCTAGGGGAATTCTAGTCAATTTGAATACCCAAAAAGTAATGTAAAAGCCCTAAATATGTCATCTCAATGGCAAAATCATAAAAATCTCTCCATCCTTATGTTTGATGTAAACATCATGTTTGACCTCACATTTTCAAAACCCACAAATAATAAATAAGAAGAAGATATTCACATATAAATCACATGATGCTTTCTTAATACCATATAAGAACTTAGTTAAATGGCATATCAAATTAATGGGACCTTTTAGTTTAGAACCAGATCGCTACTACATGTAAATCTCCTTCTAAATATCACCATGAAGTAAGGCACTCTTCACATGAATTTGATGTTCCTTCTAACCATAAGAAGCAACTATGGATAAGATCATCCAAATAGAATCCATTTGAGAAAATAGGGAAAATATATTTGACAAGTTTATTTCCTCCTCCTAAGAGATTACCTTAGCAAAAAGGTGTACCTTGTGCTTCTTTGCATGACTATCCAAAGTGAATATTATCTTATGGACCCATTTACACCCAACAACATTATTATCTTATAGAAGAGGAACAAGATCCCATGTTTGATTCTTCATCAAAGATTCATACTTAATAATCATAACATATTCACATTATAATGAGATGAACTTCAAAATTATCAACCTTTAATATCAAGGTCCAAGAAGGGGCCTTTCAATGTTACTTCATAGAAATAATTGGATGAGCAACCTAAAGGAGATTTTTAACCCACTTGTATGTTGAGCAAGCCAAGGAACAACTAATAACATGCTAATAAGGAGCAATATTAGAATCTAAAACTTGAGCATCCAAATCATAGTCACTGCCTAATTCAACATATATCATTATGGCACATGGAACTAGTGTATCATTCTCATTTTCTTTCGAATTTAAAACAAATGGTGTTGGAGATAGTACTACCTAATATGGGGTAACGTCTATAGTGATAGGGGTTTCACTATAAGGTGGAGAAGAGGACCAAATGGAAATATTTCTTAGAAAAATATTTGAAGGATCTATTGGAGTAGTCAAATAAATTGGAGGATCTTTAGCCAAAAGCTCAAGAGGAAAACCTAATGGAGCTACTAGAAGAAACTCATAAAAAATTACATCTCTTCAAATAAGAATCTCATTCCTTTGAGGATCATTAGGAAATATTCCTTAGGGGTATCTTAATACCCTACAATAATTCATGTATTTCTTTTGTTTCTCCATCTTTTGAATAGCTTCGTATAAGTGAACCCATGTGGAAGACTAAAAGATATAAAATCAATACATATTGAGATTATCACCTATAAATATATTAAGGGTTGTCATGCATTAAATTACTCTAGTAGGGATTCAATTGATGATGCATGTTTCATGGGTGATGACTTTACCCTAGAATCTATGCTCCATCACGTTAGCACGAATCATACAATGGTCCATATCCATAATTACCATATTCATCCTCTTGTCTATCCCATTTTGATCTAGAGTATAATGAATAATAATTTTAAGGGAAATGCCATGAAGATTCAAGAAATAATTAAAAAAACATTTCTCATGTATTCACCTTCCCTATATATCCTAAGACACTTGATATTTATTTCTAGTTTATTAGTTCTTTGAACACCTTAAATTTCTCAAAAGACTCATATTTGGTATGAAAATTATACAATCATACATATTGAGAGAAATATTAAATGAAAAGAATAAAATACCTATTCCTATAAATAGTGGTGTGTCCATGGGTTAACACATAAATATGAAAGAGCTCAAAGGGGTGTGTGGAAAACCTCATTGTCCATTTTGGAAAGGAATCTCTATTATGATTCCCTAAAATACAACCTTCACGTGAACCACTAGGAGGAGAAATATGAATACGTACAATAGCTAATTTATGATATTTTATGTACTTCAGTGACCCATACCTAAGATTCCCAAGTCTATGATGCCATCATTGACTCTCATCATGTGATTGTGCCACTATGGGCACAAAATCTCTCTTATTAGAGGAATAATTATTCCATCACCTAGTTTTTTGTATCTAATTTTATTCATCATAATACCTAAAGGTAATTTTATTGAATCCATCAACAATTTTCTTAATCACCCATAGATTAGGCCAAAATTCTATATTTTTTGTATGGGTGATGCAATAAATATATAAAATAATGAGGCTTACACTAGGAACATGAACAACCTCATCACATAATTAAGGTTAAATAATAAAATCACCGTAACTTGCCACTTGTAAGAAATAATTATATCAAATTACAATATGATCTCTTAAATGTAGTGTGTTGTATTCATGTAGAAAATATTGGTGCTTGGTCATGTGCCTTATTTCCCCTAAATCTATAATCCAATCACCAAAATAAGTGGATGTTAAATATACTAAATGATCAACTACATAATCTTGTGAGGTTTCACCATCATGGTTGTCTTTACCCTATGCATAAAGAGATTAGCATCAACACCATAATTTTGGGCTACTTAAGGTTCTTCATATGAATTTATAAAAACTCTACTTTGTCTCCTTCTTGCAAAGCTCACACGTTGGATTTTTGAAGGGCCTCTCAATCTTCTTATTTTTATTTTGCATTTTTCTAATCTCAACCATAAACACTCTATTTGTATCAGCCTATTTTGTGAGATAATAACCCTTATCTCATTGTATTGATTCTAATTGTGAATAATATATTTTAACACTTCATCATATGGAAGATGTGGATAATTTGGTAAGTAAATATAAAGCATATCAAACACAATAACAACTATCTCATATATATTCTAGATATTATTAAACACAATATTGAGAAGCTTATTGTTCTCATTATTTGTAGCTTAATATTCATGTCCATACCCTTTGGAATACTTCTAGCATCCCAAATATCATATTGCATCTTGTTGAACTAAATGATATACTCATCAACAATATTCAAATAAATCAATATAAATATAGCACTTTTTGGCTCTAATTTTCTAATTTATGTGGACTTAATATAATAACTTAGCCCCTAAAATTTGTTAAGAAATTACTTGGGATCCATAGTGTTGCTAATATGTATGTCATAGATATTCTCAAGATGGATATATATCACACCACAATCCTCATTTTTATTATCACTCAATAACTACTTGATCTCCTTACAATCAATCACTAGAGGCTTCTCATTCACATATTTAAGCAACCCCTTACTTTGAAGTAGAGATTCAATTATGAATTTCCAAGTGGCATAGTTTGCACTATTCAATAAGGGTCATGTTGATCCATAAATTTAATATCAAAATATAAAATTATGCATGTAGCTGTAATCAAAACAAAACTACCAATATAGATATCTCAAAAATTATATGATTTGAAAAAAATGTGTTCAAAATGCTTTTGTATGCAAAAATTATGGTCCCCAAAAGTTTGGCCCTAAAATCACAAAAATTGTCTCAATTCCTTTGAAAATTTAGAATTTTTTTGGTATTTGTAATAAATGATAGGCCATCATATGTCACTATCTGATTGGTTAAGGGGGTGCCAACTAGATTCTAACTATATTACATACTAATGGTATAGGTGATTCCATATGTCACTATCTCATATAGGGGGCTACCAATTGGGTGTTAATGTGTAGGCCATTAGGGAGTGTGCTAGTAAATTAGGTTGTTCCACTTCTCATGTGTTGATTTTCTATATAACCTATAAACCGAATTGTGCTACTTGTTTCTCTCTAATTTACTTTAAAATGTTTGTTTTACCAAGTCAATTATTAACTATGCAATTGTAAAATCAATGGGTTTGATAATTTTGTAGAATGTGATTGGTCAAACTCATTTTTACACCTATCATATGGTATTTTTCCTTCCACATTGCCCTCTAAAACATCAGTCCTTGCCATTTCACTACCCAATATGTCATCATGTGCCATGTCAATGATTGCCACATCACCTACCATTCCATCATGGGGTATGTTGTTGGGTACCACACCATCATGCACCGTATCATCATTGGGTGCTATGTTAACTCCAACTACCACATCATCAGGGGGTTCCATGTCACCATGTGCATATGAAAAGGGGATGACATCATCACATAGTTCCATATCATAAAAGTATGCCATGTCATCTATATATAACACCAGATTGGATTTGTTGATACCATCAATTTAGGTGTTGATGTCATCAATGTCATTCAAAAAATGTGATGGTGGGGTTTGGACTTTAGACCTCCTAGGCCCAATGGTTTAAGGAAGGCTCTATTAGACCCATTGGAATGGGTTCTTTTGAAATAATAAGGGTCATAATTATGTAATAAAAGAGGTTCCCCCCTTCTACCCTCCCTTGGTTGCCTTCTCTTATGTGCCCATTCATAGTGACATGGACCTACACCATGCTAAAGCCACAAATGTTTTCCCATACATTTCCCACCATATTGGAAATATTTTATGAAATATTAACACTTTTTAAATTTAAAAATTTTAAATATGGAAGGAAAGAGAAAATGGTTTCAACATGAAAAAATAGGTACCTAAAGGTTAAATTAAGAAAAGTGGTAAATTGGGACCCATATAAAATTTCACAGATAATCTAAAATTTTTAATGGTTTTTTAGTATCTATCATGGTTTTCTCAAAAAATATATTTTACTAATCAAGTTATCCTCTCATGCCAATTCAAGAGATAAGTTTCTAGACTATTTTACCAACTTTGTCAAATGTGTTAGAGGTATTTTCCATGCATAATATCTACCCATGACTTTATTTGCATCTAAGGTCTATTAAAGAATGTTTATCTTCTCCTTTTCTACATTCATTATACCCATGTTGAATGTCCTCTCATATCTACTACTATTAGACATAAAATTCTAGAAGAGAAAAGGAAATATATTTTTTCTTAAAATATATAAATTTCAAATGAGGTTTTCAAGGAACTAAAGCAGAATAACATCAACAGAATACAAACAATCTATTGAGTCATAGAGAAACTGCAATATCTGAGCCAGAGCTTTGTATTAATTTTTATTAAAATTAGGATACGAACAAGACCCATTTTACAATTTCAAAATTCCCCTATAATACCTTGTTTCCCCTTTTCCCACCTAAAACAATTCATTTGAAATTTGAATTTCGAAGGCAAAACTTCCCTAGGTCATAACTCCTCGCTCGTTGCTCGGATTGACTATTAGCGCATGTTTTAGAAAATATCTCGAAAAGACTTACAATAGATTAATGTCCTAGAGGAGATTAAATTTAATTTTCACCCCTCTACGAGGCCTCTAAGGCCTTCCAAACCCACCTTTAAGTTTTAGTGGTAGGATTTTCATCATTTTGAT
This sequence comes from Wollemia nobilis, assembly GCA_028583015.1. Lineage (NCBI taxonomy): Eukaryota > Viridiplantae > Streptophyta > Pinopsida > Araucariales > Araucariaceae > Wollemia > Wollemia nobilis. The sequence goes on along the minus strand of JAQPPZ010017048.1, from coordinate 2,459,909 downwards.
AGTTTTTACCATAAAATTGACATATCTCCCAAACCGCTTAGGCTATTGGGGTGATTCTTTCACCATTAGGTCTATTTATCCATACCCTAAAAAACTAAACAAAATTTAGAACATAATAAAATAAATACAAATTTATATCATGCAAGATCACTCTTACACCATTGGATGCTCCTACATCAGGAACCATAAAAAACTCAATTCTAAAACTAGGGCATTTTTTTGGTTAGAAATAAAAACATGATATTGGATTGAGTTTCAAGAGCATAATAAGGAACATATCAATGAATATTTATGATGCAGGAGCATCCAGTGGTGTAAGAGTGATTTTGCATCACCCAAAAAAAAAATTGTTTTAATTGTTTAATTTTGTAAAACTAGTAAAACTAGTTTAACTTGCAGGAGATTTTTGAAGGTCTTAGAGGTCAAATTTGAGGATTTTCGGCTAGACATGGGCCTTGGTGCAAAGAGCCAAGAACCATCCCGCTTAGCTCGTCTCGTGACCTTTCCAAAAACATGTTGTAATAGTCAATCGGGTCAACAAGCGCGAAGTTATGATTTCGGCAAGTTTCCCCCAAAATTAAAATTTGAGTTTTTATGGTTTTAGGTGGGAAAAAGGGAAAATAGATTCAAAAAGGGGTAATTTCAAATTTGTAAGGGGTCAATATCTAAAAGCTTTGTTTTTATGGAATAGAATGCAAGAAAGCTTTGGCTCATTAGTGATTTTATCTATCTTTCTGGATTGTATGTGGTTGTTTAATGTAACTCTGCTTCAAGTGGTATCAGAGTGGGAGTTCCTAAGTGTGTAAATAGATCGTCGAACATGATGTAGTTTACATCAAGATCTATGATTAGGGTTTGTGAGAGAAGTGATTAGAATGCTTCCATGAAGAAACCGTGGTGGTGGGAGAAATATGGTGCCATAAGAAGATTTCAGAGCTTTGTAGAGGCAAGTTCAGGCTCTGCAAGAGGAGCTACATAGAGGGTTTAAGCTAAGGAGAGAAGATGGCAGTGAATATAAAGTTGAAGAAGAAGAGGACCAGTTCGAGGAAGAAGAAGAGGTAGTAGATCCTGCACAATCTAGGTTATACAAAGCCATATCTCAGATTGGAAAGAGACCAGAGATGGAGGTTTCTACGTATTCTGGAAATATTGATCCATAGGAGTTGATTGATTGGATCAATGATTTGGAAGAATACTTTGAGTATGAGGAGGTTGAAGATCCTGATAGGGTCAAGTTTGCTAAGACCAAGCTGAAGGGTCTTGCCAACATATGGTGGAAGGGATTATAACTAGACAGAAACAAAAGAGGAAAATAAAGGATAACAAAATGGGAGCGGATGTTGGAGAAGTTGAAGAGGTAGTTCATGCCAGTTGACTACGATTTGGATCTGCTAAAGAAAATTCAAGGTTTGAGGCAGTCAAGTAAGTATGTCAAATAATACACATGAGTTTTATAAAATTTTAATCAGAACAGGCCATTCTATGACCAATAAGGAAAAGGTAGCTTGTTATATTAATGGGTTACGAGAAAGTATTCAAGAGGAGTTAAGTATGGTCAAGATGACCACCAGAGAGGATGCTTACCAGTTTGCCTTGAGGGTTGAAGAGAAGTTGAACTTAATGTTTGAGAGCAAGTAAAAGAGGAAGAGGTCATGGTGGAAGAACTGGTGGAAGAACAAATGGAGGACGAAATGAAGATCATAAGAAGAATGGAGAAGCCAACAATAGTCAGGACCAAAAGGGAGATAATGCTTACCGCCCCTATGATCAAAAAAATGGTTACCCGAGAGGAAGAGAAAGGTCTAGATGAGGGTTTGGAAGAGGAGGATTTGGTGGAACCTATTTCCACTATGGGGAAGTACATCGAGCATACGAGTGTCCACAACACCACGAGAGGACAAATAAAAGACTCAAAGGTAATGCTCGAGTTGTTGTTGTTGATGAAGATGTTGAATCTGAGCACTCTGAAGAAGCAGAAAGAGAATAACTGTTGATCATAAGGAGAGCCTTACTAAATAAGAAGATAGACCCAAATCAGAGGAAGAGATTATTTCACACAAGGTGTAAATGTGTAGGTAAGGTCTATAATATTATCATAGACAATGGTATCATAGATAACCTAGTTTCAGAAGGAATGGTTACCAAATTGAAATTAGATAGGAAGAGAAACCCGCATCCATATCATATTGCATGGTTGCAGAAGGACCATACCGCTTTGGTCAGTGAGCAATGCTTGGTAAAATTTAATATTAGGAATTACCGTGATGAGGTCTTGTGTGACATCCTGCCTATGGATGCTTACCATTTGCTATTGGTAAGGTCATGGCAGTTTGATTGATGTGCAGTGCATGATGGTCATGCCAACACTTACTCCCTGACAAATAATGGAGTGCGCCATAAGCTGAAGCCCCTGAAGGAGGTGGACGAAAAGGTATGTAGTAGTGCCAGAATCTATTTAGTTGAAGACAGAAGGTTTTTGGATGGTTTGAAGCATGAGCATATATGTTATGCATTAATTACTAGAGTTAGGGAAGAATAATGCAAAGATACCCTAGTAGAAGTCCCAGGTCAGTTATAAGAATTTCTAGATATTATATCATATAATGTACCTGAGGGTTTACCACCAGTGAGGAAGATCAGTCACCATATAGATTTGGTACCAGGATCTAGTTTACCCAATAATACAGCCCATAGAATGACTCCTGTAGAAAGTGAGGAGCTAAATAGGCAAGTCCAAAAGTTGCTAAAAAAGAGACTGATTCGGGAGAGCCTGAGTCCCTATGTAGTACCTGCAGTACTAGCACCAAAGAAATATGGAAATTGGAGAATGTGTACAGACTCTCGAGCTATTAACAAGATCACCATAAAATATATATTCCCATTGCCAAGGATAGATGGCATTATGGACTGTTTGATTGGAGCCAAGTACTTCACAAAGATTGACCTGAAGAGTGGGTACCATCGGATTCATGTCAGAGAAGGAGATGAGTGGAAGACAACCTTCAAGACCAGAGAGGGTTTGTATGAGTGGTTGGTCATGCCATTTGGGCTAACCAATGCACCAAGCACATTCATGCGGCTAATGAATGAGGTATTGAAGGATTTTTTAGGAAAATTTGTCATTGTCTATTTGGATGACATTTTAAAATTTAGAAAGACCTTGGAAGATCACCTGATGCAGATCAGAAGGGTTTTTGAGAAGCTGAGGTAGGAGCAGTTGCTGATTAATTTGAAGAAGTGCATTTTTGTGAAGAAGGAGTTAGTGTATCTAGGATTTGTCATCTCAACCGAAGGTCTAAAAATAGACCCAAAAAAGGTGAGGGCTATCATTGAATGGCCTACTCCAAGGAACATAATTGAGGTAAGATCATTTCATGGTCTAGCAAGTTTTTACAAAAAATTCATTAGAAATTTTAGCAATATTTGTGCACCCCTTACAGAAACAATGAGAAGGGATAAGAAAGAATTTAAGTGGACCTTAGGAGCGGATAAGAGATTTGATATGTTGAAGAAGAAGGTCACACATCAACCTATTTTGGCACTTCCAGATTTTAATAAGGTATTTCAGGTAGATTGTGATGCTAGTGGTAGTGCCATAGGAGTTGTATTGAGTCAAGAAGGTAAACCTGTTGCTTATTTTAGTGAGAAACTCAATGATGCTAGGAAGAAGTATTCAGTTTATGATCAAGATTTTTATGCTATAGTTCAGGCTTTGAATAAGTGGAGGCATTATTTGTTTCCAAAAGAGTTTGTTCTATATACTGATCATCAGGCCTTACAGTATATTAATAGCCAAGGGAAGCTAAATCAAAGGCACTTGAAGTGGGTTGAGTTTCTATAGAGTTATACCTTTGTGTTGAAGCACAAGAGTGGAAAATCAAATAGAGTTGTAGATGCCTTAAGTAGAATGCAGTGTTTATTGGCAAAAATGAAGGTGGAAATTGTAGGGTTTGACGAACTTAAGGGTTTGTATCCTGAAGATCTTGATTTTGCAAAGGCTTGGAGAGCTTGCTTAGCACCTGTTACTTTGGATAGGACTAAGTGGTTGGATTTTATAATCCAAGATGGAATGTTGTTTAGAGGAAACCAATTATACATTCCAAGGAGTTCAATGAGGGAGAATATGGTCAAGGAGAAGCACAGTGGAGGTTTGGTTGGACACTTTGGTCGAGATAAGACCATTGTCCTTGTTAGTGAGAACTACTATTGGTCACAGTTGTAGCAAGATATGAAGAGATTCATGCAAAGTTGCAGAGTATGCCAGATGGCCAAGGGTGTGAGACAAAACACTGGATTATATTAGCCATTACCTATACCAAAGAGACCATGGGAGGACATCAACATGGATTTTGTTCTTGGCCTACCAAGGACACAAAGGGGAAATGACTCCATATTTGTGGTGGTTGATAGGTTTTCAAATATGGCACATTTTATTCCCTGTAAGAAAACTAATGATGCAGTTCATGTTGTAGGTTTATTTTTCAAAGAGGTGGTACAACTTCATGGTCTACCAAAGAGTATTGTTTCTGATAGAGATACCAAGTTTGTTGGGTATTTCTAGAGAACCTTGTGGAAGAAATTGAAGATAGATTTGAAATTCATTTCTGCATACCACCCAAAGAATTATGGACAAAAAGAGTTGGTGAATAGAATTTTGAGCAATATACTGATATGTTTGGTAGGAGATAAGCCCAAGGGGTGGGAATTGGTTTTTCCATGGGCGGAATTTGCATACAACAATTCTGTCAATAGGAGTACTAAAAAATCTCCATTCTAGATAATATATGGGAGCAATCCAAGAAATGCTTCTGATTTGAGGAAGATGGATACAGGGGAAAAGTGCAGTGTTGAGGCTGACTTTGCAGAGCATTTGAGGATCTTGCATGAAGAAGTGAAGAATCATATTACTAAGATGAATACTCATTACAAGATAAGGGTAGACCAGAAGCGACGGTTTAGGGAATTTGAAGTGGGATATGAAGTTATGGTCCATCTGAGAAAATAAAGGTTTCTTGCTAAAACCTATAACAAGCTAAAAATAAAGAAGTTTGGACCATGTAGAATCATAGAAAAATGGGATTTAGGCAATGCATATGAAGTGGAATTGCCAAGTGGGCTTAACATATCACCTATTTTTAACATTTCAGATTTGGCAAAATACCATGAAGGAGATAATGGTGAGGGACCAGCAGCAGAATTGTGGAATATTCCAACATCTAATCTAGAGACGAAAGATATAGAAGAGATCCTGGATACCCACATGGAAAAAAGTACAAAAAATAGGCAGTATGCAGAATATCTGGTTAAGTGGAAGGGCAAACCTATTGAAGATTCATCTTGGTTGTCGAAGGCTAAGGTCGAACGCCTTGGTTTTCTTCCAACAACAGAGAAGTGAAGGTCACTTATCAAAATTACCCTGGGTGTCTTATGCAGGAGCATCCAGTGGTGTAAGAGTGATCTTGCATCACCCAAAAAAAAAATTGTTGTAATTGTTTAATTTTGTAAAACTAGTTTAACTTCCAGGAGATTTTTTAAGGTCTTAGAGGTAGAATTTGAGGATTTTTGACTAGACGTGGGGTTTGGCTGTATAAGACAAGGAATACCCTGCTTAGCCTATCTCGTGCCCTTTCCAAAAATATGATGTAATGGTCAATCGGGTCAACGAGCGCGAAGTTATGACCTCGGTAAGTTGCCCCTAAAATTCAAATTTGAATTTTGATGGTTTTAGATGGGAAAAAGGGAAAACGGGTTCAAAAAGGGGAAATTTTGAATTTATAAGATGTTAGTCTCTGAAAGCTCTATTTTTATGGAATAGAATGCAAGAAAGCTTTGGCTCATTGGTGATTTTATCTATCTTTTCTGGAATGTATGTGGTTGTTTAATGTAACTCTGCTTCAATTTATCCTAGAGTAAATTTGACAAATCTAGTGAGATTCTCTTGTTCTAGGTCCACCTATGATTTTTTTAAGAAAAAACCTCTTCACAAACTATTGATGACTTATAAAATTTCTCCTATTTGGTCCAAACAATGTTGGACATAGGATATTTCATAGAGGCTAATTTATCAAAGAAAATTAATTAAGTAATGGAGATTCACACTCACTCTAATACCATGTTGGATTTTATAGTAATTTATAAAAATGAATGGAATCAATACATTACCAAAAAATGCTCAAAAGAACTTTTAGAAACAAATGCATATGTTATAATAGGGTTCCCATGGACACCAATTTATCTCACTAAAGAAAAATAGAAAACACTCAAACCAATAAAAAATGATTTGGTATGAGGGGTAATTTATAACAATCACAATAGATCTTTAGGTCAAGGTTAAGAAATCGACCATTGGGTTAAATAGTATCATAAAATATTCACCTGTACAAGGTGTATAAGGACCCAAAGCATATATAGATAATATAAAAAAAAATTGATCATGGACTCAAGTGAAGCATAACAACCACATATTTCAACATTTTATTGTTGGAAGGATTTGAGATTGTATTTTTCTTTGTTGTAATTACATTAGGAAAGGATACTTTATGATATTTAGTGCTTGATAATAGTAGTGTTCACTATCTATATATAATAACATTGCCTTAAATGGGCAAGAGTTATTAGAGAGAAATATAATCTCTACATCAAATATGGAGTTAAAACATATTTTGTATCCTTTTGTATGCATTTTGTATTGGTGTTAAAAATTATTGTAATTCATTCCATAAATGTAATCTATCATATAGCTAGTATTACTCAAGTAATCAATTATTGATGCTACTATTATTATTCAAATTATAAGAAAAATTGAGTACTATAAGGCTTTAAGGATACCTTGTGATATAACGGTTACGATAAATGAATAATATTGGTATCTTTAATTGTAGTTATTGTATTATTTTATACCATTAAGGGTTAAATTGAAATTTTAAGACTAAAATTTCCACTAGATGTTTAACATACTTAATTTTTGATTTTGTATATTATCTATTTTTTCCTCATAAAAGTCATAATTTTATATTAAGCAAATATGAAATTACATTCTTCAGATGCCTCTTCAAAATTTCCTCAAACTTTTGATAGTGACCTAAAAATCAAGTCACTTATACATCATAACCCGCTATCTCCAATCGGCTAAGTTCTATCCTTAGACATTTTTCCATATTTTTAATTGATATCATTTAAGACATTGACTTATGAGTTTTTATATTGTTGCTTTAACTATCCTTGTTAATAAATCTATGAGTATGCCAAACTAAAAACTAATATTTCATTATTTGCATCATTGCTATTTAATATGTAGTATCGAACTTGGATCTACATGATTTTCCTAGAGTGGATTAATCCCCATAGGTTGAAATATGAACTATATACCATGAATAGCCCTACCTAGTTCAATTAGTATACCCTCATTTGATATTTCATCTACTTACCTATTTAGTTCTTGATAAATATTCTTGAATGTAACATCTTCACTTTGGTCCATACAGTCTTTTATTTGGAAGAATATGGATTGTAGATCCATATTTTCCATCCTAAAAATACCAAGCATCTATTTTATCACCACCTTTGAGTCTCTGTAAATTTGAATTTTTTGTTTACATTTTAAGTGTCATTATTTCTGCATAATTATTGAAACCCTCTCCTATTCTAGCCTTGTACTTGAAGTAATGTAAGCCAATAATGTGTAGTAATCCTCTCACTCCACAAACATAAGGTACCCCTTGATTATCCCCATTAACAAATGCCTAGACCCTTGATTTATCAATTTTTTGAGAGATGATTTATCTGATTACCTTTGTTGCTACCAAAATATTTTAATGACTAAAACTTCTAGTGATTTGGGAAGAGACCTACGAGGTAGGATTATCTTGATCCTAAAATATTCTTGTGTTCCTTGATATATATACTCCCCATGATATGAACAACACGATAGTTATAAAACCTTTGTGTGACCTATTTTAATTCTAAGATTTCAAACACTCTCCTAGGGAGTCTTTCTACCATCCTATAGAAATATCTAACTACACAATAACCTCCCTCCAAACCTGTTTAGTAAAAGAACAAGCTACCAATAAATAATCAATTATTTTGTTGTTTGACTTATATAAATAGCACATTCTTAGACCATTCCAACTTATTTTATATAATACCTCCCATTTCAAAACCTTATTTTGTATGGCAAGCCACAAGAATAGTCTTGTCTTCAATGGGTCTTTATGCTTATAGAGTGACTTCCACCATGATGTTGAATCATCATTCCTATATTCCAATAGAGTCTTATCTCCCAAATTTGGAGTGTAATCCCTCATAGATCCATTTTTTATCCATACCATTTGATCAAATTCCTCTCACAAATTAATATTTCTAGATTTAATATTTTCCACATATTCTTCCCATTAGTTTATCTCTTAGATTTGAAACCCTACCTATACTACTTCCTTCCATACCTGTCTCCATTTTGTATATGATTCTAGGTCAACTTCTTGGGTAAGAGTTCCAGTCCCTTGAGCTCTTAAGATATAAATTACATTATTTGGAAATTTGTGCATACCTCCATAACCTATCCAAGGGTCTAAGCATAGTCTTATCCTTGATTCATCACCTATTTTCTAGGTGGTCCAGTCTCCTATAAGATAAAAGGTATGGATAATTACCTTCTAATAGATTTAAACATTATGGGTTTTCTTCATTGGTGCTCTTATCCACTCCTTGACTATGAGTGACTCTAGATATTTTTCCTAAACAATCATATTTCATAAGCTTTACATTGATATTATCTTTCAAAAACACTTGGCTAATAGATCTTTACCAAATAGGTGGATGTTCTTACATCCCCATCCTATATTTTCCTTGGGCTTGGCTAAGGATTACAATTTTACTAGGGGAATGCATTCCTTTTATCTTTTTCATTTCCATAAAAACTTCTAGCTTAGTTGGCTAATATTGTCCAATACTCCTTTTGGTATGTGAGCCAAAGATTGCCAATATATTGGTATCACCTCCAACATAGACTATACCAAAGTCAATCTCCACCCAAAGAAAGCCATCTATCATAACATATATTAATTCTTATTTCCACCTTCTTTATCAAATAAATTTTGTTTTGTTTAGATCAATCATTGGATTTCAAAAAGAACCCTAGATCAGGGTTATGCATAAGCGAAATATCGTAAATTGGCTCTATTTAGGAAATTCAAGATTTTAAATTGGCTAATTTTGGATCCTTTCACTGGGGCCCATTCGCCCGCAATTTACGAGGTGGAAGTTTTTTTGGGGTAAATTCGCCCACCATTGATAATAATTAAAATATTTTTATTTTAATTCATCGACCTCAAATTATAAATGATTTTGATTTTCCCACCCAATTCGCCTTCAAATTATAAATGATTTTATTTTTTCCACCCAAATCGCCTCATATACTACCCATATATATATTGTAGTGGGTACCAATAAACATACATCTAAAATACTCTAACTCAAAAATAGCTCCGAAACAATGAAATACTTGACAAGGTTGCAGAGGAGTGTCTGTCGAAATAAGCTAAGTGGTTGCAGAGGAGTGTCAATTGGTGCAAGATGATTGGCATAAGTCGATCGGTTGTAGAGCCATTTCTATCGATATAGGCCGATCAATTGCAGAGTCGTGTCTATCGACATAAGATGATTGGTTGTAAAGCACTACCTGTCGATATAAGACAATCGATTGCAGAGCCATGTCTATCGATATACGTCGATCGGTTGTAGAGTTGTATCAATCAGCATAATACGATTGGTTGTAGTGTAGTGTCTATTGGTTGTAGAGGTGTCAATCAGTATTACACTATCAATTCCAGGGATGTGTCTATCAACATTAGTCGATCGGTTGCAGAGGTGTCAATTGCCATTCGTCTATCGGTTGCAGAGGTGTCGATCAATTGTAGAAGTGTTGATCAATTGCAAAGGTGTCGATCGGTTGTAGAGGTGTTGATTAGTTGCAGAGGTGTCTATCAGTTGTAGAGGTGTTGATCGATTGTAGGGGTGTCAATCAGTTGTAGAGGTGTCGATCAGTTGTAGAGGTATCGATCAAAAATTATCTATCGGTTTCAAGGATTGTCGATTGACATTTGTCTATTAGTTGCAGAGGTGTCGATCGATATTAGTCTATCAGTTTCAAGGACATGTCGATTGGAATTAGTCTTTCTATTGCAATGAAGTGTCAGTTAACATTAGTATATCATTTATAGAGGTGTCAGTCGACATAAGCCGATCGGTTGTAGAGTAGTGTCTATCGGCACAAGGTTACAAAGAAGCATTAATTGCCCTAAGTCGATTGGTTACAAAGGATTCATGACTGGAAAATGATAGAGTTTTATTATTCCATTGGTTTTTTGTACAAAGCTCTTTTTCTTCAGTTTCATAGGAACTGTAGGTGAACTATATGAAACTATGGTAGACAACTATCAATATCATCTGGTTGTGTATTAGGAGCATTTCACTTGTCATAGACTGCTTCTTGTCTCTTAGAGTATGTTTCATAGGCAGTGTAGAAGCACTATATGCAACTATGGTCGATAAGTATCCATGTCATGTTGTCTGTTAGGTGCATTTTCTTGTCAGACTACTTCTTGTCTTTCACATGTCATTCTACAGGGCAGCGTAGGTTCATCTTGAGGGATGTCTACTATTTTTCTTCAATTTCATATACATTTCCTAACATCTAAAGGTTTTTTCTTTACAGATACAATGTCACCTATTGAATATGGAAATAAGGGAGGTCAATCTTCTTGTAAAAAGACAATTCTAAAATATTTTACACAAATATCAAAATGCAATGAGGCATCAATCTCTACATCTTCGTACAAACACCTTTTACCACCAAATTTTTTATATTTTTGTTATTATTAAATATAAAACCTTTCTTTATTAATAGATAAATGGTTGTCTACTTATCTACCTCTTTTTAAATGCTTTGTAAAATTGTATTCTGTTAATTATTTAAAATAGTGTCTTTTTTACATTAAAAAATGATAGAGAACACCAAACATTGAATGCAGTAAAAATTGTCGATCTTGATGTGCGTTCACTCGACGATATTCCAGCAGATGAGATGGGACCACATGATAATTTTCCTAATAACGACATGCAACAACCACTTCAGGAGATTTTAAATTCAGACACATCAACCAAAAAATATAGTACAATTAAATTGCAGACCTCTGGGGAATCTTGTAGTCAAAAATCTAAACGTAAAAAGATAAGTGAATGGAAAATTGGAAGGGATTTTAAAAATGAATGAGCATGGTTATACCCATTTATTGAGTGATATGATAAATTGAATGTGTGTAAATGCATTATTTGTACATGGAAGCTTGGAAAGGATCATTTATTACAAAATAAGAAAGATACAATAGAAAAACACTGTGGAAAAATTTACGTCAAAGAAATACGAAGTGATGGAACAATTAACAGACTTCATATGTGGAAGGATGCATCAGAATGTGTGCATGTGAGATATACACTTGAATATGAAAAATCAATGAAACAAAAACAAATTCTCATTGAGAAGGGTGGAACAATCGAGGCACAATTTCAAAAAATTAATAAGAATGTATTAGCCTCAAAGAAATTGTAGTTTGCTATTGTATATAATATTCTAAAAAAAGGTTGACCCATGTCTGATTTTGTTGATTTTAAGGAAATATTTCAACTAGCCAATGTACAAAACCTTACCAGTTCACATTGGTCAGATCGAAGTGGTTGGGAAATGGTAAAATATCTATCACTGGTTAAGAAGGAAGATCTAAGAGAGAATGTGAAACAAGCCAAATTTATTTCACTTTCTATTTATGAGGTAACAACTGTTGACAACACATATTGGATTTGCATACATGTTTACACATTAAAAAATCATTTGAGACAACCTCATTTACTAGCACTAATAAGATTATTAAAAATTATAATGTGGAAAACATTTATAATGTTGTTGTAACCAGTTTAAAGGATATTACCGAAATGGATGAAAAGGAAATTGCCACAAAGTTAATTTGTATTGGATCTGATGGTGCGGCTACAATGCAAGAACATAGGAATGGTATTTGTGTTAGGCTTCATATGTCAATTACCCCATATGTGATTCCTATTCATTGCATGGCTCATCTAATGAATCTTGCATATAAAATTGTGAGAAATTTTGATAATGTAGCCAAAGTGGAAGAACTCGTCTGCGAAATACATTCACACTTTTCATGCAGTCCAAAAAGGTTTACAGAGTTTCAACAGTTTTATCTAGGTGTAACTGAAGGTAGAAAAATGTTAAAATATGTGGAAACCAGGTGGATTTCATTGCTTCTTACTACAAAAAGGGTATTTTTATAATATCAATCCTTGGTTGGGTTTATGTATGCACATCGTAGGGATGTTGACAAGGCAAAAGATTTACTTTTTTGTATGACTGACTTGGAAAATCTTCTCACATTTTGTGGTATACGACCAATGTTACAAGAAATTAATTCTTTGATTAAACTTGCACAAGAAAGGGCAATTTATATTTTTTATTTCATGAGGATGAGAAAACAAATATGTATGATTATTGATAGGATTTATTTATCCGAAAAATATTTTGAGGATCCCAAGTTTGATAGTTGGAATAGGTTAGTTAATGTCAATGAACCAAACAAATTTTTAAAGTTCAACATCAATGATAATCTTTGTATTGTTATCCATGGAAAGTTGATTCTTGTATATATTTTTGAAAAGCGATTAGATACACTAACAGATGATGTTGAACAAGTGCCCGTTACACATTTTAGATTCGATGAGGTTTTGGATAGCACTGAGAATAAATTGAAAAGAATTGCAAATGCAGTAACAAGTGAAATAAGATATTGTTTTAAGAGATATGAGATACTTGAGGCCATGGTTGTTGTTAATCCCATATTTTGTAATCCTTGTGGTGACCATAGTAGTATAAGTGAGTTGTTTGTAAAATATATGGGTAATCTTACGACATATTTTTCTAAAAATATGGAAATAAATGGCATTGAAATCAATGGTATTCTAAACAAAGATTTTTTGAGACAACAATCAACAAATTTTGGAATAAAAATGGATTATCAAATTACACATTTCAAAAATACACATGATACTGGTTCAATCACGTGTTTCTGGAAAAAAATGTATCGAAGTAGTGTCTTACAAGAAACTATGAATGAATCCTTTATTTTATATGAATTATGTCAGACAATGATTTTGGGATCTATTGAAGACGAAAGGATTTTTAGTGCATTATCTTTTGTTAAATAAAATTTTTGTAATAGGTTGGACAAAAATTTGGAAAATTGTTTGAGAATGTGTGTGTCATCGTACGAGGTGGGTAAGTTTCCTTATGACAAAGCGTTGACATACTGGAAGTCCCTAGAAGAAAGAAGAGGTCTCACTAATACTATTCATAATGACGAAAATGATCCATCTTGGAGTGATGATGAGATTATGGAAATGTAAAATTTACAAATTATTATTGGTTCTTTTAGATAAGTCGATAAATCTTTGTATCAACTTCCAAAAATGTAAAATTTGCAATGATTATATGACAAATTCATTTAATCTATGATTTTTCTGATTTGAAATCATTTTGTAAAATTTTAGTGATTTGAATAAATTCATATTATCAATGATTTTCCATATTTGATATCATTTATAAATGTCAATGATTTGAAAAATTTCATAATATCAATGATTTTTTGTATTTGTTTTGTTGTAAAATTTCAGTTATTTGAAAAAAATGATATAATCATTCTATTCTCAATTATTATGCATGTTTGCTTTTTAATGATATGGACTGTCTATGTTTTCAAAATTTATGATTTATGCTATAGCTTTGAGTAAGCTAAAAATTTAAAAACCATGTATACGTAATGATGCTATGTTATTGAACTAATTATATATGTTCACAAAATATAGTGATTTTTGCTTTGACTTTAAATCTATGTTTGTATGTATCATTAGTATCATTATTTGTATGGTATAACAAAATAAAGTGATTTTTTATTATTTATGCTTTTTCATTGAGTAAACCTTGTATGCATACATAACTAGTAAAAATTTCTCTACATATGTATGAAAATTGTATGTAGTGTATTACTCTAGATATGGAAAATGAAAATGTAAACTCATTCATAGATATATCCATCGTAAACTCACTTTGAAATATAAAAACAATATAGCATAATATAAATGACCATATTCATTTTTATACAACAACTATTTTTTTTTGGTAGATAAGATACTATAGCATTAATACCGGGTTTTACGGGTTGACCCAAAACCTTTTACAAAAACTATAATGACTGAATACATTAAAAATTGTGATTCATGCATAGATATATCTTTGAAATATAAAAACCATATAGCATAATACAAAAGACCATACACATTTTTATACAACAACTAGAATGACTATGAATGCACTGAACATTGAAAATTATGCATATATATATCCTTCGTAAACTCACTTGAAATATAAAAACAATATAGCATAATACAAATGATAATACTCACTTTCATACTACAACAATAATGACTATGAATAAACTGAAATTTAAACCCATGCATGGATATATCATTCGTAAACTCATTTGAAAATTGAAAAATAAAAACAACATAGAAGAATATATGGAAATTGAAATTTAACCCCTTCATAAATATCTCCATCGTAAACTAACATTGAATATGAAAACAATATAGCATAATAAAAAAGACAAAACACTTTTCTATACAACAACAAGAATGACTTTGAATAAACTAAAAATTTAAACTCATGCATAGATATATCATTCATAAACTCATTTGAAAATTGAAATATAGAAACAACATAGCAGAATACACAAAACAATACTCATTTTTATATCACAACATGAATAACTTTGAATAACATGTAAATCTAAACCTATGCATACATATATTCTACGTAAACTCAAGCATATTTGAAACACCATAATACTCAAGAGATGAAAATAACACACAATTATAAATAGTAAATAGTGTAATAGTAAAATCATAAAAGCAAGTATCTTGTTTTCAAATGAAAACATATGAAATGTCATAAAATAGTCTTTTCGAAATATCAAATTTTGAAATTCAATTTCATGCTTCAGAATATTTTCCCTCTTCCACCACTCCTTTTGCCTTTTCAATGACTTCCACAGTATCCATAGCAACGACTCCTCCATCATATTTTCCATGTTCAGCTCCTTTTTCCTCATCCACTACTTCCACGATTTCCACATTCTACATTCGAACGGCTCTTCCCTCGGGCTGGGTAACAGTACTATCAATTCCTCTAGAATTGACAAGGATCTTCTCAACATTTTACAATCTATAAAGAAGGATGTTTTCTTATTTGCCAACATCTTTAGATGTTGGTCCTTGAACTTATTTACCCTTATCCTTTAATAGAACATCAAGATCCAATCCGTTGTGGATAATGATTTTCCACAAAATATTTTTTGTTGAATTGCTTCTTGTGCTATTTTTTTCATTGTAATGGAAGCATTTAAGAACTCCTTTGCCATATTGAGATAGTCTTGCAGGTTTTAAACCTGCTTCTTGAGATTATCATACTTTACCTACAAAAAGAAAAAATATTTAATCAATAGATAATTACATTTTAAAAAAGAGAACAACAATTTTTTAGCACAAAAGTGATAAAGTCAAACCTCAGCAACATTCTTTGCAACTACAACTTTTTTCTTATCACTTGCCCATTCATTGTAATAAGCTTGGGCCTCACCGTTTATGTTCTCCAATATGTTCATCATAAAATTTAAAATTTCATCTGTGTAAGATGTATTCACCTTCACAATGCCAGATTTTACTTGCTATAGCAGAGCCTCCATATTTTTAGGTTCATTTTCAACAACTGAAAAAAAAAATCTCTTTTTGAAAAATTATTGTATCGGACATTAATTTCTTTTATCAACACTTTGGCTCAATATTCCCATTTTTTCATTTTTGTTATATCTGGAAGTAGTAAATCCTTAATGGTAGATTCAACGTTATCAAAAACCAAATATTTTTCTAAAATATTTAATCCTTCATCCTTTGGTCGAGGAGGAGCCTGATGGGTGTTTGTTTCCTTTGGAGGAGACTTTCTTGAACATTCTACTCCTTAATTTCCTTTATCTTGAAGCAATTTTGATACTTGAAAAGTAGGGGTGTGTTCTATTGCAAAAAGAAATTTTATCAACTAGAACGTCATCCAACCTAGCACCAAAAGCTTCTGGTATATCCTTAAAATTAAAATTAGCAAGAGAAATACGGTTGAATCTTGGAAATGTCTTTGATGCTTCTTTCTTTGAAATTTGCTATGTTGCTTCTCTCTATGGCCTAGATGGAAGAATGTGTTTTCCAACTGGGAAGCATTGACCTCGCATTTGAGGTTGATTTTGTGGAGGAGGGGGCGGCATCGCCTTTTGATTTTTTTGACGATATTGTTGTATGGGAACTTAAAACATAAAAATAAAAATTAGTTATAAAATTTGTAAAGGTAAAAAATTTGTGAAGGTAGAAAATAAAAACTAGTTATAAAATTACATTATGAAAATTGGATGGAAAATTTTTTATAACACTCACCAGCAGAAGAAAAAACATCTTGAGTAGTTGTTGTTGCAAATGAAATGTGGTCATGTTGTACATCTGAAGAAAAAAATTTAATTTTTTTTTTTGGTAAGTAAAATTCTTCATTAATTACCGGGTTTTGCAGGTTAACCCAAAACCTATTACAATATCCAACCTTCTACTGAGATTGTAGATCCTAGTCATCCTTGAAACTTTCTTACCATAAATTGTGTTGAATCCCCTACAACACCTTACTAACAAAGCACACCCATACCTAAACATAATTGTAAACATTACTTACATTGAAAGGAATTGAAGTTTGGAACTTTGCACTTGTGAAACCTGTTGCTTGCCCATTTCCTATTCTTTGTTGGAATCTTCCAAGGCTTACACCCTGTTACCTTCATTTCCAATTTGGTATGATTTAGAGGGAAACCCCATAGTTATTACCAACTCCATGGGTAAAGAACACCCATTCATCTTTCTCCTTAATGGATAGGTTTCTTTTCATGACTAATAATGTTTTCCACTTCACGTGGCACACCTTGTGTCCATGTCACCAAACTACCAACATCAACACCTATGTTGGCTAATTTTTCAGCTGACCTGTTGGCCTCACGGTACATGTGATGAGCCCTCCTATTCTGTCTTGTCTCAAAAAGGATCCTCACTTCATGGATGACTCCCTCGATTCTCCATGGAGGTTTTTTGCCATTGGTTAATAGGTTGATGATGTTCATAGAATCACCTTCAATCATCAAGTTACCTTGAGTTGCTTGGGCTACTTGCAACCCTCTCCAAAGGGCTCTAGCTTCTACTTCGTTATTAGTTCTAATTCCCAATGGTTCAGTGAAGGCCTTGACCATATTTCCTTGATGATCCCTGATTATTCCTCCAGCTCCAGCTCTTCCCGAGTTCTCCTTGGTTGCACCATAAAAATTTAGTTTAAACCAACCCTAGGGGGGTGGCTCCCAAGAAATCTCATTTTTGAGATTCGGCAAAGGAATGGAAGGTTTGTCCTCAATACCTAATGCCCGAGCTAATTATTTTTCTTGGGGAAGAATTGAGTGGTTCTCATCCACTAAGGTGCTAAGGTTTTCTTTTACAAAGACAATAATCCTGTTGAGGATGGTTTTTGGGTTGTGAATGGTATCCTTAAAGCTCTATGGTTCCTTTCTAGCCAAATCTGCCAGAGAAAATGATGCCAACAGATTTTCCATAGGTACTTAAGTTTTAGGCTAACAAAGGGTTGAGGACATTGATGGAACACTTCAGATATAAGAGCAGGCTTAACCCACGAGATCCTAAAGGCTTGGAAAAGTTCATCCAGGATGGACTCCACTATCGGACACTCCAAAAACAAGTGTTGGGTTGTCTCCCATCTTGCCCTGCACATGTAGCAACGGTTAGCAATAACCATACCTTTAGATAACATATTGTCCATAGTGAGGATTTTTCCTTGAATCACCAACCATGAAAAAAAGGATATTTTAGGAATTAAGCCTTTGATCCAAACCAAACTCGGTTGAAATTGTTGACCTTCCACATTGAGAAGAAAATTATAGGCATACTTAACTATGAAGTCACCACTTTCAATAACAGCCCAAACAATGTGATCTTCATCCTCTCTAGAGGGAATAATTTGCTGAGTTAAAATGTTATAAAGCTCTTCGGACTCCGCTTCAAAACCCCGTACTCGATGTGTTTCCACCTGTTGATATTTATATCCTGCCACATATAATTTGCAACCTTCTTCCCAATATGCTGCTCCATATGCTCTTGAATCCTAGCCAAACAAGGATTATGGGATAACTCCTCATATCTCATCCACCGATCCTTCCAAGAGTCTATTGTTTGCCCATTTCCTAGAATCCATATAAGACCTTTCTTGACAAGATCCTTGCTCGTGAGGATTACCTTCCAAAAAGCAGACCCCCTGCTTGCTAAGTTGTCATTAAGGAAGTTCACACCTTGGAGGTATTTCCTCCTAACTATGGTAGTCCATTCATTATAGACCTTAGTCAATAACCACCATGCTTGTTTGGCTAACATAGCTGTATTGAGATGAGCAACTCTCCTCAATCCTAACCCCCCATCAACTTTAGGTTTGCAAACCTTGTTCCAACCTACTAAATGGATCCTTTTCTTATCCTTAGTCCCTGACCAAAGAAATTTTTTGAAGCTGAAGACTGATAGGAAGTAAACGGGTATACTTTGAAGTGAAGCCATAGTTAAAACTGCTTTGCCCGCTTGAGATAACGAGATGTCCTTTCCAACTCTGCTAGATTTTTTGGATCCTCTCCGAACTATGTTCCACATTGATCCTTCAGGTTTCCCCATAAATAGGGGAAGACCTAAATAGGAGGTGGGAAGGTATGCAATCTGACATTCCATGATCCTTGCTATGTTGTTTTGCCTAGGAATGGGGGTATTTATGAAATAAAGTTTGCTCTTATCAAAATTCACTTTTTGTCCAGTTGCTTCTTCATACATTATGAGAATATTTTTAATCCTTCTTGCCTCAACCACAGAAGCCAAAGTCAGTAGCAATGTATCATAAACAAAATTTTGACGTGTCACCGGGGTATTTAGCGACATGGCCTTGATACCTGATATGAGTCCAGCTACCGTTGTTGCCTTAATGGTTCTTCCCAAGGCCTCAGCTACAATGATGAACAACATAGGACTTATGGGATATCCTTGTATTAGACCACATTTGCTTTGAAAAAAACCTACGATAGACCCATTAACCAAAAGCGAAAAACAAGGCTTAGAAATACGATCTCTTATTAACTTGACCCATTTCATGTTGAAGCCAAATTTTAATAAAATTGCCTCTAGGAATTCCCAATTTATCCTGTCATAAGCTTTGTTCATGTCTAACTTTAAAGCCATGACTACTTTTTTAGTCTGAGCGACTGTATGAATAGCCTCATGAATAGTAATAACTCCATCTAAGATTGATCTTCCTTGTACAGAACTTCCTTGAATTGGATCAATGATAACCTGTAGAACTTTCTTCAAACGGTTGGCTAAAACTTTGGACATAATTTTATAGGATATATTACACAGGCTAACCGGCCTAAAGTCAGCCATAGTCTTGGGGTTGGGGCCTTCAGGGATCAAAGCAATGAAAGTTGAATTGAAACCCCTTGGAATATGATTTGAACTTTGGAACTCCTTGATTGCAGCAATAACTTCTGCTCCAACAATATCCCAACAAACTTGGAAAAACCATGGTGAAAACCCATCCGGCCTAGGAGCTTTGTCAAGATCCATGTTAAACAAAGCCTCCTTGATCTCTTCGTCTGAAAAAGCTGTTGTAAGAGACTCGTTAATCATTTCATCAATGAGTTGTGGAATGAATTGAAGGAGAGATTCCTTTGCTTGGGCATTATAGGCCCATTCTTCACCCAATAATGAACTAAAAAAATTAACAGCCTCATCCCTAATCTCCTGAATGTTTTGAGTTAAGGATACATCCACCTTAGTTAAATTTCTAATATTATTGTTGCTTCTATTGCTCAATGTGGTAACATGGAAATTTTTTGAATTAGAGTCCCCTTCCTTTAGCCATAATGCCCTTGATTTCTGCCTCCAATACATCTCTTCACAAGCTAAAATATTATAAAACTCACAAAGGGTTTCTTTCTCTTCAGTCCTTGTCGCCTCATCATAGGTTCCATTTTGGATTTTTCTTTCTATTATTCTCAGTTTTTCTTCCATTGCTCTCTTATTCTCAAAAATATTTCCAAAGACTTCTTTATTCCATATTCTAAGGTTGTTTTTCACCATCTTAAGTTTTTGAGATAGTTTGAAGGAAGCACTTCCCTGGATAGGTCTCGCCACCATTCCTCTATTCATTTCTTGAAGTCCGGATGTTTAACCCACATTGACAAAAATTTGAATGGCTTTTTAAAGGATTTAGCCTAAAATGCCTCCCATAGGATAATATTATGGTCTGAAGCGCATTTCGGAAGGGCTTGTAACGCTGAATTACCAAACATTGTTGTAGCTTCCTTGGATAAAAAAAACCTGTCCAACCTTTCTTGAATCAGCTGACTTCCTATCCTCTTGTTACTCCATGTAAATTTGGCTCCTTTTAGTCTTACATCCATCAATTCATTTGTGTTAATGAATTCATTGAAGTCCTCCATGCTCCTTAAGGTTAACCCAGATCCTCCCTTATTATCAGATGGGTAAAGGGGGGTATTGAAATCTCCCCCAATCACCCAAGGAATGTCTTTAAAATCTTGGCTCAAATGCCCCAAAAACTCCCACGGTTCAGACCGCCCTTGGACAGAGGTGGGGGCATAAACATTTGACATAATCCAATTCTTATTAGTATCAAAATCATGAAATAATACGCTTAAGACTCTTTCATTTGCATGAATAATACTTCCTTCTATTTTAATAGGATCCCATAAGATCATGAGGCCCCCAGATGCTCCTCTCACCTGTTGAAAGACCACTTCCCCTTGCTTCCAAATCCTTCTAGCTATAAGTGTTGATTGTGCCACATCTATTTTTGTTTCTTGAAGAAAAATAATAGTAGGATTCCAATCCTTCCTTATAGACTTCACCATCCTTTGTTTTGGTGGGCCGTTTAGGCCTCTCACATTCCATGAGAGAACCTTCATTTAGACTGTTTGATATTTTTTCCCCACCCCCTTCCCTGATCCAAAGGGGGTTTGTCAATTTTGCTATTATCCTGGCTAGGAATAGCTTGCTGTAACAATGTTCTTTGCTTTTCGTTTGCAATTTATTCATTGATTCTCATTCTATCGTGCTATGTTGTAGATATTCTCCCTTTATTTATTTCACTTCCATAATCTATCGGAGGCTTGGTAGTGCTTCTAGTCTATTTTGGACTGAAATGAGGGGGCATATACTATGATAGTATAGGGCTTGAACATTCTTCCTCATTTTAGGTGTTTTCAATTCCCTCTTCATCCTCAACCTTGTTTTGGTTCACCTCTCCTATCTGGTTCCTAAACAGGGGGCTTTCCTTCAAGGAACATTTTACTGTTGGGCTCATCTGATAAGGGATAATTTGCTCCACTACCGGATTAGGAGCTACATTCCCGGCTCTTGTTTCCACAACTTCGACTCTTGACTCTATTTTTTCCATGTTTAAAGCTGAAATGACCTGGCAATTTTTCTTCATTTTGAGCATAGCTTTTGGGGCTTTTTGTCATAGCTGTGGATGGTCCCGATTTGGATGGGGAGTCTAGGGTTTCAGGAAACTTGAAATTGATGGTATCATCCTTACTGTTTTATTTTTCAACTTCTATATTTTCTAGGATATCAAACATGTTCAAGTTGGGATCTTTATTACATACCTTATGATTTTTGCCTCCCTCATTATGTTGCTTTCCTTTCTCCTAGATTTTTGCCAGTTTTGTGTTTGCTTGGTCAGCCTGGTTATTCTTAAATTTTTTGTATCCTTCCAAGTTAAGACGCGGTCCTTGAAACTTTGGAATCCCTCTCCCATTAGATTTACCCAGAAAACCTTCGCTCGTGGCTTCCTTGTTTGCAGTTATTGTCAAACATTGGGCTTGAAGGTGGCCCTGGGTTTTGCACATGCTACAAAATGTTGGCTTGTTCTCATACTCCACAAGCTGAATCCTTAGAAACTCTCCATATGCTAGTTCCACCTGAGAAGGTAGATCAGAATCCAAGTTTGCATTTACACAGATCCTGGCATGCATCAGTCTAGTCCTTGCCCGAGTTGAATGGTCTATTGCCACGAGCTCTCCTATCGTCTTTGCTATGCCACTAAGCCAGTAATCATTAAAAAACTAGGGTGGGAGGTTTGGTAAGTGGACCCAAATGGGTGCTATATTAATGTTCTACTTCTCAGGGTTGAAATCCTCCCCCCACTTCCTCATAAAGAGGCTACGCCTTCCTAGAAACCAGGGTCCTCCTGTCAAGATGTGCTCTACATCATATTTGTTGTTGAGTCTTATCATAAAAAAACCTCTTGACATGGCTATGATTTCTAAGCTTCCTGAAGTTTTCCACTTTGTCGCGGCCCATGAGCGAATAGTCTCAATGTTCGGCCTTCCTCCCAAAAACTTGCCAACTAAGGATGATGCCTCCATATCCAAGAATCTTTCCATAATATCCACTGGCACAGTTAACCTGTTATTGTTTGGTATTATGGGTGGTAGTTCACTGACTGGCTCCTTATTTTTCCCTTTCAGCATTTTTAAAAAGGTTGGGCCCTTGTTGCCAGCTCCCGAACCCCAGTGGTACCCTTTTTCGGAGGGTTTATCTAGAGGATCTGTACCTTTAGCCTTTTTGAACTAAGCTAACAGGGAATCATTTTCCTTTCTAGCTACAACATTCTGCCCTGCCTTTGGATCTTCTCCTTCCATTGGTTCAAAATTCCTGCCTACCATTTTTTCTCCTCCTCCGCTTCCTCCACCGCTCTTCATCTCTTACAAGAATTTCTCATTTGCTTATGAATTTGTTGCTCTTCTTCTTTCTCTTCCAAGAAAAAAAATTAATTAAAAACAGTAAAAATTTTGTAAAAAAAATTCTTCGACAGTCATTAAAACTTACTGCCCAAATATGAAACCTCTTGCGCAACTACGCTCGATGGCATTGGACGTGTAGCTGTAGGTGGAGATTATTGATTATCAAGAGAACTATATCGTCTATATTTCCTTGTTGATATTCTCCTTAGTAGTGGTGTTGTTTCCTTCGCAGGTGTTTCAAAGTCTCCTGATTCCTCTGGATTATAACCTCTGACAGCAGCATCCCGCTTTGAAGAGGAAGAGGATGCCATTTTCTGTGTTTGGTATAAAATTTCAAAATTATAAAAAGATAAACATATGAAAAATAAAAAATTTACTTAAATATTAACGAAAATTTACCTGAAATTGTTGTTCTGTCATGACCGCATTGGCTAGGGTTGAGTACCAAGATGTTGGTACTTGAGTGTTCTGCAAATGATAAAATTATTCATAAAAAAAAACAATAATATAATTACATGTGCTAACTATCGGTGAGGGTGAAGCATGGGTTTTCACATTCTCGATTTCCAATCTGATATGATGTGATACATAGCTAGACCAGTCGAATTGCTGGTGTGCAACACAACGAACCAAATATGCTAAGGCCTGCATCAAAATTTATGTCGGCCTTCCTTGAAGAATAAATCTAGAAAGAAAGAATTCACAACATGCTTGAAGAAATTTATTTTCAATAGCTGGTACAGTCAAACCCCTTCTAGACTTGGTGAATGTAACTACAAAACTGTACACTAGTGACTAGAATCTAAATTCAATTAAATAAAAAAATAGTTATACCTTGAAAAGAATCTGACTACACATTGAATGTGGTCTCCAAGTAGAGTTTCTCGTCATTAGTTAATTGGTATTTTGAAGTGGTAGGCTCACAACCAGCGTGGGGCAATGCTGTAAGTCTGGCGACATCACGAGTTGTGAAAGAAAGAATAATATTTTTGTTGTCGATGACAAGATTTACCTTGCCCGAATCAATATTATAACCTGCAATGATCTTCTCCAGCAATTTTGTGTCCGTGTCGAACTGCGGTATTGAAACTAGACCCCGAAGACTAGAGTCCGTGACCCATGACATGTCGTATCCCGGTGTTGATAAAATTTCAAAAATCAAGGGGTAAACCAAGTTTTTAAAATTAATTTTAAACATTCTAGGGTTTATAGGGGATGTCATAGGGTTATTTCATTGTGTATGAGTAAGGATCAAAAGATACAGAGGAAAACGATTAAAAATCGCTTAAAAATTAAGGTAAAAGGTTAAAAACTAAGATAAAACTATAGGAAGTGTGTTAAAAGTGCATTAAAATGGGAGGAAAATGGTTAAGAATGCGTTAAAATGGGAAGAAAACGATTAAAACTATGATAGAAAAGGTGAAAAAATGACTGTTTATTCCTTTATATAGACTTTTCTGTATGCAATCAGCTCATGGATGGGTGACACATAGCCTCTGCATGCAATTGTTTCATGGATGGTTGACACATAGCATAGATGCACCGTTGCTACCGATTGGGTACTCGACATTGTTGTAGCCAATAGACACATTTACAACCAATCAATATTCCTAAAATTGATTATCGTACCTACAACCAATCGACATGCCTGCTTTTGATTGTCATGATTGCATCCGATCGATATTATTGCATCTGGTCATCATGGTTACATCTGATCGATATTCCTACAGACGATCATCATACCTATCACCAATCATCGTATCTGCACCCAATCAGCATTTTCGTAACCGATCATAATATATGCAATCGATTGGAATTCTTGAAAGTGATCATCGTATCTATACTCGATTGGTATTCCTACAACTAATCATCATTTCTATAGTTGATCGATATACCTACAGATAATCATCATTCATGCAACTGATCGATATTCTTGCAACTAATAGTTATAGCTACACCCGATCGGCATACCTACAATTGATCATCATGCCTACAAGCTAACATCATGCATGCCACTGATCATCATATCTACAGCTAATCATCATGCCTACAGTCAATCGTCATGTCTGAAGTCGATCATCATATCTACAATCGATCGACATACCTACAATCGATCGTCATCTCTGTAGTCTATCGTCATGCGTGCAGTCGATCATTATTTTTGCAACTGATCGGTATACCTGCAACTCATCATCATCTCTATTGTTGATAGTCATATCTACAGTCAATCGTCATACCTGCAGTCGATCGTCATCTCTATAGTTGATCAACATACCTATAATCGATCGTCATACCTACAACCAATCGTCATGCATGCCATTGGTCGTCATGTCTGTAGCCTATCGTCATGCCTATAGTCGATCATCGTACATGTCTCAGAACGATCATCATAAAGCATAAAGGCTAAAATTATTTCATGTCGGCCTAAAGATTTTAAATTTTTTGTACATTTTAATATTTTGCAAACCGATATTCATAGCCCCCAACACAGAAAAAATTTTCATGATTTGAAAATTTTTGGAGATAAATTAATGCAATTCACTACAAATTGAAAATTTATGGAGATAAATAAATGCAATTCGCCATGTATACTTCTCCATATTTCATCGGGATTCCAAGACAATTTGCCTTGATTTTATAAATAGATTTCGGGGCTGACCCCTTATGCATAACCCTACCCTAGATATTTAAACCTCTATTGAATATCAATTGTGTTAAATAGGATGAGTTGATCTATTAATACACCTTGATCCTAATCCACATAGTTAAAGGAGATTCTTGAATTATGTACACTAATTTGCATACCTCTTGCTAGGAAAAAGGATCCAAAGATTATTTCAAATTCTCTTCTTCTCTTATCGTTCCATATTTTAAAAGGAGAACATCATCTACAAAAAGTACATGTGTAACTACCACTATTCTACCTATTCTAATTCCATTTACTACTCCTACTCTCTTGGATTCTAAAATACATATACTTAATCCCTCAACTATGATAATATATAATAACGGTGACAAGGTGCATACTTGTCTTATCCCTCAAGAATATTTAAAATTTTGATAAATTGACCCATTAATCAATACTACAAAATAAATAGAACATAGACATCACATAATTCAATTCACCTTTTACACACAAAATCCAATTTGAGTAAGATTCAATCTTATATATAGCAAGTTTACTTTGTCAAATACCTTGGAGAGATCGAACTTCATCACCATTACTAATATTTTATTTGATTTAATGGAACGAATACTTTCTTGAGTAGGACCTATTACCTCATGAATCCATCTACCATATAAGAACCCAAACTACTTAATAGAAATAGATGTAGAGAAGAACCTTTTGATTCTTGATGCAATTAATTTTGCTATTATTTTGTACACATAGTTAAAAAAATATATGGGTTGTTAATCAATAAAGGGAGAAGTATTGTCCGTTTTAGGAATTAGGGAAATTAAGGTAGAGTTGAAGACTATTGTCCATTAGCTTACTCGTCTATAAATTTGGGAAGGAGAGAAATTATTTTGACTATTTTAGCTATATTGACTTGACTAGGATCCTTGTATTATTGACAAAAATGCCTTATAGCCATGTCTATTATGCTTTTAATGGAGATTTTTCTTCCATATTGACCTTGTAACTGCTAAATTATATTTTTTTTTCTATAATTTGCAAAGCTATGGAAATATTTAGTGTTTTTGTCCCCATTTGCAATTTTGAGAGCTCTAAATTTGAGCTTATACTATACTTATCTCTCTACCAATAATATTATATTTTATTGTACTAAAATATTACACTTAAGCCTTAATTCCTCATCTATTTTTTCAAATGTATCTTCTAGATACACTACAATCTCCTCCTTTATCTCCCTCAAGTTTTACTCCATCAGTTTCTTTTTATAGGTCCACTAAACCACTACCACCTAACCCTTTTTGGATTTGCTTCAAATTGAATACTAGCACATTCTCTCAAAATGGAATCAAACTTCACGTATTATAATTTGAATAGAGTTACAAAACTATCCTCTTTTAGCCACTTAGAACTAGACTTAAAAAGATAAGGTGGTTTTTCCTCCTCTTTTTTTTTCCTCAACACTTGACTTCAGTCTATAATTATCATTTGCCAAAATCTCAACAAATAAGAATCTATTTGTCCTCTTAGAAGTTCTTTCAAACCCTTCCCTCATGTTTATCCAATTTGGGTCCAAATTTATAGGCAGTAGGTCTACAAACCCCTTAAATTCAAAATTTTGGATGGAGTAATCAAAATTATTACCCCACACTTCACTCCTTGGAAAAGTTAAGTTTAAATCACCTCCTAAAATTAAATGATCAAATTCTAGGAAATTTTGACTCGTTAGCTTATTCTAATATTGCTTCCTATATTTATACAAACCATAAATTTTCATCACTGTGATTATTTCCTTAAGCTCCACTAAAAATAATTTAGTCCCTACTCCTGAGTCAAGCATTGCAAATTTGGTTAACATAAATTGATTAGCCTTCCACCCTATGACCACTCCTCCTAAAGCCCCTATATCATCAAGGGCTAGAAAATTCCATCCTTTAAGAAACTTACTAAGATCTTCCATCACTTTCTTAGCTAACCCTTTTATCTCTTTAATTAGTAGAATCTATGGATTATGAATTTCTACCAACCTACCCATAGCATCATTTATTGTCGAGTTGTGCATCCCTTGTGTTGGGATCCAAATTTCCATCAAGAAAAAGCTTGATGCTATGATTGTTATCTTCTAATTCTCTGATTAGGCATGCACCCGCTAATCACAGTTCAGACTGCAACATTGGATGCATTAAATATTACTCTAATCCAACCTCCAAGGTATACTGATATTCTAATCCAACATTGGATGTCAACTAATTATGTGGACTCATTTAAGCTCGATTAAATTTTTAAGAGATAGGGATAGAAATGAGTTAGGGTTAAGAAATAGTAAACAAATAGTGGAAGGATAGAGCTAACAACATAGGCATCTACAAGAAAAACCCATATTACAAAATAATTTCTAATGTCCCACACTTGAGATTAACAACATTTGAAACAAGTGATCTTCATCATTATAGATAGAATAGAGATATACTTCAAGAAAGCTATTTCAATATTTTTGTGGATACTCCACAACTAGCCCCAAAAGAAATTTGGGGACCCACTATTTGTTTTGATTGTCTCCAGACCATTGGTCTTCTTTGAGCGATAAGTTTGAGATGTTTGTACTAGTGGGTAGTAATGTGATTTCCAAAGTCCTTCGTGGAGTATTATCTTTGTCTTTGTTTGCCTTCTTTCGGAATGTTGGTGGATTTGTTCATTTTCGAATGTTTCCCCTTTGTTGTTGTAAAGGGGTCTTATCATAGGATATATCCGGTGGGTTGGTTTGATTGGATCATTTGATCAATTTTAAAATTCAAAGTAAATTAATTTAAATATTTAAAATTGATCAAATAAAGAAAACAAAGAAAATCCAAACACAAATAAAACATCTAAAAAAAAAATGAAGAAAGTATTATTGTTATTATATATATTCTATATATAATAATAATAACACAAAATGATTAAAAATAATAAAGATATAAAAGAAAACGTATTTATATATACATTAACATATAGTATATATATAAATACAATAAAAAAATATTATATTATATAATGTGGACTATAGTGGCTTATTTGACATGAATTTAAAAGCCTTTAGTCTTAGCTTTAAGAATTCGTTGATTCTAAAAGTTGAACCAACTCTAATGCCCTTCGAGCATACATAGGATATAATCTTGATTTTAGTTGTAAATTCATCTGGCTAGCATATTGAGGGGTTATATTGGGCATTCAAGTTAGAAGGGTTTAATATTATCATATGTGTGCCCTTAATTTTATGGATGCATCTTATTTATATATATGTTGGGTGATGTTCTATGATTATAAGGTCTAATATGAGCTGATTATGATAGGCAGGTGAGAATCGTAGGCCAACACAGATGGACGTCGAGGATGCTTCACAGTGGCGATGTGGTCATGATGTGGGCCAATTACTCTCGCACCTGGATGTTGGGTTTGAAACCATGATGCATGAAGAACCGGACGATGGTATGGCGAGCACCATTTACGTGGATGTGGGGACCAGTTAATTGAACAGTGCTCGGGTGTTCGAAACCCTAACGAACATGGATGCCTAGTCCAACCAAGATTAGCATCGACGTGGCATCCAACAATGAGGAGTTCGACATCAGCGTTTTGAAAGCAATGCCAGGTTTGAAAATGTGGTGAATGGGCCCACATGACCATGTGTCCACGTAGGGGTGGCATATTTTAGATGGTTTGAAGAACACAAAATCAGGATGCCCGATGAATATTACAGCATGGCAGCTTGACAAGGATAAAACACGAGTGTCAAAGGAGGTGGAAATATGCCCAAATGATGAGAGGAACGACACATAGCCACCCTTGGACAGAATTATGACATGGATAGCAACTTGGTGGAATGCGGACAACATGGCGTCAATCTTGAAAAAGAGGATAGTCGGGTGATTGGAACGCGACATCCAGTGAGGCAGGGTCGAAATGATGTGGACCCCATAGAGCCGATGTGGCATTTCTGGACTGGAAGTATAGGGACAATGTGGCAATATAGCGGAAGCGTGGACGTGATAATTTTACATGTCCAACACTGTTGTAATGGTTACGCATAGAAGCTCGACGTCGATGAAGGCCCTGACTAAGGAAATTAGGTCAGAACAAAAATTATGGAAACTCGCAGTCACAATGGATAACTTGGGCTGATTTCATAGAGTTTCATAATTTGGCATCACCAGTTGTAGTGGGTAGCACCAAACAGATGACATGGCTATCAAGGTAAATGGAGGGGTCCCTTTCAAATGTTAACAAAAATAGTCATCCCATGCATGACTAACTTGGATATCCTATGGGTGAGATTGTATAAGCCCGAAAATGCAGGAGTTGATGTAACATACGTAATGGTCAACGTGTCAAAAATTTAAGCGCGAACCACAAAAAATACAGAGCATGCCGATAATAATGCCACCCAACAGAAGGTTTGTTAGATAGGGACAAAGGGTGTCACAAAAACCCTAACCCTAATCTCGATATCATAAAGTCGTATCGCATAAGTGAGTTTCTTTTGGTTATTGCAATCACTATAGTCGTAGAACATAGAGGCATCATGAAGGAGTACAGATCGCAGGTTGCAGGGTGTTGGAGAGGAGACAAACAACCACCTTTGATGGTGAACGTTCATATTCCCAAAGAGAAAACTTCATGATAGTGGGTAAGAGTCACTTGGTTTTCCTTTGCGTCGAAGCTTGGTTTACCAATAGAGTATTGTCGGGAGTCATAAGGTGGCAATTCATTATTTTATATGGAAAAATAATGAATTTTAATAAATATTTTAATCTTTATATTATATAATATGAATATTAAGATGTTTATTAAATTTTAATGAAAATTTTAAACTTTATATTATATAGTGTAAAGGTTAAGGTTTTTCATTAAATTTTAATAAATGTTTTTATTTTAAACTTTATATTATATAATATGCATATTAATAGGTTTATTAAATTTTAATAAAGGTTTTAAACTTTACATTATATGATGTAAAGGTTAAAGTTTTTATTAAATTTTAATAAATATTTTTTTTAACTTTATATTATAAGGGCTTATGGGAGTATTTTTTTTTTTTTTTTTATTTTTTTATATATATATATATTTTTTTTTTTTTTTTTTTTTTTTTTTTTTATATTTTTTTTTTTTTGATAAGATTTTTTAGAGGGGTTTGGGTTTTATATACATCAAAGGGGATATAAGGATTTAAAAGGAAGTTGTTCTGTTTTTAATGATGTTAAAATAAGGATACTAAGCAAATATCAAACAAAACAATATTTTTGTTTTATTTATATTTTTTTGACATCATTAAAGGCGGGAAGTGGAAACGAAGAGACTTTTGTATCTTTTAAAAGCTAAAGGGTGGCTGAAAAAAACAGGATTCCGAAAAGCAATAAGAAAGAGCATTTTTTTTTCAAATTTTGAAAGAGTAGCAAACTTTTGTGAGCAAAATCAAAAGGAGGGTTTTTATCATAAAACTAACATTTTTAGTGTCTTATCATTTCTGCATTTTAGTGACTTCTAGCCATTGTCTTATGCCATGAAATGGGTTGCAATAGGTGAAGGTCAAGATGATGCGGTTTCTCTATGTTTCCTTTGAGTCTCGCACTTGATTTAATGGTATTGTGCTTATGTTGCAGGTCCATTAATTCAGGTTGTTTTATGATTACCTCATAACTTGGGATTTTGCATGGAGGATCTTGCTAAACTAATTCAGAATTTGACTTTTTCAGCTAACCAAATTTGCATTTTTATTTATTTATTTTTTTTTAAGTTCATTTTATTTCAAGCACTCAATCATTCCATTCTGGTCCATCCAAAATTTCATTTTCTTTTATTTCCATTCTGGTCCTTTTCCAGAATTTCATTTTCTTTTATTTCCATTCTGGTCCTTTTCCAAAATTTTTGCTAATTTCCTTTCAGTTTCATTTCTATTCTAGTCCATTTCCAGAATTTTTAAGCTTTCAAGTTGTTCCCATTCTGGTCCTTTTCCAGAATTTTTGCACCTCCAAACTTCATTAATCTAAATTTTTAGATAAAACACATGGTTTAGGAGGGATACTAACCTACAATTTCACATTAAGTTAAGATAAGAAGTGAAATCTAACTTTGCTAACATTGCTAACATGCTAACTTCTACTAATCACTATTAGGGTAGTGGCATCAACATAAGGAAGATAAAATGAACCCACTATCTAAAATTTACTTCATCTTAAAGGCACGAGCATTAAAATGAGGTGGAAAATTCCACATTTTATCATTTGAAACCTTTTAAGTGAAGATAAAATACTTTACTAACAGGGATTCCAGGTAGCACCAATTTAAAAAACCCTAAAAAGAATTGCTTTTATTTTACATTTGCTTTTAGTTAGATCTTTCAATCACTAAGCATTGTTTAGAACTAGCAAAGGCCCCTTGTTTATGGTCACATGCATCATTGAATTATTTCTGGCATTATTGTAATATTTTAGATATTTTACCAGAACCTTGGAGAAGTTGAATGTTTGTCATTTGGTTTCTTTTCAAGAGAGAGTTTTTTGTTCAATACTCTGCATGTGGTGGTATTTTGCAATTGGGCAAAATATACACTCAACATTTTTGGCGCTAGAAGGAGGGCCTTCTTTTATGCTTGGTGATTTAGTTTTTTGCTAATGCTAACATGGTCAGTTTTGGTTCAATAGTATTGTGTTTGTAGGTGCAACATGTTACTCTTGACTAGTTTGTGAGAAGCCTTAATAGAATAGATTTAAGTTTCCCAAGCTGGACCCACCTAGATGCATTGCTACTAGGTCTAAAACCACTGAGGAAACCATTTTTCAAAGTCTTTCTCCCAAACCTAGAAAACCGAGATACAAAATCTAGGAGATCGAAATCCCGTTCGAGCCTTCTAATACATTAGGTTTAGAGACGCTTTGCCAAGATTTGGAAAGGCTAGCTCTCAGACCTCTGAATCTGAATAACTTTAGTGGGTGTGCACCCATTAGTTCCACCACAAGAGCTACATCAAGTGTACCCATCTTCGTCATCCCGAGTGTGTCAACTGCTTTAGTAGGGTCATTACCTTTGGTTAATATGGCCCAACAACAATAGCAACAACAACCAGTTCCCTGGTTTGGTACCCAAAGTTCTCCGTTAAGTATACCTGGGGATGTCCATGACATACCTAGGCACCTTGAGAGGTCTATCCCTAAGTTTGTCCATGATGGTCCCATTTCAGCTGAAGAGCACGTTCAAATTTACAAGGACCATATGATTAGGTAGGGAGTCAGTCATGAAGACGTCGCTTATCGACTCTTCCCTAATAGCTTTGACCAAATGGCTCATGAATGGTATAGGAATCTTCCTGTAGGGTCCATTACATCTTGGGCCCAGTTGGAAGCTGTCTTTGTTAATCAATTTAGGTCATTGCTAGATCCTACCATCATGTATAACCAATTCGTGTCATGCAAGAGGTATCCTAATGAACCTATCAGAACATTTAATGCCAGATTCCAAAAGCTTTACACAAACGTGACTCATCATTTTGCAATAGATGCTATTGTGGTGTTGCAATTATACCTCGCAGCCTTAGACCCAATGACAACCATGTTTACCAGGAGAAATCCTCAAGTTACAATGCTGGCCTTAGCCTATGTTGAAGCCATGACTATTGAGCAACAAATGACACCGCAAGGTGGCACTATGCCTCAATTTCCCATGTTAGGGCAATATGGCCCTTACAATCAATTTGCCATGATGAATCAAGCTGTGACACCTTAGATGCCCATGATGAATGCTTTGCCATATCATCATTCATACCCATTCACTCCCACGCTTCCATATTTTTTGACATACCCTAGTGTTGCCATTCCACCCACTCCACAAATGATGGCTGCTAATCAAATAACCTTACCAATATTTGAGGTGAGTAGTACTCAAGCCTCAAATGCCTATCCCATGGTTGCACCTCTTCAGGCCAAGGGTCCATGGTGGACCCAAAACACCCAGAGTCAAACCTTAGTGCCTAATCTAGAGGTTGCTAATGTCAAAAATGTCAGTGGATCTGGGGCTATCATGTCCCATCCACAAGGATCCAATTCTGAGCTAGAAGAGCTCAAGAGAATGACCATAAAATAGGGCAATGACATCATTCGGTTACAGAAGAAAGTTGCCCAAAATCCCATGCCCAATCGAAACCACGACCATAGGAGAATAGGACCGTACAATACGTAGCCTAACAATGGATGCGTACCCAATCTGGTAGCCAATCAGGTTGATGTGTTAGGGGATTGTGATGAGTTAGAGTCATGTGATGAGGAAATGCATCACTGTTGCCATAGAAAGTCAGATGCTTTGGTGTCTGAAGTCATCCATTATTTAGAAAATGATGAGATGGAGGAAGATATGAATGTGTTAGGAGAAGAAGAGGATGAAGCTTTGGAAGCTCAGGCCACTAGACGTTTTGGGAAAGCTAATCACAAGTATTTTACTAGGAGTTCTAAGGATCCCAAAACCTCCTCTACTCCCCCAAACAACCCTTTAATTCCTCTTGATACAAAAGGTGATGTGAATCCACCACCTCCATTTTTGGAAGCACCTAGGACAATGCCAAAAGTGTCAAATCCTAGAACATCCACTTATGACTTGGAAGAAGACATGAAAAGAACCAAGGCCAATATCTCAATGTATGAGGTCTCTCAATTGTTGGGGCAGGATAAAATCGTGGGGAAGAGATTGAATTCCCCAAGTCAAATTCATGAGGTTAAATCTGTAGAACCCCAACTTGCTATGATGAAAGAGAAACCAGAGGTACCCCCTTTTCTCATAATTGTTAGGATCACAGGAAATAATTTACACAACTATTTGATTGATTCTGGTGCCTCGGCCAACATCATGCCTCTTGAGATAAGCCAAAAGCTAGGACTTAAGCTTGTTCATTCGAATAGCAAAGTGGTCCAATTGGATAGATCTATGGTGGATGTAGTAGGTGTTGTAAAAGATGTCCTAGTTTAGATCAACTCAGAGCCTAGGGTCCAACATTACATGGATATCCTTGTGCTAAATATTTTTGCCAAGTATGGCATGGTTTTGGGTAGGGATTGGAGCAGAAATATCAATGGTTATGTGGTGATTGATTCCTCCCATATGTGGTTTCCATGGAGAGGAGTTGCAAACCAAATATAGGTAGATAGAGAGCCTAGAATTAGGGAGATGATTACAGAGTATAATAAACCCAATGAGATTCTATTTATTGAAACAGAATTAGGGGTTTACAATTTTGACATAGAGGACATAGCCGAAGGGTCCCAAAATGATAATATTTACCATTGTACTTCGAAAGAAAACAAGAGGGTGTGGACCCTAAAGTTTGATGGGTCCAAATCAAAATAAGGTGTGGGAGCTGGGGTAGAGCTCACATGTCCTGGTAGTAAGCCTTTGCTTGCTGCCTACAGATTACAGTTCTCGACCACCAATAATGTGGTGGAGTATGAAGCCCTAATTTTTAGACTTCAGTTGGCCCTAAGAGAAAATGTAAAATACCTTAAGGCATCAGGAGACTCAGAGTTAGTAGTCAAGTAGGTCAAGGAGAAGTATACCTATAGAGACAAGAGGTTGAACCTCTATAAAACTAGAGTGAGGGAATTAATTAATGAGTTTGATGCTTTCAATATTTCCCTCATCTCAAGAAAAAATAATAAAATGGTTGATTCGTTAGCCGTAGCGGCCAGCATGCTTTCACCTACTGACCATAAAAAATGTAAAAAAAATTCCATAGAGTTAGTGCCTTGCCCCTCCATACTAGACAATGTCACAAATTTACAGGTCTTTGATAGTGATAGACACATTTTTAGTTTTGTCACTAATTCTGGTATATTTGAAAATCAGGTTATAGACGAAGAAGAGAGGAGGCAAGTAGAAGTAGGAACAACCGGAGTATGGAACGAGATGCCAAGTGATAGGGCCTCTCTAGAAAATTTGTTTGATATTGGATACCAAAAGAAAAAAGAAAGGAAAATACCATCCCCAAAGGAATCATGCAATTCAGTCAATTTGGGGAGTGCAGTAGATCCACGTGAAGTGTTCATTGCAAAGGCATGCACACAACGAGAGGAGTCAATAGCTCAGGTTTTAGGAGAATACATTGATTGCATAGCTTGGAGTTATGAAGAGCTGAAAACTTATGACCCGAATGTAATCATGCATACTATTCCTCTGAAGCCTGATTCCAAGCCTTTTAGATAGAGGTAAAGAATGGTTAACCCAATTCTAGAGCCCCCGATAGAGAAGGAAGTGAAGAGGCTGCTGGAAGCCAAAATCATCTTCCCTGTTAGGCATTCCACATGGGTGGCTAATCTTGTCCCTGTTAGGAAGAAGAGTGGAGAGATTCGGTTGTGCATATATTTTAGAAATATGAACAAAGCTTGCCAAAAAGACAATTACCCATTACCCACCATTGACGAAATACTCCAAAAGGTAAATGGGTCTGAAATGATGTCATTCTTGGATGGATACTTAGGATATAATCAAATTCTCATACACCCAAATGACAGGGGGGGCCAGGGGGGGGGTTTGGGGGGGGGGTTTGTTTTGTTGGGGGGGGCTTAAAGAGCAGGATTTGCAGAAGAAGAAGTTTTTCCCCAAAGGGGGGGGGATTTTTTTTTTGGGGGGGGGTTTTTTTTTTTTTTTGATGATAGGGCCCCTTTTCAAAGAGCCATGGATTTTGCATTCAAGGGGCTTAGTGGTAAGTGCATTATTTTCTATGTGGATGATATTCCTGTCTTCTCCAAGAAGAGGGAAGATCATGTTAGAGACTTGAGGAAAGTGCTCCAAAGGTGCAGGGAACATGGAATTTCCCTAAATCCAAAAAAGTGCATCTTTGGGGTAACGGAGGGTAAGTTGTTAGGACATGTCATTTTGAAATATGGGATTGCTATAGACCTAGAGCGGATAGCCGCTATCCGGGATATTCCTCATCCCAATAGCAAAAAGGAGCTTAGGTCCTTTTTTGGTAAGATTAACTTTGTGAGAAAATTCATTTCAGGTTTTTCCGAGATCGCCAAGCCCCTAAATGACATGCTAAAAAAATATGTTCAGATAAAGTGGACCAGTGAGAATAGGGATGCCTTCACAAGCATCAAGGATGCTATTTCCAAAGCCCCTGTTCTCATTAGTCCAGACTATGCTAAACCGTTTTATGTTTACACATTTGCTTCAGATCATTCTTTTGCAAGTGTGTTAACTCAGAAAAGTGAAGACAACATTGAAAATCCTATAGCCTTTCTGAGTTCTCCTTTGAAGGATGCAAAGCTGAGGTATTATGTCCTAGACAAGAAAATGTATGCCTTGTTTAAAACTGTAAAAAAATTCAGGCATTACATTGTGCATAGTAAAGTTTTTGCTATAGTTCCTGACCTGGCAGTAAAGTCCATGTTCTTACAGAGTGAGCTAGGTGAAAGAAGGGGGAAATGGCTTTCCACCCTTCAAGAATTTGACTTAGAGATAAAGCCCATGAAGATAGTGCATGGACAAGGTTTGGTCAAGGCTATCGCATAAATTGACCCTTCAATAACGTGCCAAAACTACGAGGTTAATGATATCACTACAGAGGAATGGTACGTAGATATTGTATATTTTTTGTTGTATGGTAAGTGCCCTTCTCATTTGAATTCCACTCAACACAGGGCACTACATTTAAAATCAGCTAGATTTCTGATTAGATCTGGTGTGTTGTATAGGAAGAATCACGAAGGAATTTTCCTTCATTGCATTACTCAAGAGGAAGCAACCCAAGTACTCAAAGACTTTCATGGTA
The DNA here is from genome assembly GCA_028583015.1 of Wollemia nobilis. Taxonomy (NCBI): domain Eukaryota; kingdom Viridiplantae; phylum Streptophyta; class Pinopsida; order Araucariales; family Araucariaceae; genus Wollemia; species Wollemia nobilis. Next base: position 2,422,411 of record JAQPPZ010017048.1, on the reverse strand, counting down.
AGTATGGAACTGGACATGGGTCAGCAAATGCGATAGCACACCATATTCTTAGAGCTGGGTATTATTGGCCCCACTTGTTTAAAGACACACATGCACATGTAAGAACATGTCACATATGCCAAGTGGCAGCCAACAGAGAGTGGAATGCAACAATGCCATTGCAGTCAGTGGTAGAGACGAGACCATTTGCACAATGGGGATTAGACTTTGTTGGGGTGATAAATCCTAACTCGTCTGATTCCCATAAGTTCATCCTCATCGCTACTGATTATTGCACAAGGTGGACAGAGGCTATACCTACTAAGAATGCCACCTCCAAGGTTGTGATTAGATTTCTAGAGGAAAACATAGTCACTCATTTTGGAATGCCTAAGTCCATAGTAAGTGACAATGGTTATGCCTTTTCTTCTTTAGAATTTGCAAATTGGGCGTACGACAATAAGGTGAGTCTAAAATTATCTTCCAATTATTACCCCCAAGGCAATGGTTTGGCAGAATCATCAAATAAAAATTTATTATGCATAATCAAAAAATTACTTGAAAAGAACCCTAGAGATTGGCATAGTAAGTTAAAATTTGCCCTTTGGGTAGATAGGACCAGAAGCAAGGAGTCAATTGGGACATCTCCTTATCACTTAGTCTATGGGCAAGACCCTATTTTTCCCACTAATCTGAAATTGCAAACTTTACATTTTATAAAAGACTATATTGGGACTGATAATAAACTTGAAACCAGATTAACCCAATTAATGCATCTTGATGAGAAGAGGGAGGAAGCCATGCTTCATTTCAGCAAACATCAAGACATAATCAAAAGGTGGTTTGATAAACGGTCCAAAATTAAGGTCTTCAAAGTTTCAGATTTAGTTTTGTTGTGGGATAAAAGGCATGAGAAAAAAGGAGAACATGAAAAGTTTGATTGCTTGTGGCTGGGACCCTATCTAATATCCGAAGTCCTAGGTGAAAATAGTTTTAGATTAAAAACCTTGGATGGAAAGGATTTGGCCTTACCCATCAATGGCCTTCATTTAAAGCATTATTTTCAGGCCTAAGGGTAGAGTCATTGTATTATATGTACACTAATCAGCTTGCTTGATTGTTTGTCTTGTCAATTTTATTTCTTGTTTATTTTATTTCTTTGATTTTAGGAGTTTTTAGTGTGTCAAGGTTGTCCAGTTTTGGATTTGATTGTAGGAGTAAGAGGTCAGCCTATGTGTATACGAATGTCAACCAAGACTAAAAGGATGTGAAACATTGGAATCATATGGCAAAAAGGCTTGAAAATGTGAATATTGTTTGCAACTCATGAAGCATGAAGTCTTTGATTTTGCATATCATCCACCCATGTCTCAAGGGCACATTCTTATTACATAAACATCATGACCAATCCACCTCCATATGCTAAACCCAAACACTGAAAGTGAAGTCCAATTATCTTGGGATCAAAGGCACAAAGAACACTAAGAAGATATTAGGTTTGGAAACTATTGCCGAAGTTGTCGTGGGTCTATCACATTTCTATCCATGTCCAACATCTTGGGTAAAATAATATGAAACCATACTTGGATGGGGATGTGAGGTGAAAAGATAATTCTGGTCTATCCCACCCTGCACATAGTCCATGAATAGTGGTTTTTACCACTACAATATTTATGCTCAATAAAACAGTGGTTATCACCACTAGCATGATTTACAAATCAGAGTAGTAAGGATAGGGTCAAATTCTCATCACACCTTGGTTGAGAATCCGATTCCCCAAAACTCTAAACTGAATTGTAAGGATCATACTACTTGTCCCTCAGAAGGATGGGTAGTCATCCCCAAAATTATTTAAAGAAATAAATATAGAGCAAAGCCAAGCAAAGAAGACTGGACTATGGGGTTAACCTCCACCGGGGCTATAGACGCTTGACTAGCAGTGGAGTACACTCATGCCTGGTGACATGACTCCCGTAAGGTTGAGATTTATGTCCACCATGAGGATAGATTAGTCTGATGACCTCATCCATAACCGATTTAATTATTTTGGTCAAATATGAGAGCAGTAAAGGATAGGGTTATATTCTCATCACACCTTGGTTGAGAATCCGATTCCCCAAAGCTCTAAGGTCCACTTGCACACACTGGTCCTTGATGATGATGGCTCATAACCAAGCCCTAGATCTGGTCAATGAATTCATCACACACACATTTGATCCTAAGATGGTTAGAAATTTTTGAGGTGTTTGCTCAAGCCACCATAGAATGTGTTGCCCATGCTATAAAAAATTTTACCCTCAAAGCTCTCCATATTCATTGCAATAATTCTAGTCAGGTAAAATTGGTGATGCAATGCGGAAAAGTTACAAACAATAAGGTGTGAAGTGCTTCACACACACAGAGCTAATATTGCATGATTCTAATATTTTGTTGTTCTTATGAGTCTATTGACATTATTCATGCATTTGCTGACACTTGTTGCTTCCTGGTTTGGAGTGTGTTTTCAGATTTTCTTTTTGGGTTCTCACCGAAATGCCAGGAGCATTTCCCAGCAGAGTCGCCATTTGTTGTGGCTGCTCCACAACTAGCCCCAAAAGAAATTTGGGGACCCACTGTTTGTTTTGATTGTCTCCAGACCATTGGTCTTATTTGAGCGATAAGTTTGAGATGTTTGTACTAGTGGGTAGTAATGTGATTTCCAAAGTCCTTCGTGGAGTATTATCTTTGTCTTTGTTTGCCTTCTTTCGGAATGTTGGTGGATTTGTTCATTTTCGAATGTTTCCCCTTTGTTGTTGTAAAGGGGTCTTATCATAGGATATATCCGGTGGGTTGGTTTGATTGGATCATTTGATCAATTTTAAAATTCAAAGTAAATTAATTTAAATATTTAAAATTGATCAAATAAAGAAAACAAAGAAAATCCAAACACAAATAAAACATCTAAAAAAAATGAAGAAAGTATTATTGTTATTATATATATTCTATATATAATAATAATAACACAAAATGATTAAAAATAATAAAGATATAAAAGAAAACGTATTTATATATACATTAACATATAGTATATATATAAATACAATAAAAAAAATATTATATTATATAATGTGGACTATAGTGGCTTATTTGGCATGAATTTAAAAGCCTTTAGTCTTAGCTTTAAGAATTCATTGATTCTAAAATTTGAACCAACTCTAATTCCCTTCGAGCATACATAGGATGTAAGCTTGATTTTAGTTGTAAATTCATCTGGCTAGCATATTGAGGGGTTATATTGGGCATTCAAGTTAGAAGGGTTTAATATTATCATATGTGTGCCCTTAATTTTATGGATGCATCTTATTTATATATATGTTGGGTGATGTTCTATGATTATAAGGTCTAATATGAGTTGATTATGGTAGGAAGGTGAGAATCGTAGGCCAACACAGATGGACATCGAGGATGCTTCATAGTGGTGACGTGGTCACGATGTGGGCCAATGAATCTCGCGCCTGGACGTTGGGTTTGAAACCATGACGCATGAAGAATCGAACGATGGTATGGTGAGCACCATTGACGTGGATGTGGGGACCAGTTAATTGAACAACGCTCGGGTGTTCGAAACCCTAACGAACATGGACGCCTTGTCCAACCAATATTAGCATCGACATGGCGTCCAACAATGAGGAGTTTGACATCAGCATTTTGAAAGCAATGCCAAGTTTGAAAGTGCGGTGAATGGGCCCACACGACCATGTGGCCATGTAGGGGTGGCATGTTTTAGATGGTCCGAAGAACTTGAAATCAGGATGCCCTACGAAGATTACAGCATGACAGCCTGACAAGGATAAAACGCGAGTGTCGAAGGAGGTGGAAATATGCCCAAATGATGAGAGGAAAGACACATAGCCACCCTTGGATAGAATTATGAAATGGATAGCAACTCGGTGGAATACGAACAACATGGCGTCAAGCTTGACGAAGAGGATAGTCGGGTGATTGGAACGCGACGTCCAGCGAGGCAGGGTCGAAATGATGTGGACCCCATAGAGCCGATGTGGCATTTTTGGACTGGAAGTACGGGGACAATGTGGCAATATAGCGAAAGTGTGGACGTGATAATTTTGCATGTCCAACACTATTGTAATGGTTACGCATAGAAGCTTGGTGTCGATGAAGGCCCTGACTAAGGAAATCAGGTCAAAACAAAAATTACAAAAACTCGTAGTCACAACAGATAACTTGGGCTGATTTCACAGAGTTTCATAATTTGGCATCGCCAGTTGTAGTGGGTAGCGCCGAACAGATGACATGGCTACCGAGGTAAATGGAGGGGTCCCTTTCAAATGTTAACAAAAATAGTCATCCCATGCATGACTAACTTGGATATCCTATGGGTGAGATTGTATAAGCCTGACAATGCAGGAGTTAAGGTAACATACGTAATGGTCGACGTGTCAGAAATGTAAGCGCAAACCATGAAAAATACAGAGCATGCCAAGAATAACGCCACCCAATAGAAGGTTTGTCATATAGGGACAAAGGGTGTCACAAAAACCCTAACCCTAATCTCGATATCATAAAGTCGTATCGCATAAGTGAGTTTCTTTTGGTTATTGCAATCACTATAGTCGTAGAACATAGAGGCATCATGAAGGAGTACAGATCGCAGGTTGCAGGGTGTTGGAGAGGAGACAAACAACCACCTTTGATGGTGAACATTCATATTCCCGAAGAGAAAACTTCATGACAGTGGGTAAGAGTCACTTGGTTTTCCTTTGCGTCGAAGCTTGGTTTACCAGTAGAGTATTATCGGGAGTCATAAGGTGGAAAGTCATTGTTTTATATGGAAAAATAATGAAGTTTAATAAATATTTTAATCTTTATATTATATAATATGAATATTAAGATGTTTATTAAATTTTAATGAAAATTTTAAACTTTATATTATATAGTGTAAAGGTTAAGGTTTTTTTTTAATTTTAAACTTTATATTATATAATATGCATATTAAGAGGTTTATTAAATTTTAATAAAGGTTTTAAACTTTACATTATATGATGTACAGGTTAAAGTTTTTATTAAATTTTAATAAATGTTTTTTTTTTAACTTTATATTATAAGGGCTTATGGGAGATATAAGGATTTAAAAGGAAGTTGTTATGTTTTTAATGATGTTAAAATAAGGATACTAAGCAAATATCAAACAAAACAATATTTTTGTTTTATTTATATTTTTTTGACATCATTAAAGGCGGGAAGTGGAAACGAAGAGACTTTTGTATCTTTTAAAAGCTAAAGGGGGGCTGAAAATGATGGAAGATTCCGAAAAGCAATAAGAAAGAGCATTTTTTTTTTCAAATTTTGAAAGAGTAGCAAACTTTTGTGAGCAAAATCAAAAGGAGGGTTTTTATCATAAAACTAACATTTTTAGTGTCTTATCATTTCTGCATTTTAGTGACTTCTAGCCATTGTCTTATGCCATGAAATGGGTTGCAATAGGCGAAGGTCAGGATGATGCGGTTTCTCTATGTTTCCTTTGAGTCTCGCACTTGATTTAATGGTATTGTGCTTATGTTGCAGGTCCATTAATTCAGGTTGTTTTATGATTACCTCATAACTTGGGATTTTGCAGGGAGGAGCTTGCTAAACTAATTCAGAATTTGACTTTTTCAGCTAACCAAATTTGCATTTTTTTTTTTTAAGTTCATTTTATTTCAAGCACTCAATCATTCCATTATGGTCCATCCAGAATTTCATTTTCTTTTATTTCCATTCTGGTCCTTTTCTAGAATTTCATTTTTCTTTTATTTCCATTTTGGTCCTTTTCCAGAATTTTTGCTAATTTCCTTTCAGTTTCATTTCTATTCTGGTCCATTTCCAGAATTGTTAAGCTTTCAAGTTGTTCCCATTCTAGTCCTTTTCCAGAATTTTTGCACCTCCAAACTTCATTAATCTAAATTTTTAGATAAAACACATGGTTTAGGAGGGATACTAACCTACAATTTCACATTAAGTTAAGATAAGAAGTGAAAGCTAACTTTGCTAACATTTCTAACATGCTAACTTCTACTAATCACTATTAGGGTAGTGGCATCAACATAAGGAAGATAAAATGAACCCACTATATAAAATTTACTTCATATTAAAGGCATGGGCATTAAAATGAGGTGGACAATTCCACATTTTATCATTTGAAACCTTTTAAGTGAAGATAAAATACTTTACTAACAGGGATTCAAGGTAGCACCAATTTAAAAACCCTAAAAAGAACTGCTTTTATTTTACATTTGCTTTTAGTTAGATCTTTCAATCACTAAGCATTGTTTAGAACCAACAAAGGCCCCTTGTTTATGGTCACATGCATCATTGAATTATTTTTGGCATTATTGTAATCTTTTAGATATTTTACCAGAACCTTGGAGAATTTGAATGTTTGTCATTTGGTTTCTTTTCAAGAGAGAGTTTTCTGTTCAATACTCTGCATGTGGTGGTATTTTGCAATTGGGCAAAATATACACTCAACAAATATCAAGATACTAATAATCCAAAATAGCAGAATAAGATCATCATCAAGATTTAACAAAAAATAACTTCTTTAAAGCACAGATTCAACTATGAAGATATTTCAATTACTCTAAGCTAGCAATCCAATATCAGCATAATATACTAACCATAGCAGGAGTAGTAGAAAAGCAATCCACATATTGAATCTCTCCAAAATTACAGAAGACACCAGTCTGAGGTAAACATCCAAGTAATGTTCCTTCTATTGATTTATAGATAAGTATTACATAGCAAGGCAAGAAAACACTCTAGAGTTGACCCTTCAAAATGAGGGTTCGACCTTATTTTATAGTTTTTACATGCTTGAAAAGAAATTGAAATAAATGGAACATTACAAGGAAAATGAAATGCCAGATCAACCAAATGCTAAGGTGGTAGCCTCTGATTTACATTTGATAACAGAAGAAACTATGTGATCTTGCACTCCTTTGCATCTCGATCCCTGCAACTTGCTTTTTCTTCATGGAATTTTGGCTCCAAGCTATCGAAATTGTAATCTAGGTTGTCTTTTATTCTTGTAGATATTATCTACCATAGATTTACAACTGCATTTTCTTGGTTCTTGGCATCGTTGATGCTTTATCTGCTAGCTCTCTTGCTCAACCAGTTCATTTTGCAAAGGCTCTGCTTTTATGTATCAGAGATATCGTTAGAATGATTCAACCATTGATCTACGATCTTACAACCAATATTAAATCTTGAAAGTCTTTGATAGCTCCATGACATGGAATATGTCATAGTCTGCTCCTATTAATAGCTTATCACATACTTTGACCATTTTGATCATAGGCTAGAGCACATGAGATCATAGCATGAAAATATACTTCAAGGTGCATGGGATAGAACATTGTGCTAGACCGTTGCTCCTATTCTTCAACTTGCTTTAGAGTTTCACATTCGTGGCATAGAACATAATCTATAATTTAATGTATCCCACACCTTGAAACGTGTACCTCCAAGTTTGACTGTGGCTAACCATGGGGTAAAGAATTGCTCTGGCCTATGCGAAATATAACATAAGTCTTATGCCATATAAAATCTTGTGCTGGCCCATGACTTTATTATTCACTTTGGCAATGTTTGACCATTTTTAACATGGGCTAGAGCATGTGCACTGTGCCACTGTGAAATACACTTGAACTCTCATGGGGTAGATCAAGCTTGAAGTAGCCATGTGGAAACTTTGACTAATTTGACTACAGGTTGGAATCATGTCAGATGTCGTGCAGACTAGAATATTCTACGAACCACTAAGCTTTTAGAATTAATCAAACATATGTCATAATCCATGATTCTGAAAGCGATAAAGTGAAATTTGACCACTTTGACCATGGGATAGGACATCATGTCCTGCACTGCTATAGAATACACTGGATATCACACGGGATAGAACATCCTTCTTTGTCTTAGAAAATATTTCAAAAAATTTCTAAGGATGTGGCCATTTTGGGCCTACATTCTAGTGCCTTTTGGGGGGTTTTGCTCATAAAGCTTGAGAATTCAATTCTTATCCATTAGACATTAGGAGTCAAAAATGATGAAATATATAGACTATGCTTAATTTAATAGCTTCTATGTGATTATTACTCTCTAGAATATTTATGAAGATACTCAGAGAGTAACGGTTCACATGGAAACCAAGTTAGAAATAATATACTCCAAAACTCTCGCCATGGGAACTGCCTTAGTCTGGAAATATGGATGTATATCCCCATTTATAAACTCGATCAATTTGGATAAAATACCTTCATGTAATTTTTCATATTTTTCCATAGGCATCATGCTTTTATTACTGTTTCTCTAATGTTATCAAAACCAAAAAAAAATACACAATATGTACATGAATGCAAAATGTTAAAGTATACTTATTCCACAAGGTTACTTATTATTTTTCATTCTCTTCTTGGTTTTGCTTTTGTATTTTTCATCCTATACCTTATCTATATCCTTAGCATCCTTCTCTGATTATTCTTCAGCCTGGTCTTCCTCAGCTTATCCTTCTGCTTGAGAAGTATCATGCTTATATTTGGGGTTCTAATTTATCCTAAACAGTTGAACCATCATTTTTAAAGTTTGTAAAGCTTGATTCCAAGTTGTGTTAGTAGGGTTGGAGGTTTATTTAAGTTACTTATGAAAATATTCCAATTTGGAGATCTCCTCATAAGTCGTATATTTACCTTTTTTTACTAGGTCTTCCATTAGATCCTTGAGCCTAGTTAAATCTTTCACCATTTGAGAGACCTGCTATTGATCAATTGGATCCTCCTAGCTTTCTATGTTAGATTCATATTGAATTATTGAGTTTATACTATTTTTTATCTCTTATTATGACAACAAGGTGTTGCTTTTCATCCACAGACCCCTAAAACCATACTATTTCATTTCATTATTGATATCCACAATATCCTAAATTGTATCTTCAATATTATCATATAATAACTAGCCCTTCTAGAGCAATTTGTTTTTCCCAACAAAAACCCTAGCAACTAATCTGAAATACTCCATGCCTTATTCAGAATAGGATTTACAGCTTCACTAAATCTACTCTCAGATAGCTTATATATCTACTCTGCTAGTATCACCATAGGTTGTAGTTCCTTCATGAATTTATCCAAGTCTTCCTTGGTATTTTGCAATAAATGATTGGCATCATCCATGTAGTCAATTACAAGCTAGATTCTTGAACACCTATCAAGTATTTTAGACCATAGCTCATTCCTAACCTCATTTACTCCTTTTGAGAATCTTGAGGCTTTGGCCTTCTCAATCTAAAGTTGATGCTTCAAATCTTGTATTTCTTTAGCTTGGTATTCATTATTTTTCTTCTACTCTTCAACTTGTCCCTTAAGATTAATAGCCTCCTAATACATATTCTACAAGCTTTTGACTTCATTTGTTACAGACTTTTCCACCCTCTTCTGATTGCTAATTGTCTTCTCTAGCTTTTCTATCTTTTATTTCAGCTTTCTAACCTTCTCCTTATAGATGTCGATATTGACATAGAAGGTTTCAAAGTGATATTTTTATATGACCAAATCATCCTCCACATGTAATTTCTCAATATATTTTATATACTCTTCCAAATGATAATCTTGTATAGTCATATCTTCTTCAAGTTTTCTTACCATAGGTGTGATGGATCTGTCAATTCTTTACATTGTCACTAGATCAACCATCATTATCTTCCTCTTTGTAGCTATTTTCTTTGAATACTTAGTGTAGACACCTACAACACATCATATTTAGGATACTACTCATATGGGAACCTTTGTAGACCATATGAATGATCTTGGACCTTTCCAAGAGATAGCAGTGGTTCTAACCACTCACTAGGGGCAGCCTTGTCCTATTCAGGCTCAGCTACTAACAATCAGAGTGACTTCTAGCCTAGCTGTTGATGCTAGCCTACTAAAAGTGGCTAGTAGCAACTTAATCCTAGTCACACTAAGTGAGAGCAGCTAGCTCTAAAATAGTCTCGACCCTACGAGCCAAGCCGAATCGATTATGCCAATGATATTTCCAACTGATTCGAGTAGTTGAGGGTGTGAATATTTTGGAAGGTTCCTCCCAACTACCATAGGCTGGAAATTCTTGATCTTGGCTTCTCCAAGAATCCAAGATTGGGATTTGGAGAGCCTATTTATAGGCCTCCCAAACATGAGCAATGATCCCAAATTTCATGTAGCAAAGCTCTACCGGATTGGATAGCAACTTGATAGCCCTTGAGGAGAGTCAAAATGTTGCCCAATTATGGAGTGACACACATGCAATCAACAATGGAGATTATGAAGAACTGAGAAGCATACCTTGAAATTCCTTGCCAATATAACATGAATTCAAATGATTACAATCGCCAACCCATCTCTGGACACGCAAGTAACCCTTGACCATCAATTCAACTAGTGAAATGTGCATCACAAACCCTGATTGAGAGGTAGAATACTCACGTCACAATCGTTGTCTTTGATAGTGGCTCGTAGGCGCAACCACTAACAATATCAGTAGCTAGTAGAAATAGCTACTTTGAGTGACAGTGACTAGTAGAAACAACTACTCTAAGCGACATCGACTATGGTTGGATGCATTATTTCTTTAGTTCTTAGCATAGTTTCCCATTTATTTCTACTTTATCAACTTAGATTAGAGTAGATTTACCATTTTCAATGCATTTGTATAGTTCATTAGTAATTTTAGAGGTAGCTTTGCCTTAACTTTGGTCATATTTTCTTACTTTCATAAGTCTTCTTATATTAGCTTCATTTCATGCTTTTATTGTAAATAACATGTTAGATTAGCTAGATCTTTATGTTTTACTTCATGCTTTGCATCGATTTAGCTATTTCTTGATTATCTTTGCATATATTTATGCTTATTTCAAGTTTAGCCTTATTTCTTGCACTTTCTTGACAAAGGCCTCATCATGAGAGGCTCTCTATGCATTTGATTGTGCTTTGTTGTTTCTTGTATGTAGGTGTTATAATCATAATGACACTGAGAGGGGGGGTGAATCAGTGTGTTCTTTATAAACTTAAAAGCAATTTAGACTTTTAAATAAACTGTAGCATATTAAAATAGAAATAATAAAAGTACTAAGAGCATCACACATAACATGGCATTTTAACGAGGTTCACCGATGTGGCTACTCCTCAAAAAGACTGCTTGGACTACCATCCAAATCCAGTCAAATGCAAAGCTACAACTTTACATAATCATTCACCAGCACCAACCGGTAAGAGGCACCAACCTCTAAATTTTATCTGCTACAACGAGAATGGAGCACCAACTCCAATTTTTCCAGCTCCAAGCTGGAAAGAGGAACCAACCCCTTTTACCAAGCTACAACTTGTAGATAGTAATAAAAATTACAGAATTAACTATCACCTCAATTTGCACGATCTGCTATTTTTCTTGCGTTCTGCTATTTGTCGGCATTCGGCTGCTGCTGTGAAAAATGATTCGCACTTTTTCAACCACTCCTCTATATCTCTCCGCGTTCTCTGCTGCAACTTCATAGAAATATTACTTCTAAATCCAGCACACTGCTTGTCATTTCACACTCGGAACATGACTTCTGCATACCGCGTTCTTATCTTCTCTTTGCACCACTCACTCTACTGCACCTTCCATGAAATCTCACTTCTACCATCTACGTATTTTTGCCTCGAACTTTAAACACGCCGTCTGCATATCGCTCTCTTTGTTCTCGATCAGTCGATACGCACTCACTCACTATCTCATCGTTGCGATCTCTTTTCTTTAACTCCAAAGAACTATCACCGACTTACACTTTGCTGCACACGAACTTCATTCACATATATCGCATCACGCCCCCTTTTAAACCTTGCAACAGTCTCGCCTTTTTATAGAAGAGAATATCCCATCAAAACATTCTCAAACACGTTGGCTGCAACCCTAATTAGGTCAACATGAAACCCTAGAATTTTTCGGTTGCTTAACCTTGCTTTGTCGGCAGGAAACCCTAATTGATCCGTTGCAAAACCCTAGCAACGTCGACTTTGAAAACAAGCCGGTGAACAAATTTAATTTAATTTTAAAATATTAATTTAAATTTTAAATAAATAAATAAAATTTAAACTGGATATTTAAAATTAAATATCTTCATCATCGGAGCACCTTTTTCGACAAAACGAAGAGCTAACTTGGGTTTTAAGAAAAAACCATTTCATAACTGCTGACCATGGATTTAAACAAAAACTATAATTTAGTTTGCCTTGGTTTTCACAAAAACCCTTCCGCTCTTTGACATCAATGACAACATCAACACTTGAGCAAGGGCAATGTACCCAAGGTACCCAAAATTTCCAACAATCTCCCCCTTTGTCATTGATGGCAACCCTTTACTAAAAACACATCTTCAAGAGCCAAAACTAAAATCAATCTCTTTGAAGTTTTGCTCCCCATGACTTGAAGCTTTCCTCTTCACTTGAAGCTCTCCCCCTTACTCATATCTCTCCTCCTTTGTCATCAATGGCAAAGGGCCACCTTTGGGGCTCGGAACTAAGAATGAGCCTCTTAGCTTAGTCCCTCCCCCACCTCCTAATGAGGTGATTAATTCTAGGGTGGGAGTAAAACTCCCATTAGGCACTGATCAACATCAACGTCTATAACTTCCTTGCCGAGTCTTCTCTTGAACTCTTTGACCATATTCTCTTTCCTGTCATTGTTCTGATCCTTGGACCTGATCATGCCACTGTTCCTGTTCCTATATCCTGGAATTTCAACTCTACACTATCTGACAGTGTGACTTTTATTGTTGCACTTATAACAAGTAATAGTGTTGTTTCTTTTAGGCATACCTGTTCTTTGAATCCACATGTTCTGACTAAGCCAGTTCTGACTAAACCTATTTTGACCAAGCCTGTTAGTGTGATGTTCTTTTGTTTTAAATGAAACTCTAGTCTGTTTACCCTTCTGACATGAAGCACACATACTATTTGCAGGTTTTTTAATGATTGGAATATCTCTCATTGCTTGTTTAGCGCTAATTCTTACCAGATTATCAAAACTTATGTGTCCAAACCTCTTATGCCACAACCGGTTCTCTTCTTCTTGTCCCATGAAGCACATACCTTCGAAAACTCCGAGAGTGTGTACAGATTGCCAGACGTCCTTGAGCCGGTTGCTATTAATTTCCTGCTTGTTTATTTTTCGACTTCACAACCATGCTTCTTGAAAACTACTTCATGTCCTTTGTCACAGATTTGACTCACACTCAATAGATTATGTTTCAAACCATCCACATATAAAACTTCCTTTGACTTGATCTTTCCTTCACTAATTTTGACCGTTCCTTTACCTATTATTTTGGCTCTGTCATTGTTGCCGAATTTTATAGAACCACCCTCATAATTTTGTAGATTTTCGAATTTCTGTTTGTCACCTGTCATATGACTTGAGCAACCACTATCAATAATCCAAGGAACATGTTTATTCTGAGCTCTAAAAGTTGTCTGCACTATTAAAGAATCCTGTTCTTTCTGAGTTGCTTCTTTTTGTTTCCATTCTATTTTAACTGTGGTATTGGGTTCTAGCTGTGACTTCCCCTTTTTAGAATTTTGCACATATCCTTCAGTATAAATTCTATTTTGTTTTGCTCTATACGGTTGAAATCTACTTTCATGAGGTTGATATGAAACAGACATACTACGAAAATTTTTGGCAATATGACCAAAGTTGTGACACTTAAAACACTCTACTGCATAACTCATTAAAGGAGCAAACGTATTTCTACTAGCGAAACTTCTTGGACCTACGTTGTATTTGCAGTCAACAATTTTATGCCCATAAACATTACACTTGAAACAAAAACCATAGAAATAATTATTAAACCTGAAAGATGGTCTTGGCCAGGTTGTTGTTGGAGCCTTGGATCTTCTATTCTTTTGATGTGTGACCTTAGTAAAGCCATCATTGTCAGCTGTTATTTCAGGTCTGGCATTATATCTTTCTTTTGCCTGATTCTTGTCTTTGTTCTTTTCACTTTCAAAATTGCTTGCTTTTGGTCTAGTTGATGATTCTCCTTCAGAAAAGCCGAGACCAAATTTGATACCTGTGGATCTTTGATCGCTCATAATTTTGTCCAATTTCATCGATCTTTCTTCACGTTTTACATGACAGTTGATTTTTCGATCCAGCTCTTGTATCTGTATTCGAAGACTCACATTTTCTTCTTCCAATTTGCTGCAGTGGTCTATCTTCATGGATACTTGTATTTCCAGGATCTTGGGACATTTTCTTGTATTCTTCAGTCTGTATTTTTAAAGCGGCAATAATGTTGTTTGCATCCTTAAGTTTCCTTGACAATTTTTCATTCTTCTTTTTCTCCGATTCCCATTTCGTAAGGGCAGACACTAGCTCACCCTCTAAATCAACTTCGACCTCAACTTCTTCAACTTCGTAGTTCATTCCTTCTGCCATTTCTGGTTCAATTTTCTCAACCATAGGAGCCGAAGCCGGTTGGGATGCCTTTTTGGATGAGGATCTATTCTTCTTAGCCATTGTGTACTAATCCAAGATCAACCCCGATCGATTTAGCCAAAATTGGGAACCTTGCTCCGATACCAATTGTTATAATCACAATGACACCGAGAGGGGGGTGAATCGGTGTGTTCTTTAAAAACTTAAAAGCAATTTAGACTTTTAAATAAAGCTGCAGCGATTAAAACAGAAATAATAAAAGTACTAAGAGCATCACACATAACACGACATTTTAACGAGGTTCACCGATGTGGCTACTCCTCAAAAAGACTGCTTGGACTACCATCCAAATCCAGTCAAATGCAAAGCTACAACTTTACATAATCATTCACCAGCACCAACTGGTAAGAGGCACCAACCTCTAAATTTTATCTGCTACAACAGAATGGAGCACCAACTCCAATTTTTCCAGCTCCAACTGGAAAGAGGCACCAACCCCTTTTACCAAGCTACAACTTGGAGATAGTAATAAAAATTGCAGAATTAAACTATCACCTCAATTTGCATGATCTGTTGTTTTTCTTGCGTTCTGCTGCTTGTCGGCATTCGGCTGCTGCTATGAAAAATGATTCGCACTTTTTCAACCACTCCTCTATATCTCTCCACGTTCTCTGCTGCAACTTCACAGAAATATTACTTCTACAGCCAGCACACTGTCATTTCACACTCGAAACACGACTTTTGCATACCGCGTTCTTATCTTCTCTTTGCACCACTCACTCTGCTGCACCTTCCATGAAATCTCACTTCTACCATCTACGTATTTTTTCCTCGAACTTTAAACATGCCGTCTGCATATCGCTCTCTTTGTTCTCGATCAGTCGATACGCACTCACTCACTATCTCATCGCTGCGATCTCTTTTCTTTAACTCCAAAGAACTATCACCTACTTACACTCTGCTGCACACGAACTTCATTCGCATATATCGCAACCCTAATTAGGTCAACATGAAACCCTAGAATTTTTTGGTTGCTTAACCTTGCTTTGTCAACAGGAAACCCTAATTGATCCGTTGCAAAACCCTAGCAACGTCGGCTTTGAAAACAAGCCGGTGAACCGCTTTAATTTAATTTTAAAATATTAATTTAAATTTTAAATAAATAAATAAAATTTAAATTGGATATTTAAAATTAAATATCTTCATCATCGGAGCACCTATTTCAACAAAACGAAGAGCTAACTTGGGTTTTAAGAAAAAACCATTTTAGAACTGTTGACCATGGATTTAAACAAAACCTATAATTTAGTCTGCCTTGGTTTTCACAAAAACCCTTCCGCTCTTTGAAATCAATGACAACATCAACACTTGAGCAAGGGAAATGTACCCAAGGTACCCAAAATTGCCAATAGTAGGTTACAGGATCTTTCAAGCTGCAAGGCACTCTCAACATCAAGTTCCTCTTGACAAATAGAGAAGGAGGTATCCTTGTAAGCCCTCAAGTAGAGTTGATGGAGATATGAAGACCATTTTGAAACACATCTTCCCCCATTTTGGGGTTATTTGCATATTGTAACTTTGTATCAAACTTTGGTATCCCTAAGAGGGATAAACTTGTAATAAGTGATTCATTTGATCAATAAAAGAGAGCTTACTTTTGTTATTTATTTTTTATCAAATGTTTCCATAGATTACATGTTTTTCTTTCTTCATGTTGTAATATCAATAGATGTGTGGTCTCTATAGCCTTCTACAATGGCGATCATGATGGAAACACCCAAGATTTACGTTGTTTGCTAAATTTTTGCATGTTTTTTTCACACAGGTGCAGCCACTCTGATCGAAAATGGCTAGCAAAGCTCAGCCGTGCTTGAAGACAGGAGCCATATTTAGAGCCACCCTGAGTGATAGTGACTAGTAGAAAAACTTACAAACAGCTAGATCATCAGTAGACTTGGATTTTAGGTTGGTTGAAATTCTCTATAATTTTGCTTCTCTGTCTGTGTTTTTATTTCTTGAATGTAGTATATAAATGATAATTAGAGAACATAGAGAAATTTTAAAGAAAAATTTATAATATCTCTTAGGTTTTCTACTAGCCGTTGCTAGGAAAAGCGGTCTCTAATTGTAATCCGCCATAGTCTCCAATGATCTAGATTGTATGTTAGGTTTTACATGTTTGAGGTACAGTTAGAGACCATTTTTCATAATTAGTATTGCATCCTCTAAATATCATCTAGCTTTTAGATGTGCATTCTCTAAAATGAAAACATTCTTTTTAAGCATATAGAAAAATCATTTGAGTGCTCTATGATGCATTTTATTTTCATGTAAAATTAAAAATAACCACCACACACCACATCACACTTAAATATTAGTGAGTTGGACTTCATACCCAACCACTAATAGAGACCAATTATGGTGGGCTTCATCTCCATCCATTGGCTCAAATCCTATGAACCCTATTTTTGGCCAAGGCCGACTCCAAGAATCGATGTAGCTTTGAAAATTTGCATGTACTTCTCTTCGAAGGGTATAACATTGATCAAGTGAGACTGGTTTAGGATTGGAAGGACATGTGCTCCTTGATCGAGTATGGGTTTCATATTCATACTTTGGTGGATTTACATGACTATAATTTCATTGTTTGTTGTCGAGCTACGAGCATACAGGTGAAAATCCTTAAACTATACAAGAATATCATCAACAAAAATTTAAACACAATGAGAGATAGTTTATGTACTCAACAAACCAAAACTCACGAAATATTTTAGGGCTCACAAAGAATATTTAAAAGAGATAAAAACCCTTGTATGCTTTGTATTCCTTAAAATTTACAAAAGAAATAATTCATATTATGGTCAACACACAGAGAGGTCAAACTCGGCACACAACTTATTATATGATAATATTGAAGATACAATTTAGGATATTGGCACACACAAGATAACACGTTGGAACCTCTACCATAGGATCCTCTTGAATAATTGTTGGTGAGTCCTAGAGGTGATAATTAGACGTGTGGGGTTCTATTCAAAATTCCCTAGTTAGAGTACGTAACATACACTCCATGTGGGATAGAATTGAGAGTGGCTCAAGGCCCCCATCATCCCATGTTATACAAAGATAAAATATACCCAATCAGGGCAAGAAAACAAGGATGCATCAGAGCACAAACCCTTAAGAACTCCAAACCCTAATGGACCTAGAAGGTTCACGATAGATCTTACTATAATTGGATTTAATGGTATGCCCCCAAACAAACCATGGAGAACTAGGCATCTTGATGGACTATAACAAGTCTTAGGGAAACTAGGGTATAGAGCCTCTTTTGTGCATTCTCGATCTAAGAGTTCATGTAGTGAGAGCACATAGAGGCATACCATTGAGCTAAAAGAGTTTTCAAAGTTCTCCCATATCGCACATACCCCATCCACATAGATGGGCACAGATAATAGACTATAGCACAACACAAATGCCATCTACACAAACAAGGGTAAGAGTGTGGTGAATAAGTCTATTGGATCTCACACTAATAAAGCCTCTCGAACAGAGCTACACAGCTAGAGGTCTCACACTATCGATCTTATAGATCAATCTTAGAAGTTAGCTTCAAGTCATAGGTATCATATATTCCAATACCAATTGAAATATGTGCATGGAGAGCATGAGCGCCTTGAGAATGAGGATACTCAACATCAAAGGTTGTTGAGGCAATGATTATACAAGAAGTGCATGTGATAAAAATGCATCCTCGATCAAAAGGAGCATGAGGAGAGAGAGGGTAGGTTAGATCGAGATAATATCCCCCCTCAAAGTGAGTATAGGGAGTGTAACCAAACATGTGTTGCATTACAGCGTGAACTGCACCCTAACCAAGTTGAAAATCATACCTATTGTACGGTCTAGAACACACAACACCAAGCACTAGAACAACCTAGGCATACCTAGTACACAGAGTCAGAAGAAGATAAGCAAGATCAATAGTATCCCAAAACATCCTTAGTAGATGTGGATGATGAGCCTAATCCTCCACCTCGACCTAAAAATAATCTACCTCCAGCAGCTTCGCAGAGACCTCTTAGGAAAGAGGAGATTTTATCCTCATAAGCATACAAAGCCTTGGCAGATAAGGTGAGAGTTGTTGAGAAACAAGGAACATCTTATCAAATACCTACCTTGAATAGAATTCACAATGCACCTCTATGCCCTTCAGTTCCTATCAGAGTGTATCATGATCATTTTGAGTTGCCACAGCTGGACAAATTCCAAGGTGATGAAGACGTACAAGAGCATGTGATGATCTTCATGAACATGTGCTTCCTTATCCAAAGTAACAATGCTTTGTTACTAAGAACCTTCATAATGACCCTTTCAGGCCTTGCCCTAGAATGGTTTATTCAATTGAAGAGGTATAACATTACCAAATTTGAATGGTTGGCAAATGCATTTCTTGAACTCTTTTCCTTTGGCATCAAGAAGAAAACAAATTTGACTGACTTGGCAGCTTTAAAGTAGTATGACGATGAGTCAGTCATGAATTTTGGTAACAGATGGAGAAAGATAATGGCTAAGCTACAATTTTA
Organism: Wollemia nobilis; assembly: GCA_028583015.1. Taxonomy (NCBI): domain Eukaryota; kingdom Viridiplantae; phylum Streptophyta; class Pinopsida; order Araucariales; family Araucariaceae; genus Wollemia; species Wollemia nobilis. Next base: position 2,403,359 of record JAQPPZ010017048.1, on the reverse strand, counting down.
TATTCCTACTACTAAATTGACTAGAATTTTACTAAAAGCTACACAAAACACATCTTGTTGTTATTACAATTGCAGCAGTACCAGATATTCGAAGAGGCTTTGGCGCAAGCCAAGGTCATAGAGGATATCAAGTTACAAGAAGGTGACTTGAAACTTCGAATAAAAAAGAAGTGGAATAATAAAAATACAAAGAACCAACATCATCAGGCCAAGTATGCACAAGTAAATCGGGTTATGTTGAATCAACAAAAGGGGAATTAGGGCCAACAACCTCAAAACTATCAGGCTCAACCTCCCCATGTGCAGTACAATCGGTGCAACAACAAGAAGTAGGGTAAGAACAAATATTAGCGCTCTTCGAATTATTTTATGCTACTGTCTGATACTATGGCATAAATATTCAATCAATTGTGCAAGGCTAAGGCCATAAATCTACTCGAAATTAAATTACTCGATCCTAATCAACCTAAATTGAAAGGATTTAGGGAAGATCAAAATTATTTGTACCATAGACAAAAAGGGTACGATATCGAAGCATGTCATAACTTCAAGCATCTGGTACAGAACATGATCGATAGGAACAAGTTAATCATTGACAATCCTCTAGATTTGTATAATCAAAATATGGGGATATTCAAAAATCCCCTACCAAATCATAAGCCATCAAGGAATAATTTCGGACAAGTAAATTAGGTGTGGATCAAACCGCCCACACAAGGCTTTGTTGGTATGGTGAACGTAGTCACCAAAAATAGGAGGTATAATCAGCCAAATCCTCCTCTTGCTCTAGTCAGAATTCAAGTTGTGTCCCCTCAAAGGCCAGCATAAAATAAATTGTTAGGCCCACCAACTAGACGGTGGTCACAATAATAAATAGGCTTATTCAAAGCCTATAGATGACCTTGGTACAACTATTAATTTATGAGATAATATAGTAGTCTCCTAGGTACAAGGAGATTCTAATGGATATTTTGAGGTCCATAGAAGTGTAGTCCCAAGATACAGAAGCATTCACTAATTTTGTGGGACATGTGAAATAGTGTCAAGAGCCTATCATTCAATTCTATGATCACAAAATCAAGATAGTCTCTACTGCTATAGCAGACCCGTCGCTTCACATTATTGCATGTGTAAACCACACACCCTTCAAGTGGGTGTTGATCGACATAGGATCTTTGATCAAAATTATTACCACAAAGGCCTTAGCACATTTAAAATTACCTAAATCGCATATTGTGCCCTCAATTTTTATACTATGAGCATTTAACGATGCATTATGCTCGACAAAGGGTACTAAAATTTTGCCTATTAATGTGGGATTGAATATGATACCTATGATGTGTCACGTGCTAGAAGGTACGATGTAATACACCATTCTCTTAGGAAGGTCGTGGATAAGAGAGATGCAATGTGTACCCTCGATATTACATTAGTGTATCAAATATGTACACGAGGGGTAAGTGCATGTGGTTCCTTCAAACGAGGAGCCATTCAAGTATGTTAATCAAGTGGATTTTTTGAGAGATTTTATCCTCCCATCGATGCATCTGGATGTAAGACCTACATCGCCTATCCAGCATCCAATAGGTAAATAAAATAAAGTGTGCATCGGTCCTTCAACATTGGTACCACGACCATATTCGCATACAATAGCTTCTTCTGTGAAGTCTACGATATCAACAATGCTTAGAAATTATCAGAATCTAAAGGTATTATTGGGTGAAAAAGAGACTAAAGAAATGTCCAACGATAGATCGATTGGATATTTCCTTGTAAACTACGCAATTCCTTTAAGTTTGTTGGGGAGGCATTTCCATGATGACCTTGACCTTGTTTGGATCTACCTTAATGCCTCTTTTGAAGATAATGAATCCTATAATATGTCTAAAGGTAACACCAAAGACACATTTCTTGGGGTTCAACCTTACCTTATGCTCTATAAGTCGATCAAAAACTTTCTCCAATACACCATTGTGCTCTTTTCGAGTTTTAGATTTTGCCAAGAGATCATCCACATAAGTGGCACCTACGTTTTTAAGGCCAAAGGGCATCACCTTGTAACAAAAAGTTCCCCAAGGTGTAGTGAATGTTGTTTTATGTTGATAATTAGGATTTATTCAAATTTGGTTGTATCCTGATAAACCATCCATGAGAGAAAGCATTTCATGGCCAACGTAAGTGTTGACAAGAGTATAAATATTTGGAAGAGGAAAGTCATCCTTAGGACACGCTTTTTTGAGATCTCGCAAGTTAGTGCAAATGTGTATCACCCCTTTAGGCTTGTAAATGGGTACCATATTTGAGATCCACTCAGGATAATCAATGGGTACAATGAAACCCACATCTAATATATTTTGGAGCTCTTCTTTGACCAAGAGGGAAATGGTAGGATGCATCCTTCTAATTTTATGTTTTACTGACTTAGCATCATGATGTAATGTGATATTATGGGAAACCAAGTTAGGTTCAAGACCATACATGTATTTGTAGGACCATGCCAAAATGCCCTTCTTCCTCTTGAGGAGAGCAATTAATTACTCTTGTTTATCATTGGATAAGTGTTTGTCAATTTTGACCATTTGTGGATTGTCTTTATCTAAAATAAGGTCCACATCGATGGTATATTCAATGGAAATATGGGAATCTTCCTCAAGTTTATGGGGCATAAGGATTAGATGAATGTTGTCTATGATGTCATCAAATTCTTCAGACTTATCCTCATCTATGTCTGCTTGGAAAACCTCAATATTTGAAGGTGAAGGTGAAGGTGAAGGCAGAGGGGATGGAGGAATGTAGTTTGTTGAAACCCTTAACAATTTCTTGAACAAAACAAACTAGGAGAAGGATGGAGGTCAAGAAATTCGATCCATATCAATAAGACTCATGTCAATTGGAATTGCTTTTACCAAATCATATGGATTACGGAGTGGGGTTAATAAGTGAATAGAATTCATGTTGACTTAAGGGAAAAATGTAGGAGGGGTGGAATGGATGGGATGAATGGAGCCTAAGAACCGATGCTATTGTTAGCATAAATTCATATTCCATTCTTGGCATGTTAAAAGAAGCGCTCGTAGGCGCTCTCCAATTCTGGTTTCTAACCACCTAAGTGGTTAGAACAGTTTGTAACCGCATGTATGTTTCTATATCTGAAGATTAATGAGAAGATCATATTGCTTGGTACAATTCTTCATGGCATCAGAGTCGCGGATAGACGGACAACAGCGACACCAAGGACGCAGACCGACCAAGGACTGAGGACACAGATAGCATTGAAACCGAGGACGCTGACCCTGGACACAGACAACAGTGAAACCGAGGACGACGCTACCACAGACACGAGACGATGAGTGACAACA